>JAZAYU010000041.1:4894348-5524451 GCA_038501625.1 Corbicula japonica
AAGCCTGCGCCCAAGATCCGAGCTTATTAACTGCAGCAACTTTAATATACGCTATTGGAGCTGGAAATTCCGCGGCTGCTGGCACCAGACTTGCCCTCCAATTGATCCTCGTTAAAGGATTGAAAGTGTACTCATTTCAATTACGGGACCTAGAAAGTCCCGTATTGTTATTTTTCGTCACTACCTCCCGTGTCGGGAGTGGGTAATTTGTGGGGGTGGAGGATGGCTGTGTCTTCTAAGTGTGGCGATTCCTGACATGCAAATTTCACTTCTTTACAAAGCTGATACTTTTAAATTGAAAATTTCCCAAAGTAAAATGACAGTCATTTTATGCTTTAATGTCTAAGATTTAAGAGAAAGCAAATGTTACAGCAGAAGTCACAGTCTACAAATGTCAGTTTATACAGTTTTAATGAGACAAGGGGTAAATGCAGAAACCACATAATTTTCAAAGGTCTGAATACGAGGCAGTAAGCGGGGATTTTCACCGGCAATATTTACTACATGACCCGGCTATTTTAGTGAAACAGCTGCTATTTTGTTTGATATGTATTCAGAATCACCTTTATACTGTCATTTATCCTCCTACATTGAAAATAATGAGACCACTGCGCATTAAAGCCAGAATTCTCAGGGCTTTTTGTCTTCTATGAAAATATTACATAAAAATTGTAATAGGGAACCACTGGAGTATGCTAAAAACAAGGAAGGTGGAAATATGTAAACAGCGCCGACCCACTCAAAGATCTGTTTTGAGCGGAGAATCTGGCTAACAATATTCAAAAGGGGGAAGCTAAAGTGACACCACCTTATTTGAACAAGCTCTTTAGAGGACCTGTAGGCAATGCATCATCCAAAATTATACCCTATTATCCTTGACGTTCAGAAATAAATGCTATAGTAACCCGAAATTGGCATGAAACAGAACAACATCAAAACAAATTAATAAAAAACTTAATACACAGAATACTGCTACAATGTTTCGAGAAAATTGGATAAAAACTTATTGAGATATAAACAAAACTGAAAAATGTAAGCACGCTGCATTTGTAACTCTATAAAAAACAATTTTAAAAAGGGCATGGCAATAAACCTCTGAGAATCATTGCAACCACAATGTCCTTGTTTTGTTAAGGGCTTACCACACTCATTTGTGCAAAGTTTCATTGAACGGCATTTTGCCATTATTGAGAGTTTGATAATTTTCTTTTTATCGATGAACAGGATTGGGAGGAGTGTGGCAAGCCCTTAATATTGTAACAAGAACACTTTGCCTATACAACAAATAATGTAAACAGCCACACTTAGACTGTGTCATGATAAGGAAAACTGGTTACCAGATACATATAAATTGTCAAGTAAACAGTGTAGACAGTACACAATATAATACACATCCTCTATCAGCACAAAAAGATGTCAACCAATTCTTAAAAGTAAGTGACTGAAACCAATTTTCAACTGAAGTTCAACATGACATTGACCTTTGACCTTTAAGAAAACCTCAAATAAGTAGGAATCATTTACAATACATACTGACCATAAACAATGTAGATACTAAGTTCGGTGATTGTAGGATACCTCATTCTTCAGTTATTTGTTGATCCAAAACCAATTTTTATTTGAATATCACACTGACATTTTGACCTCTAAAATAATAGGGTAATCTACACCGCGAGACCAATATTCTTACCAAGTTTGGTGATAGCAGGTATAACAGTTTTTCAGTTTTTTATTAATCGGAAACTAAAAGTATTTCAGACTGTTCAGGATTGGGGACATAAAGATATGCTTACCATATTAAATCTTACACTGAAATAAATACAGAATAATGGGTTATTTTCCATTTCCGATTTTGCCATAATTTAAATTTTCGCGTTGTAATTTTAGCGAATTTGCGTCCGCAGAAATTAATTTTCGCGTTTTTACTGCACAGGCATTCATATTTCTGTAGTTCTTGTAATCCTGTTCCAGCAAATGTACCTGTAAAAATTAGTATTTTTAGAAGAGGTGATTTCTATGGTGTGAAAGCTGTGCAGTTGTATTTTATCAAACTGTTATAAACCATATTGCCCGTAGCATAATTGATATCCGTTTTAATAACAATGGTGATTATGTTTTTATTGACGGAATAATGACCGTGACCGCTTCAGATAGGCATAGATAGACGTTATGAATCGATAATTAACCTTAGCCCACTGGGGCGATAATAATACCTTTTCAAACAGCTTATTAAATCACGCTCATCTGCATTGTTTGCAATGCATAGTATATGCAACAAATTTTTTGAAAGTATGAAATAATCCCTACCATTATTTGAAGCTTGTCATCAATACCAATGATTTTGGCTCGAACCATGAATTATATCGGTACTTATCTAATCTGCCCAAAGAGTTTACTAAATTTGTGCACTATGGGATATACTCGATTAACCTAGCACATAAAGAAATTGTAAAGCAGTTTTAATCAAGCGTACCGTACAGTCTAGCAATATAGTGCACTTCGCAAAAGTTAAGTTCGGAATTTTGGCTTTTATTATTTTAGCGAATTCTCGACGGTCGCGAAATAGCGAAAATTAAGCTCGCGAAAAAACCCATTATACGGTAAATGTAATGTTTATTATTTTACTCTGCAGTTTATTCAAGCTTTTAGTTTTATGTGCTTTTTCTTTCATTCTTCAAGACCCTCGACTGTTAGGTTCCCCTGTGAGGAACTTCAATTATTAAGAGCTGATTAACCAATTAATAAATAAATGTACACCAAAGAAATAGTTCAATATAATCACTTTATTTCTAATAACATGAAATAAGTAAGTCACCAACAAATAAACTTATAACTCTGGGTACTAAACTGTGAAAACTTTAAAGTTCAATAATTTACTCTAAAGTATACAGCAAAGCTATATAACATATAACTTTTTTACTGTAACGAATTTAGCTGAAATAAAATCTGCTTTAACAATCTCAAAATATTCTTTATCAGTAAACTTAATAACCCTAGGTAACCCACATTTTTTATATACTTTTACTTGGCATGAATGACAGTTTCTCCTGTCGACCCCAGCTTTCACCCGAGTCAAAATATCTTTAATTTGATTGAAACAATATTATCATTAACAACACTTTCAATGTGTGAACTAATAAATCTTCCAGCAAAAGTAGTTATTGTTTTTAAAATTCAGAACCTGCACAAATTTCCATACCATACCAGAAGAGATTGACAGCTTATACAACAGTTCAGAACTGACAAATGCCAAACAGAAACTCTACAAGACAAAGATAACCAAAGAAGAAATCAAGAAAGAAAAAGAAAAGATAGTAAAAGAACTCAAAGAAGCACACGACAAGGAAGTCGAGTCAGTCTGGGCATTCCGACAAGAACTTCTAACACTTCTTGATGTCATGGAAGAACAGACGATTCAAGAACTCGAGACGGAATATAACAGGTTGGAATCAAGCTTAACAGAAGAAGTAAATGACATTAACAGGCTGATAGATGCCATAAATAAAGCCTGTTCACAGTTAAGAAAATCCGAAGGAGATAAGGCGCAAGAATTTATCTGTGTCGAGTCCTCAGAGAAAGTGACTACTGTCGTGGTCTGGCCAACAAGGATGGCAAGCTCTATATATCTGATGGTCAGAAAACAGTGTACATTCATGACATAAATAACAAGGAACTTCGGAGAGTATCCACCGATGCTTCTGGGAAAGAAATATTCCAATGGACTAGACAGATCACACTCAGTGCTGCTGGAGACAGGGTGTTTGTGGCTGATGAGAACTTGGGCGTGGTTATCCTTGATATTCAGGGAAACTATCTGTCCACTATGACTGAACCTACACTGTCAGGTACTCAGTCAGGCAGAAATCTGTTTGTTTGTGGCCATAACTCAAACATGTAACATTGTTCAGATAGGACAGGACAACACTGTTGGGAGAGCAAGTGAAGGTTAAGAAGCCATTGTCTTCGTGCTTTGATCCTCAGACTGATCGTTACAAAAGATATGAAAAACACAACTACAGTACTATACCTAGATCAATAATAATGTGACCAACTAACAGTTGTGTTGTCGTTTATAAAGTGAATAAATGTTGATTTAATGTTCATCAAGTTCTGGTTTCAAGGCCACAAAAAGTTCCCTTTTCAAAGAATGTTTGTGTTAGTTACAAAATTTAAAAAAATCAAAATATTTTCTTGGTACTTATAATTAAAGAACATGTATATCCTCGGTAGTTGTTATTAAAGTATTTCCTTATTATTTATATTTAACGTATATTTTTAATTTCTTGATATAATTTGTAATAAAAGTATATAAATATTAGCTGTAATGAAATCAAAGTATATTATTACTACTTATAATCAAGGTATATTCTTGTGAGTGGTAATAAAAGTAAATCCTTTTTTACTTGTAATAATCTGATTAATTTCTTTTACAATTCTACAGCTGTTGTTGTTTTTTTTAAAAACAAATATGCATTATTTACACCACACTCAGCAGACTATTTAATGTTTTACCGTCAAAACTTGTTCCTTCTTATTTTAGGTATTTACGAGTAGTAATACTTCGATATTAATGCAGTTTGAGATATCCCAGAATTAACGAAAATTGGGAGTTTCTTCTACAAAGCTGGCATACTTTTAATTGGACATTTCCCAAAGTAAAATGACACACCTTTAATGTTTTAATGTCTTAGCTGAAGAGAAAGGCAATGTAACAGCAGTCTACCATTGTTAGTTTTATCCAGTTTAAAGAGACAAGAGGTAAATGCAGAAACGACATAATATTCAACGGTCTCAATATGAGGCAGTCGGCAGGGACTTTCCACGTCAATATTAACTACATGACCCGGCTATCTAAGTGAAACAGCTTCTATTTTGTTTGATATATACCAAGTATTCCCCTTATACTTTCATTAACCCTAATACTTTGAAAAATAATGAGACCACTGCGCATTAAAGCCAAACTTTTCAGTTTTTGTTTGTCTTCTATGAAAATATTAAACAAAAATTTTAATAGGGAACAACTACAGTATGCTAAATACAAGGAAGGTGGAAATAATAACACAGTGCCGAACCATTCAATTAAAAATGATAGTTCCTCTAGCTGGGAGCGAACCCGCACCGTCACTGCGACATCGCCAAGCCCTGAAAAATTCCCGCGACGCAACCAATTGAGCTAACCGGGACAACCCCAAAAAAGGTTTATCGGATAGCCCTGATATACGTAACAATCACTGCATGACATCGGTAACGGGTTATTTTACAGAAAACAGTACTGACTATATGTAAGGGGAGACTTTTTACGGCCGCCACACTGCACAAATAGCGCTACTGTGAATTTCAAATGATAGTGCCTCTAGCTGGGAGCGAACCCGCACCGTCACGGCGACATCGCCAAGCCCTGAAAAATTCCTGCGACGCAACCAATTGAGCTAACCGGGACAACCCCAAAAAAGGTTGATCGGATAGCCCTGATATACGTAACAATCACTGCATGACATCGGTAACGGGTTATTTTACTGATAACAGTACTGACTATATGTACGGGGAGACTTTTTTACGGCCGCCACACTGCACAAATAGCGCTACTGTGAATTTCATAAAGATCTGTTTTGTGCGGAGAAGCTGGCTAACAATATTCAAAAGCAGCAGCCAAAAGTGACACACCTTATTTTGAAAAAGCTCCAAGGTGGTATCCCCAAAGGTTTTCTTTTTCGTTAATTGTTTGTGGCGTCCTATTTGAATTGACATACTTATATAAAACATGCTTTCTCTCTTCCTCTCTTCTTTTTCGCTGCTTGGGGAGGCTGTGTGTTTTGAGTGTGGCGATTCCTGATATGCATATATTCCTTTTTTAGAGGACCTGTAGGCAATTCATCGTCTAAAATTATATACCCTATTAGCCTTGACCTACAGAAAAATATGATTTTTTTCCATTTATGTTGCTGTAGTAACCAGAATCTGCAAGAAGCAGAACTACAGTCAAATAAATTAATAAACCTTAATAAACAGAATATTGCTACAAAGTTTCAAAAACATTATTAAGATATAACCAAAACTGAAAAAAAGTACGCAGCCTGCATTTGTAATTCTATACAAATCAATTTTAAAAAGGGCATGGCAATAAACCTCTAAGAATCAATGCAACCACAATGCCCTTGTTGTGTTAATATTGCCACAAGAACCCTTTGCCATGACAACAAATAATGTAAACAGCCACACATAGACAGTGTCATGATAACGAACACTAGATACCAAATACATACAAATTGTCATTTAAACAGTCTAAACAGTACACAATATAATATACATCCACTATCCAGCACAAAATAAGTCAAACGATTCTCCTAAGTTATTGACTGAAACAAAACAAATAAATATGTTAGCTAATTCTCACTAGTGATACCCCGCTGTGAGAAATATGACTTTCAAAATGTAATTTGCATTTGTCAATAAAGATGCCCTTTGGTTTATGTAATGCACCAGTATACATGTTGTGATAAAGATGCCCTTTGGATTGTGTAGCACATATGTATATTAACAAAATCTAAAAAGTCAATAAACAGGAAGTAGATGAGAAAGGAACATGAAATCGCTTAATACCATATGGGACTAAAGGATAAAGCAATATACAAAATATCAGGCTGGTGCATGTTATAGTTGCTTAGAAAACTGCAACAGAAAATTTTGTTAAGGACGAACGGAAGAACGAATTACAGACGGAAGAACGGAATCACGGACGGACAAGGGTTAAACAGTATACCTGCTCCGAAGCGGGGTTATAATTACAACAGAAATTCAACATGACATTGACCTTTGACCTTGTATAAGACCTCAAATTAGTAGAAGTCATACACAATGTGTTGTCCAAAAGCAATGTAGATACTAAGTTTGGTGATTGTAGGTCAAATCATTCTTCAATTATTTATTAATCCAAAATCAATTGTTATTTGAATATCACCTTGACCCTTTGACCTCCAAAATAACAGGGTAATCTACACAGTGAGACCAATATCATAACCAAGTTTGGTGATAGAAGGTCTAGCTGGTTTTCTTTTTTTTAAATTGTGAACTAAAAAACTTAAGAGATATATCAGACTGTTCAGGATTGGGGACAGAAAAATATGCTTACCATATTAAACCTTACACTGAAAGAAATAAATGTTCCGTTTATTATTTTACTCGACCTTTTAGTGGTTTATGTTTTTTCTTTCATTTTTCATCAAGACCTTCGATTGTTATGTTCCCCTGTGAGAAACCTCAGTGATTTAGAGCGGATCAACCAGTTACTAAATATATGAACACCAAAGAAATAGTTCAGTACAATTACTTTATTTCTAATAACAATCAATAAGTTATTCACCAAAAATAAACCTTATAGCTCTGGGTACTAAACTGTGAAAACTATTAAGTTTAATAATTTACTGTAAAGTATACAGCAAAGCTATATAACATATAACTTTTTTACTATAACGAATTTAGCTGAAATAAAATCTGCTTTAACAGTTTCAAATTATTCTTTATCAGTAAGCAAGATAAAAAGTTCACCTAAGTACAGTGAAATTACCCACAATACTTTTAAAATTTACGTCACCTGACTACATTGATTATTTCAGAACAAGGAAGTAAACATATTGAACTTAATAATGGCGACCAATTTTAGTGACAACCTTTCTGATGAAATTATAAATATCAAATGTTGTTTTTGTGTAAGGGAGGCAGAAAAATACTATGTCCAGTTTAAAGACTTTTACTGTGCTCCATGTACGGAAATCCACAGGAAATTCCCCGGGACAAAGGATCATCAGCTGCTGGATAAGAGTGACTTTAGGTCCCTAGGGCCTGATGGTTCGTTACCAAGCTTCCCAACCCAGAGATGTGCACTGCATCCAGCTAAGGTGATGGACATTTTCTGTGCAGACCATAATGAGGTAGCCTGCGCCTCATGTATGATCCTCACTCACATGTAAGACATTTATTGTCTAACATTTTATCTTGGATTACAATAATCCAATACACTAGCTTAAGGGGTCAATGATGAATCTAATGAGAAGAAATAATATGCATTGGTTAAGTTCACAGAATTAAAAACCTTGAGTAACCTGAATTTTCTCTTGGGTTAGGGTGCGGGGGTGTCCAGGGCAAAGGCCTTAGAGAGGATCCAGGGATGCGAGTTTTACAATTCATCATGAAACACAGTTTTCAATTTATTCTCTTACCCGGCATGAATGACTATCTCCAATCGACCCCAGCTTTCATCTGAGTCAAAATTTCTTTAATTGGATCGCAAAAATTTCCACCGCAACACCCACTGGGCTGTGATATTTATACACATGTTCAGTACTATTTTTAGTTTTAAAAATACTGATAACAAAGAGCAGATGTAACAACATTTTCATATATTAATTGAATATTCAACTAATGACATCAATTACAGCTTGTACAACAGAACAGAACTGACCACTGCCGAACAGAAAATCTACAAGACAAAGACAAACTTGGAAGAAATCAAGAAAGAAAAAGAAAGGAAAGTAAAAGAACTCAGAGAAGCACATGCCATGGAAGTAGAGTCTGTCAGGGCATTCCGACAAGAACTTCAAACACTGCTAGATGCCATGGAAGAACAGACGATTCAAGAACTCGAGAAGGAATATGACAGGTTGGAATCAATCATAACAGAAGAAATAAATGACATTAACAGACTGATAGATACAATGAATGAAGCCTCTTCACAGTTAAGGAAATCAGAAGGAAATAAGGCACAAGAGTTTATCAGCGTCAAGACCTCGGAGAAAGTGACAGTCAAGGTCGAAGATATGAAGAAACATCAACAGCGCACGTCTGAAGAGACAGTCAGCTTTACTGCCGATCAGAACATTAAAACATTCCTACAAGAAATTCAACTACTTCGAAAAGTATCATGTTACAAACCCTACAGCCTTAATAAAGTAAAACGTCGGAGAGAAATAGATGTAAAGCTTGCAGACGACAGTTACAAGAGTATATACTTTGGTGAGTGTCGTATCTTTGGATCGTGTCTGATAGCCGACGGTTCCCTGCTTCTGACTGATAACAACAACAAGAAGCTTAAACATCTTGATATAAACACTGGGACAATAAAAGATTACACAACGTTTCCAGTTAATCCTTGTGATGTCTGTTTCGTCAACAAGACAGAAGCAGCAGTAATCCTGAGCAAAAATACAGTCCAGTTTGTGTTTCTGGGTAACAAAATTACTGTTACCCGTACACTCACAATAAACCATTTCTGCTATGGCCTTGCCCACGAGGATGACAAACTGTACATATCTGATGGTAAGAAGACAGTATATATTCATGACATGAATGGTCAGGAACTTCGGAGAGTATCCACAGATGCTTCTGGAAAAGAGATATTCCAACAAACAAGACACATTACAGTCAGTGCCGGTGGAGACCGGGTGTTTGTGGCTGATGAGAACATTGGTGTGGTTAACCTTGATATTAAGGGAAACTATCTGTCCACTCTGACTGATCCTACACTGTTAGGTACTCAGGTAGTGTGTACTGATGGCAGAAATCTATTTGTTTGTGGCTACTCCTCACACAACATTGTCCAGATAGGACAGGACAACAAACTGTTAGGAGAGCTAGTAAAGGTTGAGAAGCCATTGTCCTTGTGCTTTGATTCTCACAAGAGCAGACTGATTGTTACACAATTTAAGAATAACAAAATTACAGTGCTAGACCTAGAGCCATAAAAATGAGACATTCTAACTGTTATTCTGAAACTTATACAGAGTTTGACAGATGATGAACTAGCCGAGCAACTTAGTGACGGACCCGGTAACGGGGATAGCTAAGTCGGCAACAGGAAGAGTAGAGAATGACAAGCAAATAAGTAAATGACCCGGTAACGGGCGATTTCTAAGTCGGCAACTGGAAGTATAGAGAATGCCGAGCAACTTAGTAAAGGACCCGGTAACGGGCGATAGCTAAGTCGGCAACAGGAAGTATAGAGAATGCCGAGCAACTTAGTAAAGGACCCGGTAACGTGCGATAGCTAAGTCGGCAACAGGAAGTATAGAGAATGCCGAGCAACTGAGTAAAGGACCCGGTAACGGGCGATAGCTAAGTCAGCAACAGGAAGTATAGAGAATGCCAAGCAACTTAGTAAAGAACTCGGCAATGGGGGTTTAGTTCAGTCGGCAACAGGAAGTATAGAGAATGCCTAGCAACTTAGTAAAGAATTCGGCAATGGTATAGCCAGCAGTAAGGAAGAAAGGCACTAAACATTATTATATATTTTATCAAGAGTATAATTGTCTTCCATCATTATCATGTATGATTCTCATTGTATTTTAATGAGATAATATATTAAATACATTAAAAGAAGAAATATTATGAATTGTTGTGTGTTAGCTTAGTTAAGTGAACAGAAACCCATTCTCACATACCAACCATGGATGGCTCCAAGTACCGATGGCTCGAACAAAATCTGTTGGTCCCATGGAGTTTGAGCCATCAAAGTTCGACTTTATATCCTTTTTTACTAGTAATAAACAGATTAATTTCTTTTGTTGTTTTCCAGCTGTTCATAGGTTTTTAAACAAATTTTCATTATTTATTTTATGCTTTCCAGTAAATTATAGTACAGTACCACCCAAACACAGATAACATTCCGAATGAGAACATTTAAAAACTAGCGCAAGTTTGGGTACATGACTTCATGACATCATTTGACCAACACACGTGTTTGGCGCCACTTCATGATATTTTTCCACCAAATTCACAAATTTTATGCCTTAAAGCAAAAAATAAAAAGAAATTTTGTTTTTACCAGTGAAAGATAGAAATGTAACACTTTATTCGTAAACTCCAGAATTATGAGTTTTACGCGTGGCTTTGCATCTAGTGAAATTTGTTCAAGATATAATGACCATAAACTTTTCCCTTAGTTTTATAAAGATTGGATGACAACTGTTAAAGTTACAGAGCAGACAAGGCACATTTGCCATTTTTTGTATTAAGGGCCATATCTCTGAAAGTACCAGAAGTGATTAGGCAGGTTATCGAAATTGAGATATCTTGCTCATAAACATTTTACTCAAGATTTATGAAGAACAGACAAGAACTGTTTGAATTAGAGAGTGGACATCGCTGTGGACGCCGCCAAAACGCCCACCATGAAAGTTCCCAAAATTCGACCTATATATGCACACTAACCGTTTGTCGCCCATATCCAAAATGTTCTTAAAAGTTATTGACTGAAACCAATTTCCAACTGAAGTCCAACGTAACCTTGACCTTTGGCCTTAAGACCCCAAAATTAGTTGGAGTCATCTACTGGCCATTAGCAATAAACAAACCAAGTTTGGTGACTCCAAGCCAAGTCATTCTTAAGTTATGATCTGAAATCAATTTTTAATTTGAGTTCACCTTGACCTTTTAACCCAAACATCAGGGTAATCTACACCCAGAGATCTATCTCCCTATCAAGTTTGGTGATTGTAGTTCTAGCCGTTTTTCACTTTTTAATCGGACACTACAAAAACAAGAGGGCCAATTGATGGCCCTTTATCGCTCACCTGAATACAATAAAGTTTTGTTGTACGTGACCCAACGTCTCGATATGGTAAATATTTACACCAAGTTATTTTAAAATCATATAAGAAACAACAAATTTACAGCTTGGAAAAGAAAATGCTATTTTCAGTGACCTTGACTTTGGACCTACCGGCATGGGTATTGTACGCAACACACCCATTATCATGGTGAACATTAATGTGTTGTTTTTAAATCACTCCATTCATAAGAAGTTAAAGCCCAGACAAGAAAATTTATTTTTAGTAACAGTGACCTTGACCTTGACCTTGGACAAACAGGCATGGGTATAGTACGCGAAACAACACCTTGTAATGATAAACATTTGAGCCAAGTTATTTTAAAATCCAATGAGAAATAACAAATTTACATCCTGGACAAGATTTTTCTATTTTTAGTAACAGCGACCTAGTTTTTGACCCCAGATGACCCATATTTAAACTCGTCCAATTAATAACTGGGACAATCGGACAATAAAACCAAAAATGTGACAACTAAAGTGTTAACAAGAAAATTCTATTTTTAGTAACAGTGACCTTGACCTTGGATCAACAGGCATGGGTATTGTACTCTACACACTGCCTTGTCATAGTTAATATTTGTGCAAAGTTATTTTGAAATCCAATGAGAAATAACAATTTTACAGCCAAGGCAAGATTTTTCTATTTTTAGTAACAGTGACCTAGTTTTGACCCCAGATGACACATATTCGTACTGTTCCAAGTAATTATTGGGACATACGTCCTGACCAAGTTTCGTGACAATCGGAGCAAAAATGCGACCACTAGAGTGTTAACAAGAGAATTCTATTTTTAGTAACAGTGATCTTGACCTTGGACCAACAGGCATGGGTATTGTACTCGACACACCGCCTTGTCATGTTGAACATTTGTGCTAATTTATTTTGAAATCTAATGAGAAATATCAAATTTACAGCCAAGACAAGATTATTCTATTTTATGTAACAGTGACCTAGTTTTGGACCCAGATGACACATATTCGAACTCGTCCGAGAAATTAATGGGACAGACATCCTGACCAAGTTTCATGACAATCGGAGCAAAAATGTGACCGCTAGAGTGTTAACAAGAAAAATCTATTTTTAGTAACAGTGACCTTGACCTTGGACCAACCGACATGGGTATTGTACTCGACAAACCGCCTTGTCATGGTGAACATTTGTGCCAAGTTATTTTAAAACCCAATGAGAAATAAACTAAAATGTTGTGTTCCGCGGAACACATGTGTCGCCTGCATGGAAAATGTTGAAATGAGGGCCTATGCTTAATCATATATAATAAAAATATTTTATTTAAGTTGATTTCAATACTTCCCCACAGAACGCATGTGTCATCTAAATTGCATTTAAAAGGGGAATAACTAATATAATGGTGAAACCTCAGTTAACATCTTCAAAAATTGGTTTGTAAATGCAGATGAGTTATTCAAAGTATTAAGTGAATTAACTGAACAAGTACTTTCCATTTTACAGGCAACACTAAATTTCATGTAAAAGTTGCATTTGAAAGGGACATAACTCATCAAATTTTAAAACTTGAGTTATCATTCTTGTCGTCACAGATGGCATTGTTCATGCTGATAATATATTCCAAGTATGAAGTGAATAGGACAAGTACTTTCAAAGTTAAAGGCAACATTAAGTTTCAGGTTAAAGTTGCATTTGAAAGGAGCATAACTCACAAAATATTGAAACTGGAGTTATCATACTTGTCGTCACAGATGGCATTGTTCATGCTGATGATACATTCCATGTATGAAGTGAATAGGACAAGTACTTTCAAAGTTAAAGTCAACATTAAGTTTCATGTTAAAATTGCATTTGAAAGGGGCATAACTGAAAAAAAAAATTAAACTTAAGTTATCATTCTTTTCGTCACAGATGGCATTGTTCGTGCTGATGATATATTTCAAGTATGAAGTGAATAGGACAAGAATTTTCAAAGTTATAGGCAACATTAAGTTTCAGGTTAAAGTTGCATTTGAAAGGGGCATACCTCAAAAAATATTGAAACTGGAGTTATCATTCTTGTCATCACAGATGGCATTGTTCGTGCTGATGATATATTCCAAGTATGAAGTGAATAGGACAAGTACTGCCAAAGTTATAGGCAACATTAAGTTTCAGGTTAAAGTTGCATTTGAAAGGGGAATAACAAAAAAAATGAACCTGGAGTTATCATTCTTGTCATCACAGATGGCATTGTTCGTGCTGATGATATATTCCAAGTATGAAGTGAATAGGACAAGTACTTTCAAAGTTATAGGCAACATTAAGTTTCAGGTTAAAGTTGCATTTGAAAGGGGCATAACTCAAAAAATATTGGAACTGGAGTTATCATTCTTGTCGTCACAGATGGCTTTGTTTGTGCTGATGATATATTCCAAGTATGAAGTGGATAGGACAAGTATTTTCAAAGTTATAGGCAACATTAAGTTTCAGGTCAAAGTTGGGGGACTACCGGACGACGCCGACGACGACGACGCCGCCGGACAATAGGATCCCTATGTGTCTACCTGCTATCGCAGGCGACACAAAAATTTACAGCCAAGACAAGATAATTGTATTTTTAGTAACAGTGACCTAGTTTTTGGACCCAGATGACCCATATTCGAACTCGTCCGAGTGATTACTGGGACAGACATTCTGACCAAGTTTCATGACAATCAGAGCAAAAATGTGACCGCTAGAATGTTAGCAAGAAAATTCTATTTTTAGTAACAGTGACCTTGACCTTAGACCAACTGGCATGGGTATTGTACTCGACACACCGCCTTGTCATGGTGAAAATTTGTGCCAAGTTATTTTGAAATCTAATGAGAAATAACAAATTTACAGCCAAGCCTAGATAATTCTATTTTTAGTAACAGTGACCTAGTTTTTGGACCCAGATGACCCATTTTCGAACTCGTCCAAGAAATTACTGGGACAGACATCCTTACCAAGTTTAATGACAATCGGAGCAAAAATGTGACCGCTAGAGTGTTAACAAGAAAATTCTATTATAAGTAACAGTGACCTAGATTTTGGACCCAGATGACCCATATTCGAACTCGTCCGAAAAATCATTGGGACAAACATCCTGACCAAGTTTCATGACAGTCGGAGCAAAAATGTGACCGCTAGAGTGTTAACAAAAAAAATTATTTTTAGTAACAGTGCCCTAGTTTTGGACCCAGATAACCCATATTCGAACTTGTCCGTGAAATCATTGGTACAAACATCCTGACCAAGTTTTAAAACAATCGAGGCAAAAATGTGACCGCTAGAGTGATAACGAACTAAGTGTGGACGGACGACAGACGACGGACGACGGACGCCGGACATTGATCGATCCTAATAGCTCACCCTGAGCCTTCAGCTCAGGTGAGCTAAAAACCCAAACCACTACAGGTACATATTAATTTGAGAGGGCTCCAAGGGAGATTTTTCTTTTGGCTAATTGGATTACCCTCTCCAAATAAAGTTCATTTATTTGTTCGTTTGTTCATTCTTTCATACATTTATTGATTCATACCAACAAAGATTTAGGACTTTGTTTACCACACTAAATAGAAGATATTTATTTATTTCAGTTTCAGATCGAATTTTATTTCAAGAGTGAGCATGGAAAATTGAAAAACACATGAAAACAATGGAAAAATATTTGATCAACAGTGAACAAATACACAAATTTTGTATCATTATTTTGCTTTGCAATTCATTAGACAATTTTATTTTTGATGATTTTTAAAATCTTTTTATCTTCAAGAACTCTAGAGCTGATTAACTAGTTAAACAAAATATATACACACAAAAAATAGTTATTTATAATGACATTGTTCAATTTATTTCTAATAAGCTAACAAGTTTATCTAAAAAAACAACGTTATATCACAGAGGAGTTAATAACTTTTCAAAAAACAATTTCAATCAAATCTCTAAAAAGTTTAAATGATAATTTTTACTCTTTTAAATGAAAATCATAAATGATCTTTTTCATGGTTTTATAACAGTGCATTTCTATAAATGAGGTATGTAATATTTTTAAAACTTCACTGCAAAATAAAAAATATAGCTAGAATATATGCATTTAATTTAACTGAAATAAAACCTGCTTTAAACACCTAGATGATTAAATTAGTTTACAATCCCTATACAAGATAAAAGGTCACTGACGTACGCTTACCCACAATACTTTTAAAGTTTATGTCATGTGACAACATTGATTATTTCAGAACAAGGAAGTAAACATATTGAACTTAATAATGGCGACCAATTTCAGTGACAACATTTCTGATGAAATTATAAATATCAAATGCTGTTTTTGTGCTCAGGACAACAGAGTAAGGGAGGCAGAAAAATACTGTGTCCAGTGTAAAGACTATTACTGTGCACCATGTACGGAAATCCACAGGAAATTCCCAGTGACAAAGGAACATCAACTGCTGGATAAAAAGGACTTTAGGTCCCTCGGGCCTGATGGGTCGTTACCAAGCTTCCCAACACAGAGATGTGCACTGCATCCAGCTAAGGAAGCACAGACACTTGTTTAGGGGTCATTTGCTGGCCCTATATGCCTATAGAGCTATATAGGCCTATATACAGGCTTACAGGTCTCTAGATCCAAAAGTGGGCAATTTCAGGAAATAAACAGATGATCTACAGCATGAAATACAACTACAATCACTTAGAACACAAAATATCTCAGTTTGAAAAAAATACCCGTTCACATATAATTAACCATGGACAAGATTCCAAACTTCCCATTTTACGAAAAAAAGTACATTCAAAGACTACATCGATTTCAAAGACAAAATCGTAACTTACCGAACAAGTATTGATCGCCGTTGATAGATTATTTATTAATCTCTCCGATGACACCAGTAACTAAACATAACTCCCCATATTAACGAAGAAAATCCAATTTTTTATCACAGCCCCACAAATTTTTCACCTTCGTCTTGACGATATCTGTTCTTTTCCGAAATTATGCAAATTACGCCCAAATTACGTCATTTCCGGTAACGCCAATAGTTTCAAAAAATGAGTAAATTAAAAAAAATTGAAGAAATTATTTGACAATCGTTTGAAACAAACCTTAAAAATAACAAGCAATCTCGGTAAGTGTCTGTTGTTTTGATGGTCAATATTCTATTTACTTGATTTTTATTTAAATTACATATTGTACGTACAGGAAACATACCGACGTTTTGCGGACGTTCAGAATTTTCCACCAAATTTAACGGTTTTTTGAACCCGGCTCTAATGCGCAGCCAAGTCGTTTTTCAAATAAACCGGAATCCATCGGAAAAGAACAGATATCGTCAAGACGAAGGTGAAAAGTTCGGGGGCTGTGATAAAAAATTGGATTTTCTTCCGTTAATATGGGAAGTTATGTTTAGTTACTGGTGTCATCGGAGAGATTAATAAATAATCTATCAACGGCGATCAATACTTGTTCGGTAAGTTACGATTTTGTCTTTGAAATCGATGTAGTCTTTGAATGTACTTTTTTTCGTAAAATGGGAAGTTTGGAATCTTGTCCATGGTTAATTATATGTGAACGGGTATTTTTTTCAAACTGAGATATTTTGTGTTCTAAGTGATTGTAGTTGTATTTCATGCTGTAGATCATCTGTTTATTTCCTGAAATTGCCCACTTTTGGATCTAGAGACCTGTAAGCCTGTATACAGGCCTATATAGCTCTATAGGCATATAAGGCCAGCAAATGACCCCTAAACAAGTGTCTGTGTAAGGAAGTGGACGTTTTCTGTGCAGACCACGATGAGGTAGCCTGCGCCTCATGTATGATCCTAACACACAGGTATGACATTTATTGTCTAACATTTTAACCTTAAATATTATCTAGTATAAATGCAAATCTAAGTTTAATAGAAAAAATATACGCAAGTGCAAGTCTAAAAAACAACAACAACAACTGGGTCACATAAAAGTTTCGCTGGTGGCTAGGGACCGCCCTTAACTATTTTGTTAGTCATAATGTAGATAAAAACACACTGTATTATGCAAGGAAATTGGCTTAGCCACAATACACAAAACACATGCCCTTTATTTTTAACTACAAAGTAACTGTAACATTAACGGATAATTTTATTTTTTGTATATAACGTTCGTCTGACCGATACCATCACATAATTTTCTTCAACAATCCAATCACTAATTATAAAACTATTACAACACTTTCAATGTGTTAACACCAAAGGTATCTTCCAGCCAAAACATTTACTGTACTTCATTTTCAGAACCTGCACAAATATCCACACCATACCTGAAGAGATTGATAGCTTGTACAACAGTACAGAACTGACCAATGCCAAAGAGAAACTCTACAAGACAAAGACAACCATGGAAGAAATGGAGAAAAAGACAAAGAAAGAAAAGTAAAAGAACTCAAAGTAGCACATAACAAGGAAGTCGAGTCTGTCAGGGCATTCCGACAAGAACTTCAAACACTGCTAGATGCCATGGAAGAACAGATGATTCAAGAACTCAAGAAGGAATATGACAGGCTGGAATCTAGCTTAACAGAAGAAATAAATGACATAAACAGACTGATAGATGCCATGAATGAAGCCTCTTCACAGTTAAGGAAATCCGAAGGAAACAAGGCGCAAGCGTTTATCTGCGTCAAGTCCTTGGAGAAAGTGATAGTCAAGGCAGAAGATACGAAGGAACAACAGCAAAGGTCTGAAGAGACGGTCAACTTCACTGCCGATCAGAACATTAAAACACTCTAACAACAAATTCAACTTCTTGGAAAAGTCTCATGTTACAAATACAACAGCCTGTACAAAGTAAAAAGTCGGAGAGAAATTGATGTAAAGCTTGCAGATGACAGTTACAAGAGTGACAGCTTTGGTGTGTGTCGTATCTGGGGATCGTGTCTGAACACCGACAGTTCTCTGCTTCTGACTGATATGAACAACAGGAAGCTTAAACTTCTTGATATGAACACTGGGACAATAACAGATTACATTACATTTCCAGCTGCTCCTTGGGATGTCTGTCTGATCAACAAGACAGAAGCAGCAGTAACCCTGAGCAATAAAACTGTGCAGTTGGTGTCTCTGGGTAACAAGATGACTGTTACCCGTACACTCAAAATGAATCACTACTGCTATGGTCTGGCCCACAAGGATGACAAACTGTACATATCTGATCTTAAGAAGACAGTCTACATTCACGACATGAATGGCCAGGAACTTCGGAGCGTATCCACAGATGCTTCTGGGAAAGAATTATTCCATCGCACTTTACACATTACAGTCAGTACTGCTGGGGACAGTGTGTTTGTGGCTGATCAGGACATGGGTGTGGTTATCCTTGATATTCAGGGAAACTATCTGTCCACTCAGACTGACCCTACACTGTCTGGAACTCTGGCAGTGTGTACCGATGGCAGAAACCTGTTTGTTTGGGGCCATGGGTCAAACAACATAGTCCAGATAGGACAGGACAACAAACTGTTAGGAGAGCTAGTGAAGGCTGAGAAGCCATTGTCTTTGTGCTTTGATCCTCACAATACCAGACTGATTGTTACACATTTCTTGAGTAACAAAATTACAGTGCTAGATCTAGAGACATAAAAATGAGAGATAGTAACTGTTATTCTGAAACTTATACAGTGAAATGAACATTCATTAAATATCAAGTTCTGTTTTCATATAATATACTTGTTAATTTAAATAAAAATATTTACTTGATACCGGTACCAATACTTACAGATTTGAAAAAGCTATGTGGAGCCATAACAGCATCATTCAGCGTCTTCTGCATGAAACTTGGACATGATGAAAGGTTCATTAGGAAACCTGAAATGTAAGTTGTGATGGACCTATAGTCTGTGTTTTATTGAATGATGAAAACTCTATGTATTAAAACAGGTTATTGAATACATTCATTTAGAAAATAATCTTTTAACATGTTCTGAAACTGGCAACATTGCAAGAAAAACTGTTTGTGGAATCATTTTATTTCGCTAAGGTTTAAACTTCTTATACATACATTTTATTTTGCATTGCTTCTCAGAGAAGAGCAAGTAACAAATACTTGAAGAAAAGATTTGCACAGTTATCTTGCCATAGTATTTGCCATTGTTCTTAATGTAATATAATACTGAGTGTTAATGAAAAGTCATTTTGTGTGGAAATACCAGTATGCAAGACGTTAGTTTTTGTTATAATTGGCTTCATCATTACCCAAGCATTTGATGGCATGTGCGAACAGTGTGGATCCAGATCAGCTGACACATTTGTGCTGTCTGATCAGCATCTGGGCTGTTTAAAAAAATGGCTGGAAAAGTGAAAAAATAGTGAAAAATTAAAGTTTATAAAAATTCCAAACTTGGTATTCTGTATGTTTTGCTTATTGAAACTGAGTACAGAACTGAAAAAAAATTTTGAAATTGGTCAACTGGTTGCTGAGATATTGTCATTTGAAAAATGGCAAGTGAAGTGAAAAAAAAAATGTTAAGAATTTAAGTTAATAAAAAGTCCAAACTGGTTGGTCCATATCTTTGTACAGTCTTTACAGTGATTAAAATCAATCAAGTTATACTCATATGCGGCAGAATAAAAATTTTATGGAGCTTTATTGGCCAATATTAAATAAATCAAAGAATTTTAACTTATGTGCATAAAATATAAGTATTACTGTTTCTTATTATTTAAATGTGTATTTCTGTTAAAATACATGTTGAAGCATCAAATATAAGTGCTTTAGAACTTGTGGTATCGCATAAAGATAAAATATTCATATTGTTAAGAAAGTGTGTCACACTCCTGACAACCACATAAGTGCAGTGTACTCAAACATGTTTCACTTAGGCCATTCCTGTTTGTCACAATTTAACAAAACATGACATAGACTTCTAGGAAAAAACATTCTCTTGTTTTCATGTAAAGGATTTGTTGACAGAATATTGCAATATGTGCATAATGTAACACTCCTGACAAATTTAGCTGACATTTTCTGAAGGGAGCTGCAGACAAATATAATTTCAATAGAGGTGATAATATTATAATTATTGCATCTAGAAACATAAAACTTAATGATGCACAAAACATTTCTTATGTACTATTAATCTTTAAAGTACTATAAATTTATAAAGCAAAGATGTATTGATTTTCTTGAGGTATTTTCTAATCTACCACGCTCGACTTAATAGCATAAATTTTGATTACTGTAAGTATAATACGCTTAATTTTATCATTAATTGATGCCTAATAAATGCACATTTTACTAAAACAACACTAAAACTTGTCTTTAATTAAGCTTTTTGTAAAACAATGGTCTGAACAAATGTGATTTTGAAAAGTGTCACACTTTTTTGTCACACTCCTGACATTTTTTGTCCATTATTTTAGAATATTTTTTTAACGGATGGTGCTATTTTGATGAAACTTCAGAAATCTTTAAAGGGCATGATGAGACACCTCTGCAAAGTATGAAAATGGAAGTAACTGTTTGTTGTACATTTTTATAACAGGAAAACCCAAATCAGCCATTGTTTTGGAAACAGCCCATCTATACTGTTTGCTTTTTGGTAAGAAATAATCTAATAAATCAAAAACGAGTGCAGATCCTGATCTACAATGTTTGGCCATGCCATGTGAGATGTAACAATCGAGGAAAGGGTTGTGTTGTTTTTCTACGGAACATTGCTACCCAACACACCCTGTCCACCATGCTTGAAATAAAAACTACAACATGCCAAATTTGGATTTTTATTGTGCTGTACACAGTCATGAATTTTACATAGGTCCCAATGCATAATGATCACGTGACAAATTATCTCGTGACATATGATCAACAAAATTCTTTATCATTCGATAAACACTTGGAACAACAAATTAACACATTTTTTCTATACACAAATTGATTCTTATACAAATGTTTAGAGGCAGAGTAGGCATTATAAAGACTAGAACAATATTTGCTACAGGACTATCTTGATCCTATACAGCCGCTTATAATAAACATTGTATTTATTACAGTAAAATAAATGCATAGATCACACTAGTATTTAAACTACTATTTTCACTGTCAATTTTTAAAGTTTTCGGGATAAAGTCTATCCCTTATTAAAGATCGCTCCTACTTTTGTCAAGTGTCAAAGGTGGTCTTAAAGCAGGGATATGCAGAATTTTTATACCCAACCTCACTACTAAAGTTTACTGAAATGTTTATCAAATGAAATAATTTATTTATTGTGCTATAAAACAGGTTAAGGTATGGGTTTATAGTTTGTTATTACTGTATTCTTCAAACTTTCACATTTACCCCCTGATCACTGTATATAGGTCGTCCGTTAACAGTCTGTGCCGTAAGCAGCCACAGAACTTTGGCTTATATTCCTCACAGGTACCCATTTATACACCTGGGTGGAGAGGAGCAATGAAGGCTCAATTTCTTGCTTAAGAAAATTAGGGGCCAGTCTGGGGCTCGAACCAGGGACCCCTCTATCCCTAAGCGAGAGCTTAACCACTGGACTATTGCTATAAAATAGAAAGCTTCAAGCATCCAAAATGTTTTTTGGGGACAGCAGATCAGCAGATCCAGAGTTATCAGTTTTCTGACTCTTGACAGTCTCAACTGGTCTAATTTAAAGTAAAAGACTGCAGGCCTAAGAACCGTCAAAAAGTAGTTCTTAGTTCAGCAGATCCAGAGTTATCAGTTTTCTTACTCTTGACAGTCTCAACTGGTCTAATTTAAAGTAAAAGACTGCAGGCCTAAGAACCGTCAAAAAGTAGTTCTTAGTTCAGCAGTTCCAGAGTTATCAGTTTTCTGACTCTTGACAGTCTCCACCGGTCTAATAGTAGTAACAAACTGGAGACATAAGAACCACCAAAAAGTAGTTCTTATTTTCAAAAGTCCTGACAGAAGGTTTGCCGACCCCTCAGAACTTTGAATGTTAACATTTTATTTTCAATTGTTTGCTTTTTTGAAATGCATTACTTAGAAATGGAGCAGAAATGAACACAACAAATGTTGAAAGACTGATAAAATAATTCATATTACGATAAATCATTGACCCCCTGAAATAGGGCAATGAACTCTTTTCTTTGAATTAAGGTTATTCTTTTTTAACGTCACAGAAAAGGGTGTTTCATTTCATTTGCAAAATTATGGCAATAAAAATATTCCGAAACCCTCAAATTTATATAAACAATTATGAAGCATTTCATATATATTACAAACGTTCTATAAAAATAATAAAAAGATCCTATATTACTCTTTGTCTTATAATGTCAGATGGACCAGGTTTTTTAACCAATTACCAGAATTATCTGCAGCAAATACAAGATTAACAACTATTATTAACCATTTCCTCTGTACATACACTTTTATGGCACGTGCAAACAGTGTAGATCTAGATCCGTACCATCTGATCTGGAAATACACTGTTTGCTTTTTTATTTATTAGGTTGTTACTGACCAAAAAGCAAACAGTGCCAATCCTGATCAGATGCCACAGATTTGCTGGCTGATCTGGATTTACACTGTTTGCACACACAATAAATGTCTATGTATGGACTAAAGTGTTAATTATTAGTTGTAATGGGAAATGTTGTAAAAATACATTTACGCTACAGCCTTAAAGTCACAATCATCCCCTATATGTCAGTTTTTCAACTTCTGAAAGATTTATACAACATTGTTTTTACACTCTATTTTAGATTTATAGTTTGCATGTACTTGATATATACAAGGCAGAAAACTAGAGCATATCCACAGAGTCTACTAGTATTAATCAGATTGCATGGTTGACATTTTAAGTGAACTGAAAACATTCAAAATATATACAAAAATAAGTTTGTTCTTTTATGCACCTTAAAATTATTTACAAACAAATAACACCATTTTTAAATACCAGTCCTCAGCATGGAGCCGACAACTTCCTCCCCTTTGAATAACCTTGATAACCCCAAGACTGTACAAATACTGCGGCAGCGGTTTGCCAATCATGCCAGTGACAGATACAGTACATACAATCAGTATCCCCAGATAGTTCGAGTATTCCTATATACTGCCACCCACAATAATTGACATTCTGCAAGGTTTGAAATTATCATATTTCCATCAAGGGAAGTAAATAAAACTGTTAACTCAAGGTGGCTATACCAGGTGACTTTTTGGATGTCATGCACATTCAAAATCACTCGCTTCAGGTAGGTTTTTGATTATTTCTCAGCAATTTCTAGACCTATTTCCATCAGATAAAAAGCAACCTACTCCTGTTTAAAAGCTTTCTCATCCACATTTAGCCTCCATTACCAATAGGCTGCCGTTTTCTCACACTTTCAAAGGAAATTTTGTTTGAAAGTATGAATTCATCTCTGAATGTTTTAGAAAACGGCAGTCAATGATAACTGATGTTAAATGTCGATGAAAATGCTTTTCAACAGAGTACGATGCTCTTTATATGATCGAAATCGGTCTAGAAATTACTAAGAAATAAGCAAAAACCTACCTGAAGCAAGTGATTTCGTGTGTGCACGACATCGAAAAAGTCACATGGTATACTAGCCACCCTGAACCACACTGAAGTGAAACAACTGTTTCCAGTGCTAGTCAGTCAATGAATTGTCTCAAGACAAGGCTATGTTATGTTAAACTAAAATAAGGAGGAACCCTCTGCCCAGGGATTGAACCAGCAACCCACAGATTGGAAATTCTAATGCTCTAGCTTATGACATATCTGGCTGGGTAAACACAAAAGATAAGCAGACATATATTATGCAAGTCAAAGATATCAAAACTTGAGATTGTAGTCCAAGCATTTTGCCCCAAGATTATAAAACTGAGATTGAAAACCAGTCTAAAAGCTCAAAGATCTGATTGGCTGAAATGGAGACTTGTCTCCACCAATTAGATTCTTGAGATTTGAGACTGGTTTAAAATATCAGTTTTGTAACCTTCAGCCTTGATTGGTTTAAATTAAGACCAGTCTTCAAATGGACCAATCAAATTGTTCCAAGACTGGTCACCAGTTCAGATTGATGACTGATATGAACTGGTTAATCTAGAGATAATATAAAAGAAATTATAAAAATATATCAGAGTTATAATTTATATACATATTAAATATATACAATCAAAATTGTTATTACAAAAGGTACAGTAACAAACTAAAAATGGCCATTGCTGACAAGTTTATGGCCAACAAATAAACAAAATATTTTGGTAAGAAAACAAAATCAACTGATTTATGCAAAATGTGAAACTTAAAACTACATATCATGGAATCTTTCGATATAGTAATGGGACTATAAAATCTACCTGTATTTTCAACGAACTTGAGAATCATTGCAACTGTCTTGTTTCTTGTTTAACTTTATAAATCCATTTTGCAACAGAAAAATACAAATACACATTTCAATTGCTAAAAACAATAACAGATCAAGACTAACTTCATACTAACTTGCACCAGACATCCACAAAAGTATGCATAAATGTAACAAATCTGCCCTATTTACAGAATCAAAAACAAAAACATTGCCCAGTATCACACAACTTATTCCAGAGACACCTGTCTGTTGTGAACAGCACCATATTGTAAATAAAACATCAATGTAGTGAATGCAGTGATCTCCCTTTGACATTATGCTAGACAAATCAACCAACTACAAACATTACAATGAATGCAGTGATCTCCCTTTGACAATATTTTAACCACAAATATTACAATGAATGCAGTGATCTCCCTTTGACATTATGCTAGACAAATCACCCAACTACAAACATTACAATAAATGTAGTAATCTCCCTTTTACACTATTCTAACCACAAATATTACAATGATTGCAGTGATCTCTCTTTGACATTATGCTAAACAAATCACCCAACTACAAACATTACAATAAATGCAGTCATCTCCCTTTGACACTATTCTTACAAAAATATTAAATGAATGCAGTGATCTCCCTTAGACAATATGCTTAACACATCACTGCAACTAAAAACATTCTGATGTTATCTCATTACACTCAACACAATAGTGATGCATTCCAAAATGCATATGCATTTAATATATTTAATTTTAACAAAAATAATTTTTCAAATTGAAAATTCCATTTGTTTTCACTATACTTTAGAAGTATGGACAGCAATCTCCAATATTCAACCAATAAATGAATGATTAAGCTCTGCCAGAGCTGTAATATGTCAGTGGTGGCAGTGCTTAGTTAAACTGCATTGTGTAGAGCATTTTAACAGCGCATGTTGATCAATAGCTTGTGAGTTTTTCAGACTTTTCTCTAAAATAAGTTTTATGATACTGAAACGATCAAATAACAAGTGACGTCATATAAACACATAATGTACACATGCCAGTGTCGTATGAAGACGTTTGCCCAAGATCATAAAACTACATATGGAGCCCAGTCTTAAATCTCAAGCAACTGATTTGATGAAATGGCGACCAGTCAGATGCTTGAGATTTGAGACTGGACTCCAATAATGTATTATGAAAACCAGATCTGTCAGACTGTTTTCTCATCACAGACAAAGTTTAGTAAAATAATTTACCCTGAACACATACAGAGAAGATATTATTGTCCCTTTTTAATTGATTCTGCTCTCCAAATAAAGTGGAGACTCAATTTTTAGAAATTTTTTCAAACAACTACTCAAAGGTAAAATACTTCGTATTCAGTGTGTGTGTGTGTGTGTGTGTTATTCGGAAGTTAACAAGCTTAAATCGAAGAAAACATGTTACAACTTAAATATCAAAAATATACTCATCAAAGAGATGTGTTCAATGGTATCAAAAATGTCAATAAAAACAATGAAAACATAAAGAAAGGAAACAGTATATTTGTTCTGCAAAACAATAACTTATCCCATCGATAAAGACATTTTACATTTTGTACCTTCTATAACAAAGTCAATACATGTAATTTGAAAAAAGTTACAGCTTTTTTTGTCTTCAAAAAGGCTTGCCAACTGTTATACTCTCAAATCTAGTTTTCTATTCAGTTTATGTAGTGACATTTGTTCATATTCAAGTATTACACTATTTTAAAAATGTAAATTCATCCAAAACTTCTCTGTTCTTAAACAACTACATTGTACAAAATAAACCACTTCATGTGAGAATTGAAGACTTGAAGTTTAAGGTTTTTCGATCATTATCCACATTCAAATGTATGACAAATTGCCAGGAGATAAACTTTTATCACATAGCTTTAGCCTACAGTTTAAACTAGTATGCATAATAAAAATTCAAATTGATTTAACTTTTAAATCAATTTTTAATTTAAACATTGACAAATGTTTTGTTCAATATTTTTATTTATCTTGCATACTTGACTTGAAGATTGTTATGTCTTTGTGACGTCGATATTTTGCCAACAGTTGTCGTGAAAGTGTGTTTTCATTCATTCTGCTGCCAAACAAAAAGCAGTTAAAACTAGAAATGTGTCCAAAGGACACGGATGCCCCCGCTATAGGTTTTTCATAAAGCTCCCAGCAGTAGTGTAGAACAAGTTGTGTTCACGAGATAATTATATTCCTATTACAAGAAAATTCTATTTTTAGTAACAGTGACCTTGACCTTGGATCTACAGGCATGGGTATTGTGCGGACACACCGCCTTGTCATGGTGAACATTTGTGCCAAGTTATTTTGAAATCCCTCCATTCATAACAAAGTTACAGCCTGGAGAAGAAAATTCTATTTTTAGGAACAGTGACCTTGACCTTGGACCTACAGGCTTGGGAATTTATGTGACACACAGTCTTAATATGGTGATCGATTAAACCAAGTTATTTAAAAATCCAATGACAAATAACAAAGTTACAGAGCCGACACAATTTTGCAAGAAATTTCTATTTTTAGTAACAGTGACCTTGACCTTGGACCTACAGGCATGGGTGTTGTATGCAACACCTTGTCATGATGAACATTTGTGCCAAGTTATTTTGAAATCCCTCCTTTCATAAGAAAGTTAAGGGCCAAGTGTATATTTTGCTTAACACAAAATGTAAGTGAAAAAGGGGCATAATTTGAAAAAATATTGGAAGCAGGGTTATGGATCTTGTTGGTTATGATGTAGATTTTGATGGTGAAAATATATTTCAAGTTTCAAGGCAATATCTCAAGTAGTTTTAAAGTTATGGGCAACATGCATATTTTGCTTAACACAAAATATAAGAATAAAACTAATGTAAATGAAATTATCAAAGGGCCATAACTTTTGAACAGAACATGTAAGAGCAAAACCCCGCCTTTATGCACAACAACATATCAGGCCAAGCATTGTGGTAAAGTTTTATTAAATTCCCACCAGTAGTTTAGGAGGAGTTGCGTTCACGAGATATATTCCTATTAAAACTAATGTAAATGGAAGTATCAAAGGGCCATAACTTCTGAACAGAACATGTAAGAGCGAAACCCCACCTTCATGCACAACTACATATCAAGCCAAGCATTGTGGTAAAGTTTCATTAAATTCACACCAGTAGTTAAGGAGAAGTTGCGTTCACAAGATATATTCCTATTAAAACTAATGTAAATGGAAGTATCAAAGGGCCATAACTTCTGAACGGAACACGTAAGAGCGAAACCCCACCTTCATGCACAACTACATATCAAGCCAAGCATTGTGGTAAAGTTTCATTAAATTCCCACCAGTAGTTTAGGAGGAGTTGCGTTCACAAGATATATTCCTGTTAAAACTAATGTAAATGGAAGTATCAAAGGGCCATAACTTCTGAACGGAACATGTAAGAGCGAAACCCCACCTTCATGCACAACTACATATCAAGCCAAGCATTGTGGTAAAGTTTCATGAAATTCCCACCAGTAGTTTAGGAGGAGTTGCGTTCACGAGAATTTCGGACGGACGGACGGACGGACGGACGGAAGGACGGACGGACGGACGGACGGACGGACGGACAGGAGCAACTCTTAATGCCCGTCGCCATTTCATGGCGGGGGCATAACAAAAACATCTTTCTTTGTGTAAAAAACTAAATATTAAATTAAAACTAAATATTATTTATAGAATTCATCTGGATATGAAAAACATCTGAGTTGTTCTGACTTCACATACATTAAAACAGTCCAAATGTTTTTCACAGCTTATGCCCCCAATAAATTATTGATTAAGTCCTCAAATTCGCCCAGGCCTGAAGGTTATAAAACTGAGATTGTAAACCAGTCTCAAATCTCAAGCATCTGATTGGCTAAAGTGGCGACCATATGCTTGAGATTTGAGACTGGTTTCCATTCTCAGTATTATAACTTTGGGCACTGGTTAAAGATGAAGATATAGCTCAGTAATGGGTGAAACATGGTGAAGTGATGGTTTGGTTCATCTACGTTGTCGAAGTCTGTCGATGAGGTTGCAGAGTTTGAGGACGGGTCCGAGTTTGAGCCCCATGTACTTCATCATCATATCACTGTTCAACAACAGCAACGCCTTCCCATCTATCTCCTGCAACATACAAAAGTGAAATATGCATATCAGGAACAACCACATGCAGAAAACACAGCTTCCCAATGTAGCCAAAATTAAGTTACATGCAAGTCATATGCAAATATTAGATTCCAAACTGCCACAAAATATGCACTTTAGAGAGTGGAAATTGCTAATTTGGGGAAGATTGGGCAAATAAATGTCCATTATCCCTTTCCTCCATATGTGTGCATTTTAATGCATGTGCAATTAGTGTAGATCCAGATCAGCTAGCACATCTGTATGTCTGAAAAGGATCTACACTGTTCGCTTTTTTGGTCAGAAAAAATACTAATAAATCAAAAGGCAAACAGTGTAGCCTGATCAAATTGCAAGGATGTGCTGGCTGATCTGGATCTACACTGTTTGCCCATGCCATTTAGATGTATTTATGAAGGAAAGGGTTACCTTTGTTCAGTTCAATTCGGATTGCTATCGCCTTGGTCTTACCCGAGAAAATAAGCAATAAGCATTCTGACCAAGTCTGATGAAGATTGGATTAAGGCTTCTTCAAGTAAAAAAGTGAACATTGTTAACTTGATGAAGTAATCGAAGTTACGAGAGTTTACATTAAAGCAACAAAGCAATCAAAAGTTTGGTGAAGACTGGATAAAGGCTTTATAAAAGTTAAAGAGTGGGGCAAAATATTTTTGTAATATATCCTATTATTCCACAATTAAAAAGACCTAACTCCAAAGTGAAGCGACTAGAGAAATCTGGATGGTTATAAAACTTGACCAAGATATTGTGGCCTCAAACACTCCAAGTTTAAAATGGAAAAATATTGCTCAAGTGAGACAGGCAACGATTTTTGTGGATGCCGCCCGCCAAACGCCATCAGGTGAAACCATTTTACGTCTCGTCAACTAGCAAACTTCATCTACATTCATAAGGAACTGTTGCATTTTCCTTGCTTTACCTGTTAACAATGTTTTCAAACAACAAGGCATATGTTATAAAATTTCTATACTTCCAAATTTTCCTAGCAAGCCAATATTAAATTGGTATAAACGTCTTGATGTAAATGTAAAATATGTGAATAATCATCTTAAATACATATCAAGACATTATCCCAGACATTAATGACATTTTCTCTTGGACATCAATTTGCAAACTGGTGTTGTTCTCATATGAGGTGTGGTTTCACTACGGTTTGATTTCGCACACTTTATCTAGCTTGAAATATGCCAAATTTTAATCACTGCGAAATATAATGATTCCACAATATCTTAATGGCATTCCGTTGGACGTGAAAATGAAAATGCAAATGCAAAAGCATCATATGTTGCATTATTTTTAAAAGAACATTCATTTGTTTTTAACTACAATTTTCTTAATTTTCATCATACCGATATGCAAGGAAAGGACTGTAACATGTGCTGGTGTAAAAGATAAATAACATATCTCAGACAGCTGTAACAATAGTACCTGGGAAGAGACTTCAAACCTTATGAAGCTTTTGATTCTATGAATGAGATTCTTATTTATAACTCATTATTATTATAATAGTTTACTTACATGTTTCCTAAAAAGAACAGCATGTGGTGCCAGCGCCATATCCGTATCACAAATATGTTTGACAACATCATCAATAGACCATTCTGACGGATCCCGAGGACGATGTGTTCTTGTATCGACCGTGGTTGTTGAACTTGCTTCTGCCTCGTATGATCGCCTCACCTTTGTTTTACTATTGCGTAAACTTTCCACAGATTCTGTCGACCACCGTCTACGAGGATTGGATTTTGTAGACCTGCTATCCAATGACTGTTGACCTTCGGAATCTTAAAAAATACAAACCTCAAGTCATTTAATATTCTTAAGGTCACATCACCTGTATATTTATTTTTTTTTTTTATTATTTGAGTTGTATCACTACAACCCGTTTATTTTTCCATTGTTATCATACAAAATACATATTTATAAATACATGTTCAACAATATATGACTAAATTTATGTAACAGTATTAAGGTTAGAACATCTTATATATAAATAGGTGGCAAAACAAATTGCAAACTTCATTAACAATGGTTTTAATTTTTAAAAAAAAATAGAAAAAAGACAAAATCAAAAATCAAAACCGAATAAGGTCGAATGATAAATTTTAAAGAATTTAGAATAGATAGATGTTGATATATTGAACCATTTCCGTTCCTATATCCTGCTTATAATTCAAAGTTTAAAGGACCCCATTTCATATTATGACTTTGTAGTTTGTTTTTCTTACTTGCTATAACTTTTTCTAATATTCTTGTTTTGTTCACCAACTTTTTGTATGGTTCAAAAGAAGGAGTAATATTTTTATATTTTGATTTAAATATAAACTGTTTTGCCAACAATATGCAAAAGTTGATTAATAAATTGTTATTTATGTTTTCCTGTACCCCAAAGCATATGGATAAATAAGTTATCCTGAAATCTGTAAAGTAACTTTGAATGAGGTTGTTAAAAGGTGCCCAAAAAGCTTGCACATGTTGACAGTCCCAAAACAAATGTTTAATTGTTTCTGTATGCATATTACAAAAATCACACAAACTTGAAGAAGCTAAGTTGCATTTTTCTAAGAAGCTATTAGTAGGTAATATCCTCATCAAGAACTTGTATTGAAAGGCTCTAAGACTTGTGTCAATCACCTGTATATTTATGACATAATGAGAAGCGCTCAACCCAGGGATTGGCAGTATGGGAATTAAAATGCATTTTCATTACTGCCCCTGAACAGGCTCAATCAAACTAAGCCTGCAATATTTTTACATATATCATATAAAGTGGGTTTCAAACTTCCCTTTTCATATCTTTCATTGTATTTAACAATGTCTCAGGTTGTCCATAACTAATTGGAATTGCTCAATCATATACATCATATTCATTCTTAGTAAAAAAAAAAACAAACACAAATTTATCAAATCGCCACAGATAGCCCTCGTTTTATACTCGCATTCTGCAAATATCACGTTACCAAACTTCCTTAGAACAATGGTAAAATGTCGGTATATTTCATCTTCTTAATTATATTTGTATTAACCTGATCCCAAACTATCTATTAGAACCGGTGAAACTGTTCAACACGTCATATCATTATTCATTTTCTGTAACATAAACATGTGTTATTTTACTTAAAATAAATTTAACATATCCAATATATTTCGCATCCTGCAAATAACCCATTTCGCTGGTGAATTTATCAGTAAAATGTTCTGAATTGATTAATCAATATTTAAGCATTGTAAAGTAAACAAGAAGCTGTTTTTGGAAAACACATATGCCCCCGGTAGCAAAGTTTGTAACGATACAAATTTTAAATGATAGCACAGTGTTAAAACTGCAACTAAAATCACAATTTAGTTCTAAATAATGAAAATAACCGTCTGGTGCCAGAACCTGTACATTAAAAGAATTTATCATAACAAGAGCCTGTCGGAAACGACTGCACGCTCGACTATTCAAAGTCAGACATATTTAAGCACATTTAAACTTGGGCTTCATTTAAACTGGGGAGTGATTCAGAAGTTTATGACACCCAACACATACACATGAACAAAAGTTTCTTAATCCAAGTTATGAAATCAATAAACAAGAGCTATCACTGAAGGTGATTAATACCCCCGCAATATGGCTTTGTCAGAGTATACAGAAATAATGTTCGCATCTTTTTAAAATGCGACACAAATTGTGCATGTATGTCATCTATATATAAAAATCTAAGTATTCGGTAAACAGGAAGTAGGTGAGCAAGGAGCATTAAATTGCTTTACACCATATGGGAATATATGATAAAGCAATAAGCAAAATATCAGGCGGCTGCATGTTTCAGTTGCTAAGAAAACTACAACGGAAATTGTGCATGAATGTCAAGTATGTGCACAAATCTAAGTATTCGGTAAACAGGAAGTAGATGAGCAAGGAGCATAAAATTGCTTTACACCATATGGGACTATAGGATAAAGCATTATGCAAAATATCAGGCTGCTGCATGTTATAGTTGCTTAGAAAACTGCGACGGAAATTGTGCATGTATGTCAACTATGTGCACAAATCTAAGTATTCGGTAAACAGGAAGTAGATGAGCAAGGAGCATAAAATCGCTTTACACAATATGGGACCAATAAGCAAAATATCAGGCTGCTGCATGTTTCAGTTGCTTAGAAAACTACAACGGAAATTGTGCATGTATGTCAACTATGTGCACAAATGTAAGTATTCGGTAAACAGGAAGTAGATGAGCAAGGAGCATAAAATCGCTTTACACCATTAGGAACTATAGGATAAAGCATTATGCAAAATATCAGGCTGTTGCATGTTATAGTTCCTTAGAAAACTGCGACGGAAATTGTGCATGTATGTCAACTATGTGTAAAAATCTAAGTATTCATCGAACAGGAAGTAGGTGAGCATAGAGCATAAAATCGCTTTACACCATATGGGACTATAGGATAAAGCATTATGCATAATATCAGGCTGCTGAATGTTATAGTTGCTTAGAAAACTGTGACGGAAAATTAACATGCCCTTTGGTTGATGTAATGCACCTTTATAGTAACAAAACCTAAAATATTCGGCAAACAGGAAGTAGATGAGCAAGGAGCATGAAATTGCTTTACACCATATGGGACTATAGGATAAAGCAATATGCATAATATCAGGCTGCTGCATGTTATAGTTGCTTAGAAAACTGCGACGGAAAATTAACATGCCTTTTGGTTGATGTAATGCACCTTCATAGTAACAAAATCTAAAAATATGCGGCAAACAGGAAGTAGATGAGCAAGGAGCATGAAATTGCTTTACACCACATGGGACTATAGGATAAAGCAATATGCAAAATATCAGGCTGCTACATGTTATAGTTGCTGAGAAAACTGTGACGGAAATTTTGTAACGGACGGACGCACGCACGGACGCACAGACGGACGGACAAGGGTAAAACAGTATACCCCCCTCTTCTTCGAAGCGGGGGTATAATTACACTTACTTTATTATTGTAGTTTTTTTAGAGGGTTTACACAACCCAGTCCATACACCCCTGATCCACCACCCATCAACCCACTATCCCTGCCCACCTATAGTGATGTGGTGGGGTGTGGTGTAGTATAGTAAGGTATGGTATGCCGGTTGCTGTTGTTGGTGGTGTGGGTGTTGTTGCTGTTGTTGGTATTGTTGTTGGTGTTGGTAGTGTTGGTGTTGTTGGTGTTGTTGTCAGTGTTGTTGTTGGTGTTGTCGGTTGTTGGTGTTGTTGATGCTATTGTTGTTGGTTGTTGGTGTTGTTGATGCTATTGTTGTTGGTGGTGTTGTTGGTGGTGGTGTTGTTGTTGTTGGTGTTGTTGATGGTGTTGTTGACGGTGTTGTTGGTGGTGTTGTTGACGGTGTTGTTGGTGGTGTTGTTGATGGTGTTGTTGACGGTGTTGTTGACGGTGTTGTTGGTGGTGTTGTTGACGGTATTATTGTTGGTGGTGTGTTGGGGTGGTGGTGTTGGGGTGGTGGTGGTGGGGGTGGTGGTGGTGGGGGTGTGGTGTGAGATGGGGTGGTGTGGTGGGGGTGATGGTGGGGGTGGTGGTTGGGGTGGTGGTGGTGTAGGGGTGGTGGTGGTGGTGTAGGGGTGGTGGTGGTGGTGTGGTGGTGGTGTGGTGGGGGGAGTGGTGGTGGTGGGGTGGTGGGGGTGGTGGTGGTGTGGTGTGGTGGTGGTGGTGGTGGTGTGGTGTGGTGGTGGTGTGGTGTGGTGTGGTGTGGTGTGGTGTGGTATGGTATGGTATGGTATGGTATGGTATGGTATGGTATGTATGTATGGTATGGTATAGTATAGTATAGTATAGTATAGTATAGTATAGTATAGTATAGTATAGTATAGTATAGTATAGTATAGTATAGTATAGTATAGTATAGTATAGTATAGTATAGTATAGTATAGTATAGTATAGTATAGTATAGTATAGTATAGTATAGTATAGTATAGTATAGTATAGTATAGTATAGTATAGTATAGTATAACCACTCAACACTTTCACCAAAGTATGTTAAGTACATCTGTTTTAAACCTTTTCTATAGCATTACCTATGAAAAACACTAACATTGAAACTTTAACCATAATTTCTAAGTCTTAATTCTAAATTCTAAGCGAAAAAGGGCAAAAATTAAATAAAACAAGTTAACCATTTCTATCCAAGTATAAAATGGGGAGATAATCCCAGAAAAAAGGTAGCCAGACTTACGTAACTTGTAAGGGTCATCATCTGTGCACTGTTAAGTATGTGTGTAAACTTTAATGCCAGATCTCTTTGTGGATATCGCGAAATATCCAACATGCCGAAACAACTTAACCATTTTCTAAGTACAAAAAGGGGAGATAACACCAGAAATAAGGTACCCAGAGTTATGTAACTTGTCAGTGTCATGACCTGTGAACTGTTAAGTAAGTGTGTAAACTTTCAAGCCAATGCTCTTTGTAGAAATTGAGAAATATCGAACTTGCCGAAAAATGTTAACCATTTATCTCTAAGTACAAATTGGGGAGAAAACCCCGAATTAAGATAGCCAGAGTTATGTAACTTGTTAAGAGTCATACCCTGTGTACTGTATAGTAAGTTTGTAAACTTTCATGCTAATGATCTTTGTAGAAATGGAAAAATATCCAACTTGCCGAAACAGGTTAACCATTTTTCTAAGTACAAAAAGAGGAGATAACACCAGAAATAAGGTACCCAGAGTTATGTAACTTGTCAGGGTCATGACCTGTGAACTGTAAAGTAAGTGTGTAAACTTTCATGTCAATGCTCTTTGTAGAAATTGAGAAATATCCAACTTGCCGAAAAATGTTAACCGGACGGACGTACGGAAGGACGTCCGGACGGACGGACGGTTCAATCACTAGATGCCGGGGGCATAAAAATGGTTTATTAGGCTATTTCTGACCCAAAAGTGAACAGTGCAGATCCTGATTAGATCTGGATCTACACTGGTCACACACATAAAAAGGCGTATATAGGATGTAATATTACCAGATCTGTGAGTTCTGGAACATTTTTGACACACATTGTTCAGTGGTGATGGAGCAAACAGGTCCTCACAGCAGCCAAGGTCGTCTAGAAGCTTGTCCAAAAATTCCCATAATTCAATTCCGTTCTCAACAGCCACTACACGCTTTGTAAGATTCTTCTGACCATGCATTGCTGTAGATAGGAAATAATTTCATAACAAATAATAATAGGATTTTCTTTCAAATAAACAGGTATCACTCAGCCTCTATCCAATATATGAAGGTTTTATTGCATTAGCAAACAGTGTAGATCCAGATCTGCCAGCACACTGTTCATCCATACAATAAAAGTTGTATGTAAGGGTTAACAATTTTCATGTTCATTATATGTAAAATTTGCACTGCCTGTTTTAAACTAATAAAAGATGTTCTGCATGCTTAGTTGAACATGTCTTTCATACAGACTGGAGTCTAAAACAACTTTAAAGCTTATCATACAGTAATCTATGAACAAAAAATATTTGGATCAGAGACATTTTAATATTGTTTACATAAATCAACTTTACTTTTCATTAACATTCGAGTTTGAAGCTTAATGGTTACCAGAAATGACAACTCTTCCATGGCCTTCGGGTATCAGGTTGAACACATCTTTCACGTTGACTGCAGAGTCTACACACGCCTTGAGTATGTCATATAGAACACGGTTGATAACTCCAGGGCCATACTGGGAAGGTAGCTGCAAAACCTTCTGCTGATTGAGGTATGGTCCGCAGTGACACCCATGGTTGATATAAGCACAAACTGTTGGGATTAAAAATAGCACTTATATTCAACAATGTGTCTCTGGGAAGTTGAAATCTTTCCTTTAAATCACATCCTATTCGAAATTTAATAGGGATCGCTTCCCGTTTTATCCTGAATTATTGCCGCTACCAAGTTTCAACCGCTGTTCCACTTCAACTGTTTGATGGCTCATTCCTTCTTTGGCACAAAGCTGATGTCAAACAAACAAATTCTCAGAATGACAGCAAATATTTAATAGTTTCAACCTTTTGTAAGGAATAAACACAATCTTTTTAGTGATCCTAATAAAAGTTTGAATAGTATATATATGCATTTACTGATCTTTATACACTTAGTTAAATTTCTTTTTTGCATGAAGGTCTCTTATTATGAACAGGACATTTTTGCTTAATTGATTTTTATTTTTATTTTTTAATATTCAATAATTGTATTTAAATAGTTAGTATGATAACTGCTGAATTAAATTTATTTTAAATAGATTAAATTACCACACAGTTAAAAATCCATAAAAAGTAATTTTCAAATTATTGGTACCTTGACCTTACCTAGAGGTGGTGATGGAGAACTGGTGTCTGGTTCCGTCACCGTGACAATGGGTTTCTTGGATTCCCGTGGAGACACAGGATGACTATCAGACCCTGATGGACTAGTGGATCGTGGGGACGGACTTTTTGTGTGATGTGTGGCGGAGGTGGAATTCTTGCTGACTGGAGAAATGCTTGAACTTGCGTCTGACAACCGACCTCGGACTGGCTTTTGTATAACTGCTGCATATAATAATAACATCACATTTTAAAACTATAGCTGTTGTTTTTAATTCAACATTGATAACGACACGGGAAGATTTACTTTGCAAGATTTGAAAAAAGAGGCCCAGAGTAATATTTCTTGCAAGGTTCAAGATTTCACATTGGCATGTAATTCTGTTCCAATTTTCTATCAATTTTTTAAGTAGTTTTTGAGATTTGCTGCAGACAACATTTTATTGCTTGAAGTAAAACAAATAAATTCTAATAAAAAGAAGAATGGTGAATACAATGTCTCCCTTTCAGTTGTGGAAGAGAAATTTTTCGCTTGGGAAGTTTTTGCAACAGGGTCAAATTGACTTTTCATAAAAGCTTTAAAATCAAAATTTTGCCAAGTCTATTAATTATGTTTTAGAAATGTTTAATTGTAGAATAACTATAAATAGTTAAAAGCATTGAAGCCTGCAAGCATATTTACCAGCCCAATAATGAGTCACTTAGTCCTATGACGTTTCTCTTAAGAACACTGAATAAAATTCGCTAACAAATACACAAGGCCAAAATATATCAAACTCGTACTAATGTTTAGATTGGTTTAGTGAGTTTAAGTTATTTTAATATTGTACCAGGGTCCAATCAGACGATGGAATCTGAGATTGGTCTGCAATCTAATTATATCAATTTTTAAAACCTTGCCGAAGATCATAAATTTACATTCAGAGACAAATCTCCAAATGGACCAATCAACAACCTCCGATTTAGAACTGATCTCTAGTCTTAGATTTAAGCACTACCTTTTTCTTTCTGTCCTGGAGGCTGCAGAGGATGACCTGTCTTAGCACACCAGCCTACAGGAAATATGTCCCGGTCGTCATAGCGACACCAGTAATCAAATGCTCCTTTCCATCCATCGAACCTAAATGTAAACAAAATTTTACACATTCAAGTGAGATAAAATAAAATATCTATTACATAATAGCAAGTCAACATTAGAAATTTAAAATCAAAAGAACGAGATTACTGTATTATTTTAACAGTGTATGATAATTAATACAATCTATAACATACCCGTTCCAAACCTATTGAACAAGTCGATATTTATAACATAATTTTCTGTATCCTGCACCTACTTGGCTGTTTATTGGTTCAATGCAGTTCCAACAAAGGATGGCTACAGGTTGTATCTGCCAGCAAAACATTGCTGAATATATCAAAGGACAGGGTTCAGAAGCCCAAAGATCAATACATGCAAAGCAGCTAAGCCTCCAATTATATTTATCTATGCATACCTCCATTAAATATCTATATGTATAAAAATATTTAATCATCGTTGTTTCAATGGAATGGGTAATCTTGGATGTTTCACTAAAATGTAAATTTCACATTTTTCCTATGCTAGTTTTGTAACTTTTACCTTAACCTTAATATTTTATTTCAACACGACCCTGTTGTTATAAGCAAAGTCATATCAATCATCATGTTTTCATGACAAAATCCAAGTGAAATGAGGGGTAAAACTCATATGTGATCTTGACCTAAAGATTTTGACTCCATCATGACCATGCTTGTCATCAGCAATATAATTTGAAAGTTTTATGAAGAAATTTAAAGAAATAGCACATTTATAGCCAATGTTAAGTTTTCGTTACTGACATACTGTCTGACAGTGGCGACTATTTTACTCCCACCGAAATTTTTAAGAGAAGCAAACTAGTAATAAAGCTAGAAAATGTAATACATTTAACTGAAATGAAATAATATCCTCTTTAAAATTTACAATATACGGTAGATAAATTTCTTCTCATATTATTTCACAATCAGTATGTAAGATATTTTATCTTATCTCACCAAAGTACAGTGTACTTCACCCACAATACCCTGCTTGAGATTAAAGTCATCTGACTTGATATTTAATTCAGAACATTAACCATTATTATGGCAACCAATCTTGGTGACAACCTTTCTGATGAAATTATACACATAAAATGTTGTTTTTGTGCTCAAGACAACAGAGTAAGGGATGCAGCAAAATACTGTGTCCAGTGTAAAGACTATTACTGTGGACCATGTATAGAAACACACAGGAAATTCCCAAGGACAAAAGATCATCAGCTGTTGAATAAGAATGACTTTAGGTCCCTCGGGCCCGATGGTTTGTTACCAAGCTTCCCAACCCAGAGGTGTGCACTGCATCCAGCTAAAGTTGTGGACGTTTTCTGTGCAGACCATGATGAGGTAGCCTGTGCTTCATGTATGATCCTCACTCACAGGTATGATATTTATAGTCTAACATTTTGACATAAAATATTATTATTTAGTATAAGTGCAAATCTACATAAAAGTTAAATAGAAAAAAATATTCATGGGTGCAAGTCTGCAAAAAAAAAACAAACTGGGTCACTAAAAGTTTTGCTGGGGGCTAGCAAATGCCCCCGACATCCCCACCCCCTTTCTATTTCTTTATCACACTGTATTATGCACGGAAATTGTGCTATGAAAGCCACCTAACACAAAAATAGAAAAATACTGCAGACTCGGTTTGATTAACCTTGTTCATGGGCAGAAACAGAAATGTATATTTCTGCCTACACTGCTTAGCCCTGGGTTTAGCGCAACTCAATATTTACACTATTTTCACCTTAGCTTAAACTTCTTTGAAAAGGTTAAAAACTAGACTGTGTCCTCAGGACACTGATGCCCCCACTGCTGCAAGTACATTTGTAACAAAATTGTGTACTAGGTATAAACAATATGTGGTGAATGAGGAGTAAGAGCCACAAAATTTAATGACTAACATAAACAAAGGGCCATAACTTTGGTGAAAATGGTTGCAAGGCAATGTCCTTTACAGCAATTAAGACATCATGTCTAATCATCTGTGAAAGTTTGGAAGAAATCAGCCAAATAAAAAATGTGGAGTTGATGCCACAAAATTTTGTAAGTGAAATTAACAAAGGGCCATAACTCTGGTAAATATGGCCGCAGGAAAAAATCCTTTCTTTATGATCATCTGCACATCCACCTTGATCATGTGAGCAAGTTTGAAAGAAATCCATCCAATAGTAAACGAGGAGTTGATGCCACAAGATTAAATCACTGAAATTAACAAAGGGCCATAACTCTGGTAAAATGGCCGTAAGAAAAACCCTTTCTTTACAATCATCTACACAACCTGCTTGATCATCTGTGCAAATTTGAAAGAAATCCCTTAGATTGTTAATGAGGAGTTGATGCTACAAGATTTAATTACTGAAATTAACAAAGGGCCATAACTCTGGTAAAAATAGTCGCAGGAAAAAATCCTTTCTTTACAATCATCTACACATTCTGCTTAATCATCTGTGCAAGTTTGAGAGAAATCCGCTTTATAGTTTAGGTGGAGTTGACGCCACAAGATTTAATTACTGAAATTTACAAAGGGCCATAACTCTAGTAAAAATGGTCGCAGGAAAAAATCCTTTCTTTACGATCATCTACACATCCTGCTTGATCATCTGTGCAAGTTTGAAAGAAATCCGCCTTATAGTTAAGGAGGAGTTGATGCCACAAGATTTAATAACTGAAATTAACAAAGGGCCATAACTCTGGTAAAAATGGTCGCAGGAAAAAATCCTTTCTTTACGATCATCTACACATCCTGCTTGATCATCTGTGCAAGTTTGAAAGAAATCCGCCTTATAGTTTAGGAGGAGTTGATGCCACAAGATTTGGGGACGTACGGACGTACAGACGTACGGACGTACAGACGTACGGACGTACGAGTGCAACTCTATATGCCTCCCACTTTGTGGGGGCATAAAAATCCACTGTAATACTTGCCTGTCTGTGATGTTTACATACTATGTACTTTTTTAATCTTAAAACTGACAGTTTAGAGTAACTGTAATATTTCTTTTACTATTTTGTATATTATAACGTTTATCTGACTTTCAAAGTTTTACAACATTTTCAAAGTGTCAACAACAAAAAGCATCTTCCAGCAGAAACAGTGGCTGTATTTCATTTTTAGAACCTGCACAAATATCCATACCATACCTGAGGAGATTGACAGCTTGTACAACAGTACAGAACTGACCAATGCCAAACAGAAACTCTACCAGACAAAGACAACCATGGAAGAAATCAAGAAAGAAAAAGAAAAGAAAGTAAAAGAACTCAAAGCATCACACAACAAGGAAGTCGAGTCTGTCAGGGCATTCCGACAAGAACTTCAAACACTGCTAGATGCCATGGAAGAACAGATGATTCAAGAACTCAAGAAGGAATATGACAGGGTGGAATCTAGCTTAACATCAGAAATAAATGACATAAACAGACTGATAGATGCCATGAATGAAGCCTCTTCACAGTTAAGGAAATCCGAAGGAAACAAGGCGCAAGCGTTTATCTGCGTCAAGTCCTTGGAGAAAGTGACAGTCAAGGCAGAAGATACGAAGAAACAACAACAGCGCAGGTCTGAAGAGACAGTCAACTTCACTGCCGAACAGAACATTAAAACACTCTTACAACAAATTCAACTACTCCGAAAAGTCTCATGTAACAAATACTACAACAGCCTGTACAAAGTAAAAAGTCGGAGAGAAATTGATGTAAAGCTTGCAAATGACAGTTACAAGAGTGACAGGTCAGGTGAGTGTTATATCTGGGGATCGTGTCTGAACACCGACGGTTCTCTGCTTCTGACTGATAACAACAACAAGAAGCTTAAACTTCTTGATATGAACACTGGGACAGTAACAGATTACATTATGTTTCAAGATTATCCTTGGGATGTCTGTCTGATCAACAAAACAAACGCCGCCGTAACCCTGAACAATAACACTGTGCAGTTTGTGTCTCTGGGTAACAAGATGACTGTTACCCGTACACTCAAAATGAATCACTACTGCGGTGGTCTGGCCCACAAGGATGACAAACTGTACATATCTGATCTTCAGAAGACAGTCTGCATTCACGACATGAATGGCCAGGAACTTCGGAGCGTATCCACAGATGCTTCTGGGAAAGAATTATTCCATCGCACTTTACACATTACAGTCAGTACTGCTGCGGACAGGGTGTTTGTGGCTGATGAGAGCATGGGTGTGGTTATCCTTGATATTCAGGGAAACTATCTGTCCACTCTGACTGACCCTACACTGTTAGATACTCGGGCATTGTGTACAGATAGTAGGAATCGTTTTGTCTGTGGCAGTAAATCAGACAACATTGTCCAGATAGGACAGGACAACAAAGTGTTAGGGGAGCTAGTGAAGGTTGAGAAGCCATTGTCTTTGTGCTTTGATCCTCACAAGACCAGACTGATTGTTACACAATTTAAGAAAAACAAAATTACAGTGCTAGACCTAGAGCAATAAGAATTCAACATAGTAACTGTTATGCTGTAACTTACACAGTGAGATACATGCTCATTTAATGTTCATCAAGTTCTGTTTTTTAGTCTTCAAAAATCACTTTTCAAAGATATTCTTGGTACTTATTATTGAAATCTTTTCTTGGTACATTATACTTATATTTAAAGTATATTCTTGGTATAAGTAATGAAAGTTTTTCTTTATAATCATAGTATATTCTTAGTACAACTTGTAAAAAAGTGTGTTACTTGAAATTAAAGAAAAATATATTCTTGGTGTCACCTGTAATAAAAGTAAATCCTTTTTACTTGTAATAAACAGATTAATTTCTTTTTAGTTATCTAGTTGTTTATTGTTCTTTTAAACAAATACAGTACTGAAAATTATGAAATTTACAAGTTTTCTAAATCTGATCCAGTCGGCTTCCGATCCTAATGTCACCTATAACCAAACCGATTCCATTCCAAATTAGTCAAATTTAAAATCGATTACATTCCAATTTTTTAGCTCCAGACAGTGCACTCCAAATGGTTTTTACATTCAACAAACTGTTTCTTCTGATTCCATCTTTTCACCAACTTTCTTCATTGGTCATTACTTTTCGTGCTCGGTTTTCATTTCTGTGCAAATTTTTTCTCACTTGCAATATCAGGCCCAGTAAACATTCGCTCCACAACCAAGAAGAGAACATAACAAAATGAGCAAAAGCAACTTCCGGGACTGAGCAAAAGCAGACAACAAGTGAGTATGACCAACATTTTTCTCTTTATAAGACTGAAAGACAAACTTTTAAAAAAATTATGGGAATGTAGTGCTGTGTAAGGATGATGAAGCTTCGCGGAAAACACAGTTACATATTTTAAACATGTAAACAGCTCAGGCTAGAACATTTTTCCCAGCGAACAATGATGCATGTTTCCTTACAAACTTGTCATTTCGACTTAATGTTGCCATTTGATTGCTTTTAGAAATTATATCTATGTTGCGTGTAAATCGAATACCAGTAGCTAGTGACTGGAGTATAGATTTCGGATGAAGTATTGCCTCTTTAGACGATTTATGTTCATTTTTCAAAAGGTTTAGGAGCGAAAGAGCTAGATGTGAAAATTGTTATAAAGGGCGCTTTGCAAGCTGAAAACACAGTGGCGGTTATAGGAGCATGGGCACTAGATGGGATGAATACAATAAGTGCCAAGATAATCAGACAACAGCCTCTATTGTTTTACAAGAAATTTTGACCCAATGACCAATTTTTTGACCCGCTGTACTTACTGGATATGTATCTGGTCACCATTTATAGCCCCAACTGTTGCTGGACATATCAACATCGGGTTCTTTCTGTCCACAGCTTCTAACTTCATGCCAACCTTGAACTCATTCCTGTGTGGAGACTGGGGTTCCTGTAAAATAAAGTCAAGAAAATAATAATTGTGGAGAAACCATATCTCTTCATGGCTTGTTTTTTACTTCAACTGTACAGCACCGTGTATTCTTAAATTTGGGTACATGACCTTTACCCAAAGAATTCAGAAATGTTATCTGTATTTCAAAACTTTGACATAGTCAAATCAATACAAGCCCTATATATAAACCTGTCCATACTTTGAACATTTATAAAACTGCTGTTTGCTTATTTGGGATTTAAACTCGCACTCATGGACTTATAGACCAGCATGCTACACCATGCTATTGTGGCAGATTTGGGTTGGAAAGAGTCGCGTTAATCAGGATTCGAATCTTGGACCTCCGACTTACTGTGCCACTGCTCTACCAACTGAGCTACTGAGGCCACTGGTACAAAGTCTACTATAAAAGCTGCTTTAACAAGAAACTTATTGATTTGGCTGCTGGACCAGCATTCTACAGTTGTTAACCGACGTAGTTACAGATCTGGCAGCTGAAATATCGCGCTCATGAAGATACTTACAGATTTGAAACAGCTCTGTGGAGCCACAACAGCACCATTCAGCGTCTTCTGCATGAAACTTGGCCATGATGAAGGGTTCATTCGGAAACCTGAAATGTTAGTCTCGTGATGGACCTATATTTTGTGTTTTATTGAATGATGAAAACTCTATGTTGTAAAACAGGTTATTGAGTACAATCATTTAGAAAATAACATTTTAACATGTTCCGTATTGGCATCATCGCAAGAAAAACTGTGTGTGGAATCATTCTATTTCACTCAGGTTTAAATTTCGCTTACATGTATTTTTACATGTTTTAAGATAAATGCACAAATTTAAAACCCAGTGAAATCACAACATGTAATTTTACATCTTTAGAGAAATATAAAATTGCGCAAATTTATACCTGTGCTAATATATCATTTGTGACTTTTACGTTAAAATTCATCCCCATGAAATAAAATGAAACCAAAGTAAACTAGAATTATCACTGAAAGTGATTAAATACCCCCACATGTGTGCTTGATACTTGAACTGGGAATGCTTTGAATCAATGGCATATGGTGCACCACTTTCAATCCAAAAAGTCGTCTTCAAAGTAGACACATATACAACAAGTTTCATCACAATATCTCATTTCTTCTTAATTTATTGACCAGAAACAGTTTGAATATGTTAGTAACAGTAACCTTTACTTAACTTTTATGTAACAACTGTGTGCCAAAAATTGTTTATATTTGTGAAGCTTTTCATGAGAAATCATCCAGAAACCATTTTTTCTATTTTTAGTAACAGTGAACAGTGACCTTGACCCCATCAGGCCCAATTTCAATACCAAGTTTCGTCTTCACACAGACACTACCTATATAGCAAGTTTCATCACAATATCTCATTCCAAAACCAAAGTTATTAAGCATATACAGTTTTTTTCTATTTTTAGTAACAGTGACCTTAACCGCAAAGGCATTACTTTGAATCCCAAAATTCATCTTCACAAAAACCACCAATACACCAAATTTCATTCAAGAATCTCATTCCAAGCCATAGTTACTCAGTGGAAATGAAACTTTGAAGTTTAAATAACAGTGACCTTGACCTTGAACCCACAGGCCCCAAAGTCAAACCTAACCTGTATCTTGTTATGTTACATCTGTGTCCCAAAAAATAATTAAATCTATGAAGTATTTCATGAGTTATCGTCCAGAAACAATTTTTCTATTTTAAGTAACAGTGATCTTGACATTGACCCCACAGGCCCCAAAGTCAAACTCGACCTGTATCTTCTGATGTTACATCTATTTACCAAAAAAGGATTTAATCTGTGAAGTGTTTCATGAGTTATCATCCGTGTTCCAGAATTTTTAAAATAGTTGATGCCTTTCAGGAGATATCATCCGGAAACCATTTTTCAATTTTTAGTAACAGTGACCTTGATACTGACCCCACCAGCCCCAAAATCGAACTTGGCCTGTATCTTATGAGGATATACCTGTGTACCAAAAATTATTGAATTCTGTCAAGCCATTCCTGAGTTATCATCCGGAAGTGAAGAATCTGACTGACCAACCAACTGACCAACAAGCTCACTCCTATATACCCCCTCAAACTTCGTTTGTGGGGTATAACTAATAATGCTTTATTACTGGTATATTGTGTTATATCTATTGATAGTTGTAAACGTTTTAGAAGAGATAATTATAGTCATAAGTTCCATGGAAGGTGATTTTATGAGAATCTTTGAATACTGTGGTATCATTAAATTTAGCGATGGCTTAATTTTCATGTATTTCGCGCTCGGGCCAGTGCGCGAATTTAAAACCTAAGCTAAAATTTCACCAAAACGTTCCACATACATATCCGAAACGTGCTATATCCGAATGGACCTACACTTTATTTATAGTTGCCCGTATCGCTATTTGATATAACTTTAAAGTATCGAATACTTATGTTAATAAAGAAAATAAAATTAGTTATAATTGTCGAATTTATTTTGGAATATGTTTAATGTTACTTCAAAACTTGAACGACAATTTAGTCCGCGGATTTAGGTCGGGACACGTTTTACCAAACAGTATCGTTGTCATCTCATTTTTAAATTATCAAGATTATTTTGAGTAACTGTTTCACAATTAATTGACACTTTAGACCTTAAAACGGGTGCGAAATTTAACATGCCAATTATGATATGAATGGTCAAGATAGATGGATCAAACGGGTCCCATGTCAATTAGCGGCGCTGAATAAACAGAGGCCTGATAATTGACTAACAAAGGAAGTAGTAATTGGCAGGGGGCCAACTGACACATGATTAGCTCGCGTGTTCAAATAAACAATAGGTATTGATAGCGGGTCGGTAAAATATGGAAAATAATATTTTTTTTGTTTGAAAAATTGGGTTTACGCGAATTTAGGTCCGCGCGAAACGGTCTTTTTCGGCGATTGCGCGAAATTTCGTGCCAGCGAAATTAAATGATACCACAGTATATGAGTATTTTAACTGGTTTTTTTTTTTTTGCCTTCATCAAATAGGCAAAAGGTGTAGATCCAGATCAGCTGGCATATGTGTGCCATCTGATCAAGATCTCCACCGTTTGCCTTTAGGTTAATTATTTCTTACCAAAATGCCACCAGTGTAGATCAAGATCAGATGGCACAGATGTGCTGGCTGATCTGGATATACACTGGCGCACATGCATTAAAACCTGGGCTGAAGGTTATAAAGCTGAGATTGGAAACCAGTCTCAAATCTCAAGCATCTGATTGGCTGAAATGGCGACCAGTCACCATTTCAGCCAATCAGATGCTTGAGATTTGAAACTGGTTCCAATGCTCAGTTCTATAACCTTAGGCAATGGAGTCATGGGTTAAACCACTTTACACTAATGTTGTACCAAGTGGGGGCTGGAGAAGTCCGCCATGTTGCTCGCTATGACCAATAGGGTGAAGATCTCCGGAGTCAACCAGTCGCCAGAAATCATTCTTGTTGTCACTTCCATCCAACCTCAAGCGTAACCTTGATCCCACAGCTGCAATCACCGTGGCAACACAGGTTGAGGTCAGGTTTCTGGGATCAGCAGCCTCTATCTTCATTCCAGATTCAAACTCATTCTGTGGCGGATCGTCAGACTGTACAAAATAAAGCATCTGTGAATTTTAGATAATTATGATGACGTCGAATCTGGTCTTGTGAAATAAAGTTAATTGCAAATTATGGGTCATGTTAAACAAGGATAATAATGTAATGTAAAAACAAATAGAACATCCTGGTTAATGCCTTACAATACTGTGATATTCATTAATATTCCCGAAACACTTATTTGTGGATTTCATGGGAACCTGGGTCGGCAAAGTTCAAACTCTCATGAAATATAAAACTGAACTTGAACATAATATTACAAAGTTGATCCCCCAAATAAGAACATTTGAGATTCTAGGTGATAGTCTTTTGAGGATTGAAGACTGGAGGTCAGTGAGGGAAGTTTCTTTTGAATTCAAGGGGAATGTCCTCTGGAACTGGAGGTGGACATAGTCCAAGACCAAGGCGAGTGTCCTTTGGAAATGGAGGTGAAGGGCCTAAGAAATGGAGGCAAGTGTCCTTTGAAATTGGACAGGGGTGTACACTTCTTTTCACTGCCAGGGGAAGGGGCACATGCCCTATAGTTTTGGGGAAAATAGTATGATTGACTTCCAAAGTAGAGAGAAAAAACCTGAAGTAAAGTTACCGGTGGAAAGCTGCAGGATTGTAATGAAATCCTCAGAGGGGAATGCACTTGTAAACAGTCCTTATTAACGAAGAAAAAAAGCTATGACACCACTCTAAGACTGAGGTGATTATTCTTTGTGATTGCATTGAGTGATTTTAAAACTGAAGATGAGTGTCATCATTGAGATTGAAAGTCAGTGAACTCTGAGATTGGAGGGGAGTGTCCTGGAAGAGTACATACCTGTTTAAAATAGGAACTAGGTGCTGCTTCCCCACCCACCTCTTTGAGATAGTCATCCCAGGAAAAAGTCACATCTACAATGATACAGCATCTTCTATTTATTACTGAATTTAAATAGCAGACTCACCTTTTCATTCATCTGGGCTGAAGGTTATAAAGCTGAGATTGGAAACCAGTCTCAAATCTCAAGCAACTGACTGGCTGAAATGACGACTGGTCTAAATGCTCAGTTTTATAACCTTGGGCACTGAGCAAGTCTTTAAACTGTTAAATGTCACTCTTAAACATTTCTAAATAAATATCATTTGCAATAATTATCAAAGAACTTAGTATGCCTAACTCTTTATTAGATGGAATATGGCTGTTAACCATGGACAACAATGTAAATCCAGATCAGCCGGCACTTGAGCCATTTGATCAGGATATACATTGGTTTCTTTTTTTATTCATTAGGTTTATTTTTCTGACTAAGAAGCAGGCAGTGTTGTTCCTGATCAGATGGCATGGGCCCAAGATCATAAAACTAATGCTGGAGACCAGATTCAAATCTCAAGCATCTGACTGGCTAAAATGGCGACTGGTCACCATTTCATCCAATCAGATGCTTGAGATTTGAGTTTGGTCTCCAATCTCAGTTTTAAGATCTTGGGCCTTGGATAAGATATGCTGACTGATCTGTATCTAGACTGTTCGCACATGCAATAAACCCATATGTACATGGGCAAAATTGAGTACTTCTTATTTTAAATATGCATCATAAAGACTATTTTTAAAGAATTCCACAAGCAGTTAAAATGTTGTATCAAACTACAGAAAGATATATATGGACTATCACTGGTATATCTACAATCCTTGGTAGATTTGGAGACTGGTCTTACTTACTTTGTACTTCTGAGAATCCTTTTGGAGTATTGGGTGAAGCTGACATTCTGTTTTTAACTTGATTTATTACCAAATACAATTCTGAAAAAGAAAATATCATTGTAATGTAGTTTTTTGAAGATATCATCCTAATGATTTGTATTATTAGTACTATATTTGGTGTTAATAAGGCTTCAAAATAAGCAAAAGTTATTGCCAACTGCTAAATATCTGTGCAACTTTTAAATATTGAAAGCTGTGAAATTGCCATAAAATAGCCATTTTTGGAGCAATTAAAATTGTTGTGAATTTGAGTTATCAGCTCTCTTTGCCGGACACTCATTTTTAATAAACTATTTGGTCTTTACAAAGATTTATTTTTAGTTGAAAAATGATAGTGTCTCTAGCTGGGAGTGAACCTGCACCTTCACGGCTTCAGCGCCTAGCCCTGCAATTTCTGCGATGCAACCAACTGAGCCCTTGTCAGGGTTTTTTTCCTTACAAACTGACGCCGATCGTCCGCATCCTCCCCTTGAAAAAAAATTCCCAAATGAAATTCATTTTCCCCCTTATAAAGTGATCATTTTTTAGCAAAACGTATACAGAAGCTTAATTTATAGTTATGTTTAATTTATTTCATCTAAAATCTGCACAATTTTCACGAATATTAGTTAGAAATTAGGTACATACGGACTCTTGTATTATTTGACGAATGTTACTAAATTTAGATTCGCTACGTCAGAAAACTGTATCCTGGTTGTCAACTTTACTGGTACTGGATTATCATCGTGTTTGAAATAAAGGCATTCTACCTGCCAGTTTTTAATGGATTTTACAACAGTTAAGTACCGTTTGTGAGCGTACGGCCATAAATTACGGCTAAAATATGACTCGTCCGCCGAATTTCTCGATAACATACGTCCCACGGACTTCCGAAAAAAGAAAATCTCATCCATCAATGTAGGCAGTCGTAGTAAATTTAAACCCCGTCTACAATCTTTCAGGTTACACCGTTTACGATAAGATAGTAAAAAAATGTTTTGCTAAAACAATAAGCTCCGCCCACTTTAAAAATACCAACCAGTCGATTAACCTCATGCGCATGCCGGTCTTATTATCACCGAGGAATGTATTCTGACACCGGGCAAAAAAATAATCTGTTGTTTTGATAATTTACAATTGAAGATTAACCGAATAAATTACTAGTTGTCGTATATTTTCTTTGTCATGCTTTTAAATGGATGCGGCTTGTTTGCACTGTCAGGTAAAATGAACGACGAATAATGCAAAATACGAACAACAGAATATGGGGTCATGTTCTGTCACAAAAATACGAATCATCATGTGAAACACACATTCAAAACTGAGTCGGGCAATCATTTTTATCCCAAGAATTTTATATCCCGTATCTTCCGAAGTACTCACTAAAGTCCACATTTACGATGTGACTCACAACTGCAATAAAAGTTAATTATCGCGTCATCTAAAAGTAAAAGTACCGTGTAATTTATGATCATTTATCAACATTCGTCGCGTGTTGTATTATCATTTTTATTCTAAGCACACAATTAAAGGATACATTTTAAGTAGGATCCGAAAGTGAGCAAGTATAAATAAACATATTCTTGTACAGTTTAAGAACAGATAACAAAGAGACATGCCTCTGTATGCTAAGTAGACTGCTTGGTAATGAAAGCTAAAGTAAAAATAAGAAAGACAGAAGCATAAACTTGAGAATAAACATTCACTGTAGCTAATACAAGTAAGAGTGTATAATTAACTAAATTTTCCCCATTTTTGTATTTTTCACACATTTTTCCCCTTTTGACCAGCATTCCCCTCTTCCTTAAAAAAAACCCTGATTGTATTATAATATTTCGTAATTTTGAAAGATCAATAAATCTCAATAAGAAAAAAATATACAAATACTAAACTTTTAATTTACAATACCAAAACAAGACAAAAACATACACAATAGATGATCTTTCTTAGTGTCTAATAAGTCAAACATAAAATGTTGTTTTTTTTTATTTATTTTCGTTGTCTGAAGGTGACAATCATTATATTATGACAATAAACTAACATATATCACTAAATGACAACAACAAAAATTGCACTTTAGGTTATTCTAACTTGCTTTCAGTATCTTTCGGCAGCCGCTTTCAGATTTTCAGATATTCAGTTTGTTTACGGGCATAAACATAAAAGTCTCAAACTGTTCGTAATTGGTGTATTTTTTTGACATTGCAATGAGGTAATTCCCTGTTGATCTGGATCTATTATTTTAACTGTGTCGCTGAATGCTGAAAACCTCACCTTTTTCTCCTTTAACCCTTTCCTCTACAGATACACATTTATTGCGTGGGCGAACAGTTTACATCCAGATCAGCCGGCACATCCGTGTCATCTGATCAGGATCTAAACTGTTTCCTTATTTTTATTAGGTTTTTTCTGACCAAAATGCAGATGCAATCAGGGCTTTTTCAGCCTATCTCACGGGGCCAATATTCGGCCCCATTCCCCATGCAAAATAGGGACCATTTTTCCCAATTTCAAGAAAAAAAAAATCCCAATCCGCAAATTTATTCCCCTTTTGAACCGAAACGCATTTGCCTTAAAAAATGATAAACGAGAAACTATAATATCGAGACTTTTCAAGCGTGAATCGTTTGTTGATCAGCGATCTGTGAAAACCTCTTTCCGTGAAAAATGTATGTACTGGTGTAAAAACCGGTATTTACCGTAACGCAAGTTGAAGATGGAGCGCGGCCCCATGATTCCAGATAACTTATATTATGGTCAAATTATGGTTTGAATATTAACAGAAATTATATTTTTATTTCGTTAACAAATGTTTTTTTCGCGTTAATCTTTCGACTACATACAAAACAGAAAGGATGAATCAAAAATGGTATGTGCAATACCGGCTTTTATACTGACCCGCGAAAACTAGTGACGAAAATTTAAAAATGTCGTATAATAGTAAAAACTATGCAAAAAGGCCTCGAAAAAAAGATGCCAAGGGTACTCCAAAACTAAACTCTCTGCGACATAAACAACACATGTTTCAAAAGTTCTTTTCCAGTCAGTTCAAACTTGCCAAGTTTCTATAGATCAGATGATGGCTATTCTACTGTATAAGTGATACATCTGTAAAGCTGTCAGAACAAACCCTAGAAGAGATTTGTAACATTTCCAGAGACACTAAAGCAAGGCAAATCAAGCTATAGTGCAGATAAATGAATGTTGAAATTTCCCAATTTGGTTTGATTTGTCGATACTATTTTCCCAAATTTGACAATTTACCACATCAAAAATTCCCAATTTGGGCAGGGGCCTTTTCCCCAAAAACCCCTGAAAAAGCCCTGGCAATTCAGACCAGTGCAGATCATGATCAATGGGCCGGCTGATATGGATCTACCCTGGTCGCACATGCGTAAAAATTAGTATATATGGAGGAAAGGGTTAATGGTTTAGTCCAGTCTGTTGTTAGACATATCTTTTGTCTGCCAAATGATGCAGAACAAACAAAGTTTCTAAAATAAAGCATGTAGTTGCTACCACAGGTGCTCGGCGCATGTGTCCACCCTCCCCCCATCCCATCACTACAACCCTCCCATATATATAAAGAAACAACCTATCATTCATGACCACTATCATAATACCTATTAAAGGTCTGTAACTGGAATGTAAACAAACTGCTATGGTCCTATTAAAACACAAATTTTGCAAATCCAATCGGAAAGACATGCAGAAATCAGCTTCAAAACAATCATATAATGACTAATCTTCAAGAAAACATCAACAGTCTTTTCCAAATACACATCATTTCTCGACAGCGAAAAGACAAACTTCGTTTTACACTACCTCGGACACGATCTGACCTAAAAGTACATGTATCAATGTACATGAAGCCGTATAAGAAATAACATTAATCCAAGGTTGATCACACTAAACATTGATGGCCATAAAAGGACAATTATATTTGTCGACAATCACCATTACGAAAATCAAAACATGTGTTTTATATTTTACACAATATCCTCATTTGTAAATACGTTATTTCAATCCATCCAATGTCCGCCATGATGTTTCAATGAATTAGGGACATTGCGGATCATGACCGTTACGGACCAGACATAACAGACCAAATTTATGGACATTATGGACCATCTATGAAAGCACAACGGATCATATTTATGGACGTTTTGTACCATCTGTGGGAATATACAACAACAACACAATTTTATTGCCACTTGTCACTTACATGACTTTGGCAACGAACAAAGAAAAAGAAATGAGTCTTATTTTATAACAAAACGAACCGTAATTTATTTTCGTTTATAATTGTTTCACTTATATTCTCCACTTTGTGTTGCCTGTGATAGCTTGTAGACACATAGAAATCATATTGTCCGGCGGTGGCCTCCGGTAGTCCCCAAAATTGTTTGCTAATATGAAACTTAATGTTGCCTATAACTTTGAAAGTGCTTGTCCTGTTCACTTAATACATGGAATATATCATCTTCATGTACAGAGCCATCCGTGATAACAAGAATCTGTTTCACTATTGTTTAGATATGCACCTTTAAAAAGCATTTTTAGGCGACACGTGTTCCATTGGGCGTCAAAATCTTATTTAATTTTATGGGCTTTTTTTTATTGGGCATGCTCATGAGCAGTAATGAAAAGCACCTAATCCACATAGCCAAGATTGAGTGCAAGTTGTTATCTTAGTATGTATCGTGAAGAAGATATTATAAAGTTCTCAAGAAACACAATTTTATAGCAGTTTACAAAACGCAAATTAAATTCCCACGTTTCAGGGGGATAAACCCCCTACCCGTACATGGATTCACTAATTTTTACATAGTGTCATATTAAAAATCCATGTTATATAATCCATAGATACTATACGCAAGATATGGAGAAATATTTTGTGTTATTGAACTGGAATAATTAATTGAACAATAAATAAAATGTATTTCAAAACTGCATTGTAACAACTTAGACATAAGCACTTCACGCAGATTTTCCCAAATATAGTCCGCACTGTCCTATGTTACAATTCGAACATGGTCTATTTAATGACATATATGCTTTGTGTAGTTTGCCTTGATAGATAGATAGATAAGCTGTAAAGCCCATAACAAAACATGGACAATGTTCATGGAGAACATTTTACAGGGACTTTCAAAAACACATTACAAATTACAAGACACAAGACATATACATAAAGTCATGCAGATTTTGATTATTTTTAACGTGAGTGTAGCTGCCTCTAATCATTACAATTGATGTTAAGACTTTTGTGGTTTTAGAAAATCCATCAATCGGAACGGCAGAAACAGAACGAAGGTATAGTCCCCTAAATTGCACGCATTACAGTGTAAATAATAAAATACAATAATTAAGAATAACAAAATAAAAACGAAAAGAAAACGACATAGATATATTACATGCACTCCATACTCTTGGGCCTTTATCCATTATCTTAATATTGCCGGCATATAAACAAAGAAATATTCGTAATGACCAAGTGCTTTAATTGGCAGCCATGAAATTGCGAAACCCCAGCATGATTGGCATACTTTCACTAAACATTATGTTCCGATAGATGGTACGTAATATGCCTAAATATGGTTTGTTAGATTTTCATAGACAGTTCGTACTGTCCATAATATGGTCCCTTTTGCTTTCATAGATATTCCATAAATCTGGTCCATTATGTCTGGTCCGTAATGGCCATGATCCGCAATGTCCCTAATTCATTGAAACATCATGGCGGACATTGGATGGATTGAAATAACGTATTTACAAATAAGGATATTGTGAAAAATATAAAACACATGTTTTGATTTTCGTAACGGTGATTGTCGACAAATATAATTGTCCTTTTATGGCCATCAATGTTTAGTGGGATCAACCTTGGATTAATGTTATTTCTTATACGGCTTCATGTACATTGATACATGTACTTTTAGGTCAGATCGTGTCCGAGGTAGTGTAAAACGAAGTTTGTCTTTTCGCTGTCGAGAAATGATGTGTATTTGGAAAAGACTGTTGATGTTTTCTTGAAGATTAGTCATTATATGATTGTTTTGAAGCTGATTTCTGCATGTCTTTCCGATTGAATTTGCAAAATTTGTGTTTAAATAGGGCCATAGCAGTTTGTTTACATTCCAGTTACAGACCGTTAATAGGTATTATGATAGTGGTCATGAATGATAGGTTGTTTCTTTATATATATGGGAGGGTTGTAGTGATGGGATGGGGGGAGGGTGGACACATGCGCCGAGCACCTGTGGTTGCTACTGTACAGTAGTCCGGGACAGCCATGGCCATATGCCCGTAGCAGTTATTCACAGAATAATTTTTTAACATTAAAGGTCTGGTGTGTTTATTGAAAATAGGTTTGGTCAATTAAGTGATATCATATGTGTTGTCATCCCCTTAAAATTGCGCAGATCAATCTATTTCCAAACTTACGTTTTTGTTTTTGTCACTTTCCGCTTTCCATTACTGTTTATTAACTCAACGAAATTTAAACACAAACAAGAAGCTGTGTTCGGAAACACATATGCCCCGGTAGCGAAGTTTGTAATGATACAAATTAAAAATGATAGCACAGTTTCAAAACAGCAACTGAAATCTCAAGTTAGTTCCAAATAATGGAAATGACTTTCTGGTGCCAAAACCCAGACATGAAAATAATTTTCCATAAAAAGCAAGAAAAGAAACATAAAAGTTAGAATTTTGAAGTACTGAATAATAAAGGAAAACATGCAACATTTAACATATTTTTCCTAATATATGCCCAGGCATTTAGTAGAAAGACTGATGATGCAAGAATTGGGGGCCCCGGTGAATTTAATTAGAGGTGTATGATTGTTAGTTATTCAAAATTGTTATGTACAACACTACATAAGTCCAAGAAGGGCGTTTATAAGGTGTGGGCATTTATAAGAATAAATAGGGTATGTCGTTTCAAGGCCACAACTTTTTATTTGAAAGCAAGCGTTTAGAATTTAACCAAAATCTGACCAGCTGACTGTTTCATCTTTACGGTCATAACATGTGCACTGTAAAGTCAGAGTGTAAACGTTCATGCCAATTCGTTTTTGGAGAAATATTCAACTTGCTGAAATAGGTTAACCATTTCTCCAAGTAAAACCAGGGGAGATCAACCAAGAAATAAGGCAGCCAGAGTTATGTAACTTGTCAGGGACATAACTTTTGCAGTTAAGAAAGTGTGTTAACTTTCATGTCACTTCTAATTGTATAAATGGAGAAATACGCAACTTGAAGAAACAGGTTAACAATTTTTCTAAGAACATAAGGGGAGATTAAAAGCATAAAAAGTCTAAATCTATCCCAACTCAAATTCTGGATTTACCTACTCGGCGATCTCCGGTGATAACGTAGAAAACACCATAGTGTGATAAGAATGCCAATCCCCAACTTACTAAGTTGCATCTTAATCTTTACTTCGACGGTTCTATGATACATAAAGCTAAGAAGATGAGAGAAACGAGTTTAAAAAAGAATTCCTTGATGGCCAAGTTAGAGGATAATATATCGCTCTTTGCAGATTTATTTGAATCTGGCGATCATGGGTTTGTGTCCATACTACATTTATATCAAAGAAGTTTGTATACTATGGATTAAATATAAAATGGGCTAATTTATTTTAGATAATATTATCCAGATGATGTATGGGTTTAAGCATACAACATTGTCAAGTTGGTAGGTGGGTTGGAGTTATTTCACCAAGACGACTTGTACTTGTTTTTCATATGTGAACCTGTTTGGGCAAGTGTTAGGACGGTGGACCTAAAACCTTGTTTTGACCCCAGTGACCGTTCCATTGCGGAACAAGGTTGGAAAAAGAGAGGAAAAAGTATAATTATATGTATATCATGAATAGCCGCATGTAGAAAACACAGACTTCCCACACAGTCAGAGTAAAGAAAACATGGGTTTGTCAATTTAACAATGACACGACCATTGGAATCAATGGTCCGCTGTGGCAAAACATTTCTCAACATGGTTGCTGATAGAAATTTAAAGCCATTTAATCTGGTCACTAATTTATTGTCATACATATACAAATTTGAATGGCCAATTTAACTAAAAATTCTAAAAACTTGAGTTGCACAAATGCTGTATAATTTTGTAGACAATATAGAGATAATACAAAGAACTGGCATATCCTGTCGGCAAAATAATCAAATTATTTCCGTTTTGTGCGCTCTTTACGCACTATAGTTGCTTTGGTTAAATAAGTATAAGCAGTACCTCTTCTTTTGTTTATCACAAACAGTGCATAATTTAATCTTTATCCATGACATGGATTTCGTCGGAATTATCATGATGAGCAATAAGTCGAGTTGATAAGAAGCTGGAGAGAAAATTTTAAAATAGACACAGACAGCAATTAAGGTAGACGTCATTCAACAGCAAATCAGAGGCCTTTAGGTTTGGTTTACAACAGTCGTTTATCCCAAAATTAATGAATGGAAATAGATGATAAGGGAACTCACCGAACATAACAACAAATATGAAAATATTGCAGGCTCGTTTGATTGAGCAGTATAAATTTGATCCGTCCAAAACGACGGTATGCATATGGCGGTGAACATAGAACCTTTAATGCAGTATGTTAGATTCAAACCATTCTATAATCAGCCGTGTATGAATCGCTGATAAAATAATGGGTTTGCCCTAAAGAGAAAACAATGGGCGGAACTGAATAGAATTTCAACAGGGGATCTGAAAATATAAATCCTAAATATCACAAAGAACGCAAAAGGCAAAAAACTTAAAACCAGGAAGTATATATCATAGGGGTAAGAATGCCAGAGGTGATTGAACAATATCAAAATCCATACTGGCTGAGATATTGAAACCACCCATAAAAAATGAGCAAAAAATGTGAAATATGCAAATCAGGAATAGACACATCCCATTATACAGCAGACACAGCCTCCCCACACAGCCGAAAAGTAGAGGAGAAGAGAGCACGGTTATACAATGATCAGTTTCAAATTAAATGCAACAAACAATTTACGAAAGTGTAAGCCCGAGGGTATACCGCCTTGGAGCGATCAGTGGCAAAACAATTTGCCACTGAGGGTTTAAACCAGGTTCTAGGGAGCACGAACCTCAACCTTGTCCAAACAAGTTCTCATATGAACAAACAAGTACAAGTTGCCTTGGTGAAATAACTTCAACCTACCCATCAGCTTAGCAATGTTGCATGCAAAAGCACAAAAACTTATAAAACATAAGAAGCTAATAACATTGCAAAGCAAAAGGGCGGGTACTCAATGCTCTTACCGAGTCCAGAGCACCTGGAGTCAAATCAACAAGAACATGGTGACAGGGATATAAGAAACAAATCGCGCTTCCAGGTTCTATTTACCCATAATTTTTTCATAAACACTGCCATTGGTGTGCAACCAAAGAGGTAAGCATAATGATCAACTGTAGATGGGTTAATCCCCAGGAATGAATATCGTGGTGATAAACTTTGTTTTTGACTTTGCAGATGGTTTTTACGAATAACGTGGATAAATTAAAAATGATATTGTTTCTACTGATGAGTAATTCCGACGTCGCAACCGACTGAGTTAGCCGAGACAACCCCAAAAAGGCCCTGAAAAGAGTCAAAAAATGTGTGTCATTCTTGTTGGTAATTCATTTTATTTGGATTCCTTTTCGAGTACTTCCTGTGTCCTTGTAGTTAACAAAGTTCGGATATGCACTAAAATCTGGCGTTTATCTTGATTCAAAATGCCAGAAGTGCAGAAAAAGGCAGCGGGCAAGGTTCAGTCGACATGGAATCCTTGGAAAATGTTTGATATTTCCAACGAAGAAATGGAATTGATAAAAAAGCGAAAGGCACTTGCCGCACAGAAAAAGGCAGAATTTCGCAGAATCGTGAACGACCCAGCGTACATTGTCAACGGTGGTCGTGGAGGTTACTTGGTAATTTTGTGTTATATTGGTGTTAAAATGTGCTGTCATGAAAATTGATACGTGCAGTGATGATAACATTTATCAAGGTTATCCGATCAACTTTTTTTGTGGTTGTCCCGGCTAGCTCAGTCAATGCAGTCTGTAGCATTGATGGAAATTGCATGGCTAGGCACTTTGATGGTATGGGTTTGCTCCCCCAGTACAGGCAGTATCATTTGAAATTCACAGTAGCTCTGACTGTGCAGTGTGGCAGCTGTAAAAAGTCTCCCCGTCCTGTAGTCCTATAAATCAGGTTCAGGAAACAGCTGTTTTTACGGACTGTCTGTAAATTCATAGACAGTCTGTTTATTTATAGATAAATATATCTGTAAATTTATGGACAAGGGTGGTTTCAAAAGTTGTCAAAAATTTAAATCTTGGTTCTACACCACATTGGGATAAAAATGAATGAAAATCTACATATAAAATAGTGTTTATTATTGTAAATTAACTTAGCTTTTTTAAAAGATCTTTATTATGTTCAAATAATTGTGTGGAATGTTGTTAGATCATTGATGACCATGTTGGAGAAGAAATAGCAGTGTAAACAAACTTCCATTCTTTTTGTTTATGCCTTATGCTATGCTCTTTGCTATCAGAATCAACAAAAATGCGGTTTGTGAATTTCTAAAATGTGTTAACTTTTGTATCAACCCTTGTCCATAAATTTACAGACACATTTATCTATAAACAAACTGACAGTCTGTAAATTTACAGACAGTCCGTAAAAACAGCCGTTTCCTAGACCTGATAAATATGATGTCGTAAATGCTTATTTATCATTTTTTTATTTTATGGCAATTGCGACGTCATATCGGCGAACGCAGTTTTCCTGTCGCATGTTCCGACCGATTTTCTGTCGGGACAATTATCTAAGTTATCTGCAAATTTACAACGTGACAGGCCTAAATATAGCAATATTTCATTAATATTACTCTTATTCTTGATTCAGACACAAAAATTACTTACATTATCCAGTTATAATCTACGATAATCCATTTTAATTTCCACCACAGTATTTTTGTATATGCTGCTCTCAGCCGTGTAGACATTGCTCGATTCTGATTGGCTCATGCAAATCATGCATCCGCCTCATGTTATACAGTACTAATTGGACGAATTACTAATAAATACATGTTTTTTATAATATAAATCATACTTCCATATAAAATCGGACAAAAATATATGTTTTCTTGAAAATTAAAGTTAGCTTACAATAGTTTGATTGTTTTTCTTACTGTTTAAAGGACATAACCTGACTATTCAAAATATTATTTTCGTCTATGAAATTTTTACGCAACTGTCAATCGGGAATATGTCAAGTGAAAGTTCTGCATACACAGTACTTGAATATAATTTCTTACCGGATTTAATTCATGTTTACCGATGATTTGATGCTTAAAGGTGAATTTTGTTATATATTTTAAGTGTCTAATCATTTAAAGCTGTTATATATTTTCAGTGTCTAATCATTTAAAGCTGAGATTATAAGTTTCTGTAAAATTTTGTTTAAACTAAATATGCGACACATTTTTGATGCATTGCGTTTAGAGGTATCGCTTGCCAATAATTGAAAAATATAAAATGTCAAAATATTAAATGTAAAAGGTTAAACAAGCATGCGTTCCTCTAAATATTTGGAGTACCCGTCCTGCAGTCTCCCGGTCATGCAGTGATGATAATGTTTATCACTAATATCAGGGTTATCCAACAAACCTTTTGTGGGGTTGTCCTGGCCAGCTCATTCGGTAGTGTTGTCGGAAATTTTACTATGTATATGGCCTGGAACTGTTTGCTTGTAGAGGCAATATCATTTTTACCAAATATGTTGTAAAACAATATAAAATCACTAGTGACTCTGCACATTTTAATGTGGAAGTGAAATTATTTTTTTTTTTTCTTACTTTAAACAAATGCTAATTTCAAACGTGTGAACCATCTGCCTATTATATATTTGTGACAGAACACGGTGCTGTTTTGCTTTATTTATTGTTCTCATACCTGACGGTCTAACTGGCTAACCTGTTTCATTGTATTCTGCGGCGGATGAAGACATTGTGTCAAAATAAGCGATTTAATCAGTTTAACCTCAATTATCAAGTATCGTATTTGCCTGGTGTCTAAATAAAAATCCACAGTGATAATTATACCTTGTAAACTTAAAAGACTGGCATGTGCATGTGCCTAATTGATTGAATTTATATTTCAAATGAGCTGAGCTTAATGTTTGTAACAAATAAATTTGACTATCTTCACTGAACAGGCTGGATGTTAAAGATTGCAGACAAATATAAATTCACTAGTAGGTAATTGTGATTTTTTGCATATTTAAGAAAAGTCTGTCAATCAAACAGTCAAGATAAAATTGCTGTGTGAGTTCGTAAATTTGACTGTAATTAATGACCATACACCTGCTTACAGAACTCCTGAAATTGTTAAATGTGTATTTCATTATGAGGGGTCAGTGCAAAACTAATGTAACTACATTGAAATTAAGGAGTTACAATAGTTTTGCACTGACCCCTCGAATTAATTTTTTATATTTTATACTATTTCTAAAGAAGTTGTGGAAAGAAAGGATGTATTCAGTTGGGAAAAATGACGGCTGAATTTCATCGGGAATTGTGCTGTTCACTTTGGTAATGCCTCTGTTTTCCGGAGGAACAGACAGTGCTGAAAAAACACTGGCAACAATTGAAATTTGGGTGATGTGAAGATTGACAAAACAAACATGTCTTTGTCTGTCTCGTCAGTCACAAAAACTTAACTTTTGCAACTTTGCCATTTCTTAACATTTCTCCATCAAACACACCTCTCAAGAAAAAAATAACACACTTTACACTGCTAACCACCAATAATTATCACACATAAGATAAATAAGACTTCATCGTAGAGGATGGTAAATAATTAATTGTAACAGCTCTGTAAAAACTCACTTCTATTTAACAAAGTGGATTATGTTTTATTTTAACCATGGAGATGCCTTTGTATATCGCTTGTTAAAGAAGAAAAAAATATTTCTTTTATTTTGTTTTAGGTTGATCCTGCCATGCAAAGATGGTATGCTGGTAGAGCAACATTTGGTGACTACTTCAGGGTGAACCGGAAAAACTCAGCTGTAGTGTTATGGTCATATCTAATACCATGTGCAGTTATTTATTACATTGCATACAACCAGATTGTAAGTAAAGATGATATTAATTTCTTCTTCTCATTTATCCCTTTCCTCCATACATATGCCTTTCTAGTGTAGATCCAGATCAGCTGGCACATTCGGGTCAGTAATAATCTAATATATCAAAAAATGAACAGTGTAAATCCTGATCATAGGGCACGAATGACCCAGCAGATCTAGATCTACAATGTTCGCCCATGCCATACAGGGGAATATATGGAGGAAATGGTTAAGTCACAATCATACACTTATTTTGAATGAGAGCTTCATTGTATGTGCATGGGTGAAAGTTTTCAGGATTGTGCCTGAATTTCTGACCAAGATGTGACCAGCGTAGATCCAGATCAGACTGCACACATATGCAAGCTGATCCTTATCTATACTAGCCGCACATGCCATAAAAGGCATATATTTGTAGTAGGGTTAAAAGATTGAAAACAATGTGCATTCACCAGAATGATTTATTTATTCCATGGATGTGACATATATACCATGTGTGACTAAAAACATGAAGACATATCTGGATCTACACTTGTCATACGTGGGAAGAAAAAGCTGTATCCCTAGGAGTAAATGGTTAGTGTGGTAAATATTGGTAGTTGCTTGTAGATTGGTAACTAGCACAGAGCACAGTATAATTATTGATCCAGATCAGCTGGCAAATCCATGCCATCTGATCTGGATCTTCACTCTTTCCTAATTTATCAGAAATAATCTAATTACTCTAAAAGTAAACAGTGTAGATCCAAATGAAATGGCATAGATGTGCTGTCTTATCTGGAACTACACTGTGCCAGTGTGGTACAAGCATAGCCATTGAGGAAACAGAAAACTCACAGCAATCATACCAACATAACGCTTCTGAATCATATATTATGTCTATGGTGTTTTCTTGTATTTTGTAGAATGATAGAGATGCCAAGAACAGAAGAGGAGAGATACCCATGAAAGAAAAATATCAAAGAGCATTTCTTTTTTCATAAAAGTAGATTAATTACTGATGTTCAGTAGTGACCTTTTTTATAGATTTAATCAGGATTTTAGACTAACTTGATCATCATAGAAGACTGCTATTTAATTAGGATTTAAGATCACTATAAAAAAGACAAATTTTGAGTGAATTCAGTGGATTCAATGTGTGGAAAAAAGATGACTTCATACCAGCTGAATCTTGGTTAATTACCAGTAAGACTAAAAGAACTTAAAAATAAAATTAAATGGAAAAAGATTGTGCACAAGACAGTATGATCGTTTAGACTAATGTGTTAATAAATTGTATATATGCTTATTTGTACTTTGTTTGTTAATGGAGTGTTTGTTGGGTTTTAAGCAATGACAACTGAAAATGGCCCTTAATCAGACAATTTTTTTTTTTTGAAAGTTATTGGCACAGGGTTCGTACAAACTGGAAAATCATGGAAAATGAGATTTTTCTGGAAAAATGTAATTTTGATTTTAGGGAAAATATCATGGAAAAATCATGGAAAATAAAAAAACATGCAAAAAGTTGTATGTATAATGGAAAAAGATTTTTATGTCTGTTTTGATTTCAAACCAAAAAAAAAAATGAATGAAAAACATAAATTCAAACATAAATCGCAACTTAAAATGCTGGGTACGAATCACAGTTGGGTACGGAGGCGAATTTTACTACACTGTTTCCGGTTATTCTGCCGTTGTCTGCTGTGATGCGGTGTTTTGAATTTCAAATGTAAAAATATCGACAAAAAGCAATCCAAAATGAGTCAAAATAAAGTTCTGTATGTGTTTCTTGTATCATGGAAAACTGAGAGGAATCATGGAATTTTGGTAATCAAAATCTGTATGAACCCTGTGGCAACATTAAGTTGTATTTGAAAGGGGGATAACTAAAAAAAAGTCAAGCAGGAGTTATCTCAGACTATTTTGTTAATGTAGTTGATATATTTCAAACTATAGAATAAATAGGATATGTACTTTTATAAATATAGGAAACATTAAATTGTTTTTGAAAGGGGCATAACTCTAAAATAGATAAACTGGAGTTATCATTCTTTGTTCATGTAGAGGATATATTTCAAGTATTCAGTGAATAGAACAAGTACTTTCAAAGTATATCAGTAGTCGACATTAAGTTTTCGTGTTAAATGGGGATGTACCTTATGCCACCAGACATTAAGATCTCTATGTGTCTACCTGCTATCACAGAAAACACAATAATGACTGGGAGAAGAAGTCACACTTTTATGCAACTGTTCAATTTCTGAAAGAATTTTGATAAACATCGAGTAAAATGCCTCAGCATGCTATTGGGATGTTGGGATTGGGTTAACATGAATTATGAGACCATGCTTGGATATCTTGTAAGGAATTTTGATTATGCTTGGCCAGAATTATTGTTTTATGGTTAAATACATGTAACAGGTAAAATAATTTTACTAAGATAAATATGAGCCTTTGGCATCCCTTTTAAATTACAGAAAATATTAACTTCTGCATTTTTTTCTTAATCAGCTAGTATCCAGGATACACTCAACATTGAAGTTTCCAGTTTTGCTCATGGATACATACTCTGTACGCAATACAAAAAAAACCCTTATGCTTCAGTATTTTTATTGACACTTTTTCAATTTTTTTACATCACAAACATGAATACTAAGTGCAATGAAAATACACTACTTTTGTCATAGTCTAGTTTTAAGGTAAGTATATATTTTCACTTTGGTTGTCCCTGCTTCTATTTTATGAAAATCAATCAGTCCATTTACAATTGTTCTTACTTGTATTATGGAAGAAATCAACCTTTCTATTTTAATTCGGCATCTTCAACCCCTGATATCCCGTGGTCGCATCCAGTGTAGATCCAGATCATTCTGCACATTCTGCGACCTCTGATCAGGATCCATACTCTAAGCTTTCAGATTTTTAAGGTTATTTCTTACCAATCAGCAAAGAGTTTAGATCCTAATTAGAATGGATCGATTTAAATGTTGATCCGGATCAACACCGGGGATATGACCATCGCCAAGGGTTAATGTGTTAAGACGATTTCTAAATTTTAAAAACATTCATTAAAAAACTGAAATAAAAAGAAACTGTTTACCCTTTACTCCATGGGATATGGCTGTAATCCTTGGGCCATCAATGTAGATCCAGATCAGCCATCACATCTGTGCCATCTGATCAGGATCTAAACCGTTTGCTTTTAGATTCAGTGGGTTATTTCTGGCCAAGAGGTGAACAGTGTAGATCCAGATCAGATATCTGGATCTGCACTGGTCCCACATGCAATAAAACCCATATACAATTATGGAGTAAAAGGTTTATTCAACGAACCAGAAGGCAGTGCATTTTGACAGACCAAGACTTTATAATCAGAAAAAAAGTGGACACTTAAGTCCAACAAATATTAACAGTTGCAATTTACAATAATTGTGTATAAACTATGTACATGTACAATGTAGGTAATGAAATGTCAGTATCATTACTTCTGCATAAGCTTATATACATGCATTTAAAAATAATGCATCACAATTGTTTGTTAACTTTAACAATTATTCAGTCAGACACTTTTCAAGTAACTATGGCCCAAGGTAACAAAACCATGATTGGAGACCAGTTTCAAATCACAAGCATCTGGTTGGCTGAAATGGAGACTCGTCTCCATTTCAGCCAATCAGATGCTTTAGATCTAAGACTAGCCTCCAGTTTCAGTTTTATGATTTTGTACACAGATCTGTCCCAGGCCCGAATTGAAGTTTGCGGATTTGCAATTCAACTTAGCATGTGCAAAATTTTGTACATTTCAGTGAGTCATTAAAATAAAGTGAAAATTTATGAATTTAACTTAATCTAAATTCAAATACAACAACCGAACCACAGGGAACAAAATAAAAGTTACTGAAGATTTCAATATCTACAGTAAAATACCTCAAACAGAAATCATTTAGAATGATTTATTCTGCTGAAAATATAGCACAATATGAATACAGTTAAACCTGTCTGAAGCAGCAACCCAAGGGAGTTTCAAAAAGTGACTGCTTAACACAGGTGGCTGTTAAGGACAGGTAAAAATAAGAACAAAATTGTCAATTTAGGAAATATTCAAATTGGCTGTACAAGACAGGTGGTATGTCAATTTAGGAAATATTCAAATTGGCTGTACAAGACAGGTGGTTGCTGAATGTAGTTGGTAGCTAAGGCAGGTTTAACTGTAACTGGTTTTAAACCACTACACTTTTTCCCAACAATATTTTAGCAATGCGGGTTTAAAATTAAATTCCACAATTTATATACTCACCGAAAAAGAAACCTGACACTTTATACGAACGTTGACGAGTGACGTCACGCGCACTTGCTAAAGTTACATGCGCACCGGCTGGTTGGCAAAAAAAGCATATTATGTAGTGTAATGAGAGCATAAATATTTGCATAAATAGACAAATATAGACATGCCTGTCATTTGTAGCGCTCCAGGATGTACAAAGAGGTACGAGTAGGGATCAGATAGTTCGTTCTTTCGGTTTCCAAAGGATCAAAAGACTGAAAAAGTGGCAAATTGCGATGTGAATGGTATGGATCACCGGTATCAGGACATCTCGACGGCATTTGCTAAAATATGGAGTGGAGTGTTGGAGTGGAGTTGTGGAGTGGAGTCTGGAGTGCAGTTTGGAGTCAGATTTTGGAGTGACTTTGGAGTCAAAAATTGGAGTCAAATTTTGGAGTCGAAAATTGGAGTCAAAAATTGGAGTCAAATTTATATATTTGTAATTACAAGATTTCAAGATTCATTGTTGATTCCATTACTTTTATTAGGTTGTCCTAATTAAATATAAATTTTTGCAGAATGTTTGTGTGTTTTAAGATTTCGATCTAGACTGTAAATTTTTGGTACAAGAAAGTAAATTATTATTTTTTATGAAAACAAAAATGTATAAATGGCTTTCTCGTGGAATCTTAAGGCACTGTCTTGGAATTAATATTTTTTCCGAAAATATCTTTTATTAAATTTACAGCCTTCAAGCACATATTATAATTTTATTTCACAATCAAGTAGGTGCCCCAAAACATTAATTCACAAGTAATGTAAACAATAAAATTACTACAGAACATTAAAAATAGTTTGATACTCCTGAATGGTGGTACTGATTTACTCGTCTCGAGTTCTCTACAAATAACTTGTTTTAGATCAGTTCCAAAATCTCAAGAGCCAGTTTTCTATACAAAAATTATTTCCAGACTCTGTACAAAGATAATAGAACTCTAATCTAACCTCCATACCAGATAAGATAATTAACGCTCAAGTTATCATATACTTCAACAATTTTATAAGGTGACTCCAAAATTCAACTCCAAAATATGACTCCAAAATCTCACTCCAATTTTCGACTCCAAAGTCACTACAGAATCTGACTCCAAACTTCACTCCATACTCCACTCCAACACTCCACTCCCTATTTTAGCAAATGCTCATCTCGACCCCCTTACCATTTCAACCCCTACTTATTTCCTGACACCCCTTGCCATTTCGACCCCTGGTTTGAAGAAACTTCGACCCCTACCTGGTTGGACACTTCGACCCCTACTTTAAAAACATAATATGTTCAACAATATTTTTAAACGTATAACTTGTTTGTTTCGAGCTAATGTTTGTTGGCAGTTTAAGAAAGATAGTTCACATACTGATTGAAGACAATTAAAATCAGTGCGTTTAAAATACAACATTTTTTCTGATTATCCAATTAAAGACTGGAAAATGAGTGGATGATTATCATTAAAGGTCTCAATTTTAGTATAAACAAAGACCTATATATTACACTATTAATATATATATATATATATATATATATATATATATATATATATATAGGTCTTTGGTATAAAATGGTATAAAATACTAGTACATTTGTCGCGTTTGGCAAAACTTCTTCATTGTAAATCCGGAGATTTGTATGAATAATTTAATGATGAAGATGATGAGGATGGTGTGGTTGTTGCTGTTGTTGTTTTTAATGTCTTGTTGCAGCTGTGAACTATAACTATGACTTAAATAAAAATTATTATGATGATTGTCGTGTTAGAAATTGTTAAATAACTTGTTTTTAAAAACGATTTGTGGAATATTTTAGCCTTTTGTTTTTACTTAAGGCAGACTTATTTTAAAAATTTAAGAATGAACACGGCTCATGCATGCAGAAAATGTTACATGGAGGCCCCTGTTTTGTTTATGACAAGTGTATTGTACGAGTATAATTGTGCCAGAGGCAAATGTCACTCGATCACCACGACGGTCGCCGAGTTATCTCGTAATAAACAGGAAATGTGCTACTTTGCAGTGAAAACACGTTCATTACACAAATTAAAATTGTGTTCAAACAATTGATATATTTTGCACTTTAACGGATATTTTAACTATAAATTCAGGTATTCGGTAATTGAAAAGTATATATTCAAGTTGAAATAACGACTCCAACGTTGATTTTTGGCGAGATGCTACATCATACAATCCATTTATAAGAAACAATCAATTGCCGTTAAAATGTCAATTGTCTCCTGATTTATGTTTCTTAAATGTATTGTAATATTTTTGTTATATTACGTTTCGCATATTGCAAATTGTTTTATTTTTCGCTTAATCTGAAATATTCTATAGCTAATACCTTTTATCTAAATAATTAGTTAAAAATTCAGGTTTTTTTAAATAATTTATTTAGTTCCGGAAACGATATTTTGCCAACCAGGTAATGCGCATGCGCGTAAATATTCGGATGTAAACAATAACAATCAACGTTCGTATAACTGTAAACATCTATTAGATACATAAACAAAATCTTCATAGTTTCAACCTCCCATAAAACTAACAGCTGTAACATAATTGTCTCTTGCATCAGAAATATAAAAATGCACAAGTTCCAGGAACTGGCTTAGGTCGTCAGAACAGGGAGAAGTTTTACAATTTTTCCAAAAAGAAGTCAACTTAAATTTGAGCTTTCTGTTTTGAACTGTATAGAGACAAACTTCTCCCTTGGCTTAGCAGAGGGAGAACTTCTTGACTTGGGAGACTATTTCTCCAAAGTTCCTTTCTAAGCCATTCCTCGAGTTCAAAACATGTTCAACTTTCTTTTCTAGCCACAATTACATTGCAAGTAAGTTCAAAGCATGTTCAAATTTCCAACAATTATTACACAGCTTGTCAATCAGATTCAGAGAAACAGGTAAAATATGCAGTTTCAGGTTTCTTTCTTTTGTTGAGTATTTATCAGGAAGGATTTTACCATTTACTCCATAGATATACCATGCCCCAAGGTTATAAAGCTGAGTTTGGAAACCAGTCTCAAATCTCAAGCATCTGATTGGCTGAAATGGTGACTGGTCGCCATTTCAGCTAATCAGATGCTTGAGATTTGAGACTGGTTTCCTTGCTCAGTTTTATAAACTTGGGCACATTACTGTGCGAGCTGTCTAGATCCAGATCAGCTCATCTTTGCCAACTGATCAGGGTCTACACCTCCTTTTCAATTAATTACTTTATTTTTGACCAAGATGTGACCAGTGTAGATCCAGATCTGATGGCATGTGCCAACTGATCTAGATCTACACCCATCACACATGCATTAAAATATGAAATTATGGAGTAGAGCGTTACTAGGAATATCTGCTCAGTAACTAGGCATACATGCTCAATATATAGCCCTTATATTCGGAATGTATCAACTTTTAAAAACCTTAACAATTCACTTAGGACGTTAACCCTTTTTACCCAGAAAATCTCTATGGCAATGTGGGGATGTTAACACTGAACTCAGGGCTGAGATGTCTTGACGATTTGGGTAACATTGTAGCTGTGCGACCTCAACCATAATGTACATTGAGTCAAAGGTTAAAATGTCCTTAACCCTTTCCTCCAGATTTTTAAACATGTGTGACCAGTGTAGATCCAGATCAGCCAGCACATCCGTGCCGTCTGATCAGGATCTGCACTGGTCACATTTTGGTCAGAAATAACATAATAAATAAAAAAGCAAACATTTTAGATCCTGATCAGACTGCACAAATGTACCAGCTGATCTGGATCTAAACTGTTTGCCCATACAATAAAGGTGTATCTCTGGAGGAAAGGGTTAAAACGGACTAATTTTATTATTTCCCATCATCTGCTTCTGTTGTGACCACAATTCCCTGCAATTGTCCCGATGTTTGACCTGACCAACCCTCGTATGTAACCACTGTGATCCCGCCATCGCCCTTGCCCATTTCCGCCCTTGTTTGCATGATAGCATGTTGCACGGCTATTTCTTTCTTGTTTCTTTCTTCGAGCACTGCCCGCTGGGTGTATAACGCTGCCTCAGCCTTCGTCTGATTCACAATCTGAAACACATAATCGCAGAGCACGTTAGGCATTTTAATCCTTTACTCCATACTTATGGCTTTAATTGTGTGGGCAAACAGTTAAGATCCAGATCAGCCAGCATATCAGTGTCATCTGACCAGGGTCTCTTCTAGATTTATTAGGTTATTTCTGACCAAGAGGTGAACATAGTAGATGATGATCATATAACAAAGATGTAGCACCTGTGTAAAAAAGGGGGTATAAATGGAGTAAATGGTTTCAGTTTTGGAAGGCAGGACATTATCTGACTTGCAGCAGAATTGTCAAATTGGAATTTCAAAATGTGTGTAAAAATCATTCAAAAGTGTTCTTGTTGATTTATTGAGTGGTTTACCTTTTCCATCTGTTGTCGTACTTGCTGCACAGCTGCCTCCTTGTATGCCAGTGACTGTTGCTTCACCTGTTCTACCATCAACTTAAACTGTTGAGCCTGCTGGATCATTGTGTTCGCCATCTGTAACAATACATTCAATTTCTGGAGTTATCTTCTTAGCAATCTCACTGAAGTCAGATCTAACAAAAAAGATCTGATGACAGCCTCCTTACACTGTAGTTAAACTACAGTGGTTTTCCCCGATAACTATTTTTAGAAACAGTCAATACAGGAAGTATTTTTCTTAACACTATCGGTAAGGGTCCCAAAATAATCTAAAGATATCATTACAGTGGAAATAATTACAATGATCAGTCTCACAGATGGTTCTAATAGCAAGGTTTTGCTGTATTTTGTTTATACACATGTTTGAGCTTGCTGGCTTGTACAAATTTTGAAGCGTGGTCAAAATTTTCGATTACTCAACACATTGAAATATTGACAAGCAGTGTTTGTAAGCTAGCTTGCAAATCTGAACTATTTTCATGGAAAAAGGGCCTCCATATGTCCTTACCTCCTCTAACTGCCACCACTGTTTCTGCTCGGGCATGTCCATGTTGATGGTGATACTCTTACCGCCTGGACTCACCTGACCACTGACCGGTACTGGGGCTACCATCACTGTTTCTGGAGTAAAATCATCTGTTAAAATTAACCCTTTCCTCCATATAAACACCTTAACCCTTTCCTCCATATATACCCATTTTTACTCATTTGCAACAAGTGCAGATCCAGATCATCTGGCTCATCCATGCCATCTGATCTGGATCTGCACTGATTGCATCTTGGTCAGAAATAACCTAATAAATCAAAAACCGAACAGTGCAGATCCTGATCAGAAGGCATGGATGTGCTGGCTAATCTCACAATAAATGTGTTTCTATGGAGTAAAGAGTTAATGACGAAAAGTGCTGTCTGATCAATATCTGCACTGAGTGCCTTTTGATTTTTTTAAATTATTTCTGACCAAAACACTTACAGTTCAGACCCTTATCAGTCAGCATAGATGTGCCAGCTGATCTGATTCTACACTGGCTGCACATCCGATACAAGAGGGCCATCATGGCCCTATATTGCTCATCTGAGTACAAAAGTACTCTCAGCTTGTGGTTTCAGACAAGAAGATTTTTAAAGTTTTTCCTATACAAGTCTATGTAAAATGAAGTGACCCCTGGGGCGGGGCGAATTTTGACCCCAGGAAAATAATTTGAAAAATCTTTGTAGAGTTCCAATAGAGGATGCTAAATGCCAAATATCTAAGCTCTAGGCCTTGTGGTTTCAGACAAGAAGATTTTTAAAGGTTTTCCTATATAAGTCTATGTAAAATGAAGTGATCCCTGAGGCGGGGCCAATTTTGACCCCAGGGAAATAATTTGAACAATCTTTGTAGTTCCACTAAAGGGTGCTAAATGCCCAATATCTAAGCTCTAGGCCTTGAGGTTTCAGACAAGAAGATTTTTAAAGTTTTTCCTATATAAGTCTATGCAAAATGAAGTGACCCCTGGGGTGGGGCCAATTTTGACCCCTGGGAAATAATTTGAACAATCTTTGTAGAGTTCCACTAGAGGATGCTAAATGCCAAATATCTAAGCTCTAGGCCTTGTGGTTTCAGACAAGAAGATTTTTAAAGTTTTTCCTATATAAGTCTATGTAAAATGAAGTGACCCCTGGGGCGGGACCAATTTTGACCCCAGGGAAATAATTTGAACAATCTTTGTAGAGTTCCACTAGAGGGTTCTAAATGCCAAATATCTAAGCTCTAGGCCTTGTGGTTTCAGACAAGAAGATTTTAAAAGTTTTTCCTATATAAGTCTATGCAAAATGAAGTGACCCCTGGGGCGGGGCAAATTTTGACCCCAGGGAAATAATTTGAACAATCTTTGTAGAGTTCCACTTGAGGATGCTATATGCCAAATATCTAAGCTCTAGGCCTTGTGGTTTCAGACAAGAAGATTATTAAAGTTTTTCCTTTCGGTTGCCATGGCAACCAGAGTTCTGCATGGAATTGATTTCTTTGAACAACTTTGGAAGAGCTTCATGCAAGGAACATCCGTGGCAAGTTTCATCAACTTTGGCCTAGGGGTTTAAGAGGAGATGTTGTTTAAAGCAAAAATTGACGACGCACGACTGACACCGGGCGATCCTAAAAGCTCACCATGAGCACAAGTGCTCAGGTGAGCTAAAAATGGGTTTATATGCAGTAAAGAGTTAAGCACTTGTTATGATATTAAGTGCTTTTTCTAAGATGAAAATTAAATGCCAATTTAATTAACATTTTACCCCATATATACTGGTTTTATCGCTATTTCAACCAGTCTAGATCCAGATGCACACTGGTCTTAAATGTGATAAAAAAGACAGTTATTTATGAGTTTAAGGTTTACAATAAAAATCAATATCACATAGTTTTGTGAACACAGGGTCAGTAGGTTCCGTGATAAACAAATGATTAATTATAAATAGTCTGTTTTCATTTTAAGTCTATACTCCATAGATATGCCTTTATTGCGTGGGCAAACAGTGTAGATCCCAATCATCCAGCAGTCCAGGGATTGGCTTAAGTTGTTAGAATAGGGAGTATTTCTAATTTTAGGGAGAAGTCAACCACGATTTTGGTTTTCTTTATGACACAAATTCTATGTGAGTGTTAACATTAGCCAAAGGAGCCATTTGGCTGCAACTTAATCATTTTGGCTCCAAGATTTTTTATAAAAAGGTGAAGCTGGCTCCTAAAATATAGAAAATGTGTTTAATATTTATGTTTTTTACAGAGTGATTTTTGCATTCTTTGCCAGTTTGGCTACAACTGAAATGCTGCTAGCCCTAACCTTGATACTGGGAAAAATTTCTCCCTTGGATGACCAGTGGGAGAAGTTCTGGATATTTGAGAGACCATTTCGCCTTAGTCTCCCTCTTATCCATTCCGTGAGCACATCTGTGCAACTGATCAGGATATATAATGTTTGCTTTTAGATTCAAGATTTATTAGGTTATTTCTGACCATGCTGTTAAGATGTACTGGTCACACATGCCTAAAAACCTGTATATATGGAATAAAGGGATAAATTGAAAGTAGTGACTTTGGCAATGCCTATAAATAACCTTGAAATAACGTGCAGTCAGTAAAGAACCGCTTACCTCCTGAGAGGGGATCGGAAGCTAGAATATGTACAGTTTCCCCGTTGATATTTGCTGTTGCCATCCTCACCTGGTGCCCAAAGGACTGAGTCGACACCGAGATATCACCTGTAGTAAAAATATGCAATGGACTGAGAAGACACTAAGATATATTACCTGTATCACAAATATACAAAGGACTGAGTCGACACCAAGATACCACCTAGATATCAAACATTTCATTTAGAATGAAGAGCATGAATTGTCAACCTGGTATACAAATAGATCATTTCTAATAAATTATGACTGCACTGAATGTTTATGGTTCACTTATTGACAGCATTACATACTAATAAATAATCAGATTACAGAATGTGCTGTCCATAATTTATAGTTGATGCTTGACTTACAAACCTGATCAAAATATCTCACCAAATAGTCCCTCTCAACTATGAAAGTAATAATGTCAACATAATTCAAGAGGGACAAAAGTCTTTTTGTTTTGGCAATATTCAGTGTTTGGTACTGTTGTGCAAGAGTTATATACCTGTGGTACTATTCTGTACAGACAAAAATTCCTTGAAGATATAAGTCATTATTAATAATATGAATTAATCTTCAAATGCTTTTTTCTCAAAACTATAGAAATGCTTCATATGTAACATAATGTTGGTTTTGAATTGCGATAACTATGTGTTAAGTGTTACAAAGTATGATGAAAGTAAATCCCTACCACTTTGAAGCTGCAGTCTGTTAGGAGAATCACCATGCATGGTTTTCATTTTCTTTACTCCAGAACCATTGGAATTGCCTGCTTCACTTTTCGGTTTTCTTCGCTTATATGGTGTAAATAAGCGCACTGGTCCAGTCTAAAATATAAATAATGTAGATTATATACAAAACAGCTCATTACAGTGTCAGAAAGGGCCAAACCTGTTTTCGGTAAGTGCAAAGATTACAACAAAAACATGGAATACACTCGCTACTGAACCAAAAGGGTTATTCTGACCATTTTAGGGGATTCTGCCAATTATTAGCTAAAATACCCCCAATATAGGGGAAAAATGACTCTAAGCTGAAATCATAGGGGTCAATATTAGGCTTTTTGAAATTTCAAATTATTGGTGAGTTGAAAGTCATTTGTGGGTCAAATGGAGCCCCTCAAGACAAACTGAGACAAGAAAAGGATTTACAATGGTTACAAATGGGATACAAGCGGTATCCCATCAGGGCTTTTCATCAGAAAATTGGGAAGAGGCCCTGGACTTTCCACTTGGGAAATTTATTAGCGTTCTTTGTTTATTCTGGGAAAACAAAATTATTTGAAAGATGGGTTCTAGTTTATAAAACTGAATTGTAATAGGTACTTTTAACTTAAATCTAATTATGTAAGCACTAAATTGTTCAGACTTTATTTTTTGAACACCCCTCAGAGGATTTTAATTGTTTTTGGACATCATTCCTAGTGTTTTGGGAAGTCTCTGCCACAGTTGGGAAAAAATACTATATTTTTGGATTAGGAAGAGGCCTTTTATAGGATGAAAAGCCCTGCTCAAACAACAGCTTACTTACCACATTCTCATCATCACAACAAGCTGCACAGGTACATGAGGTGGCGTGGGCCTGAAGTATGCCATCTTCCAGCAAACAGTGAAGTGTGCGCCCTCCATATCTGATACTCCTCTTCCAATCTTTGCTGCTTGCTCTACCGGCGTACAACTCAAACTCATTCGGTGTGAACCACTGATCACCACTTTTGATACACTTTCCTCTCCCACCTGATAAAAAAATTATAAAAGTATCAATGAAAGTTTACATAATGGAGTTTATGGATTTTAACAAGAGTTATGTCCTTAAGATCTTGCATATTTTCAAAGTTTAATAGTTCAAAATCAATAAATTTACAGATGAGCACAGATATCGCAGACACTATTCTAAAAGTCTTGAAATTCAGGCAGAGCTTTTTTTCACTACCAGGGGCAGGGGGCCCATGCCCCATAATTTTGGGGAAATAGCATGATTTATTCTCTAAAGATGAATACAAACTGGTGTTAAGTTACTTTTAGGGAAAAACTGCATGATTTTAAAGAAATTGTCTGTTGGGAAGGTGCCTGTAAATGGCACCTACTAATGAAGGGAAAAAATCCCTGTCAGGTCAATCAAGGAATACCTGTTTATCTAGTGTATATGACAATTTATGACACAAACACAGTTAGTTTTGCTTTTTAATTTTAAATTTTTTGTAGGTTCAGTGAATACGACAATTTAGCAAACACAGAGTTTTTGTTTACTTTTTTATTTACATAAACCTCTTTGAAAAATATCAATTCTTAAAAATTGATATTTAAACGTTTCTTTGTAATTCTAGAACTCTAAAAACAATAAATCATCTGGTTGTCATATTTGCTATACTTGACTGCCATCAAAAAGTAATTAAATTGTATGATAATCTAAAAATTGTTCCCTGTCATTACCAAATGTGTTGATACAACACTTCCAGTAACAGTGGTGCTAATACTATCAATGGTGGCATTTTAAATAAATAAATTCACTTCAATGTTGTGGAAACAACAAGAAGGCTAATTGATATTTTAATTCTATCTTCTATTGTTTCATTTATGTTAAGACTTTATCATTTTTCTCATTTAAGGTATGAAACTTCTTACTTCTTACACAAATCATACATACAAACTAACATTTAAATACAAAATGGTTGTATATCTTCCACATGTAAGTGTTCTTATTTCTAAACCAATTTTCTTGTCAGATCATGCAAAATACACAGCTTAACCCTTTCCTCCATATATATGCTGTTGAGAATACTATAATGTAACGTAAACTTGCGCGCCACGCAAAAGTATGTGACGTTCACGACGTCAACGATATTGTTGTTGTGTATACTTGTTATGTACGTTGAAGGAGTCGCTCAATACAATCTGAACCGTTCAAAACGTCTTGTTCTCTCTCGTACGAGTTTCCCATTTACGATCACGCCGATATTGGTGCCGTGACCAGGATTCGAACCTGGGTTGTCACGGACAAAGCAACAACTTATGTTGCTGCAGCAAACTACATAAAAAATCTGTTTAACACAACAGCCATACACAAAGAACTTGGCAAAAGAGGAACGGAGTGGAGATTTATACCTAAACACGCCCCATGGTATGGTGGATTTCGGGAGCGCCTCATTGGACTTACAAAAACAACTTTGAGAAAAATTCTGGGAAGAAGGTTCGTATCCATGGAAACCTTGCAGACGATTGTAACAGAAATTGAAGCGGTCATGAATGATAGACCCTTAACTCATGTATCTTCAAACATTGACGATCTGGAACCTTTAACACCGTCACATCTGCTTTACGGACGTAAGATGACGTCACTACCATATTATGAAAACTACACAAACAATGAAATTGCATCAGTTCAAAGTGACCAGACGACACTCACTAATCGTGCAAAAATGCAATTGCAAATCATCAATCAGTTCAGGAAACGCTGGAAATTGGAATACTTCACCTCACTGCGGGAGTTCCACAAAACTACAGGATCAAACAAGGAACAAATTCGTGTGGGAGATATTTTCCAGATCCATGATGAAGGACCACGTTTTCACTGGAGGCTGGCGGTGGTCAAAGAGCTTATGACAGTGAAGGATCGATCAACTCGTGCCGCGGAGATTAAAACTAAAAATGGATTAACTACAAGACCGATCTTAAAACTTTATCCGCTGGTAACTATTACAAGTGACAATTAAATACTTATGCCAAGATAAAGACACTCATAAAGACTGCATTCATTTAAATAACGCTTATTACTCAAAAGAGATTTATTAAGTTAATAAGTGATATTATATACAAGAGACTGTTCATCTTAATTACAAACAGTGTTGTTTAAATTTAATAGTGACTATTAACATAAACATTATTTTTTATATGCTTTCATATCACTTTTCGTGGCCCCCAGTATGTTGAGAATACTTTAACGCAACGTAAACTTGCGCACCACGCAAAAGTATGTGACGTTCATGACGTCAACGTTATTGTTGTTGTGTATACTTGTTATGTACGTTGAAGGAGTCGCTCAATACAATCTGAACCATTCACAACGTCTTGTTCTCTCTCTTACGAGTTTCCCATTTCCGATCACGCCGATATATGCATTTTTACGCATGTGCAACCAGTGTAGATCCAGATCAGCCAGCACATCTGTGCTGTCTGATCAGGATCTGCACTGGACGCATTTTGTTTAGAAATAACCTAATGAATAAGAAAAAGCAAACAGTTGAATACTATAACAAACACAGTTTTCTCCAAATTCTTATTAAACATAATTTTTATCCTTTATTAGCACTGAAAAAAAGCCATGAGTGGTCTCTTACCAGAGCCAAATCTAACTTTGAATAGTTCTCCATTTGTGTTTTTACACCTCACCGGCAATACATCTTTATCAACTGACTCGTCCCACTGATATTTTAAACCCCTTGCTTTGCTCAATGGGGTTGCAGGTGTAGGGGGTGGAAGGGGTGTTGTGGGAGATTTTAGTCCAGAGTCTAAACCATTGCCTTGATCATGAATAACTATGTGTGTGGTTTTGTTTGCCTCTGCATATTGCTCCGCTGTCAGCAGATGCTGGGGCGTTGCTACATAAACAGTGTGACCCTCGTGTTCACTTGTAATTGTTATTGTTGCAGGTATTCCATCTGACAAGGCTTGTTGTGATTGATCTTCCGAAGATCCTTGTTGGTCCTCGAACGCGGAATCGTCGCCGTTCGGAAGTTCTTCGGAGATGTCGACATCCGACATCTTGCATCAAAAATCAAGATAATTTTTTGATTGTACAGGTCCAATAATGAGTTGTAGTTATAAAACGGGGTAACTAAAGCCAAATATGTATAGTACACCGCATAGTTTGTCCAAAACACATTGGTTTGGCCTTATTTTCTTTCTTTTCCGTTTTCAGTCGGTAGTTTCCGGTCGCGCCCGCTCCAAAATAGAAAATTTAGGTCGAAAATAGTCTATAATAAAATATATTGAATTATGTATTTACAAACTAGATCATACTGTAAAAATGGACACTATTAAAGAAAATTAATTTATTATTTATTATCATCAACATATTACATTTGTCCATATTGAATTATTATATATTGTCCGCGTTTCTTTTGAGCTTAGAGATTAGTTGAGAAAGGAATGAAAAGAAAATCTGCGAAAAATGACCTGAAATGGCATGCTTTGCTGATTACTCGGTAACTACATAGCAGACACGCCAGTTTTTATTGATGTGAAGAAAGTTAACTCCATATAAAATGAACAGGATATGATATTATTTAAAATATAAAGCCTAATTTTTCAGTCGAACTTTTACCCCACCCGGTAAAAAATGTGTTCAACTTTTTGTCATTTACAAATTATTTACACACTCCCTAGCAGATTATGACGTCAATGATTTGAACTTCCCAAAACATCCATAGGAATAATTGAACATATACTTGCACAAAATAGTCTGTTAAAAGTGCTGGCTATTATTTTTGGGATGGCAAACTTGTATCATGCTCAACATTCATTTTACCTGAATAAATCTATCTATCTATCTAACATTTGAAACAGGTTCTATAAACTGCTACGAAGAGGTCATATAATAATATTTTCCATGTAAAAATGACACATTTGATGTTAAGAGTATTGCTATGTCATCATTTAAGCTAGAAAAAAATTTATCACTGCTTTTACCCCAAATCTTTACAGGAAAGCATGCAACTTTCAACTTTAAAATGTACATTATTATTATCTGCATTCAATGGCAGGTGGCACGAAATATCGAAATCTAGCTGAAATTACACAAATCTTAGTTGTTTTAGATAAATCTGTATACATGTATATATTCAGCTATCTTGTTGAGACTGAATAAAACACAATCAAATTTGTATCATAATAATTGATATTATTTGAAATAGTGCTCCATTTACAATCTTTTAAAGTACAGAAATAGCAATAAATTGCATATATGTTGGAAAATTATTATTAGCTTCAAAAATCTAATAAGATAATTGCACAATTATTATTAGCTTTAAAAATTTAATAAGATAATTTATCATATCATTATCATCATCATCATCAGTATTATCATCAGTGCATGACTGCTGTGGTGATACATACAGTATCAAGTAAGGTTTAGGAAGAGATGAGTCACAGATAAAAATAAGTATTTTGATGGTTAAAACTTCTATAAAAACAACTGTTTACTTACTTTTTCGTTCAGTTTGACCTATTCAATCATAAATATGTAGATTTGAGTAATATTTACATATAGCAACCAGGGTTTTTTTTAAGGAAGAGGGGAAGACGCTGGTCAAAAGGGGAAAATAGCGTGAAAAATACAAGATTGGGGAAAATCTAGTTAAATATACACTCTTGCTTGTATTAGCTAGAGTGAATGTTTATACTCAAGTTTATGCTTCTGTTATTCTTTTTTTAATTTTGCTTTCATTACCAAACAGTCTATTTAGCTTACAGAGGCATGTCTCTTTGTTATCTGTTTTTAAACAGTACAAGAATAAGTTGATTTATACATGTTATACTTGCTCACTTTCTGAGCCTGCTTAAAATTTATCCATAATGTGTGTGCTTACTCGGTTCCGTTAGTACCTAATTTCTATCAAATATTCGTGAAAATTGTGCAGATTTTAGCTGAAATAGATTAAACATAACTATAAATTAAGCTTCTGTTTACGTTTTGATTAAAAATATCACTTTACAAGGGGGAAATTGATTTTTGTTGGGGAAAAAATTTTCTGTGGGGAATTTTTTTTCTAGGGGAAGAAGCTGACTACCAGCGTCAGTTTGTTACGGAAAAAAAACCCTGGCAACTATAAAATTGGAAGATTTGGGTATTTCGTGCTGCGCTGCGCTCAATGGCAAGTGTTACTTCTTAACACGATGAATCAAAAACATGTCACTTATTCGGTTTTACAAAATTTATCAAATTATATACATTGTATTATATAAAATCAGAATTTCTGTGTTAAATGGTAAAACACTGAAAATATATAATAAAATTAAACTTCAGAGCATCGTTTAAAATGAATTAAATGTGGTGAGAAATTATTTAACAATTGTGTATGCACGACTCACTTTACACATTCCAGATTGACAGTTTTATAAAACTTTTGTAGACTATTTAAAGAAATATGATCAAGTTTAATCAACATCCAAGTATTGTCCTTCTAAACAATATTGTAAACAATCGTATATTTGAAAGCTTACTAGAATTATTTGGAAAATTTAATAATTCATTCCAATTTAAAGGGACAATTTGCTTTATATTATAAAACTTCCTATTTTTATTTAATTTTACCAATTGTTTCTAATTGGAGTGGCAATTCTAACAGTAGTAGGATGACAGAAAACATGGTCGGTGTCTTGTGAAGTGTTGCATCCCAACAGATGTTGAAGGAGGTTGCTTGGTGGGTCAATATCTAATTGAAATGGAAATTTGTAGTAACTCTTGTATGTTTCAGGCTTTGGGATCACAAGATGTGACGAGCTATGACAACGAGTTACTGGAAGCCCCAGAGGAAGAGGGAGAGTTTGATGTGTTGAATGACGAAACTTTCGGAAATATTGATGATGGTCAGTATATGTGTTTCTTTTGGAGTTATCAGGGGTCCACTAACTGTATTTCACCTAAAAATAGAATTGATCTATTATAATTTATGAAAATTGATAAACACAAAATCTATATTACAAGAAACTAGGAAAACCAGACATTTTGCATTTATATTCCCATCATTATGCCGGCCAGGTTAATAGTTATAACCCAATCATACATAAAGGAAGTAGAACCTAATTTGAAGAAAAACACAGTTTTGTCAATCAGAAAACAACTTTGAAATTCCAAAAAAATACAATTTATGATAAGTGCATAGGTTGAGAATTTGAATATACTTAATTTTGGATTCAAAATTTTACAAATTATATTATAACTATGTGATTTTAAAATACTGATGTAAATTCCCAATCCTAATGTAGTACGAGTAATGTTTTAAAATTTAAATAAAAAAACAGTGGAGTAGCGGTCAGTTTCCTACAAGTACCTTTTTGTTAAATGGTAAAAAAACCCGAAGAATGTTAGCTGAACTAACAATAATTGTGACAGAAAATTTTAAACATGGATAGGATGTTAAACTGAGCACTGCAAACCAGATCAACAAAGATGTTGATGTATTTCAGATGACTTTGACTGGGAGAAGCAGACGGAGCAGTTTGCAGAGGTGTATGACCCGGAGCACATCCACCATAACAATGACTCTGGCTTCAGCACTGCGGAAAAATCGTACAAGACACAGGAGGTACTGTGTGACCCACAATTTTAAGTAGCTTTTAGAAACCATTGGTCATTTGATCCTAATTTTCAGTGTCTTAAGCCTTTACTTCACATTATTTGGCTTACTGTATGTCCCATTTGCAAATAGTGTAGATCCTCATCAGCCTGCATGTGCATGCAGTCCAGATTAGGTGGGATCAGATGGCTTCTGCTAAACATGAATTCAACCATGTTGTGATAAAAGCATGGAACCTCTTTTAAAATTGTATTCAAAATATATTTTTAATCATGTTACATTTATTTGTTTTAGTCTGTTTTGGGGTGTGTTTTTTACCTTTAACTATGAATCTGAGAACATACAGTCTGTTGTTGTTGTTGTTGTTTAGGAGTATATGGAGCACAGCATCAGTCAGCTGATGGTAGACGATGACGACACTGATCCTGCCATACTCAAGTCCAAACCTATACCCAAGGTATTTCCTTACTTAATACTACATGCTTGTATCTTCGAAACTTTTTCAGAGAGACCTGTGAGGAAGTCTTGAAATATATCCTCAGCATGAACAAAGCCATCATTGACAACAAAAATGATAACTCCTACTTCACTATTTTTTGAGTTATGCCCCTTTCAAATGCAACATGTGTGCCAAGGAACACCAAAATCTGGTTAACATTTTAGTTGTTGCTATTTTTTAAAAGAGTTATATATTCTTAATTATTTCCCCATAAATAAAAGGTTATATTACTATTACATATTTTGATTGCAACTTATATTTTTTCTGCACAATTCATAATAAAAATGTGATCTTTAGAACTTCTATGACATTATTTCCTGAAGTAATTTTTTGTAATGCATGGTTCTTACCGCATTTTATCAGTGAATGGTGTAATTTGTTTACAGCGACAGCAGAACTTGGATAGCTTGTTTGGTCCCGCCTCACCACCATCACTGCTGGATGCTGAGCAGCTTGTGTCTCCCACCAGTAAGAACATCTGGGGCTCGCCGATGAAGGACTTCCACCCACCACCTCAACATGTCAACAATATACAATCACTCTTTGATTTTGCAAAGTCAGCTAACTCTGTAAGTCTCTTAATCTCTTTTGAAGATAAGGCGATACATAAGGATCACTTTGTCCGTCTTTTGGTCGGTCCATCAGTCTGTCACGAAAACTAAACAATTGCTATAAATTTGCCATCTTAATATTTCTTTGTTAAACTTTCAAATTTTATTGCTCTTCACAACCAGTCATGATTTGATGGAGTTATGCCCCTTTTTATTGCATTTTTGTTCTGACGAAGTACTAGAGGGCAACACAAATGTTAACTGACTATTCATCTAGTACACATTAGTCCTTTTCTCCATGGGTTATGACTTATATCCAATGGGTGACCGGTTAGATTGTAGTGTGAGTTGAACCTACACAAATTGCTTTTTCGACATATTCTAATAAAACTTAAAGTGATCAGTGTAGATCCAGATCAGACTGCAGAGATGTGCATGTTGATCTGGATCTACAGTGTTCTCGCAAGTGTTAAAAGCTTTAACCATAGAGTAAAACCCTCTTTGTGTGGAAGATGCTCAGTTTCGAACACAACAATATTTCTGAATTGAGGTGATCTGTTACTTAATAAAATGTTTTTGTTTAGGACCTTCCTCATTCTTCCATCCATGGTCCCCACTCCAGATCTGCCCCAATGGTGCTACCCAAGGCTAAAACCCTGGAAGAAATAGAAAACTCTCTTCTGCGCAAGCCTAGGGTCCTCACCGCGGAGGAGCTGGAAAGACAGTTGCGGGGAGAGTCAAATATACCACCATCGCCATTCTCATCACAGATCAACGGCCATCCAAAACCTCCACCTGGCATTTATGGTGCTCCACCTCAAAACATGGGATCACCGCTGGCACGGCAACTTGTAAGTTATCAGGGCCCAAGATCATAAAACTGAGATCGGAGACCAATCTCAAATCTCAAGCATCTGATTGGCTGAAATTTGCTAGTCTCAGTTTTATGATTTGGGCCCTGGACTCAACATTGACCTTTGGCAGCTTTTCCCAAGGTGGTGAATTACATTGAAAACTTGCTGCAAAACTGGACTTAAAAATTTGATATGAGTTAAATCAATATTGCACCAACCACTTGACATGGTATATATTGTATCGATGTAACAAGAGAGTTAAGTTACTCTGACTTTAAATGCTTTTTTTTAGCTCACCAGAGCCGAAGGCTCTGAGTGAGCTATTGTGATCAGAGGGGCACCAGATGTCCGTCGTCCGGCGTCCGTCGTCCGTCAACATTTTCTTTGTTAACGCGATAGAGGCCACAGTTTTCAACCGATTTTCATCAAACTTGGTCAGAATGTTTCTCTTGGTGGTGTGATGACCCCTATTGAAACTGGGTCATCTTGGGTCAAAAACTAGGTCACTAGGTCAGATTAAAGCAAAAATTTTGTTAATGCAATAGAGGTCACATTTTTTATCTGATTGTCATCAAATTTGGTATGAATATTGATATTAATGATCTCTACTCAAATTATTAAAATCATGTTCTTGAATTGCCCAGGGGCTCCGCCCTGGGGTTTTCAAAATTTTTTTCTTTTAAATTCTGTTTTTAACCTTTGATTTTCTATAGTTATCAACCAGATTTTGGCACAAACTTTATACCATCTAAAAATTCAATCTTTCTTGAACAATTCATTCACTGGTTGTTCAGTGATAAAATTTGAAACAAAAATTTTAGTAGCAGAGTGAAAATTTTAAGTGACAAAATTTCAATAGTTCTACCTGTCTTCAGCTATATTAAGATGTATAAGAATGCATTATCAGATTATGGAGTTCAATGCTCTGGTTGCTGGTCATATTAAATGACCTACTGAACTTTCCTGCTTAGATCTGTGTTATGCAATATTAAGAACTTTGCTCTGGAAGTTTTTATAGGGTAAATTTTGACATATTCTATGAAATAATCATTTGTAATTTATAGCACTGAACATGGGCTTTTGTGAATATTTTGTTCAAATTTGTAAGTAAAGCAACAACAACAACAACAACAAATTTGAAGTACATTCACAAAATGTTCAGACTATATTAACCCTTTCATCCATATACACAACTTTTTGCATGGGCGAACAGTGTAGATCCAGATCAGCCGGCACATCCAAACAATCTGATCAGGATCTGCACTGTTCGCTTTTTTATGTATTAGGTTATTTCTAACTAAAATGGGACCAGTGCAGATCCTGATCAGACGGCAGGAATGTGCCAGCTGATCTGGATCTACTTGTTCCACCTGCGTAAAAATGCGTATATAAGGAGGAAAGGGTTATGTTGTACGTGTATGTATAAAAAATGGCTAGTTAATTGGAGGTCTCAGAACTCCAGCATGTGATTTTTTTTGACTAGTATCAGTTTTCAGCAGTCATTTGCTTGAGAATTGAGTATGGTCTCTAGTCTCAGTTTTATTGTCTTTAGCCCTGATCTTGACCAAACTCTTTCCACTCGTACATATTTTTTTGCTATGCCAACAGTGTAAATCCAGATCAGCTGGCTTATTTATGTAGTCTATTCAGGATCTGCACTGGTTGAATTTTAGTCAGAATTAACTGAACAAATAAAAAAGCTAACAGTGTAGATTTTGTTTAGCAAAAGGGATATGCTGACTGATCTGGATCTACACTGATTGTCCATTGAAAAAAAGTATATATATGGAGGAAAAGGTTAAGCATTTTTGTAGAAAAGGTTTAGTCTATTAATTTCAAGCAAACTACTGTCTCAAAAGAAAACAGAGAGAAAGAGCTCTTGTCCGTGGTCAATGAATGACCTACTGAACTTTCCTGCTTAGATCTGTGTTATGCAATTTTAAGAACTTTGCTCTGGGAGTTTTTATAAGGTAAACAACATTCTTACTTTAAAGCACTTTGAATATCAGACTTTTCTTAATATTTTATTCACTGTTTGTAATTAAAGCCCCAGCTTTAAAATTATAATAATATAAATAAGAATATACCACTAAAAACATCATTTTTGTCCAAATAGACTCCAATTTATGACCTCTTTAACAGAACACAAAAGGTCTGGTCAAATTCTTTCTTATAGATGGGATTTTTAAATGATATTGTTAAATTGTCATTCACGAACTTTTAAGAAGCTAAATATAATGGAGCTATATTTAGCATTTATTTTTAACGACGCGACAACTTCATGCGCGATCTCGATTTCTGTGACGTTTCGGAAATCTTACTTTCGTTTTTAGTCGCGCGGACCAAATTTAATTCAGTAAATTAAAATTTTATTAGCCCGAATTAATGCTGCAAATTAGTGACTATAGTTCCAAATACATGTAATATTTCATACAAGAGCGGGTTAAATTGAAGTAATGTCGCTTTAAAACACCAACTACAACAAATTTAAAGCTAATTCTTAAAATGTTCAGACTATATTAACCCTAGATCTAGATCAGTTGGCACATCCACCCATATTATTTTATCAGGATCTACACTGTTTGCTTTTTGATTCATTAGGTTATTTCTGACCCATTGGAACCACTGCAGATCCTGATCAGATGGCACAAATTTGCCGGCTGATCTGGATCTACACTTGTCGCAGATGCATAAAAATGGGTAATTATGGAGGAAAGGGTTAAAGAGAGGTTTCAGCTGTATACAGTGTATGTAAACAAACTGGCATATAAATAGGGGGTCTCAGAACTCATGCATTTCATTTTTTTTAGTTTTTGGCAGTCAGATGCTTGAGAATTGAGTATGGTCTCTAGTCTCAGTTTTATTGTCTGTGCGCCCGTCAGTACATTATGCATTAGTTTGTTGACACTCTAGCGGTCACATTTTTGCCTCGATTGTTTTGAAACTTGGTCAGGATGTTTGTCTAAATGATTTCTTAGATGAGTTTGAATATGGGTCATCTGGGTCCAAAAACTAGGTCACTGTTACTAAAAATAGAATTTTCTTGTTTATTCATTAGGTTATATCTGACTAAAATGGGACCAGTGCAGATCCTGATCAGATGGCATGAATGTGCTAGCTGATCTGGATCTACACTTGTCCCACATGCGTAAAAATGCGTATATAAGGAGGAAAGGGTTATGGTGTGTATCGTGTATGTACAAAAAATGGCAAGTTAATTTGAGGTCTCAGAACTCCAGCATTTGATTTTTATGTCTCCCCCCCTCTGGGGGAGACATATTGTTTTTGCCTTGTCCGTCTGTCCGTCTGTCTGTCTGTCACACTTCGTTTCCGCTCAATAACTCGAGTACCCTTTGACCCAGAGCCTTCAAACTTCATAGGATGATAGCCCTTATTGAGTAGAAGAACCCTATTGATTTTGGGGTCAGTAGGTCAAAGGTCAAGGTCACAGTGACCCGAAGAGTGAAAACCATTTCCGCTCAATAACTTGAGTACCCTTTGACCCAAAGCCTTCAAACTTCATAGGGTGCTAGCCCTTATTGAGTAGAAGAACCCTATTGATTTTGGGGTCAGTAGGTCAGAGGTCAAAGTCACAGTGACCTGAAGAGTGAAAACCGTTTCCGCTCAATAACTCGAGTACCCTTTGACCCAGAGCCTTCAAACTTCATAGGGTGATAGCCCTTATTGAGTAAAAGAACCCTATTGATTTTGAGGTCAGTAGGTCAAAGGTCAAGGTCACAGTGACCCGAAGAGTGAAAACCGTTTCCGCTCAATAACTCGAGTACCCTTTGACCCAGAGTCTTCAAACTTCATAGGGTGATAGCCCTTATTGAGTAGAAGAACCCTATTGATTTTGGGGTCAGTAGGTCAAAGGTCAAGGTCACAGTGACCTTATGAGTGAAAACAGTTTCCGCTCAATAACTCAAGTACCCTTTGACCGAGAGCCTTCAAACTTCATAGGGTGATAGCCCTTATTGAGTAAAAGAACCCTATTGATTTTGGGGTCAGTAGGTCAAAGGTCAAGGTCACAGTGACCCGAAGAGTGAAACCGTTTCCGCTCAATAACTCGAGTACTCTTTGACCCAGAGTCTTCAAACTTCATAGGGTGATAGCCCTTATTGAGTAGAAGAACCCTATTGATTTTGGGGTCAGTAGGTCAAAGGTCAAGGTCACACTGACCCAATGGGTGAAAACCGTTTCCGCTCAATAGCTCGAGTACCCTTTGACCCAGAGCCTTCAAACTTCATAGGGTGATAGCCCTTATTGAGTAGAAGAACTCTATTGATTTTGGGGTCAGTAGGTCAAAGGTCAAGGTCACAGTGACCCAAAGAGTGTAAAACATTTCTGCTCAATAACTTGAGTACCCTTTGACCCAGGGACTTCAAACTTCATAGGTTGTTAGCCATTATAGAGTAGAAGAACCCTATTGATTTTGGGGTAGGTAGGTCAAAGATCAAGGTCACAGGGGCCTGAAGAGTGAAAACCGTTTCCACTCAATAACAGGAGTTCTATTTTACCCAGAGCTTTCAAACTTCATACAATGGATGTCCTTATTGAGTAGAGGACTCCTATTGATTTTGGGGTCAGTAGGACAAAGGTCAAGGTCACAGGGTTCATCGTGCAGGGGTCATGGCGCAGGTGGGGGAGACATGCGTTTTTCTCAAAAAACATCTAGTTTTCTAAGACTAGTATCAGTTTTCAGCAGTCCGATGCTTGAGAATTGAGTATGGTCTCTAGTCTCAGTTTTATTGTCTTTGGTCCTGATCTTGACCAAACCAGTCTTTAACTCTTTCCTCCATATATACATATTTTTATGCAATGCCAACAGTGTAGATCCAGATCAGCTTGCTCATTTGTGTAGTCTGTTCAGGATTTGCACTCGTCGCATTTTAGTCAGAATTAACTGAACAAATAAAAAAGCTAACAGTGTAGATTTTGTTCAGACGGTAGGGATATGCTGACTGATCTGGATCTACACGGATTGTCCACGCAAAAAATGTATATATACAGAGGAAAGGATTAAGCATTTTTGTAGGAAAAGGTTTATTATCCCCTGCTGCATAGCAGCTTGGGGATATAGGAATGGTCTTCGTTCGTCGGTACGTCCGTCCATCTAACTGTCCTTCCATGCGTGCACATTTGGTGTCCGGTCCATAACTTTTCAACCCCTAGACGGAATTTCATGAAGTTTTAGGCAAATGTTCTCCCCATCAAGACGACATGCAGAACCCATGTTCCAACATGGCAGGCTCAATGTCTAGGTCACTAGGTCCGATTAAAGCAAAAATTTCGTTAACTCAATAGAGGTCACATTTTTTGTTCGATTGTCATCAAATTTGATATGAATATTAATATTGATGATATCTACTCAAATTACTAAAATCATGTTCTTGAATTGCCCAGGGGCCCTGCCCTGGGGATTTAAAAAAATCTTTTAAATTCTGTTTTTAACCTTTGATTTTCTACAGTTATCAACCAGATTTTGACACAAACTTTATGCCGTCTTAAAATTCAATATTTCCTGAACAATTCATATACTGGTTGTTCAGTGATAAAATTTGAAACAAAAATTTTAGTAGCAGAGTGAAAATTTCATGTGTCAAAATTCCAATATTTCTACCTGTCTTCAGCTTTATTTAGATTCAATCATAAGGTGGCAATATCAGAGTGTATTTATCCTGCTGGTGAATGACCTAATGAACTTTCTTGCTGAGATCTGTGTTATGCAATATTAAGAGCTTTGCTCTGGAGGTTTTCTGGACGAATGATGGGTCATAATATATTATTACTATGTAACTATTACTTGATTATATTTACTATAGTACAATTAGGCCGGCGCTAGCGAATGCTGAGAACCATGTGGCCCGGCTTTGGCATAGTATAAAGTATGGAGTGGAGTCTTGGAGTGGAGTCTTGGAGTTAAATAATATGATCCCCTATAAATTTGTCCCAGTCTGGGATACTTGTGGACAGTGTTTGTTTTCTTTAGGACAACTAGATATGTGATTTTTATAAATAACTGTCAAAATTCAAGAAACTTCATAACACGATGTCTGCAGAGCTTTTTTTCTGTGTTAATTGGCGCAGAGACAGTCTTTAGGGAACTGAGATGATAGACGCTGGGCATTAACTCTTGGTGTACCTTAAATCATTATTCGACAATTAGACTGAACTTAAGCTTTAAGCTCAAACCGAGCCTGCAGTACTTTCATATTTGTCGTTTTCGGTGGCTTTCAAAGTTCCCTTTTCATCTATTTTAGCAATAAAACATCTGTTCTAAGGTGAATTCAAGGTGTTCTTATGGAATGGGAATTTTTACAGCTTTAATAAAACATTTAATAAAGCAAACCTGTGATTAATACAAATGTATTACAACAATTGTTTATATTAAAATAATTAAATATCATTTGTTAGTATAAAGTTGTACTTTCATTTCAATAAAACAACTGTGATGCAATATGAATACATGAAGGATCTCAAACCTTGAAGTATGCAATATATATATTAGCATGCTGATCATGTATAATCAAGTTATTTACTTTTATGCAAACCAGTTAGAAAATCAATTGATGGAAAATAAACATTAATGACATTAAATATTCAGATTTGTTTCTTGTACAATAAATGTTTTGTTGGGTATGTCTTCTCCAAATTAATAGGTCAATAATGGTTCAAACAATGTTCTCTCTATGTTCCTGCCAGTGATACTGCTCAGTTATATGACATGCTAAATGGTCAGTTCAAGGCACCATGACAGCCCAAGAGAATTTCAAGAAAAACAATGATCTAATCTTGACACTTATGGGTTCCTGCCATAACAAGGTTGACTCATTACAAAAAGTGCAGGCGCATCCATATTTTGTGATAGATGTCATGGGATGTAAGAATAATAAACTGTAAAACGCATTAATTTCGCGTGGAGAAAATTTCGCGATTTTCATTAAAAAATCACCAATTTTCATTATTCGCGTATTTATGAACTTGCGACGTCGTCAGACTCGAAATCGAAAGTATATAAGGATAATTTATTACCGTGATCACGATTTCATAAGTAATTAAATCAAATAACTGAATTGTGGCCAAAAAGGAATTTTATGCGGCGTTTAAAGTGATTATCAGTTCTGTTAAAGTTGCCTCTTTTCGCATAATTATCGGATATATCAAAACTCATCATATATTTGCGATATGTATGAATTCACTAGGTAAACGATTCGCGAATATTAGCGAAAATAAAACTAACGTGAATAAAAACCAGTTCTACAGTATTGTTTCTGAAAACTGTTCTTTGAACATTACTTTTGACTTTTAAACTGATAATCATATTGAAAGAAGGCTTTAAGTCCTCGGCAGATATAAAAATAATGACAATTATTGTTTATGATTTCAGAAAAAATTGCTGTCAAAAAAAAATAGAAATTTAAAATAGTTTAAGGTATATTCTGCCCATATTGTACTCTTGAGATAAAAATACATTTTAAAAAATGAAAATACCATACAATATTACTACTGGTATGAAGATTATTATCAAAATACAAGGGATTCTTTAATTATTTTTTGTTAAAATCTTAAAACACCGCAGAGTTTTTTAACACATGCAGATCAGCAAACTTAACATTGTGTTGCTATAAAAAAAGAAAGTGGTAATTACCTATTATTAAAGTGTAATTAAAAATATTGATCATAAATAGCTTAGAAGACATTTGTGTGTACTGAAACATGCTTATTACATAAAATAATAAGTATGTTTACTATAAGATTTGAACCCATGCCCGCTACAGATAAAAAAGAATATCATTGTCATGAAATATTTCAAAACTAAGACTAAACCAACTCCAAGGTCAGACTCCAAATTGTCACTCCAAAAATTCAGCTCCAAAATTCAGCTCCAAGGTCAGACTCCCGACTCCACTCCAAGACTCCACTCCGCCACTCCACACCATACTTTATACTATGCCCCCGGCTTTATATATAAATCGTTGAGTAATGAACGGGAACCATGTCGTATGTACGTTAAGTTCAAGGTCAAGCTATTTATAATTGAGTATGTTAATATAAATATTGAATTGAATTATCTCCCCTTAACTATAAATATAAATATATACATGTATAGATTATATAAATAGATCGAATAGTCGGTGTTTTCTTTTAATTATGCGAATTGAAAGTTTATTTTTGTAAGCAGTTATAGAAAGAGTGTACATGTAGTAAGAGACATTGTTCAGATAGTTATTCTTGGATGATATTGAAGTTTGTGTTCTGTTTACGAATATTGGCAATCCTATGACTTGATTTTCGGCGCATGAATGTGACCTATATTATGATGGTTCTTTGTTTACAAATCGTCGCCTTATTATTACAATGTTCTAACTTACTTTTTTACAGTTTGGAGAAAATCGTCTTCAAAGTTTCAGATTTCTCTAAAACCTTCATATTCCACCGAATTTGCTCAGAAAAACAGCAGTGTGTGTGTTTTGATGAAGTCTATAAATTACATGAGTTTGTGTTTAGTCTTTATCTTTAACTTTTTAAAAATTCTCTACTTTCGGTTTAACCTAACCAGTGTTCTTGGACTAACCAGTACTAACCATTATTTTCTCCGCAAGTAACTCGTCGCCTTATTATTACAATGTTCTAACTTACTTTTTTACAGTTACTTAGAACAGTGTAATCCTTACACGAGTGTGAATAAACCGCAAGATAGAACATTGTGTAATTGGGAATTTTAAAAACTAAAGTGAATCAACCAATTCTGAAACCATATTCAGATAGGTCTTTTTTCCACGATTACGACGGTATAAAAATCTCATTTTTCGAAAAATATCACTTAGAACATTGTAATAATAAGGCGACGAAATGTTTTTGATGTTGAAATTGACGGTTCTAGTGGGTTTCTGTTTTACAAGTGGGCGATTTCGTGTCTATAAAGTAAATAATGATTGTATAACCATTTTTTTAGGTCTTTTTCTGTTGTTAAGAATAATTGTGACTCATCCCCATCCCCTCCCATTCCCCCCCCCCCCCCCTCGTTTACGGGATCAAGATGCTGAATATAGAAAGTTAGTATAGATTTTTCATCCTGAAAGTACCAAAGGAATTGCCATGTACGTGGTAGGACAATTTTGAAAGATAATGTTGAATTTAAATAGAGCAAATTCATTTAATGTGGTTAGTGCTATGCTAATACCTGCATGAACTCTTACACCCAACATCTAACTTCTTTAAATGTCGTCCACATATAACACGTCTGTGTTATACTTTTCTTGTTATAAGGTAAATTTTGTTATTTTGTATGGATACAGACCAAGCAAACATTATTTCTTCATAGCACTTTGAATATCTGGGCTTTTCTGAATATTTTATTCACTGTTTGTATGTAAAACAACAACAACAACAAATTATTAGCACATTCTCAAAATGTTAAGACTAAATTTAAGAGAGGTCTCAGCTGTATATTAATTGTTAATTGGAGGTCTCTTAACCCCTGGAATGAATATCATGAACATGATGTGCTGAAATCATTTTCCAACCTGGCTGGCTAAAGGTCAAGGCTGCCTGTGGTGTTTGAGCATATTTCGTGTCCAGTCCATAGCTTTTCAACCCTTTGAAGGAATTTCATGAAACTTTAGTCAAATGTTCTCCCCATGAAGACGATGTGCAGAACTCATGTTCCAACATGGCCGCCCCAATGTCAAGGTCACCAGTGGTGTTTTTTGAAAAGCCTAGAAGGAATTTCTTGAAAGTTGCATGCTTTGTGTCTGGTCTTTAACTTTTTAAGCAAGAAAGAATTTCATGAAACTTAGGTCAAATGTTCTCCCCATCAAGATGACATGCAGAACCCATGATCCAACATGGCCAGCTCAATGTCAAGGTCACCAGTGGTGTTTAAAGATTTGAACCATGCATATCGTGTCCAGTTCATATCTTCTGAACCCCTGGAATGAATATCATTACACTTAGGTGAAATGATCAGTTCATGAACCTGATGTGCAGAACACATGTTCCAACCTGGCTGGCTTAAGGTCAAGGATGCCTCTGGTGTTTGAGCAGGCCAATACTCTGAACTTATCTGAACACGACATACCCTTGCACTTGAATTGGCTTCCACCTGCCTGCCCGCTGCCCAGAGCTATTGTTTAATTTGCTCTTAACCATCCATAATCTTTCCCACATTCACATCTGCGGCAGGGGATATTGCTGTCGTTCCGACTGCCTTGTTCTATTAATTTCAAGCAAACTACTGCCTCAAAAGAAAACAGATCATTTGCATTTTTGTAATGGGTTGAAGATTAGAGGCTCCTTGGAATTAAATACAAGAGTGACAGTATGAAATGTTATAATACCCCAGCAAATGAAGTAGAATATTCATCTCATGAAATGTGAAAATATATCTTTGTGTGATGATATAAGGCCCGTTATTATTATACCCCACAAACAAAGTTTTGGGTGTATATAGGAGTCATTATCTGGTTATGTGGTTGGTCTGTGGCACTTACTACGTAAAAAATTTTCAAGATATCGACTTGAAACTTTAAACATATGTTCATGAGTAGATTTGCGCAAACTATTTTATTTCTCATGTGGATCTGTCTATTATTTTTTGGAGGGGAGCTCAATTTAACAAAATCTTGTAGCGCAAACTTCTTCTACAGTTTTCAAGATATTGACTTGAAACTTTAAACATATGTTCGACATGAAGTGTAGATTTGCCCGACATATTTTTCATGTGGATCAGTCCATTATTTTTTGCACGGGACATCATTAAACAAAACCATGTTATGCAAACTTCTACAGTTTTCAAGATATCGACTTGAAACTGAATTCTTATGTTTGTTCTGCAAGAAGTGCACAAGTAAGCTACATATTTTTGTGTGTGGATCAGTCCATTATTTTATAGAAGGGAAGTAGCACAATTCAACAAAACCTTGTGACGCCAATTACTTATACAGTTTTTAAGATATTGACTTGAAACTTTAAACATATTTTTGGCATGAAGTGTAGATGTAAGCGAGATACTTTTATGGATCAGCATGAATTGTACATGTGCAAGACATTTTTTCCTTCTGGATCAGTCCATTATTTTTTTAGTGGAGCACTATTTAACAAAATGTTGTGATGCAAAGTACTGGTACAGTTTTCAAGGTAATTACGTCAAACTTAAAACAAATGTTTGGCTTGAATTGTAGATCTGTTTTACATATTTTTCATGTAGATCAGTCCATTATTTTTTTGTAGGTGAATGATTTAACAAAATCTTGTGATGCAAAGAAATACATTTTCAAGATATTGACTTGAAACTGAAATCATGTGTTTAGCATGAAGTGTCGATTTGGTAGACATATTTTTTATCTGGATCTTGTCCATTAATTTTTAAAGGGGAGCACTATTGAATATTTCATTCATTGTTAGGTAAAAAGATGTGAACATTATTTCTGTATAAATGTACTCTGATAAAGCAGTATTGCGGGGGTATTAATCACCTTCAGTGCTAGCTCTTGTTAATTGTTGCAAAGTCAGCTGTGTATTTGTTAATTTTCTTGATTTTTTTTCTACCTTTCATTTCATGAATCCAAGAATCTGGTGAGCGATAGGGCCTTTGGCCCTCTTGTTTTTTTTGGCATTATTCCTCTTTCTCATACAGATAAGTCATTTTATACCCTGCCGTACTGGTTTGTTTCAGATATTTGGTAAAAGTCTAAATATATGGTGATATCATTTAATTTCGCTTGTACGAATTTTTAGATACAATATGCAAATAAATTATTCACGAGAATAAATTGGTTCAACTGTATTTTTCTATTAAGGCATTTATTATAAGTAACATTTACAAGTGTTTGGTAAAGATCATGTGATCCAGCCCGAACACAATATACACAAGGGCGGTAACAAGGCTCTGTCGAGTTACCACCTAAGTACAAATTTCACGAGGGCCGGATCACGTGATCTCTACCCAACAAAAGTGAATAATACTTTTTCTTGCATGCCCGAATGCAATATACACATGGGCGGTAATAAGGCTCTGCCTAGTTACCACCTAGTGCAAATTTCACGAGGGGCGGATCACGCGATCTCTACCCAACAAAAGTGAATAATACTTTTTCTTGCATGCCCGAATGCAATATACACAAGGGCGGTAACAAGGCTCTGCCGAGTTACCACCTAAGTGCAAATTTCACGAGGGCCGGATCACGCGATCTCTACCCAACAAAAGTGAATAATACTTTTTCTTGCATGCCGTATTTATTTTGCGCATTTTGTTGTTGTTTTTTTTCCTGTAAATATTTATTTGCACTACTTTTTTATAGTAGCGGAGTAATATAAGAGACATTCCATCGTTCATTCATAATTGCGCTAGACGTTGTGACGTCATGTAAGGCTTGTGACTCATTCTACATGGGGGGTGTAGGATTGAAATTTCCTACAATGATGAAAACACCGGATGACCTGATCTGGTATGCAAGAATACTTTGTGTTATTTCGCTGGTGTTTAATTTCGCACTTTAACTCAAGCGCAAAATACACAATATTTTAACCTGCATGAAATATACTATTCAAAATTTGATAAAGGGCCACTTTTGAAGTCTGTAATTATTTTATTGTTAAGGTAAAGATTTTGAACAGCTTATAAGACAGTAAGTTATTTTTGCATTTTTCGTTTGATGAAGCCGATAATATTATAAGTTGAATTATTGAACTGAAACACGAGTGTAAAATTATCTAAGTGGGAAACCTTATAAACTACAAAACTGGACCTTACCAAATTTTGAGTAGTGTATTTCACGCAGCTTAAAATTTTATAATGACACCACAGTAATTACTTTTGCCCTACTTTTTTTGCTATATTTGTAGCCTCCTCAGATGTTACCTGGTCACGGTCCAGTCCCACCTGGTATGGTCAATGGTCACAGATCTCCTGTATTCAGTACCCCTATCTCACAGGCTAACCTCGGACGGTCCCCAGTGATGGCAGGAAGTGGTGTACCCATGGGAACTCCACAGTTTAGAAATAGGCAGTCACCAGGTATGCCGCCTGGCTAGTAAATTCTTAACATTGTATATTACTCGATTTAAAAAAATGAATTTATGTATAAGACTTTATATGATTTATAAGGGTAATGTTTGTAGTACTAAGCATATCATGGGTTGACTGCAATAAAGTTGTAACTTCCTTCTTTATTCATGGTCGTTTAAAGGTAAAGGTATGGGTTTATAGTCTGTAATTACTGAAAGTATTCAACCGATTTTCACATTTACCCCCCGATCACTGGATATAAGTCGTCCGTTAACAGTCGGCGCCGTAGGCAGCCACGGAACATTGGCTTATATTCTCACAGGTACCCATTTATACACCTGGGTGGAGAGGATCAATGAAGGCATAATTTCTTGCTCAAGGAAATAAGCGGCCTGACTGAGGCTCAAACTTGGGACAACTCGATCCCTAAGCGAGCGCTCTACCACTGGACCACCGCTGCCTACTTACAACTGTTTTGCACTTGACCCATACTAATTTAAACAATTTTGCAAGTGAAATGCATGTTACATATTTTAGAAATTGCTGATTTCAGTTTCATCTGTGAGTTTATAAATGTCATTAATGGGAATGTTTATTTAAGATGAAAATTGTGTGACAAAAAATCAAGAAAAAATATTGGTACTAACAAACCGAATTATTGAAGATATACAAGAGTGCCTGTGCACGAGAATTTACGAGAATTCACGAGTCACAAGGATTGTGCATGATGTATCTGTTTTGTACCATGTTTTCAAGGCAGCATGCTTTATAAGTGAATAACATTTTATCCATCATGTGTTAAAGCATGATGAAACAAGATCTGCCCATTTTGACTTGGTTTCTAATTTGGGAGTTTAGCCTCTACTTTGTGGAATATGGCTGTTATCCCTTTTGCAAACAGTTTGGATCCAGATCAGCCGAGATACATCCATGCTGTATGATCAGGATCTACACTATGTGCCAGCTGATCTGGATCTATGCTGTTTACCATTAGATAACAGCCAAATCCCATGGAATAAAGGTTAATATATAATAAAAACAAATAAAATCTCTCCAACATGGTACAAATGTGATATAAAGTAATTTCTTGTTATTAGCATGCTAGAATTTTAACAGGAATTAAAGATTTTATGTGTAAACCAAGAGTAGAAGTTGGTGAAAGGGTGAAACTATCAAAATATTCATCTGGAGGTATTTACTGAATCAACCTGCTTTTATATATAACATTATATTATCTGAACCTTGTACCTGGGGCTGTGCACTTCAATTATTTGACCTAAGTGTCAATTTGATTGGGTAGTCTGTGAACTTAAATATGATCCTTCATTTTTTTTAAGGGAAAATGCAAGACTGTTGTAACTCCTTCTTTCTTTCTTTAAAGTAGTTACACAGTAGTTAAAACCTTTGGAATAATTACACCAGATTTTCTGAATTTTGAGATGCTGTAAGAATATGATCTAATTAACCCTTTCCTCCATAGACACACCTTTATTGCATGGGCAAACAGTGTAGAACCAGATCAGCTAGCACATATACACATTTTTATGCATGTGTGACCAGTGCCATCTGATCAGAATCTGCAGTGTTCGCTTTTTGATTTGTTAGGTTATTTCTGACCTAAATGCAACCAGTGCAGATCCTGATCAGATGGCACTGGTCACACATGCGTAAAAATGCGTATATGTGGAGGAAAGGGTTAAATGATGAGTAAACTTCTGTTGAAAGATGGGATACCTAGCCGTTGTTTGGGTATTGATCATGAGTGATTTGGCTTTAAATTTTTAAACTATTGGTAAAAAAAACGTGAAGCATGTTGTTTGATTGCAAATAGTAAAAAATAATAATTTTGTTGCCAAGTGTTAATGCTGAATCGGACCTCACCCATCCCCCGCTCACCCACGCCTCCACCGCTTTGCCTGAGCCCTCAGACACCACCGATGATTGGCTTGTCATTTAGATTTGTGACGCCTTATGCCACATCCAACCAGCCTAGATATATAGGTAGTGCATGCTGTTCGTATGTTAATACTTGCTTAACTGACAAACTTCACCGTGCATTGGCAATTTGACTGGATCAGAAATGTAACAGGTGATGGGCTCTGTATTTAACTGTTTAAACATATGATTTTATTGAATGGGCAAACAGTGTAAATCTATATCAGCTGGCACATCTGCCATCTGATCAGGATCTACACTCTTTTCTCATTAATCAGAATAACCTGATGAATCAAAAAGCAAACAGTGTTGATCCTGATCAGACGGCACAAATGTGCCAGCTGATCTAGTTCTACACTGTTCACCCATGTGATTAACCCATTCCTGGATACATACGCATTTTTACGCATGTGTGACCAGTGTAGATCCAGATCAGCCGGCACATCCGTGCTGTCTGATCAAGATCTGCACTGGTCGCATTTTGGTCAGAAATAACCTAATGAATCAAAAAGCGAACAGTTTAGATCCTGATCAGACGGCACGGATGTGCGGGCTGATCTGGATCTAAACTGTTCGCCCTAGCAATAAAGGTGTGTATGTACGGGAAAGGGTTAAGGATTATTTATGAAGTTAAGAGGGAAGAATGCAGTAAGGGTTATTTTTGTCAGAAACTGGCTCATATTTTATGATACAATAGATCAGAAAAATAAAGTCCACAGATTCAATTTATGAGTTGACCAAAGTCACCATTTTTATTTCTGATAATAATTCTAACCTGAGCTTCATGTTATCTGGGTGCCATGGAATTTAACAGTTATGCACTGTATGGTACAGCGATGCTTTTTTTTCAAAATATTGAACTGACATGCAATTAGAGCAGAATAAACATGAAAACTAACCAATTATACCTGAAACAGGCGAGCTGTAAAAGGACCCAGGGCTTTTTTTCAGTTGATTTAATAGCCGTTATTCGGTCATGTTCCCAATGGCAAAAGATACATGTATACTTTTTTCCCAATTTGAGAAGAAAAATTCCCAATTGAATCAAAACAAACATTTCTGATGAAAAACAACAGCATCAGCACTGCATCTTTTGCTCTTTAAGCCAGGAATTACTGACAATATTAAATATGGATGGCAATGATTAAAAAAACAGCAGTAACAGTAACACTTCTTATTCCCCAATGATGCTAAAAAAATTACTAATTTCTGGCAAAACGACGATAAATTTCCCAATTCCAGGGGTATGGGTCATATTCCCAAAATGGTGAAAAAAAGCCCTGGGACCAAAGAAATTTATATGAATATATCAATTATGTTTATTGCCCGCCTCTGTACATTTGCAATTATTTAAAAATGTATGTTTAAAACTTTTGCTCTTTATGTCATAGATAGGACTTTTATGTCATGGATCCAGTGTAGTGAATCATTTGTTCAGAAAACTGATATATTGTTGATATTGTTATCTCAATAAAATTAAACTTCAGTCCATGACACCCCTATTTAACATTGTACTGCAGGTGTTAGCATTTTCTGTTCTTGATAAGGTTGTTATTCTAACGGCATTTGTGCTGTTCCTGCATGTTATTGTACATTGTTGTTGCTACATTTTTAACATCTTGACAATATTGGCTACATAATTTTTTCTTGCATATTCAATGGTTTTTCCTGCATTTTCACAAATCCTGAAAAAGTCATCTTAAACCCATTGTGAGACAAGTCAAGCCCTGTGACATGCAGATGATTAAGAAATTAATTGTAAATTCAGTTACTAAATGTATAAAAATTTAATTTATAATTACCGTCATTGTCTGAATATAAGCCGCACTTTTTTTCCAGAATTTGGCAGTAAAAAGTTGGGGGTGCGGCTAATACACAGGTTTGGCTGCTTATACATTGCATTAAGCCATTTTCATCTGTTCCATCAGGTTTATGGGGGTGCGGCTTATACATGAGTGCGGCTTATATTCGAACAATGACGGTAAAACATTCATAATAAATAACCTTAAACCTTTACTCCATTGAAACATTTTTACCATATGGGTGACCAGTGTTGATCCAGATCAGGAAATACATCTGTGACATCTGATCGAGATCCACACTGTTCATCTCTTGGTCAGAAATAACCTAATGAATCTAAAAGTGAACAGTGCAGATCCTGATTGTACAGGGCTCTCACTAGAGGGAGACTTGGGAGAAGTGGTCTCCCTAATGTGACCAGACTTCTCCCTTCTTTGAGCTGTGGGAGAAGTCATTTCGTATAGACTATATAGGAAAAGAATGCTGTTGACTGCAAACTTCTCCCTAATTCGTTAAAATTATGACAAAACTTCTCCCTGATTTGCAAGTCTAGTGAGAGCCCTGTTGTATGGCACAGATGTATCGGCTGTTTGTATCTGCACAGTTCGCCCTTGTGATAAAAGTCTGGTATGCAAGGAAAAGTATTCTCATTTAACTTCCTATAACTTATGTAAATTCCTGTTCAATTGTTTTGGGCTGGTAACTAACTCGCACACTGGAAGATTACTTCAGTTTTTAACTAACTGCTTAACTTAATCTGATATCAAACGAATATATACAAACTGAAATCAACTTCTTAAAAATAATTACAAATAATCAAGGAAGTGTCTGCAACTTGAAAAGTTGAGATTGTATACTATGGTTTTAATATTTTTTGTGGCCATAAAATTGGTTACATGGCATTTTTGTTGGTACTTCGTGGTTTTCAAATTTCTATCATCATTTTTATTTGCAATTCTTTATTTCGTTGAAGTTTTAAATTCATTTAAATTCATGAATTAACCTACCCCGTCATTGTTCGAATATAAGCCGCACTTATGTATAAGCCGCACCGCCACCAAACCTAATGGAACAGATCAAAATGGCTTATAATGTATTTATAAGCAGCCAAACCTGTGTATTAGCCGCACCCGAACTTTTTACCGCCGAATTCTGGGAAAAAAGTGCGGCTTATATTCAGACAATAACGGTATCGATAAAATCCATTAAAAATTAGTACTACATGAATATATAATGAGTTCACAGTAATTTATTATTAGTAAGCCAAGAAATTCTGATCCTTTGAACTATTTTACATGAAAATGTTTTTCTTTTCAAAACAGTTATGTTGGCAAAGACAGGCACAATTGTTTAAAATGTGAATAAAAATACTAAGTATTAAAGTGTTTGATATTATGTTCAATATATATCCTTAAAATGTTGATGATTTTCACTTGACAAACCACTTACAGTAAAACCCCTCTTAGAGACCACCCCGAAATTGAGACCACCTCATTAATAATAGATGTACCACAATTTCAGTGTTTGCTTGTAAAACATTTGCTCAATTTTCTACCTTAAAAATAAAACCACCCAACTATTTAGACCACTTTTGGCAAGTCCCCAAGAGGTGGTCTTTCAGTCAGGGTTTCTATCTATTTTATTTTTAGCTCGACTATTCGAAGAATATGTCGAGCTATTGTACTCACTTGGGCGTCGCCGTCGCCATCGGCGTCCCGCTTTGGTTAAAGTTTACGTGCAACCTACCTATATCTTAAAAACTACTACAGCTTTTAAACTTGGCACACTTGTTCGTCATCATGTCCCGAGTGTGTATGCCAAGAACCATAACTCTAACTTTCATTTTGATCAAATTATGGCCCTTTTTTGACTTAGAATTTCAGGTTAAAGTTTGCGTGCAAGCTACTGTACAAACTCATAACTTCAATACTACTTATACTACAGCTTTAAAACTTGGCACACTTGTTCATCATCATGTCCCGAGTGTGTATACCAAGAACCATAACTCTGACTTTCATTTTGTTCAAATTATGGCCCTTTTTCGACTTAGAATTTCAGGTTAAAGTTTGCGTGCAAGCTACTATACAAACTAATAACTTCAATACTACTTATACTACAGCTTTGAAACTTTCAACACTTGTTTATCATCATATCCCAAGTGTGTATGCCAAGAACCATAACTCTAACTCTCATTTTTATCAAATTATGCCCCTTTTTCGACATAGAATTTCAGGTTAAAGTTTGCGTGCAAGCTACTGTACAAATCCATAACTTCCATACTACTTATACTACAGCTTTGAAACTTTCAACACTTGTTCATCATCATATTTCAAGTTTGTATGCCAAGAACCATAACTCTAACTTCCATTTTGTTCAAATTATGGCCCTTTTTCGACTTAGAATTTCAGGTTAAAGTTTGTGTGCAAGCTAGTTACTTTCATACTTCTTGTACTATAGCTTTGAGACTTAAGACACTTGTTTACCATCATGACCCTGACTATGTATGCCAAGAACCATAACTCTTTCTTTCATTTTTAATCAAATTACGGCCCTTTTTTGACTTAGAATTTCAGGTTAAAGATTGCATGCAAGCTAGTTACTTTCATACTTCTTGTACTATAGCTTTGAAACTTATTCACCATCATGACCCTGACTATGTATGCCAAGAACCATAACTCTTTGATTTTTTTCAAATTACTGCCCTTTTTAGACTTAAAAATTAAGGTTTAAAACTTTGTATACCTTTATTTTATCTTACATCAGGTTTATTTTCAAAGGCCCATAACTCATCCTTGCTTTTTTTATATTTGATTTTTGCCCCTTTTCACTTGAAATTAGAATTAAGACTTGTAAATAATTGTTAAAGTTTCAATGTTAGTGTTTTTCATATGTACAGCTATATAAAAGGTTTAAAACAGATGTCCTTAACATACTTTGGTTGAAAGTGTTGAGTAATTGTGGGGTGGGTGGGTGCATAGACTATACTATACTATACTACACTATACTACACTACACTACACCACACCACACCACACCACACCACACCACACCACTGTACTGTACCCCAACCACCCACTACCACCTCCACATACCACCACCACCAACAACAACAACTACAACAACACAAACACAAACAACAACACCACCAACAACAACACCACCACCACCAACAACAACACCACCAATAACAACAACAACACCACCAACAACAACAACACCATCACCACCACCAACAACACCACCACCACCAACAACACCACCACTATTAACAACACCAACACCTCCACCACCAACAACAACTACAGCACCACCATTAACAACAACAACACCAACACCACCACCACCAACAACAACAACAACACAAACACCACCACCAACAACAACACCAACAACAATATCAATACCACCACCAACAACAACACAAACACAAACAACAACACCACCACCACCACCAACAACAACACCACTAACAACAACAACACCATCACCACCAACAACAACACCACCACCAACAACACCACCAACAACAACACCACCTCCAACAACACCACCACCAATAACACCAACACCACCAACATCAACAACAACACCAACAACAACACCAACACAAACAACTACACCACCACCAACAACAACAACACCACCAACAACAACACCATCAACAACAACACCACCACCAACAACACCAACACCACCAACAACAACACCACCACCAACAACAACAACATCATCACCACCACCAACAACACCACCATCACCAACAACACCACTACCAACAACAACAATACCACCAACACCACCACCAACAACAACATCAACACCACCAACACTAGCACTGACAACAACACCACCACTACCAACACTAGCACCGACAACAACACCACCACCACCAGCAACACCAACACCACCTCCAACAACAACACCAACAACATCAACACCACCACCAACAACAACATCAACACCACCACCAACAGCAACAACAACCACCACCACCACCAGCAACAACACTACCACCACCACCACCAACAACACCAACAATGCCAACACCAACAACACCACCACCAACAACAACACCAACAACAGCAACAACACCACCACCAACAACAACAACACCACCACCAACAACAGCAACCAGCATACCATACTGTACTTCACCGCGCCACACAACTATAGGTGGGCAAAGATAGTGGGTTGATGGGTGTGGGATCGGGTTTATGGGCTGGGTTGTGTAAACCCTAAAAAAAATCTACAAGAATAAATTAAGTGTTATTTATTGATTTATGGATTAAGAAACTTTTGTTCATGTGTGTTTGTTGGGGGTGTCATAAACTCCTGAATCACTCCCCAGTTTAAATGAAGCCCAGTTACAATGTGCTTAATAATTCTGACTTTTCGAATAGTCGAGCGTGCAGTCGTTTCCGACTGGCTCTTGTTTTATTATTTTATTAAGATCTATTTTGTCAGAATTTTAACAACCTTTTACTCCAAAGGTACACCTTTTAACACATGGGTGACCAGTATAGATCCAGATCACCAAACACACAAGTGCTGTCTGATTGAAATCGACACTGTTCATTTCTTAGTCACAAATATCCCAATAATGTTAAAAGTGAATAGCCTAGATCGTGATCATAGAGCATCGATGTGCCAGCTGATCTGGATCTATACTGGTTGTTGCTGTGTTGCTGTGATAAAAGGCATACCCTTGGATAAGCCCAAAAGCAAATGTGAGATCATGTTGTTTTTGATTGGCTCATAGAAAACATACATGTAGTACTGCAATACGTTTTTATGTGGTTTCAGCTACTCCAGGCCAAGGTCTTTCACAGCCAATCGGCATTCCCCGTGCCATGAATGGTCAGCCCCTGACCCACAGCAGCCCTTTCAGCAGTCCACAGCAAGGTTTATATGGGAGCCCACAGGGTCCTTACCAAAGTCCACATCAACAAAGGTTGGTAGTTTATGTTTTGTTTAAGTCTTTCACATGAATTAAGAACCACAATTAAGGGATTGTCTTAGGTTGTCAGAACGGGGAGAAGTTTTTCCAATTTTAGAGAAAAGTAGACTAGAATTTTGGATTTCTGTATGAAACATAAAGAGAAAAACTCGAGGGAGTTCTGAACTTTTAAGAGACTATTTATCCCAAGTCTACCTCATAGTCATTCCCTGTAATTACTCCCCTTTTCAGGCAAAAACAATCGATGTTATAATTTGAATATGACTGAAATATTGTATACTCGTAAAAAAGCAACAGTGTAGATCCTGATCATTTGGCACAGAGGTGCCAACTTATCTTGATCTACTCTGTTCTCCCATGCCATATAGGTGTATATATATGGAGGAAGGGGTTAAATGGAAAACAATGGTAAGAAGGTGGTATAAAGGGATTTCATGATAATTTAATTTTGTTTCAGAATGCATCATACAGGAAGTTTGAACGAATCCTATATCAACAGAAGTAACAATAACATGAAATACCAGTTAGTACGATTTATCACAATCAACATATAATTTTTAGATGCATAACACCAATGGGTTGTCTTCTAGCCGATGTCAGTTGTTAAATGATGTCTTAAAGTTGAGCAGACAACATTGCTTATCATGTGTGTTGCGGTAAAATTAACATTATTTAGTCAAATCACATTTTACGTGAAAAGAAAGTATAGAAATTTTTAAGTTCTTTCCAGATATTGCTTCAAGCTACTAACTAAAATACTGTGACCCTCCCAATTTAAGAAGTAAGTAACAAATGCTTATTAACCCTTTCCTGGATATATACGCATTTTTAGCTCGACTATTCGAAGAATATGTCGAGCTATTGTACTCACTTGGGCGTCGGCGTCGCCGTCGGCGTCGGCGTCCCGCTTTGGTTAAAGTTTACGTGCAACCTACCTATATCTTAAAAACTACTATAGCTACAGCTTTTAAACTTGGCACACTTGTTCGTCATCATGTCCCGAGTGTGTATGCCAAGAACCATAACTCTAACTTTCATTTTGATCAAATTATGGCCCTTTTTTGACTTAGAATTTCAGGTTAAAGTTTGCGTGCAAGCTACTGTACAAACTCATAACTTCAATACTACTTATACTACAGCTTTAAAACTTGGCACACTTGTTCATCATCATGTCCCGAGTGTGTATGCCAAGAACCATAACTCTGACTTTCATTTTGTTCAAATTATGGCCCTTTTTTGGCTTAGAATTTCAGGTTAAAGTTTGCGTGCAAGCTACTATACAAACTAATAACTTCAATACTACTTATATTACAGCTTTGAAACTTTCAACACTTGTTCATCATCATATCCCAAGTGTGTATGCCAAGAACCATAACTCTAACTCTCATTTTTATCAAATTATGCCCCTTTTTCGACTTAGAATTTCAGGTTAAAGTTTGCGTGCAAGCTACTGTACAAATCCATAACTTCCCTACTACTTATACTACAGCTTTGAAACTTTCAACACTTGTTCATCATCATATTTCAAGTTTGTATGCCAAGAACCATAACTCTTACTTCCATTTTGTTCAAATTATGGCCCTTTTTCGACTTAGAATTTCAGGTTAAAGTTTGTGTGCAAGCTAGTTACTTTCATACTTCTTGTACTATAGCTTTGAAACTTAAGACACTTGTTTACCATCATGACCCTGACTATTTATACCAAGAACCATAACTCTTTCTTTCATTTTTAATCAAATTATGGCCCTTTTTCAACTTAGAATTTCAGGTTAAAGTTTGCGTGCAAGCTAGTTACTTTCATACTTCTTGTACTATAGCTTTGAGACTTAAGACACTTGTTTACCATCATGACCCTGACTATGTATGCCAAGAACCATAACTCTTTCATTTTTAATCAAATTACGGCCCTTTTTTGACTTAGAATTTCAGGTTAAAGATTGCATGCAAGCTAGTTACTTTCGTACTTCTTGTACTATAGCTTTGAAACTTATTCACCATCATGACCCTGACTATGTATGCCAAGAACCATAACTCTTTGATTTTTTTCAAATTACTGCCCTTTTTAGACTTAAAAATTAAGGTTTAAAACTTTGTATACCTTTATTTTATCTTACATCAGGTTTATTTTCAAAGGCCCATAACTCATCCTTGCTTTTTATCCCCCGCCGATGAAATCGGGAGGGGGATATTGTTTTGGCGTTGTCCGTCCGTCACGGTGTCACGGCGTCACGTCGTCACGCTGTCCGTCCGAATTTCGTTTCCGCGCTATTTCTCCGCAACCACTGGATGGATTTCAACGAAACTTGGTGGCAACCATCAGTACCAAGAGGAGATGCGCATATCATCGTCTTGTTCCGGTCAGACCATTTAACACAGAGTTATGGCCCTTTGATAACCTATGCATTATGTATATAGAGCAGTATTCGTTTCCGCGCTATTTCTCTGCAACTACTGTATGGATTTCAATGAAACTTGGTGGGAACCATCAGTACCAAGAGAAGATGCGCATATCGTCATCTTGTTCCGGTCAGACCATTTAACACAGAGTTATGGCCCTTTGATAAACTATGCATTATGTATATAGAGCAGTGTTTGTTTCCGCGCTATTTCTCTGCAACTTCCGTATGGATTTCAATGAAACTTGCTGAAAACCATCTTTACCAAGAGGAGATGCGCATATCGTCATCTTGTTGACATCAGACTATTTAACACAGGATTATTGCCCTTTGATAACTTATGCATTATGCATATAGTGCAGTATTCATTTCCGTGCCATTTCTCTGCAACTACCAGATGGATTTCAATGAATCTTTCTGAGAACCATCAATACCGAGAGGAGATGCGCATGTTGTCGTCTTGTTCCAGTCAGACTGTTGAACACAGAGTTACGGCCCTTTGATAACTTATGCATTATGCATATAGAGCAGTATTCATTTCCTTGCTATTTCTCTGCAACTACTGAATGTATTTCAATGAAACTTTCCGAAAACCATCAATACCAAGAAGAGATGCGCATGTCATCGTCTTGTTCCAGTCAGACTGTTTAACACAGAGTTATTGCCCTTTGATAACTTATGTTTTATGCATATAGAGAAGTATTCATTTCTGCGCTATTTCTCTGCAACTACTGGATGGATTTCAATAAATCTTTCTGAGAACCATCAATACCAAGAGGAGATGCGCATATCATCGTCTTGTTCTGGTCAGACCGTTAAACACAGAGTTACGGCTCTTTGATAACTTATGCATTATGCATATAGAGCAGTATTCATTTCCCAGCTATTTCTCTGCAACTACTGAATGGAATTCAATGAAACTTTCTTGAAACCATCAATATCAAGAAGAGCTGCACATATCATTGTCTTGTTCCGGTCAGACTGTTTATCACAGAGTTATGGCTCTTTGATAACTTATGCATTATGCATATAGAGCAGTATTTGTTTCCGTGCAACTTTTGGATGGATTTCAATGAAACACTTTCTGGAAACCATCTACACCAAGAGGAAATGCGCATATCACCCTCTTGTTCCCGTCAGACTATTTAACACAGGGTTATGGCCCTTTGATAACTAATGCATTATGCATATTATAGAGCAGTATTCATTTCCCCTATTTCTCTGCAACTACTGGATGGATTTCAATTAATCTTTCTGAGAACCATAACAGATGTGTATATTGTTATCTTGTTCCAGTTGGACTGTAACACAGAGTTATTGCCCTTTGATAACTTATGTATGATGCATATAGAGAAGTATTTGTTTCCGCTCTATTTCTTTGCAAGTTCTTGATGGATTGAAATGAAACTTTCTGGGAAACATCAATACTGAGATGAGATGCACATTTTGTCATCTTGTTCCGGTCAGACTATTTAACACAAAGTTATTGCCCTTTGATAACTAATGTATTATGCATATAGAGCAGAATTTGTTATTATGCATATAGAGCAGAATTTGTTTCCGCACTATTTCTCTGCAACTACTGGGTGGATTTTAATGAAACTTTCTGGGAACCATCAATACAAAAAGGAGACGCGCATATTGTCATCTTGTTTCAGTCAGATCCTTAAAGACAGAGTTATGGCCCATTGATAAATTTTGCATTTTGCATGTCGAGCAGTATTTATTTCCTTGCTATTTCTCGGCAGGAATCTATGGAAACCATCAATACCAAGACAAGATGCCCATATTTTTGTCTTGTTCTGGTCTGACCGTTTAACACAGTTATGGCCCTTTGATAAGTTATGCACTATGCATATAGATTAGTATTCGTTTCCATGCCACTTCTATGCAACTTCTGCATGGATTTATATTAAATAAAGCGCTATATTTTTACTACTGCATTCTTCATTTCAACACTTTGAAGACTTTTAGTCTTATTTTTATATTCTGTTTTTTTTTATATCTGAAGTTTTTTTTCACCTTTTTTGACATCCATGATAAATATCGAAATAAAGTCCTATGTCTTCAGCTGTTATGTTAGTAACAACCAGTATTCGGCGGGGGATATAAATTCAACGAATTTGCTTGTTTATATTTGATTTTTGCCCCTTTTCACTTGAAATTAGAATTAAGACTTGTAAATAATTGTTAAAGTTTCAATGTTAGTGTTTTTCATATGTACAGCTATATAAAAGGTTTAAAACAGATGTCCTTAACATACTTTGGTTGAAAGTGTTGAGTAATTGTGGGGTGGGTGGGTGCATAGACTATACTACACTACACCACACCACACCACACCACACCACACCACACCACTGTACTGTACCCCAACCACCCACCACCACCTCCACATACCACCACCAACAACAACAACAACACCAACAACAAAAACACAAACAACAACACCACCACCAACAACAACAACACCAACAACAACAACACCACCAACAACAACAACACCACCAACAACAACACCACCACCAACAACAACACCACCACCAACAACACCACCACCACCAACAACACCACCACCATTAACAACACCAACACCTCCACCACCAACAACAACTACAGCACCACCATTAACAACAATACCAACACCAACACCACCACCAACAACAACAACAACAACACCAACACCACCACCAACAACAACACCATTAACAATATCAATACCACCACCAACAACAACACAAACACAAACAACAACACCACCACCACCAACAACAACAACAACACCACCACTAACAACAACAACACCATCACCACCACCAACAACACCACCACCAACAACACCACCAACAACAATACCACCTCCAACAACACCACCACCAATAACACCACCACCACCATCAACAACACCACCAACAACAACACCAACACAAACAACTACACCACCACCACCAACAACAACACCACCAACAACAACACCATCAACAACAACACCACCACCAACACCACCACCAACAACACCAACACCACCAACAACAACACCACCACCAACAACAACAACATCATCACCACCACCACCAATAACACCACCACCACCAACATCAACAACACCACCAACAACAACACCAACACAAACAACTACACCACCACCACCAACAACACCACCACCACCAACAACACCACTACCAACAACAACAACAACACCACCAACAACAACATCAACACCACCAACACTAGCACCGACAACAACACCACCACCACCAGCAACACCACCACCAACAACAACACCAACAACATCAACACCACCACCAACAACAACATCAACACCACCACCAACAGCAACAACAACCAACACCACCACCACCACCACCAGCAACAACACTACCACCACCACCACCAACAACACCAACAATGCCAACACCAACAACACCACCACCAACAACAACACCAACAACAGCAACAACACCACCACCACCAACAACAACACCACCACCAACAACAGCAACCAGCATACCATACTGTACTTCACCACGCCACACAACTATAGGTGGGCAAAGATAGTGGGTTGATGGGTGTGGGATCAGGGGTTTATGGGCTGGGTTGTGTAAACCCTAAAAAAAATCTACAAGAATAAATTAAGTGTTATTTATTGATTTATGGATTAAGAAACTTTTGTTCATGTGTGTTTGTTGGTGGTGTCATAAACTCCTGAATCACTCCCCAGTTTAAATGAAGCCCAGTTACAATGTGCTTAATAATTCTGACTTTTCGAATAGTCGAGCGTGCAGTCGTTTCCGACTGGCTCTTGTTACACATGTGCGACCAGTGTAGATCCAGATCAGCCGGCACATGCCGTCTGATCAGGATCTGCACTGGTCGCATTTTGGTCAGAAATAACCTAATGAATCAAAAAGCGAACAGTTTGGATCCTGATCAGACAGCACGGATGTGCCGGCTGATCTGGATCTAAACTGTTCGCCCTAGCAATAAAGGTGTGTCTGTACGGGAAAGGGTTAATGAATCAATGAAACGGCTTTTACTTAGGATCTTTGCAATAATAACCCCGTACTAGATACAATTTTAATCACATAGGCAAACATTGTAGATCCAGATCTATTTCATTTGAATTGGATCTACACTTTTGGCACATGAAGAAACCCATATATTATGGAATAAAAGGGTTAATTCAAAGAAGGAGACATGTTGCATTTATTATATATATATGTATTATAATTTGTTACAAAGAGTTATACTCTAGGGGTATTTGTCATATGTTGATGACATGTTCTTGTTTGTGTCATTTATCACTGGTTCATTGTTTCAGGTCTTCACCTCACATGAAACCCCAGTATCAGCAGCAGCAGCAGCAGCAGCAGCAGCAGAAAGAGGGACATAGGTCAGACCAACATGGAGAACACAGGTAATGCACAGCCCTTGTCAGTGTTTTAGTTTTCTAATAGTCTAATAATAGTCCGATAATCTTACTTAACCCTTACTTTTATGCTCCCGAAGAAATTCCGGGAAGCATAGTCGCTGGGTTGTCTGTATGTCCGTCCGTCCCACATTCATGTTAGGCCCAAAACTTTTTTATTTGAAGTCGGATTTTAAAACTATTTCACAAATATGATCACCACATGGAGATGACGTGTCGCGCCAAACATTTTGGTCGCTACCTTGAAGGTCAAGGTCACAGCATGACCTTGTTGCAACATTGTGTCCGGCCCCTAACTTTTTTATTTGAAGTTGGATTTTTAAATTATTTCACAGAAATGATCACCATATTGAGACGACATGTCCCGGGCAGGTTTGGTTATTTCTGATTTTATAGCACTACACCATTTTCAAAATTCACCTAAATAGTTATACAACTAACCATTTTTGCGACAAAGTACCCATTCGGGGAGCATCAACTGGCTTCGACACTCTTGTTGAATATATACCAATGAATGAATAATGTAGATCCTGATCAGCTGGCAGATCCATGCTCCACACTGTTTGCTTTTTGATTCATTAGGTTATTTATGACCATGATGCCAACAGTGTAGATCCTTTTCAGACTGAAGGGATATGCCGACTGATCTAGACTTTCACTGTACGAATGTATATAAAAACTTGTAACTTTGTCTTGCATATTGGTTTTTTCTGTTTGTCATGAGACCCCTACACATATATTTTGGAAGGGAATCACTTTTGGCAGTTAGTTAATCAGTTTAAATAGCCTGGTTTGGTCAATGACATTATTTCGACATTTATATCTTAACTATGCATCTGCAAACATTTAATACAACAACTCAAGTACATGGTAATATTTGACTTTCATTGAATTAACCCTTTCCTGGATATACGCATTTTTACGCATGTGCGACCAGTGTAGATCCAGATCAGCTGGCACATCCGTGCCGTCTGATCAGGATCTGCACTGGTCGCATTTTGGTCAGAAATAACCTAGTGAATCAAAAAGCGAACAGTTTAGATCCTGATCAGACGGCACGGATGTGCCGGCTGATCTGGATCTAAACTGTTCGCCCTAGCAATAAAGGTGTTTCTGAACAGGAAAGGGTTAAAAACAGGCAGGATTTCAGATGCCTAGTTGTGAATAATGAGTGCAATGAATTTCACTGAACTTCCCCTTCGTTTCTATGTTTACAAATGGTTTAAAACTGTTATGTTAGTTGTTTTTTAGCAGAAAACAAGTTAGGAAGTTTTGGTTAAAAAACATACTTTTAAGGGGTTTGACATATAGCCAAAAATAAAGGTAAAAAAGAATTTTCCATTAACCCCACCTAAATCAATCACACGACAATCTGGTCGAAGCAGGTTGTTAAACCCACCCCCACAGTTAAGGGTACAGTTGAAGTATCCAATCAGGATAAACACTTGCTATGGTACCTGGCAAACATAGGAAAAAACTGATACATTATGAATTATTCTTTTAAATGAATTTCTTAGGTATCATAGATATCCCTATAACCAGAAGTACGAGTCCCGCCAGGAGCACGCTAGTCAGCGAGGGAAGCGGGGCAGTCAGGACGTAGACCCCTATGCTGGACTGATGACACAGAAAGAGAAAGAATGGATCATCAAAATACAGTTGTTACAGCTACAAACTGACAATCCTTTCCTTGATGACTTCTACTATGCTGTAAGTTGTTGTTGTTGTTTTCCAGTTTTATGTCCCTCCCGCCTCTTTATCAGGAAATTATGATGAGAACATACCAGCTTTCCATGGTGGAGGAAGACCCCAGGTGCCCCTCTGGGCAATTTTTAGGCTCGAGAGGGCACCTGGGTAGAAGTGATGTTCCGCAAGCTAGCTGGTTAGCTTCCTCTCATGAAAGATCTTGACCCGGTTAGGTCTCAAACTCACAGGGGTGAAGGGCATATTATTCCCAGTCAGAAGCCTTAACCAGCTGGTCACGAATGACCATAGCCCAAGATTATAATACCGAAATAAGAGACCAGTCTCAAATCTCGAGCATCTGATTGGCTGAAATGGAAACAAGTCACTATTTCTTCTAGTCGGGTGCGTGAGATTTGAGACTTTTCTCCATTTCAGTTAATCAGATGCTTGACATAAAAGACTCCATTTCAGCCAATACAATTACAAAGTGTAAAACATTTGGATAATATGCATTTTTCTCCGAACACCTTTTTTGTAAAATTTTAGCGCACAGTTTTTATGATTACAGTCTTGGTGTATGAAGAAGAAAGCGAAGGAATTGGAGAAGGACTCCAAAGAAGCCTCCGAGAAAAATCTTGTGATACCGCCACTAGCTCGAGCCGAAAATAAGATCTACAAACCTGGTACAGTATTTCATGCAAAATACTAGTGCTTTTAAATTGGGGGAAAATCATTAAAATATGCTATTACCAAGGGCAGAAAGTGTTGCAAATGTAAATAAATTGAGGGCAATAAATCAACCCTCTACTCCATGATTATGCCTTCTATCACATGGGCAACCAGTCTAGATACACATCTGCCGGCACATCCATGTTGTCTGGATCCGCACTGTTCGCCTTTTTTGTCTGAAATAACTAATATTTACATTCCTATTGATGTTTTCGTTTAAAAAAATTGGGTTCATTTTGCATGAACCGCATGACCCGTAATGACGTCAGTAACGTCATGGCTGTTACTATTGAAAACTCCCACGTATTACTCCCCCTTTTCACTTAATACTAATTTTTGAAAGCGTTCGACTTAAGTTTATTTGAAGAAAAAAATGAATAAAATGTAAATATAAGTAATGATTCTTATTTTGGTGCGGTTCATGCAGATTGGACGTGCACGCGTGAGCTGGCAAATTTACATGGATTTGCCAGCTCAAGCATGCATGTCCAATCTGCATGAACCGCATCAAAATAAGAATCATTCCTTAAATGAATCTAAGTGAACAATGTGGACCCTGATCAGACAGCACCAATGTGCCGGCTGATTTTGATCTACTCTTATAGCCCACAGGGTAAAAGCCATATTCCTTTTAGTAAAAGGATCAAATTATTTTGGTACAAATTATAGTAAAGATCTTTGTCTAGAAGTGTGTTGATTGTAGCTGCATGCATGGGTTTTGGAACCTATTATTTTATGAATTTAATCATAATTTATTTGTACCTTTCCATTGAGCTAACATTCGACCAATGACTCTCGGTATGCCATATGTCAAAAAAAAAAAACGATGTGATAGGTGTCGTGGCCATGTTTAGAATGATAGAACTTTATACAAGCAAATGTTTTCGGTATAAGAATATGGCAATTTCAACTCAGCTTACAACATATCAAATGGTATTCACTGTTAACTATAAATGGAAAAAACGACAGTTCAGTTTATGAAATACTATACCGTTATATTGCCATCGTAAATAGTATACCGTAACTGATAACTATTGATTTTAAGCTTATAATCTATCGCCGGGTCAATATGGATTTAAATCGGGTCATGCTAACCGCATCACAGAATCTTTGCACCAGAAACTAAGACGCGAAATGAACGACATGTACGGCAGCGTTTTAATTTTGCGGCAACTCCGCAACGCGAATTTAACAATTAGCGAATAAAAAAAATGATGATTTTTTTGCAAAATTCGCGAAATGTGGACCCTGCAAATTTAAAGTAATCTACAGTACATGTATGTTTGCATGAAATCCTGGCCAAAACTAAGGATAAAATGTGGGGAACCATGTCTAGTGAGATGCTCCACACTGTCACAGTTAAAACTAGTTCATTGGTGGATTAGTAACGAGCGTGGTACTAACTCGACAGTTATAGGATTATACTTTACCATTGCTGTCTAGTGGATAATGCATCTGCCTACAGAGCAGGAGTTCAAAGGTTACAAAAGTAACACAATTGACTAATGATGTTGTAGTAGGTAGTTGAACAGCCAGCTAATTTCAGAATGGCAGCAGATATCTGCCTGAAACATCGGGTAGGGTTTAGGATATGATGATGTTCATGACATCGGTGCCTTATAATTCCCAGTGGCTGGCTCATCAAATAGGTCTGACACTATTATAAATAAACATTTTAACACTTCACTTCTACTTAAGGCTTTAAAATTATAAGATTGAATAAAAAGCAATCTTGATAGCATAAATAAATACATTTTTCAGCTCATTTTGAGGGTTCTCTCGGCCGTCTGACAACGTCCAGTGTCCATAATCCCCGTCAGATTATTGACCTGCTCGCCAAGAGTGTGTCAGAAACAGCTGCCAGCATCAAGAAGGCACCCAGCAACGTTGGCAAGGAACTCCGAAAATCTCGACAACTGTTCATGGATATTGAAAAGGTGAGTTTATTATTAAATATGAAAAGATGGTTTACTGAGAGAAGTTTCATTTAGCTCACACCATGGGATATGGCTTTTATTGCACGGGTGAACAGTAGATTCAGATCAGCCAGCACATTAGTGCTGTCTGATCATGATCTACACAGTTTGCTTCTATATTCATGAGTTTATTTTTTACCAAGATGAGACCAGTGTAGATCAGATCAGATGGCTTGAATGTGCCAGCTTTTTCGGATCACACTGGACACATACACGATAAAGCGTTTATATATTGCATTTGAATTTGACTAGAATTTAAGCCTATTTCTTTTGAAATATACACCAATTATGTATTGTATCCTTTCTTTGCTGTTTATTTCAGAACATTTACAAAACGATTCAATTATCGAATTCTCATACTGATCTTTATCTTACATTCTTAAATCCTGTAGATGTCACTTTTCATATCAGATTGCAATGTTCAATAAATTTGGCTAGTGAAGAATTTACACTGTGTTTTTACTCTTTTCTTGGAAGTTAAATTTCCTATCAGGCTATATGTAATAAGAAAAGTTTGTACTACTGTTAAATTATTTTATTTTGCCAAGGTTTAATTTTTGTGTATTTCGCGCTACAGCAAGAGCGTGAAATTTAACCCCAGCAAAATTAAACCATTTAATAGTGTTTCTTTTCAGGAAAATGCAGTTGCATGAATTTATGCCCCTGTGAATTTGTTATTTACGGGTTTTGCGCAAAATTTCGTCCCCGCGAAATTAAATGATACTACCGTACATACTGTAAACTAACAAATATTTGCAACCATTTGCTAAATTTGGGGATGGCAGTAAAGCAAGAAAATTCATTTGCTCAAATATGTCTGCAGGATTATAAACTATGATTCAGAAAGTAGAAAATCACAAAAGTAAATATTTGCTGATATGTCTGACTTTGCAAAAACGTGAAAATTTATATGTGCAAGTATTGGTTTACAGTAGCTAAGTTACTGAATTTTGTAATTTTCAAATTTGAAAAATATGGACACATCAAGGCATTTTCATTAGACTATGTAGTAACTGTAGAGATTCTCTGCTCTAATAGTTAAAATTGCTTACTGCAGATTAAAGTACAATTTGTTGCAATGTATTTTGTTTGTAGGGTTACAACCTGTTGTTGGACATTGACACATTGGAGAAACAGATCATGGCTTTACCAGAAGAAGATATGAGGTAGGTTCACTGGGCCAAATATTGGCTCCATGCCAAAAAAGAGTACATTTTTCCCAATTTCAAAAAAAAATTTTAATTTCAAGAAAACAATTCCATTTCAATAGAAATACCTTTTGCCTAGAAAATAGAAACAAATAAATGAACAAGAAACCTTAGAACCATGATTATGTTTTGAAAATCGATTGTTTTATTTTAGGAGACCATTGTTAGAGGAACGCTCACTGCGCGTAGATCTGCTCTTTCATTACTTACTCTGTGATGGTAATTCCGCGGCCTTTATGCAGTATATGAACGTCAGGAAAGGCCGAACTCTTACAAAACGAGCTCTGCCATATTTAGACAAGGTAAGGATTTTCTCATCTTAGTAAAGCTTAAAATGTTTATCATGAATCCGATAGGAAACTTCACAGCCTATGGACGAAGAAAGGAGCATTGTTGTTTTTTTTTTGTGTGTCAAAAATATGTGTCACATCATCAGCATCCTTGGTTGAAATCTTTGACTGCTGACAAACGAATACAGTAACTTTTGGCATCCAGTCTTTTTCCAGGCCCAATACCAATTTCCAAAACATTTTTTTTTCCAAAAGTGTATTATGGAATAATCAACGTTTACAATATTATAAAAATACACAAGTTATCAAATTTATATTAATTTTATTCATTAATTTAAAGCTTTTTTTTTCAAACTTTATATTAAAGTAGGATTTCCTAAGTGCAAAAAATACCAATGCATTTTCCCTTTTTGGAAGGTCCTGGACTTCTTGAACTGGGAAAATGTGTTACTTGTAAAATGGTGTGAAAGAAAAGGGTATAAAAAGAACTCAAATGTTAAGGGAATGGTTTATGCAATTAACCCATTTCTCCTTATATACATGGAGGTCACATTTTTTGTCCTGTAACTTAATATAACAATTTTTCAGGTACAATCTGTTGGAATTGTGTCGCTGATCTGTAAAAACTTGCAGCAACTCATGAAAAATGATCAAGCAGATGAGGTTTGTATATTGGCTACTGCATTTTTTTAAGGCCCCCGGCATCTACTGCTATTTGTATTTTGTTTTTGTTGTATTTTTCTTGTTGTACTGCATGCTCTTTCTTGTTTTTGCAATTTCATTTTATATTGCCAACTTGTATATTTTGTATGGCTATTAAGCTTAATGCCAATAAATATTTGACTTTGACTTTGATTGAATCGTCTGTCCGTTTGTCAGTCGGTAAACCTTTTTTGGCGAGTTGGATATTTCTCGATTTCTACAAAGAGCATTGGCCTGAGTTTACACACTTACTTAATAGCTCACAGGTCATGACCCTGACAAGTTAATATCGCAAGCTACCTAATTTCTGGAGTTTTCTCCCCATTTTGTAATTAGAGATATGGTTAACCTGTTTCAGCAAGTTGGATATTTTTCAATTTCTACAAAGATAATTGGCATGAAAGTTTACAGACTTACTTAACAGTGCACAGGTCATGACCCTGACAAGTTACTTAACTCTGGCTACCTTATTTCTTGGGTTATAGAGAGCTGTCACCTAGCAACAGTGGTCCTGTTTGTGGTGGACGATTTGTCATTGAAGTTTTATTTGTTATCTTACAGAGATTGGAGGAATTATTCCAGCCGTGTGCCAAGGTTATAGAGAGCTGTAACCTAGCAACAGTTGTCATGTTTGTGGAGGACATCCAACACGAAGAAACTCCGTCTACTACAAAACCTATTGCAATGGCTCTCCAAAACAAGGTCACGAGAAATTTCTTTTTTTCTAATTGTGTGTCATGGCTCTTTAACAATTACTCTGATGCTATGTTAGTGCTATCATTGGCTATATATAAGCCATTTGGCTACAAAATCTGTCTTGCTCCAAGTTTTTCATTAAAATGTTAGGCTGCTCCTTAAATAAAGAAAATGTGAAATAAATGTTTATTAATAAGTGCATATTGCTTACTTTGCCAATTTGGCTACAACTTAAATGCTGCTAGTGCTTACCCAGTTACGATATTGTAAACAGTAAAACTTTGAAAAGAAGAGGAGTCTATAATTGTAATTTTACAAAACCAGTGATTCATTTTACATCTATACTGGACTTTACTGGTTGTACTTGAAATTCCTGATTATGCCAGTGCCCAAGGTTATAAAACTGAGCATGGAAACCAGTCTCAAATTTCAAGCATCTGATTGGCTGAAATGGCGACCAGTCGCCATTTCAGCCAATCAGATGCTTGAGATTTGAGACTGGTTTCCAAACTCAGTTTTATAACCTTCAACCCAGGGCTCTTACAAGAGGGAGACTTGGGAGAAGTGGTCTCCCTACAGTGACTAGACTTCTCCCTTCTTTGAGCTATGGGATTTTGTATAGACTACCGTCATTGTTCGAATATAAGCCGCACTTATGTATAAGCCGCACCGCCACCTAACCTGATGGAACAGATCAAAATGGCTTATAATGTATTAATAAGCAGCCAAACCTGTGTATTAGCTGCACCCCAACTTTTTACCGCCGAATTCTGGGAAAAAAGTGCGGCTTATATTCAGACAATGACGGTATGTAGGAAAAGAATGTTGTCGACTGATCGCACACACTATAAGTCCGATATATATGGAGTAAAACTACTGAACATATAAATGAACCCCACTCAACAAAGATCTGTTTAATTAAAAGTTCTAACCCTTTTCATCATAAAAACATGTTTTAACACATGTGCGACCAGTGAGTGTAGATCCAGATCAGCTGGTACATCCTAGCCATCTGATCTGGATCTGCTCTGGTTGCATCTTGGTCAGAAATAATCTAATAAATCTTAAAGCGAACAGAGCAGATTCTGATCAGACTGATGCTGGCTGATCTTGATCTACATGCTGGCGCAAAAAAAGGTACATCTATGAAGTAAACAGTGAAGTCAAACTACATCTGATCAGTCCGTAAATTGTGTTCTGCCATTTCTACCCCTAATTCAACATAATGTTTGATTCGATTACAGTTTGGAAGTTCCATTTTGTGTACATTACTGCACCGAGGAGAGGAGATTTACAGTACCACCTCACCTGTTGATATGGACAGTAACCTACAAAATGAATGGTAAATCTCATTTCTTTTTCAAATACTGTAAAACCAGAAATATTTGTGGGTAGATCAATCCACTCATTTAAAACCACCTCGAAAATCAAGAATTGAACATGGACAGTAACCTACAAAATGAATGGTAACACTAATTTTTATGTCAGATACTGTAAAATCATTTATATTTGAGGTTTACTTATGTTCATCAAATATGTAGACAGATCGATTCACAAATTCAAACCCACCACAAAAATCAAGAATTAAACCTAATCAATCATAAACATCATTTAAAAAATTAAGTTTCACGAAATTAAGAATCCAGTCAAACAAACAAAAATTTATAAATACCCATAAAACTATAAATCCTGAGGGAAGAACGTGTATTGTACTTGCAAAATTATCTGAGCAACTTAGTATACTGTTAAACCTGTCTTTAATGACCACTCGGGGGCAAACCCCCAAAATTGGTATTTGAAGGCAGTTGGTCATTATGACGTGTGAACAGGTGGATTTTTTCTTTAAATCAGTCTTAAGACAAAGAAAATGTGGTCTTTATCCACAGGTGGTCTTTGTTTACAGGTGGTCTTTAGCACAGGTTGGGGTATATTTTGAATTCGGGAGTATTTAAGTCCTTTTACTCATTTTTATGCCCCCACAAAGGCATGTGGGGGGGGGGGGGCATATACAGTTGCATTCATCTGTCCATACATACATCCCCCAAATCATGTGGCATAAACTTCTAATTAAGGTAGTCTAACTGTAATGCTTTCCCGCGCATAAATTTGCGAAGTCGTCAAACATCGGCTCGCTTTCAATGACTTCCGACGCTACTCGTCAGAGCCGATAGTAGCCGAAGCAACATCGATTATTGTCGACTGTTAGTGACAGTTAACCGAGTATTCCGACATCCGAGAAAAAAGCGCGGGAAATCATTACAGTTAGACTACCTTAACTATCAGGCAGATTTCTTTCAAACTTTCACAGATAATCAAGCAGGATGTGTAGATTATCGTAAAGAAAAGAATTTTTTCTCCTACCATTTTTTACCAGAGCTTTGGCCCTTTGTTACAAAACTTGTTGCAGCAGTGGGGGCATCAGTGTCCCACTGACACAGTAAAGTTTTTTAACTGGTCTCTTGTTTTTGAATAAGGTTATAAAAACTTCTATTCAAACCAAAAGAAGAATCTGTCAAACCCTCAGCAGTTGTAAACACTGTAGAAAGTGGAAGACAGTACATTTTAAAAGGGTCATTTAACTCTATTAAAACGAATTGCACTGCAAAGTGTCACACTGCTAAAATACTGTTGTAAATACTTAAAATAAAAGAAAAAAAAAACAACAAAATTGTTTAATTGCAATTGCAGGACAGAGTTTGTTCATGACTTTGCTGGCATTATGGCAACACTTCCGCTGGAGTCAATCCTACCGCCTATACATACGTATGCAGACATAACAACTCATCTTGAACGCCTGCTCAACAAGCGGCTGATGGCTGTCGTTGAAGACAACCTTAAGATCTTTACGGAGCCCTTGATGCAGAATGAGTCTTGATATGTGAAGAAGTTGAATGTCGTGCAACGGTTTTTGATAGAAGTAAAACTGAACTGAAAGGACTCTAAGAAAACGAGAAAACAATCCGTCAATATAACCCATTACTCCATTATGTATGCCTTTCATCTAATGTGTGAACAGTGTAGATCCAGATCAGCCAGCATATTAGTGCTAACTGGTCAGGATCTGCACTGTTTGGTTATTAGACAGAAATAACCTAATAAATCAAAATGCAGGCAGAGTAGATTTTGATCTGACAGCAAGGATGTGCCATCTGATCTGGATCTACATTATTCAACCATACCATAAAGGTAATAAAGTTTAAGGCCAGTTAAAATCAAAGTGATATATTTTGTATAGACTCTAATTATTTTGTAAAATCTAATCATGCTTTGATATGGTACATGTATACCAGAACTTGTGGTCTACTTAAAAATTATAAATCATTTTATCATTTTTGTGGTGGATTGAATTTTCTAAAAAATATTCAGAAATTTGCTGAATGTGTTTTCTGTTGCTACAGATCTTAAAGGAAGGTTGGCATAAAATGTCTTTCGGTTTGATTTTTTTACCATTCATTATTTCCTTAGTGTTTTCAACTCACGCCTGAGCATATTTAATTCAGTTTTATAATAAGTTCTGCCTGATAAAACTCATCTACGTAGACTTGCTTGTAAGACCTCAAACTTGGCCTATGACCCCTCCATCCCTTTCTACCACATCAAAAAACTGAGAATGACCTGCAGAAGGCAACACATAGAGGGAATTTTGTTCATTTGACAGTCCTGATGTTCACTCCAAGAAATCAATGATGGCTGTAACTTAGACATTTATTAAACAAATTTTTCGATATAATTTTACTTTTAATGACAGCTGGATCACAATTTAGTGACAGCCAATAATTTGGGGGCGTATTTGACCAAATTATGCTCTTTTATTCATGAAAACTTAAATTTGGTTAAAAGTTTGTCACTAATTAATATTTTTTTCATCAAACATTTATTAGCTCACCTGAGCACGAAGTGCTCATGGTGAGCTTTTGTGATCGCCTGATGTCCGTCGTCCGTGCGTCCGTCCGTCGTCAACTTTTTCTTCAAACGACTTCTTCTCTGAAACGGCTTGGCCAATTTTGAAGAAACTTGCCACGGATGTTCCTTGCATGAAGCTCTTCCAAAGTTGTTCAAAGAAATCAATTCCATGCAGAACTCTGGTTGCCATGGCAACCGAAAGGAAAAACTTTAAAAATCTTCTTGTCTGAAACCACAAGACCTAGAGCTTAGATATTTGGCATTTAGTATCCTCTAGTGGAAATCTACAAAGTTTGTTCAAATTATTTCCCTGGGGTCAAAATTGGCCCCGCCCCAGGGGTCACTTCATTTTACATATACTTATATAGGAAAAACTTTAAAAATCTTCTTGTCTGAAACCACAAGGCCTAGAGCTTAGATATTTGGCATTTAGCATCCTCTAGTGGAACTCTACAAAGTTTGTTCAAATTATTTCCCTGGGGTCAAAATTGGCCCCGCCCCAGGGGTCACTTCATTTTACATAGACTTATATAGGCAAAACTTTAAAAATCTTCTTGTCTGAAACCACAAGGCCTAGAGCTTAGATATTTGGCATTTAGCATCCTCTAGTGGAACTCTACAAAGATTGTTCAAATTATTCCCCTGGGGTCAAAATTGGCCCCGCCCCAGGGGTCACTTCATTTTGCATAGACTTATATAGGAAAAACTTTAAAAATCTTCTTGTCTGAAACCACAAGGCCTAGAGCTTAGATATTTGGCATTTTGAAACCTCTAGTGGAACTCTACAAAGATTGTTCAAATGATTTCCCTGGGGTCAAAATTGGCCCCGCCCCAGGGGTCACTTCATTTTGCATAGACTTATATAGGAAAAACTTTAAAAATCTTCTTGTCTGAAACCACAAGGCCTAGAGCTTAGATATTTGGCATTTAGCATCCTCTAGTGGAACTCTACAAAGATTGTTCAAATTATTCCCCAGGGGTCTAAATTGGCCCCGCCCCAGGGGTCACTTCATTTTTTAAAGACTTGTATAGGAAAAACTTTAAAAATCTTCTTGTCTAAAACCACAAGGCCTAGAGTTTAGATATTTGGCATTTAGCACCCTCTAGTGGAACTCTACAATGATTGTTCAAATAATTTCCCTGGGGTCAAAATTGGCCCCGCCCCAGGGGTCACTTCATTTTACATAGACTTATATAGGAAAAACTTTAAAAATCTTCTTGTCTGAAACCACAAGGCCTAGAGCTTAGATATTTGGCATTTAGCATCCTCTAGTGGAACTCTACAAAGATTGTTCAAATTATTTCCCAGGGGTCTAAATTGGCCCCGCCCCAGGGGTCACTTCATTTTATAAAGACTTGTATAGGAAAAACTTTAAAAATCTTCTTGTCTGAAAACACAAGGCCTACGGCTTAGATATTTGGCATTTAGCATCCTCTAGTGGAACTCTACAAAGATTGTTCAAATTATTTCCCTGGGGTCAAAATTGGCCCCACCCCAGGGGTCACTTCATTTTACATAGACTTATATAGGAAAAACTTTAAAAATCTTCTTGTCTAAAACCACAAGGCCTAGAGCTTAGATATTTGGTATTTAGCACTCTCTAGTGGAACTCTACAAAGATTGTTCAAATGATTTCCCTGGGGTCAAAATTGGCCCCGCCCCAGGGGTCACTTCATTTTATATAGACTTGTATAGGCAAAACTTTAAAAATCTTCTTGTCTGAAACCACAAGGCCTAGAGCTTAGATATTTGGCATTTATCATCCTCTATTGGAACTCTACAAAGATTGTTCAAATTATTTTCCTGGGGTCAAAATTTGCCCCGCCCCAGGGGTCACTTCATTTTACATAGACTTGTATAGGCAAAACTTTAAAAATCTTCTTGTCTGAAACCACAAGCAGAGAGTACTTTTGTACTCAGGTGAGCGATATAGGGCCGTTATGGCCCTCTTGTTTAATACTTCTAATGACCACAGGTTATTGATGAAGCAAAAACATTTGAAAGCTAAAGGTCACATTGACAGGTCAAGGTCACATTTGACTGGCATTTGAAACAGTTTTGCCTGTTCTTTTGAACTGAGCTTTTTTTAAACTGATGAAGTATACAAGATTTGCACAAGTGTTCAGGTGAAGACTTATCTAGTTTGTTTTTTTTTTATCTTGGGCTCCACATGTCTTGAACTATTGTGTTTTAGAACTTCTTGTTTGATAAATTTCCTTAGATGCATTGAGTACACCATTTGTATAAAGACTTTGTATGACTTGCTTTAAGATTATTGAATCCGTTACTCCATGGGATATGGCTGTTATCCGATGGGTGAACAGCATAGATCCAGATTAGGTGACACATCTGTGCTGTCTGATCCGGATCGACACAGTTCTCTTTTGATTAATTTGGTTATTTCTGACTAAGATGAGAACAATGTAGATTTTGATCAGACGGCACAGATGCCAGCTGATCTGGATCTTCACTGATTGCCCATGTGATAAAACCAGGCTCCAAGGTTATAAAGCTGAGTTTAGAAACCAGTCTCAAATCTCAAGCATCTGATTGGCTGAAATGGCGACTGGTCGCCATTTCAGCCAATCAGATGCTTGAGATTTGAGACTGGTTTCCAATCTCAGTTTTATAACCTTCAACCTAGTATCTATGGAGTAAAAGGTTTAGATTCACTTGTGTTTGTTACCCAGTGATTCACATATTTAAAACACCATTAGGATTGAATATAAAATCTAGTAGTGCTAGAATGAATGAAATGCATTGTCGAGTGAACGTGTTTTATAGCTTGTGTATTGGTGACGTTTTGTTGTTTAAACTGTCCGAGTAGACTTGTGTGCTTATTGTGTTTCTTACTTACTAATGATAAAGTTACAAACTAATCACAGTGCAATTTTCTTCACCACCTTAACCCATTCCTGTATATATACGCATTTTTACGCATGTTCGACCAGTGTAGATCTAGATCAGCCTGCACATCCATGCCGTCTGATCTGGATCTGCACTGGTCGCATTTTGGTCAGAAATAACCTTATGAATCAAAAAGCGAACAGTTTAGATCCTGATCAGATGGCACGGATGTGCTGGCTGATCTGGATCTAAACTGTTCGCCCTAGCAATAAAGGTGTATCTGTACAGGAAAGGGTTAAAGCTTCATATATGCTATAATGTTTGAAGTTTACCCTTTACTTCATAGATAAATCCTTAATGTATGGGAAAACTGTGTAGATCTAGATCAACCTGCACATCTATGTAATCTGAGTAGGATCTACACTGTTCACTTTAAGATGACTTAGGTTATATGAAACACATATGCAACCAGTGCAAATCCAGATCAGATGGCACAGATGTGCCAGGTGATCTGGATCTACAGTGGTCACACATGCATAAAAATGTGTGTATGTGGAGAAAAGGGTTCGAATCCTGCCTGGCCCTATACGTTTTACATTTGTAGGTGTACTCGTAACTTTCTACTGAAATGACAATTTATTAGACGTTTTGCTTGGTGTTGAATTATTCAGACATTTTGGTTATTTAATCTGTTCAAAATAATTAACTTATCCAGGAGAAAAGATTTTATTTCTCAATTTTTTTTAAGAAATTAGAATATGAGTATATACAACATTTTGTCTTTTCATTACAGATTTTTTGTTGGAGAAAAAACATCCATTTATCTTTATAAAGGAATAATTTTTTGGACATTTCAAAGTAAGACATTGTTAAACCAGTAGGCCATGGAGACAGTTCCGTTGGGAGTTTACTTCCTGCGGTCAGGGTTACATTGTTTTCAGACATTTTCACTTATACAATTAACACTTACTTTGTCATTTAGAATTATAGTCAGATTTTGGTTATATATTTTGGTCAATCCTGTAGACATGTTGGTTATCATGCATATGATGCCTGTTTCAATAAACCCTTTACTCCATCATGGCATATGGCTGTTATCGCATGGGCAAACAGTGTAGATCCTGATAAACTAGCAGATCCATGCTGTCTTGTTCAGGATCTGCACTGTTCGTTTTAAGAATCATTTGGTTATTTCTGACCAAAGAGTGACCTATGTAGATCTAGATCAGTGCCCAAGATCATAAAACTAAATCTGGAGATCAGTCTCAAATCTCAAGCATCTGATTGGCTGAAATGGCGACCAGTCGCCATTTCAGCCAATCAGATCCTTGAGATTTGAGACTGATCTCAAAACTTAGTTTTATGATCTTGGGCCCTGATGACATTGATGTCCCAGATGATCTGGATCTATTATCAGTTTAGATCTAGATTGGATGGCACAGATGTGCCAGCTGATCTTGATTGAAACTGGTTGCACAAGGGATAAAGCCCATGTTATATGGAATAAAGTGTTAAACCTCTTTTGAGGGCATAGTGAGGCAGGGAATGGGAAAGTTTTTACTAACAAAACTACATTAATAATTGTTTTTGAACATCATTGGGTTTTTGGTAGTCTTGCATATAGTAACTGTTTACTGTCCAGACCTCCAATTTCATTTCTTTTACTGGAATTTTTTTTCAGTGGTGCATTATTGTGCCATGAACTACATTGGTCATCTGAATTTTTATCACAATACTTCGGTCCATATTTATTCATCAAGCGTAAGGGTTTTCTTTTTTGCTGTTAAGTGAAAAAAATGAAATCCTGCCCACGTCAGCATATTTGATGGAACAGTGCATACATAAATGTTGTGGGAAGGTATCCTTCAGGCTTTGTAGAAGGGATTAGGGTTTGAAACTAGTTTGTTTTTCATAAACTATAGGTATAGGGTATTGTGGATGGACTTTTGCCATGTGTATTGCAATTTAGCATCATAGGAATTATTTGAAAATTGTATATTAGATGTTAATGATTCATTGGGTTTATGTAGGAAATAAAAGGGTGTTATAGTATAAAACGGGAAAAACAAAGATGCATTTTTTATCAGCAAATTATCATCATGGTTTCTTTAAAGTATCTTTTGATTTCTCTTTTTTTTATCATCAGTTTGGATTTTTGTGCTTTGTTTTTTTTGCTTCTTTTTATGGGCTAAAGTAAGTTGTGAATAAAATAGTTGTTTTGAAATGAATCCATGTTAAAAAGTGGTTTGCTTGAAGGGCAGAAATTCCAGAGACATTCATTTTTTTAACCCACTACTCCATATGAACATGTTTTACTGCATGAGCATACAGTGTAGATCCAGATAAGCCGCACATCCTTGCAGTGTCCTCAGAATCAACGCTGTTTGCTTCTTGGTCAGAAATATCCTAATGTATCAAAAAGCAAACAGTGTAGATCACAATTAGATGGCACAGATGTGCCTACCGATCTGTATCTACACTGTTCACTCATGCAGTAAAAGATGTTTAAATGCAGTGAAGGGGGAACAACATGTTGAATGAACCGTAAAGTGAATATTTTGTAATTATTGTGATTTCACCTTTGTAATCTTTTTTATTATTCCTATGAATTCTTTACCCAGGCTATGAATTGTCTATCACAAAATAGCACTGACTGTTTGTAATGTGCATATAATTTGAAAGCAGTGTTTTTGTATATAATCATTTTTTGTATCAAGTTGCATATAGTAGGTGTATTTCATAGAATTATTTGATAACATGCTTACTTTGAATTTCCTGTGGGGCAGTATTAGTTTCGCCCAAAGGTGACATATTGTTATACCTTTAAAACACAGGTAGGTAATTTCAATATTACCAATTTTTCACGGAATTTATGAATTGTTATTCCTTAAAAAAAAGCATAAACTATGTGCAAATAAATCTATGGCTATTAGTATCAGTTGTTAGTTGTGTATTTTCCATTGTCATTTCACAAAGAACATACCATATAATGGGGTTTTTTTGAGAGCATAATATTTTCGCTATTTTCGCGACCGTCGTGAATTTGCAAAAATAACAATCGCCAAAAATTCCCAACTTTACTTTCACGAAGTGCACTATATTGCAAGACTGTACGGTAGGCTTGATTAAAACTGACATTGCTATTTCTTTATGTTCTTTATATTCTCCCCAGCGGGCTAAAGATTAATTATCGCTTCATTACGTCGATATTTGCGGTGGTTATGGTTATTATTTCATCGATAAAAACATAAACACCATTGTTATTAAAACAAATGTCAATTATGCTACGGGCAATTTTGTTTATAACAGTTTGATAAAATACCACTGTTAAATGCACAGCTTTCACTTAATAGCAAACACTTCTTCTAATAATACTTAGTTTTTACAGGTACATTAATTTTGCTGGTACCGGATTTCAAGAAATATAGCAGTATGAATGCACTGCAACTGTAAAAATGCGAAAATTATTTTATGCTAGCGCAAATTCTCTAAAATTACAACCGCGAACATTAAAATTATGGCAAAATCTTGAAAATTTTCGATCGCGAAAATAACCCATTATACAGTAGTACTGAGCACTGTTCTAACTATGCCAAACATAACCCATTACTCGGTATAAACAGGTTGTACTGCATGTTCATCTAGTGTAGAGATCCAGATCAGCCAGCACATTCATGTTGTCTGATCTGGATCTGCACTGTTCCTTTCATAGTCCAAAATATCCTAATGAATCTAAAAGCAACCAGTGATCCTGCAGTACAGATTAGTTCACTAATCTGGATCTACACTGTTTCGCCCATGCCATAAAAGTTAAATCTACAGAATTAAAGCATTATTGTAAATTTCCCCATTTTTGTGCCCCCTTCGAAGAAGCGGGGGTATGTTGCTTTGCACATGTTGGTCTGTCCGTCTATCCCTAACCAGTATTGTTAGTTCAGTAACTAGAGAATGATTTGACCTAGTGTCCTCACATTTGGTAAGTAGGTTAGTCATCACAAGTAGATGACCCCTATTGATTTTAAGGTCAAAGGTCACTGTGACCTTCAATACATTAACAGCAGATTACTGTCAAAGTGTCATTTGTGGGGTAGGGGGGCATATGTGGTTTACAAACATCTCTTGTTTCATTGGTGTATGCACATTAAACTTACAGAATTCATTTTAAACAAGATTTCTGTGTATCAGAATAATGGCTGGCAAAGGCATTGTTTGGACAGTCAGCAGGTGTCAAATTACAAGTATCTTGTATGAGGGGAAGATGGAAAATTTGCACTGAAGGTGAATTTTTTATGCCAGAACGAGGCTCTTTTTCAATGGTAACGTTTCTTGCAAGATACTTTACACAACATACCTTACTTCAAGGCAGTCTGATCAGGATCTACATTGTTTTTTGGAGTCATTAGATCGTTCCAGTGCCGAAGGTTATAAAACTGAGCATGGAAACCAGTCTCAAATCTCAAGCTTCGGATTGGCTGAAATGGCGACTGGTCGCCATTTCAGCTAATCAGATGCTTGAGATTTGAGACTGGTTTCCAAACTCAGTTTTATAACCTTCAACCCTGACAGTAGATCCTGATCAGACTGTATAAGCCATATCTGATGGAGTAAAGGGTTTATTGCCATAAAAGTCCCCACAGGCTGTTGGTATTTAATTAGAGCATCTAACTGACCTGGGCTGAAGATTATAAAACAGAGATTTGAAGACAGTCTCAAGCATCTTGAAGACTCAGAGATTGAAGAATTTGAGACTGGTTTCCATTCACAGTTTTATGCTCGGGCCCTGGTTTATCTGACCCATGGCATACTGCAGTGTAGTTTACATTCATGTAAACTTGGGAAAATGTAAAATTTGGAGATGCCTTACAGTTTGTCTTGTCTTGAGTAACAGTATTCAAAAAGATAATCCCAAAGTTTAGAAGTTATCCCAAAGTTATGACATCAGATTTCAGAAAGATAATGTACGAGGGGTGTTCGGAAAGTTTGTAGAATTTGTGTATATCTCCCGTGACTTTCATTTTTTTTCTTTACAATTGTGCACATGCATACCTGCATTTGTCCATAATGTAGTCCCTAAACAAGGAGAACGAGTTATAATTTTGATTGGACATATTGGTAACCTTAGCAACCCAGAGAACGTGTCACGGCGCACTTCACATTATGATATAAATTAAAATGGTTTCAAGCAATGTAAACTTCATAAGCGTCACATAACCCGACGCAAGAATGGCGCGACAACGCCAGACGATAACATGACATCATAATGACAGTTGAAAAAAAAATCTAAACTTTGACGCTGTTGTAACGGAAACTATAGCAGGTTCTTTACAGTCAGTGACATTTCATGCTGAAAAGTTATGACATCGACAGGTGACGCTGAATTAAGAAGTGTTGTGAAATTCTCTATTGCTCTAAATAAATCACCGACAGATACGTTGAAAATTATTAAATCAACAGGAAAATATAAAAAAATGCAGTCAAGCGTTTGTGTACAAGTGACACTCGCGTTTTAAAAGAGGAAGAGAGATCTAGAAGCTCTGGATTTTCGGGGTTTTACCCGAGTTGAAGGCTTGTTTGCGCGATATACGGTCTGACTCTGCAACTGAACTTACAAAACAGTCTCAGATGATTTTATCATCATTCATCGAAGACTGGTAGAAAGAAACATTCAGCAAATGGGTAGACAGGCAGACAAAGTGACTGGTTGGCGGCTTTGGAAAACGTGCGACGTTCACTGGACTTGAATGACACCTGAAATCTAAGCGACGTTATATTGACGTTGACCTGCGTCGGGTTTGTGATACACACAAATTTGTAATTTGCGTATTGTTAGTGTCTCTGGGTAAATCTTGCTGAAACTTCTAGAGAATAAAGAAACTATACTTAAATGTATGCATGTCTATTTTAAGTTTGCTAACATAAATACTTTTTGTTTTATAATAAAGTTCTACAAACTTCCCGAACACCCCTCGTATTAAACATAGTGCAGATGAAGTGGCATATTTGTGAAGATCAAAGTAATAACACAACTCTGCTTCGATCATGGGTTCCTCTTACACCATCACATGTAGCACAACCTTGTTTCATTATACTGCCACATGTACTTCCACCACAATGGGCATGTCTCTCACAGCCCCAGCCCCAACATTTTACACCCTTAACAGTTACTGTACTTCCACTGCAGACGCTTCTTAAAACATTGACTACAGCCACCTGATGCTGATCTGGATCTACACTGTTAGCCCATGCACTAACAGCTATAACCCATGGAGTAAAGGGTGAATAACTGCTGTCGACAATCTTCTTTTATACAAGATTATCCAAGATGGAAGTAAAGACAATAACACAGTATCTGGAATGAATTCATTTTATTAGGTTGGCTTTTAAGAAATAGGTTATACATGTCGCTTCTTTATAATAGATAATTGGGAATATAAAGTATACAGTTTTATCAGAACTCTAATTGAGACAGTGAACAGAAGCATAGAGATAAAGGAATCAAGTAAATAAATCAGTTTTTATTTATAAAGTTAAACCATTTACTCCATATATATGCCTTTTATCACACGGCTGACCAGTTTAGATCCAGATCAGCAACCACACCTGCGTCATATGACCTGGATCTACAATGTTCGCCTCTTGTCAGAAATAACCTTATGAATGTAAATGCGAACATTTTTAGATCCTGATTTGATGGCAAAGATATGCTGGCTGATCTGGATCTAAACTTGTCACCAATTTAATAAAAGCCATATCTATAGAGTATTAATAGGGTTTAGTTAAATCTGAATTTAACCAATTACTCCATATAGATGCGTTTTATCATGTGTGCCAATAGTGTAAATCTTGATCAGCCAGCAAATCTGGGCTGCAAGATCAGTGCCCAAGGTTATAAAACTGAGCATGGAAACCAGTCTCAAATCTCAAGCATCTGATTGGCTGAAATGGCGACTGGTCGCCATTTCAGCCAATCAGATGCTTGAGATTTGAGACTGGTTTCCAATCTCAGCTTTATAACCTTCAGGCCAGGATCTACACTGTCACTTCTTGGTGAGAAATAACCTTATGAATGTAAAAAACTAAAATTCAAACAGTGTAGATCCTGATCAGATGGCACAGATGTGCCTACTAACCTGGATCTAGACCGTTTGCTCATGCGATAAAAGGCGTATATATGGAGGAAAGGGTACACAGAACAGTGCAGAGTTAGGAAGAAAGATACAAACAAGAAACCAGTACATTTAATTAATAAAAAGAACAACTTTTCTGTTTAAATTTCATTAATAATACACTGTTCTGTTGTTACAGAAATACGCTAACATTTACTTCTAACAACAGAACTTCGTGAATCACTATCAACAGTAAATGAATATACAATTCACAAATCCATATACAATGTATTAGCTACCTCTAAACAACTAAACCAAAAATATCACCCTATGTTGGAAATGTACCTTTACATCACGTGACCTTAACAGAACACTATCAAAAAATTATTATTATTGGAAAACAAACCATTCCATTTTCATTTTGTATACATCATTCACGTACACAATATATGCTTTGTGTGTGTGTGCCTTTTCTTACATCCTATTAACTTCGTATTTCCACCAAGTCCTCCTATTATCCTTTATGCATAACTTTTGTTTAAAAAACTATTTTTATGATAAAAGCGAAAAAAGTGAACGCATGAAATTCAGGTAATGTGGCCTAGCTAACATACAAAATCCTATATAATGGCAAAAATATATATCATTTCTCTATTTTGCACAAGAACAATCATCTCTGATCACAATTATCGATAATAATTTATCATAATTGAACACAATCACGCGGAAGATGTGTATATATAGAAGCATGCATCATGATTAAGACGAGTAATGACTCTGACTATATTGTTTCATGTAAAATGTAAACGTATTTCCAAAAATCTATTCCGATTCTTAAAAAAACAGGTCATAATGGATATTGTTTACAAGCGTTAACTTGGCCATTGTATACAAGCAAGTGGCAGATATAAACACTAATAGGTTAATCAGCTTGTATTTTTGGATAAAATATCCCATTGATATATTGTATGTGCTCGACTGTACGTGTACTGTACAATGCTTGTGTACTCTAATTTTGCCAATTTTTCATCTTTGTCTCCCTAAATTAACCCTCTAACTACATGGTATATGGCTGTTGTCCATGGGCGAACAGTGTAGATCCAGATCAGGTACCATCAGTAGGCAGATCCGTACCATCAGTAGGCAGATCCGTACCATCAGTAGGCAGATCCGTACCATCTGATCAGGAATCTACACCATTCGCTTTTTGATTCATTATGTTATTTCTGACCAATACGCTAACAGTGCTGATCTTGATCACACAGCATCAATGTGCCATCTAATCTGGATCTGCACTGTTCGCTGATCTTGAAACCAGTCTCAATTCTCATCATCTGATTGGCTGAAATGGCGACTGGTCACCATTTCAGCCAATCAGATCTGAGATTTGAGACTGTTCGCTGATCTTGATCACACAGCATCAATGTGCCATCTAATCTGGATCTGCACTGTTCGCCCATGTAGAAAACCCGTTCATATAGAGTAAGGGGATATAGTAGTCCTGCCTGGTAGCATTGGTCAAGGTAACACTATTAAACAATACCAGTAGAACAAACAACACATACTAGCCCCATCCGAGGCAGTGTTTTAACAGCAGTAACCAATGTAATCCTGAAACATTCTATGCTACAATTCACTAATTCAATTAACACAAACAATAAATGCTGACTTGATTTAGTTAGTCTTTAATAAATTAATTAAACTTTTGTCGGACGACTAGAACAGTTACTTTATTCTCTATTTTTTTACTACCAGAACAAAGACTTTGAAGAAACTATTTGGTATCTATTTTTACCGAATTTGAGCTTTGTCACAAATTTAAAGGAACAATTAAGTACCCACTTTGACAGATTTTCTTACTGTCCCAAATTTAGTATGCTTACAAAAATGCTTACACAATACAATGACTGCCCTAAGTTTTAAATCAAGGGTTAGATATATGAATCGAAACAATTGTGTGTGAATGTATATATGGAGCCAAAACAATCCACAGTTAATTACTTTAATAATATATATCGCTTATATAATAAAACAGAACACACATTCAGTATTAAATACCGACACCAGATTTCCAAGTCATACTGTATTGAAGCAAAAACGATGAAATCTTTAGAAACTTGTTTACTCTTTAAATGGTTTCTGCCCATCTCGGTTGGTCCCAAGAAAAGTAGGAAGTTTAGGACAGTAGCACTTCATATGAAGGTCACAAACTGGATAATGTTTGCATGGAAGCGATGTGTTGTCCAAAAAATGAAGTAAACTTTTTAAAAATCAGTTTTAATAGGCCTTTTCTGGGTATGAAATTCGAACAATTAGTGTACTTTGAAACATGTCTGTGTCAAGTTTGATTGTTCAAGTATTATTTCTAAAGATACTACTGTCGGTATACAGTATGTACAATTATGAATCTGTTATCACAATTTGTTCCTTTAGGCAATTACAGACTTAAACATGGAAAAAAACTAATACAAATGAAATCTAGCCAAAATAATTTGCTCGCTACAAACAATATATGCTGAATGTAAATCAGCACTTTTCTGACTAAAACATGCGATAACTGGCAAAGTACATTGAAACAGCCTCTACACGTATATAAATATATAACTTTTGAATACTTTTCAGTCAAAACCTCCCCCGGCTTTCAAATTATAAACATTCAAGTGGGTCAGAAATGCAAAAACTGAGCACTGTTGTCATCAACACAGATATCTTGTAATAGTTTTACGATTTTCCATATTGCTTCTTCATCATATCACCATATTTAACTTGGTATCAGTGCTTAGTATAAAGTATTCCGCAACAAAATGTCTGCCCTTGATTACACAAAAACATTGGTACATTATTTCGAGACCGGCATTCAATTCAGCTAGGTACTTCCATTTTGGTGAAAAGTTGTGTACAATTGTCTTGCGATACAATTATAATATATAAACGCCTAGACTGATACAGGAGACTACATGGATTCGAACTCATCCACTCGTTTCTTTGTATTTCCTGACCGGATCTGTTTAAGAGTCTTGTATTTATCGCGACCTTGTTTAACGTTTTCAGCATGAAGAACATCGTTGCGAGTCTGTTTCGTTTCTTCTTTCTTCTGTCTCAATTCTTCTTCCAATTCCTGCAAATGTAGATAAACACAGTGTCAAGAATTGGACAGAGTAGATTGTATGTTTGTTAACCATTTTCTTTATAGATTCACTTTTATTCCTTTGGCGAACAGTGTAGATCCTGATCAGACCTCATTCATCAGGGGTTCCACATGCTGCTGAATCTTAAGGATCATTTAGGTAAATTTTTAATATATTCAGGCAATTTATGTCCAAAATACCCCTAATTTAAGAAATAATGACCTTTCAGCTAAAATCTTGGGGGTCAAAATGCGTTTTTGAAAATTTCATGAGTCAAAGGTCATCTCCCAGGTCGAAAGGAACCCTATATTCATGCCATCTGTTTGTTGATTAACACTGCATCAAGAACTGGACAGAATAGATTGTACATTTTTTACAACACACAGAGTTTCGTATGGAAGTATGGTTCATACAGATTACTAGAAGTGGTTTTTGACTTAAATTCTTTTACCAGCAATACACAGCAAACAACCGTAATGTGAAGTCCGGCATTGTTTGGGACATTTTCGAGCAATATCGCTGATGATATGAACACAGATTTAAGGAACATCAACAAAGGTTGCCTAGCAACAGAAATTGCCAAAATGATGCCTCTCCTCAGCAGGAGACTATACTGAGGGACTATGAAGAGATTGTGTGAGTAACACTTGTAGTTTTTATGCAATCAAGTAGCTCTCATTTCATGCAAATAAGTAGCTCTCATTTCCCGATGTCCCTGTATATATTTCTATCATACACTTGTAAAAACAATTATCCTCTATTACATTAATTTTCAGAATTAATTATCAAATCAAATCAGTGAGACATTTTGATTGGTATTTGGAAAATATTCAGCACTTCATGTGCATAATAAATATGCTAAATAAAACTAGAGTGTGTCCTCGTACACTGATTCCCCCACTGCTGCAACAAAATTTGTAATAACAAAGGGCCATAACTCTGTTAAAAATTGTTGCAGGAAAAAATCCTTTCTTAACGAATTTTGAAAGAAATCTGCCTGATAGTTTAGGAGGCGTTGATGCCACAAGATTTGGGGACGTACAGACGTATGTACGGATGGACGGATGAGTGCAACTTTATATGCCTCCTACTTTGTGGGGGCATAAAAAATACAGGCTCTTTATTTCTCAACAAGAAATTTGAATCTATAATGAGGTTACTAAGACATTACCCTAAGTTGTTGCTGAAGGCGTTTGTTCTTCTCTATTTCTATCTCTCTATCTTCCTCCGGACGAGGCATATTCTCCATGTTTTCATACTCTTGTAAGTTGGCATCTAATAAACAGATCAATAATGATAAATTACACTAATGGCAATCATTTCTATTCAGGTACTAGTATTCTTATTAAATTTTAAGTGACAAAGGGTCATAACTAAGACAAAATACAGTCAAGAGGTATAAACTTACCCTGATTTATTGCTACTTACAGTCAACTGTGTAAGATTTCAAAGCTCTACCTTGAATTGTTACTGAGAATAAGTGGAATTAAACAAAAAAACTTAACCAAATGTTGATGCTCGCCTACCCACCCAACGACAAAACACATACCCCAATCAACTCATACCCCAATCATATAACTAGAGTATTAAAAACTTTTATACAGCACACAGAAAGGCTCAAAAGTTATCTGAAGATATTAATTTGCAAGTAGAGCATATTACTTAAGAGGACTGACAAAAAATATAAAGTTGCAACTATGACTGCTGTGTCTTCATGATTTATATGTCCACATATTTATATATCGAAGAAGGTTGAAGTAAATATGTCAATTACCAGCTCACTGCACACTGAATGTTTAACTTTTATAAGTGTGTTGCAAATTTACAGGTTAACCTACATTTATCTAAAAATCATCGAACCTTATCTTTATCTGTAAATTTATTAGTAGAATGTATAAAATAGAATGTCTACCATATCAACATGCAAAAGCTGAAGCAGTAAATATATTTAGAGACCTTTCATGAGCCAAAGTATATAACCCTTTCCTCCATAGACACACCATTATTGCATGGGGAAACAGTGTAGATCCAGATCAGCCGGCTGATCAGGATCTGCACCGTTTGCTATTTGATTTATTAGGTTATTTCAGCCGTCTGATCAGGATCTGCACCGTTTGCTATTTGATTTATTAGGTTATTTCTGACCCAAAAGCAACCAGTGCAGATCCTGATCAGACCGCAAGGGGTAAAAATGCGTATATATGGAGGAAAGGGTTAAACACTATACATTAAAATCAGCCCACGGATAAATTTACCTCCAGATTTGTCCTCGGTTTCTTTCTCCTCCTCTTCTCGTACGTGCATTCTCGACATTTCCTCAAGGAGGCGTTCCTGTTCTCTCTGGGCCTCTTCCCGGGCCTCGGCAAGTCGGGCTTCCATTTCCTGCATTTCTTGATCACGCTGACTCAGCTTGGCCTCACTCTCTTCTATCTCAGCCTTGGCCGCCAAGTACTCAGCTTCCTGTCATAACATAAGCAGACGCAATTTAAAAACTGTGCATAGTATACATATCCATTATATTATACTAATTTTGAATACTTATTTTGGCCGCCAAGTACTCGGTTTCTTGTCATAACATATGTGGATGTGATTTTAAAATCTGCACAGTATACATATATATATGCAATTACACAATTCGATACGCGCATGTCAAAACACCTGAAGACAGATTTGTACGATTGTTGCAAGTTGCATTAGATGTCAATATGATTTTTTCCTTGAAATCCTCTTGATTACTACTTTAAATGATTAACAAATCACATTTCTAACATTTTACTTTCTATGTTCTCCATTGTATAAAGCAGTGTATAGGCAGATCCAGACCATCCAACACAACTATCACAAATAATATCTGAGCTGTGTAATAAAACTGCATAGATTTATGCTCATGCAAAAATGTTACTTGCGTGAACATTGGTTCCAGCAAACAATCAATTCAATGCAAGTAAGTCAGTACCGTTATCACCATATATAATTTGTTACCAGTCTCACAAAATGACAATCACTTTATCAGGGTAACTGGAGCAAAGGTTATTTCGATTTGTACCGTCTAGCTCAATCGGTTGAGTGGTCGAAGTTATGTGGGTAGGTGCCTTCAATAAACTGGTTCTATTCCCAGCGTGAGCTTATCATTAATCAAATGTAGAGGAACTAACCAGTCTCATTTTCTCCTCTTCATGCATGTGAGCGGTCTCCTGTAGTTTGGCCTCGAGCTCCTCGGCTTTACGTCTCTGCTCGGCAATATCCTCCTGAGCTCTGTTGTAGTCGTCCACAACCTTCTCCAGCGATCCTATACGGTTCTGCGACTCCTCCAGAGCTGCAATGAAACATGGTCATACTAAAGGGCTGCAATGTAATAATGTTCTAAAACTTTTTGCTTCTTCGTAGGAATTAATATATTGGATCTAAAAGCAAACAGTGTAGATCCCGATCAGATTGCATGGATATGCCAGCTGATCTGAATCTACACTACTCGCCCGTTGGATAAGACATCTATTCCACAGAGTCAACAGTTACACTTCCCGAAGAACTGACCAAAACGGACTGACTGATTCACTAACAGCTTAATAGTTTGCAAGTCGAGTGAGACTACTGCTTGATCCAATAGCATTTTTCAGATTTTATCTGTTGACTTGGTTACAAAATGACAGCACATTGAAATTAAACACACATGGCCATTTCCTATTTGATACTCAATATAACATCAGTAATTTTGCATGTTACAAAGATAAAGAATTACTGATTACTGCCACCTCTACATCAAACTTGTTATTTTCAACACTGGACATCATACCCTTTCTGTTGCGTTCACTTTCCTCTTTGTATCGCTCCAACATTTCTTCCAATTCTCGTCTCTTCGCTTCTGCTTCGTCACGTTTAACACGTTCAATTTCGAGACGAGCCTTCTCTGTCTGTTTGGCCATTTTGTCTTCGCGAGCTTGCGCCTTCATCTGCTGGACCTCGATGGTGTCCGGCTTTCTTCTGCGCATGTACAGTTCATGGTTACCCATACATAATGCTAATATACGTTTGTTGATTCGTAATCTAGGTGCATAAAATACGAAGTCCTGAAAACAAATCAAGCATTTTTCCATTAAGCAGTTACTTGTACTTTATGGGTATAATAAAAATTGAACTTGGTTGTAAACATTCTTTTTATTCTGCAAAACAGAATCTGTAAAATAAAAAAGACCGAAGTTTTTTTGTTCACAACTAAAAGCTTTTCAGGTTGATGATTATATTGATTATCTGTTAATTTAAGAAGCAAAGGGTTTATACAATCATGCAATTAATGTTTTAAATTGTTCGGAAGACCTCTGAAATTCTAGATATAGACAAATTATCATTACAAGAAGTCAATACAGAACAAGCTTCCAGTGTCAAACCTTTACTCCACAGATACAATTTTTATTTCATGGATGACAATCGTAGATCAAAATGAGCCGGCACATTAAGTGCTGTCTGATCAGAACCTACACTGTTCGTTTAAAAATTCATCAGATAATGAAGCGAACAGTGTAGGTCCAGATCAGATGGTAGGGATGTGCAGGCTGATGTAGATCTTCATTGTTCGAACATGTGAAAAAGCTGTATCCTGTGGAATGTAGGATTAAGATTCCAAATAAAAGAAGTTTATCAAATGCAGGGGTGCTCTGGTAGGAAAACAGTATGGCAAGATGAAGGCTAAACATGTTTCTGATAACTAGAAAGGCATGCAAAAACACTTTCTCAAGTAAAAGGATAGAAGCATTCAAACACTCTTTCAATCAATTAAAATTTCATGGAAAGACCATGATTTACTTCATGACAAAACTATGATATATAAACATGGATAAAACCCAAAGAAATCCTACACACTGGAAATAAAATAATTTCTGATACTAAACAGGATAATTTCTCAATTTGTTAAGGGAATTTCCATCATATCAGTCCTGACACTTTATCTTTACAATTGTGAATTTAGCTATTCCAAATATTTATCAATCTTAATCGAGATTCTTTCACAAAGCTTCGTTATCAAGTTATCAGTTAGTTGAGATAATGACATCAAATACAAACTGTTCATGTATCTATATATTTGACTGATATTCTCTTAACATCTTACTATTTGGTTTCAAAATATTCAACACAAACATTTATCTTGACAAAGTGGGAGATACTTAAATCAATATAAATAATCCACCATAAAGTTGGTAACTTTTAAATCAATGCACGCATTCCACAAAAATGTTGATGATTTTTAATCTTTTGTAAATAGACAGTGTAGTGTTTGAAAGTGGGAGACTCCAAACCAAAGAAGGAGACAGCGCTTCAACCTAAAGCAGAAGACTCTAACCTACAGCAGGAGACTTCAACCTTAAACAGGAGACTCAGACCCAACTAGAATGTGTCCTCAGACACTAATGCCCCCACTGCTGCAAATTAACTTTTAATAAAGGGCCATAACTCTGGTAAAAATGGTCGCAGAAAAAAATCCTTTTTTTACGATCATCTAAACATCCTGCTTGATAATTTGTGCAAGTTTGAAAGAAATCCACCTTATAGTTTAGGAGGAGTTGATGCCACAAGATTTGGGGACAGACGGATGTACGGACGAGTGCAACTCTATATGGAACGGGAACGTGACGGGAACAAAACGGGAATCTACCCCTTACGGTTGGAGCCTTTTTATGCCCCCACAAAGTGGAAGGCATCAAAAGGCTCCAACCTTAAGTGGGAGTCCCGTTCCAACCTTAAGCAGAAGACTTCAACATAAACCTTATAAAGTTCATGGAGCCCAATAAATTTCAAGAATTTTTACACAAGTGTGACCAGTGTAGATCCAGATAAGCCGGCACATCCGTGCCGTTGGATCTGGATCTGCACTGGTCGCATGTTGGTCAGAAATAACCTAAAGAATCATAAAGCAATCAGTGCAGATCCTGATCAGACGGCACGGATGTACCGGCTGATCTGGATCTACACTGTTCGCCCATGAAATAAAGGTGTGTCTATGGAGGCAAGGGTTAAGAAAATAATCTATCATCTGTTAAGGTCTTAAGTCCAACAGAAGCACTGCACATTAACAGCTCAAATGATAAAATGTATGTCACAATATATTCATTGATCTTTTAAAACTGGGACAGGCATTTTTCTTCCTTATGGAAGTAAATTTTACAATCTTCATTTAATGGTACTTTCAACAGAGAACCTCGTGATTCCAATCAATACATAATTATATTAACAATCCTTGCTCATTTTGTTAACCTCTGTAATTATTTTTACAATGTCTGACATCGCACTTTTGAATATCGGCAATGCTTATTAAATGTCTGCTCTACTTGGGGTAATTATGTTATATGTATCTATTGTATATTTTACTACAGAGATTATATCAGATACTTGAAATATTAGAAAATTTTTAAATGAAATTTATTCTTCAATTTTATTAAAGACAATTCTATATAAATCGTACATGGAAATAATATTAAAGCAAGCAGGGAAAACATGCAAGCTAGATAAAATTGATGCAAACAACAAAACACTTAGTCGTCCTTATAGATAAGGCAGGCCATTAAATTCTCAAATCTTCAAATTGTCTAAAACCATTTCTTCTCTATGCTAAGTTGATTCAAGATTTGCATCGGTTTTCCCTGCTCAGTTTATTTTATACAGTAAAACTCCTCATTAAAACCACCCACAAAAGAGATCACCTATTTTGCAGTTTTGTACAATTAAAAAAACTGCCATTTTACAGAATTGTGTGGGACCACCAGTATTAAGAATTTAACCCTTTACTCCACTTAAAATCATTTTATTGCATGGACAAACAGTGTAGATCCAGATCAGCTGGCACATCCGTGCCATCTGATCGGGACCTACACTGTTTGCTTTTTAATTTATTAAGTTATTTCTGACCAAGATGCGACCAGTGAAGATCCCGATTTGCATCTACACTGGTTACACATGCATAAAATGCGTATTTATGGAGCCAAGGGTTAAATCCAAATATAATATCCAGTCCAATGTAAAGACAACTTTTTTTCAAGTACCATATGTGATATCAATAGAGAAGTTTCACTGTGAAGCGCTGGGTTTGTGGTTCTGATTATAATATTTTGTTATGACACACGTGATGCACTACGACTAGGCAAGGCAAACTGCCTTTGAAATTAATGCAACATGGATCAGCTTGCGCATCCGCACAGTCAGATTAGGGTCTACACTGATCAGCATTCTGCCAGAAATGCATTCTTATATGCAAAGGTGAAAGTTAGAAATCTTGTAATGCTGAAATCATGAAAATCTGCCAATTATTTAATGAAAATCAACCATTTAAGACAAACAAAATCTTAAATTTTCGAAATAGGTCTGAAAACTTTCACCCATGTATATGCATCTAGATCCTATCAGACTGTGAAAGCTGGCACTTGAATCGCATTATCCCAAAGTCAGTAAGCCCCTTTTCGTCATGCTGCATCACATAAAATACAAATTGGGAGGAGGAGCTTTGAAGACTTACAGGAGCCCGTCTATCAATGGGCTTTAGGATAAACTTTTTGTCATTAAATGAAATATTCCTGATCTCGCTCCACGGGAAGCCCACTTTTGGTGTTAGTCTGTAAGAAACACATCATAGGTGACAACAACTACATTTCGTGCTAAATACAATATTATGTGCTACCAATGTGAAACCCTGGCAAACTTGTAGAAATGATGCCATTTATTATCTATTGCTTTCAATCTTTCTTCTTTTTTTTTTGGAAAAAAAAACAACAACAAACAAACAAAAATGAACAGTACAAAGCAAGAATTATGATACTAGATAAAGGCTGTCATTCAGTTAAATGCCGACGACAGCCTGGTCATTTAACATATGCCAATCAGCAATCAATACCTTTCAAACTATATACAATGGATATTTGGCATCATTTCTGCTGAGCAACCAAACCAATACCAACAGCAGTTCACATTTGGAGACTGACTTTATCAAGAAGAATTTATCCTAAATCTAGATCTACACTCTTCACCAATGGGATATAAGCCATTTATCCCACGGAGTAAAGTTTTAACCCTTTCCTCCATCATATACACATTTTTACACATGTGCCACCAGTGTAGATCCAGATCAGCCGGCACACCCGTGCCGTCTGATCAGAATCTAAACTGTTCACCCTAGCAATAAAGGTGTGTCTATGGAGGAAAGGGTTAAAATATCTAGTTTTAGTCAACTAAAAACCTGTCTTTTTAAAAAACAACATGTTACTCAAACTTATTGTGAACTATCAAAACATCAGAAAAGTTTTGAATTACATATGGATTCATAAACTTGATTCATCCCAAGCCAAATAGTTTCACATTTAAAAAATATGTTTAGATTTGAAATTCTTTTGCAATTAATCCCTTAATCTTCAACTTTGATATTCTTTCTTATTACAATGGTTAACCTGCAAATAATGTTTTATTAGATCTTTTTCTCCCATTAAACACAAAGTCAACAACAGTCTCCATATCTGAACTGACATAAAACATCGCCATGACAACAAACCAGTACCATACATGCTCTACTGTACCCTAGTGCTACAATGCACAAAATGCTCTACCATTCCTTGCAGTACTTACTGGAGCTTTTTTATCTATTGGTTTAATGACAAACTTTTTGTCGTTAAATGATATGTTTCTGATTTCACTCCATGGAAATCCAATTTTTGGCGTTAATCTGCAATATAAATCTGGTTGGTTAACATATATAAATTTAATATTGAGAGTTCAATTTTTCAGATGCATTTTAACTCAAGCTAGAGTCATTATCAGCAAAGGTAGTGATACTTGTTTAAGAAGGCCATGCTTTTCAACTAAGCCTTTTAATTCATTGATAAAGTAACGGCGACTTGGTATAACTTAAGGTCTTATCCCAGACAAACATGGAATGACCCGTAATATTTTATTACAGTGAAATAATTCTTCATTAATATTTCTGACAAAATTATTTGTTGATATTTTTGGAAAGGAACATTAACCGTTTCCTCCATGGGATATGGTTGTTATCCCATGAGGTAACAATGTAGATCCAGAGCAGCTGGCACATCTGTGCCATCTGATCAGGACACAAATGTGCAAGCTGATCTCGATCTACAGTATTCAAACTTGCCACAAAGTGAAGTGATGGGTTAACTTCTGCTTCAGGGCAGAAGATTATAAATATCTCAAGCATCTGATCGGCTGAAATTTTCACTGGTGCTATTTCAGCCAATCAGATGCTCAAGATTTGAGACTGGTCTCCAATCTCAGTTATATGATCTTGGGCCCTGAGCCAAACTAACTCAGGGAAATGGAAAAACTTACCTATCGGTACTTTCATATACATTGAGACCAAGTGCATCGACTCCTAATAGCAGATCTGTTCCTTTTTTGTTCTTGATTTCAAAATAATTAACACCGTACATTTCCAAGTCCTGGGCAATTTTCAAGTATTCCATCATTGCATCTTCCCTAGAATAATAAAGATATAGATTAAAACAAATTAATTAATTAACTAATTAAATTAATTAAAATGGAGCAAGTTTAACACATCACTTGCATTTGTCGGTCTAATATCAGAACCTGGTGTTGACCATATTTTTAATTTGGCAATGTGAGAATACCGAAAAAATAGCGTGAAGTCTGTTAAAATCTCACACCTCTATACCAACGGGAAAGGTTCAAGATAGTCATGTGTTGACAAATTGTATTCTGATTGGTGGATATTTCATAGTTCAAAACCTCATACAAGGTTTCAATGTTGGGCCGACAATTTACAGTGGATTTTATAAAATTCAAAATAGTAGAGCATGGAGGAGCGTGAGGGGTAACAAAAGGGGTGCCCTTTTTTTAAAACAAAACAAAATAAGTTCATCTAATTATGCACAGGCCATACCATCAGTATTTGCTGGGGTAAACCCTAGCTCTGGTTCTTTTTACACGTTTTTCTAACATGCAATAAAATCCTTATTATATGAAGTAAAGGGTTGATTATTAATGTGACCCACTGCTTTGTACATAACCTAGGGCAATTTTTTTTTCTTTGAAGCAATAAATTTCCATAAGTAATTTAACCATTTACTCTAAAGTTGGCTAACTAATTCAAAAACTTGCACCCATTATCATGTAGAGATAATGTTTTGCAGACTGCAGGCTTTTAAAACAAAGATTTTAAACCAGTCTCAAATTTCAAGCATCTTATTGGCTGAAATGTTGACCAGTTGCCATTTCAGCCAATCAGATCCTTGTGATTTGAGACTGGTTTCCATTCTCAGTTTTATAATGTTGAGGCCAGGTATCATTCCTGTTCAATTACTCTTCAAAGATGCTGTTTTCTGTCAATTCAGACAATAAATAAACACTAGATAATTAGAAATACATGAAGTTAAAACAACTGCCATGAGTCAGAAGTAATATTCACCCACTCCTACTTATTATACTGCAAACAACAGACAGTATTTCGATAATTAGTTCTCTGTCAGTAGCATTAACAGCTCTTATTAAGAAACAAATGCAATCAGCAGGACAAGATGTTGATACAGCTTCAATGCAGCTGCAAATCTGCATCCACCATTCATACAATTTTTTTTTCAGCTTAAATAAATCAAGCTCAGACAGGTTGAAGCTTTAAGTACTATCCTAGACCACAGTTTCTTTTTAAAGAGAATAGTATGTTAATCCATTTCTGTTACACACATCCGAAAGTCTGTTGTATCTTTCAAGTTTTGTTTTCCCATGCTTTTGTTCTGCACTACTTTTTTTTTTTTTGTGTGTGTGGTGGGGGGGGGGGGGGGGGGGGGGGGGCACTTCCATCTACAACAACATATAAGTTCATTGCTTCTTTAGTGTTTTTTGATCTGCAAGACAATCAGACAATCATACTGACCTTAGCATGCCTCTGTGTTCAGCATACCAGTTCTTTATTCTCTCCTCCCACTGGTCACGTGTTAACTTGTGCTGTGTGAACACCCTGTAACCGAGACAACAGAAAGTCAACATTTTCACAAAGAATGTAACTGTCTTTCTCATGCATTAAAACTGGGCAATAAAAATTATTCACTCCCTAAAAACAGTTGCACAATGAACCAACTTTTTTATCTGAACCAAGTATTCATATTTGTATTTGCTACTTTTATAGCACACAAATATCCATTTTTTCATTTGATGAAGTCTTATTCACCTAACAAATCATAATTAAAGATGTTACGCAGTGTGAAGATTTTCAGAGGCATGGCTACAGTAAGACCGCTCACAATTTATTGGACTGTGCACAATGTCTTGACTTTGATGTGATGTTGATTTTGATTTTGGCACAAGTTAATTTCTGTATTAACAAGAGTATTTGTGTGTGTAAATACAAGTATCGATTCAATATTTGATGGTTTTCCATTGGGTATGAAAAACAGTCTGATTGTTAAGTTCAGGCACATAGTTGAAACAACCCAACTGGCACACTGTTGAGTTTTCCATGCCCCCCAAAAAATAATTTATATCGATTCAATGGTATTGATATGTTAATCTGCTGTTTGTCACTACAAATAAGTACCTTTCAGGCAGAATTCTTTCGTTAGCTAAGAAACCAGCTTCATGCACCTCAGAGTTGTAGTCCCCGAACTTGGCCTGGCAGGCATACGAGGCAAGCAGTACAGATGTTTCTGGTGGACAATAGATTTCATCGTTCAGAATACCATCTTTTACTTGTAAATAAAACATTTTCTGAAAAAGGAAAACAAAAGCACTCAGCTCAAACTTTTTGGGGGTTTCATGCTTAATTGCAGCAGTAAATAGTGTAATTTGCAGATTAAAGTAATTAAATTATTTAATTATAATATAAGCAAATTTCACTTTGTTTCAAAATGAAGATACAGGGGGGCATTTAACCTTTTACTCCATATTTATGGATTTTATTGTACGTTTGTAAGTGTGATAAGCATAGATTCAGATCAGTGTTTCTAAAATCTCAAATTCCCAATAGGACATTGGCGCCAAAATTGGCTTTTCACCGACTTCACACGAACAGCGACTTCCGGTCCGCACGAACAGCGACTTCTGGTCTCCGTGTTCAGTGCATTTAACTCTCCCGACCCCCCAGTTCATTTCAGATATCATAAATAACCTAATAAATCCAAAAGCATACAGTGCAGATTTACCAGTTTGCTCAGCTATGTCCCATGAAGAAAAGGATACTGAGCTATACATATCAGCTGCTTAGCTTTACAGGTTTGATGCCTTCCTCTAAATGAAGTGTCCTAAATACTTATGAATTTATGCAGTAGTTGACAGAAGTTGCTACCATTTTCTTTCTTCAAGAATGTTCAATGAAAAACTCTGCTTTAACCCTTTCCTTGATATATATGCATTTTTACGCATGTGCGACCAATGCAGATCCTGATCAGATGGCACGGATGTGCCGGCTGATCTGGATCTAAACTGTTTGCCCTAGCAATAAAGGTGTATCTATACAGGAAAGGGTTAATAAAGCAAGTGTGTATCCCAATGGCATATAAATCTTAAGGAATACCCATCAAAGGCATATAAATCTTGTGAACACTTTGAATAGCAAAATGGGAAAACATCACTCCTTTACGAGCATGCAACTATTTATTACACTTGAACCCATATATGCTTCAGTAAAGATGCAGTAAAGATGAGCATTTATCTGTGTTAAGGTAGGCAAATTCTGTGTGCTGTTTATTTAGATACACAAGAGGCCATTAATCATAGCAAGTGTATTTAAATTCTTATCATAAAACCACAACTTTCATATTTGGAATGTCAACTTAGATGAAAATGTGCTGTGACATGAAAAATATCGTACACAATATTGTTCAGTCTTTGCTTAATTGTTTGAAACTTTTGTCATTACAGATATTTTTTAATTGATTATTTCCTGTTACTTAATAATGTATATTACTGAGAAGACATTTACTCTGTCAATGGAGAAGATGGGTGGAGCATCAATAATGACCAATCATTCTCAAATTTTCATAAAAAACGTAGTGTCCATTCTTGGCTTGGTATTCAAGCAACCAGCAAACAAACCTATATGGGTGACACTGGGTCCAAGATCATATCAAACTAAGAATGGAGACCAGTCTCAAAACTCAAGCATCATGCTTGAGACTTAAGACTGTCTCCAATCCCAGTTTTGTGATCATGAGCGAGTATAGTTGGTTCTGATATATCATAAAGCTCAATTCTTTACTCCGTATATACATCTTTTATCAAATGGGCAACCAGTGTAGATCTAGATCAGCTATTATGTGCTGGCACATCCATGCCATCTTATCAGGATCTTCACTGATCCCTTTTAGATCCATGGGTTTATTTCTGTCCTTATAGCAAATAGTGATGATCTGACCTGATCAGACAGCATAGATGTGCTGGCTGATCTGGATCTACACTGTTAGCCCATGTGATAAAGGTGTATACATGGGGTAAATGGTAAACTCGCAACTGTAATGTAATGGGTACCTGTGTGATCTCCTGTATAAGCTCCTCTGAGACATCTTCGGGAAAGAACTTGGCACGGAATTTGAACTGAAGCGGTGTCTCTTTCTTGACATCTTGACTTAATACCTGAAAATATACAATTATATGACAATGTAACAAAGGAGTGAAGGGTTGATCCCTTCAAACTAGCATTTCTGGACAGTAAGCCTGACTATTTCAAGGATCACACTAAAAACAACTTCATTATCTTCTTTCTAAACAAATAATTATGGGCAAAATGAGGGTGCTTAATGGACGACAGCAGATTAGGACTTGTCTCTCTACACAGAGTCTGAGTGTCGAGTTTACTGGACTTCTACAGTTTCAAAGGAAACAGCATCTGCTTTTGGCCCCGTCTGAACCTTTGCTTGTTACTAAATCTTTCAACTTTTTTGCAATAATTTAAAGACAGTTTAGTTGATAAAATTTCAAACATCAAACAAACAGAACCCAGCTGTCTCAGGCTGATTTAAATTTTCGAATACTGAATAACTATAGATTGGTAAAAAGAATTGTGACAAGGGACGATTCAGAGTTTCAGTTTTCCTATACGAGGTCACAGCCCTATCAGGTTCAGTACACAGAGACATTATCACCTACATTACATAGAGACATAGGATTTTAGGACAATATTTAATTGGTGTCAACATAACAAGAGTCTGATAACTCTTAAATGAAGTTTACATAAACTCCATATTGGATGTGATGAGGTATCATTAAATTCCGCGGAAATCAAATTTCATGCAAAATATAATTTTGCGCAGGAATAAATTTGCTGAATTGTATTATTCTTATAAGACTAGATATTCGATGGTTTGATTTTGCTAGAGTTTGATCATGTGCACTTTCTCCAGCGCAAAATACATGAAAATTAAACCACTGTGAAATACAATGAAACTCAAGAATATAAATCTTGAGCCCAAGATCATAAAACTAAAACTGGAGACCAGTCTCAAATCTCAAGCATCTGACTGACAGAAATGGCAACTGTTCAACATTATAGCCAATCAGATGCTGGAGATATTAGACTGGTCTCTAAACTGAGGTTTATGATCTTCGGCCTTGTATAATGTCAAAATGGTAGTTTAAAAAATTCATTCTTTTCGGACCAGGATGTGGCAAGATCTTAGTAACAAGAAAGATTAGATTGTGAATAATAAGGAAATTAAAATATTTATCATACAATTAAACACAAGCCAATCAAGAGCAAGGTTAACCATTATCTGTCAACCTCTGAATCATACATGAAGGAAAACCGATAATTCTTTACTCCAAATAATTGTGACTAATTTAGATCCAGATTAAATGTCACCTCTGTGCCATCTTATCTGGATCTACACTGGTAGCTTTTTGGTCAGAAATAACCTAATGAATCAGAAAGTACAACTATATGAAATCCATTTCAAGTAACTAGAATTTAGTGTTCCTCAGAACACATTCACCCCCACCCCCCCCCCCCCCCCTCTAAAATTTCATCTGAAAGGGTCTTAACTAAAAATAGTGAAACAGTAGTTATCATTCTTGTTGCCACCAATTGCTTTGTACATGGATATGATATATTTCAAGATAATATAAGTGAAATAAGTGAAAAGGACATATACTTTTAGAGTTATAGGCAACATTAAGTTGCATGTTAAAGTTGGGGGACTAATGGACGACACTGACAACACCAACGGACAATAGGCTAAGTAAATGACACAAAAACTGGTCTATCAGAAAAAAATCAGTCACTGGTTTTGTTTTGAATTAAAGTCTTTCTGGTGCATTGTTCATTAAACATAATGACACACATTGAGTAGATAATCAAGACATTAACATAGAGCAGACATTAAGACAGACGACCTCACCCTGGGGGCTTGTATGAAGTCAAACCTGTCACCACTGCCTGTCCACTCATTACAGCATAATCATCATCAATTAGTAAACAGACAACTTGTACACATAAAATTCAAATTCTCCAGTCACTGTGGTTTTGTTTGGCTTGATTACAAAAAAAATGGGCCCCATTCGCCTAAAAAATAGTTTGTTTTTTTCCCCAAATATTTGGTAAAACCCCCTTGGAATGTAAATAATGAACAGTGAAAGAAAGATCAGGTTGTTTGTTTATAATTAAATAAACTGAACTTTTTGATTGATGATATGACTTGTCCACCATATGAACTTGTTGTTTTAATGAATAGTATATGAAAAACTTGACATTTTGCACTCAATGTTTTCCCCGTTTTGACGTTTCAAGACCCGATTTTCCACTTTTAACCCTTTACTCCATACTCCTCTATTGCTTTGGCGAACAGTGTAGATCCAGATCAGCCAGCACATCTGTGCCCTCTGCTTGGTAACTACACTGTTATCTTTTAGTTATTTCTGACCAAGAAGCAACCAGTGCAGATCCAGATCAGATAGCATGGATATGCCAGCTGATCTGGATCTACATTGGTAGCACACACATTAAAATGCGTTTATATGGAGTAAAGAGTTAACAGGCCTCTGATCCCTTCCCACTAAATCCCTTAAAACACCCCCCTTTTAATGCAATTACAAAAAAAAACTCATTGTGCTAACAACATCTCTACAATTTTTCTCATTGATAACAAAGATTCACTTCAGAAATGAATAAACAACTTCTATGAAAGCCTGACTTTCTCATTAACAATATTCTACATGGGAGAAAACCAACAACAATGAACTACTTTATGGAAACTTGGCACGGTTGTTGGCAATTATGAAAATGCAATTCTTATTAAATGATGAAAATGCTGTTCTTAATACACTTCATTTCAGGGGACTAAAGTGTGCCAAGTTCACACTGTGCTGCTGTACTTTTCATTACCCAGTGGCACAGAAGTTTATACAGTTTGCCATGTAATTTCTGCAAGTACAACTAGTTCACGAGACTGCAATCCCAAAATATGCATATATTCAGTTAAGCTCCAGGGGCTTATGGCTGACTTGTGTAGATCCATATCGGCAAGTGCCATTTGATTATAATCTATACTATTCATTTCTACGTTATTTGACCAAGAAATTAACAGTGAAGATCGATCTGATGGCAAACATGCGTTGGCTTATCTGGATCTACACTGTAATCCCATGTGATTAAAGGCATATCTAGGCAGTAGAGTATCAACTTGCTAGCAATGAAAGGAAAGCTGGACCTTCTGACCAGGGATTTCCCTTGATAATACTTAAGGGTTAAAAAATAAACTATGAAATAGATGAAGGATCAATCAATGAAAACCACCATAAAACATGCCACAGAAAAAATAAGAAAATCTTCCCAGTCTTCAACATATACAACAGGATGGGAAAATCTACTTTTCGTGGACAGATTTTGGTCAATATGCTTCACTAATCTATATGATTGGAGGGTACAAATTCTATCCTATATAATAACTGTAATCCAGTGAAATAAAACACTCCCGGAGCAATCAAAACCAGACAAAAATGGGTAGAAATGGGATTGAAAAACCACCATATAATGGGTTAAATGCCTTGTGTAAGATGCAACCAGGGTCACAAGAAGGTTATTGGAGCTTCAGTGATTCAAATAATCACACTTCTGACTGAATCTTGGCCAAACCTATTAGCATTTTCAATGAAATGTCATCTAATGTAGGAAGATTACTTTAATGAAATGTTAAATTTTAAAGATTGATGTCTGACACTGGGTCTCTGTCTGCACATAAATTGATTTTGTTGCATTACAGATTTCTTATCAACAAATTGAAACTGTGTTCTCTCAAAACATCCAGACTTATACCTGTATTGATGCTATATTCCAATTGTAATTATTAGTTAACTCTGTACTCCATATAATTTTATGGGTCATATCGCACATAAGACCAGTGTAGATCCAGATCAGCTGACACATCCGTGCCGCCTGTGCAACATTGGATCTACATTGTTTGCCCAATGAAAACAGCCAAAAATGGTTAAGAATACTATTAGCGTACATTCCTTAGAAGTGTTAGGCATTTTTAATTTTCACACTAAGATAAAACATTGTCTATGGCCTATGCAAACAGTGTAGATCCAGATCTGCCTGCCCATCCACACACAGTCTGATCAGGGTATTCTTTTTTCTCTATTCAGTCAGACAATTATTCTTAATGCATCAGTACTGTCAAGATCCTTTTCAAACCATAAAGTCTGCTATTTGATCCGCGTCAACATATAAGCCACATGTGCCCAAAGATCATAAAACTACAGCTTGAGACCAGTCTCAAATCTCAAGCATCTGGGCCCAAGACTATAAACCTGAGTTTGGAGATCAATCTCAAATCTCAAGCATCTGATTGGCTGAAATTGCGACTGGTCGCCATTTCAGCCAATCAGATGCTTGCGATTTGAGATTGGTCTCCTGTTTTAGTGTTATGATCTTGGGCCCTGGTCACCATTTCAGCCAATCCGATGCTTTGAGATTTGAGACTGGTCTCCTATCTCAGTTTCATGATCTTGGGCCATGTTGTCTTGGTGCATCATATGTAATGAGTATTATAAGCCCCCAATAGGTCACATGTAATCATTGTTGTATTGTGTTTATGCAATGTTAGCCAGGATACATTGTAAGCCTGATACCAAGACTGAAATAGAAACTTCCTTATCAACATTAGGTGTTTCAGGTTACTTTCAAACCTAGAAAGTTATCTCACTTAACTGATACAGTATCAATAGGGAAATGATGCTGATCAATTAAAAGGTGACAGTGATACAAGTGAGCTTATTGTGAAACAGTTAATGTTTAACCCTTTACTTCATATATGTGTGAACAGTGTAGATCCAGATCTGTGCCATGTGATCTAGAAATAACCTCAAGAATCTAAAAGCCTACAGTGTAGATCCTGATCAGATAGCAAAGATATGCCTGCCGATCTGGATTTACACAGTTCACCCATATGATCAAAGGGGTATGAATGGAGTTAAGTCATGAGAGGTGCTAGTAATATAACAACCACCAATTAAGTTTGTCATAATAAATCCTATGTAAGGGCAGTAGCGCAAATGTTAGGATTCCATTGGCATTGCCATTGAAACAACCAGGTGTTGGCTAATGTTCCACAGGCTTAAGCAAAGCCATGTTAACAACCAATCTTAGGTGTTGGCTAATGTTTGAAAGGTTCTAGCAAAGCTATTGTATCAACCTATCTAAGGTGTTGGCTAATGTTAAATTGAAACCTATTCAAAAGACAACAAAATCATAGTGACAGATATGTCTATCAATCGCTAGGTAGCAGCTTGGGCGGTTATCAATTTTTGTCTATAGAAATGATGTAATCATAACTGATAATATAAAATCCACCCATCTCGCTTGGTCACATGTTAGGGAGGACCGACAACACATCCTACGCATATTTAGGAAAATATTTCAACAATGATTGCTTTGGTAAAACATTTTATAGCAACATGGAAAGCATTAATACTGTGGTTATCACTTTATTTTGCAGGAAAAAATTTTTGCACAAATGATATATTTGGCAGGCATAAATTCACGCAATCAATTTTTCAACAAGGACAAATTATTATATAGGGTAATTTCACTGGGGTTGAAACTTGTGAATTATTTAACCGTAGCACGAAATATGCTAAAGTTAAACCCCACAAAATATAACGATTCCACATTAATATTGAGAATGAAATTATGCATATTGCTTTACCAGTAACCTGACCTTTATTTATTATTTATATGTATACTATTAGTCATATGTTTATTTGCAACTTACAAAATATGAGTCATATGTAATGTTTATTTTTGACTTTGAAAAACAGATGTATGAATTTGGAATGTAGTGCATGATTCAAAGGCATACGTCTGTATGCATGATTCAATGCATACGTCTTATGCAAACAATGGCAGGCTTTCATATAGCAGAACACTACACATTTTCCTTCATGTTTAAATTTCGCTTAATTACAACATTACTCATGAGGAAATTTTCACAGCTTATCATTAATTTCCATACATTAATCTAAAGTCGCTGCCAATTTTAGTGCACAGTGTTGCCCAGATACTGTGGCTTGTTATCTACATATTGATCAGCCAGTGAAAAGATTTTTATCAGTCTGGTGAAAATAGCATCTTTTAACATGCCACAGGGCAGTTATTTTAGTTTTATAAAATGTCCTGTTTTAAAAAGCATCCCTCCCTTTCCAGCCGAGCAGGTTTTATACCTTTCCTCCATAGATACACTTTTATTTCATGGGTGAATACTGTGCCATCTGATCAGGATCTACACTGTACCCTTTTAGATTTCTACATAAGGCTATTTATTACTGATACACAAATGTGGCGGCTGATCTGGATCTACACTGGTTGCACATGCATACATGGAGTGAAGTGTTAAAAGCAGCCCTCCCATTCCAGTTCAACAGGTTCTTCAAATAACCCACTTAAAATGAAGCTATTTTGCATCATTTAAAAGTACCTAAATTAATATGAGCCTGTGTGTCTCCAATGGTGAAGTACCACTTAGATAATTGAATATGTGAGACAAGTAGGTTAAACACTATTTGGTACAACCAAACAATTGCTTTCAGACATTTATTTTTATGCCACACTAAAATAATTATAGTATTTTGCTGTGAACATAAACTGCAGACTGGGTTATATCAGCATTCACAGCCTTTCTCAGGAAGCAGGCATTTTACGACCAACTGGTGAAATTTCTCAATAAGAGACATCCCCCACCCAACAAAACTGACCACATGGCTGCTATTTTAGTGATACAGTTGCCATTTCATTTATTTTTAGACCCTCCTATTATTAATAAATCCCTTTCTTCATTGAAAGATAATGAAGCCACTCTCATGGGGAAGGGGAAGAATTTCTCCATGCAATATTATCACACCTCAGTGGAAGTTCAGAAAAGCTTTGTTTTAATTTGTTAAGTTTTAAGCCCACAGTCTCATTTCTCTTTTCATTCAACCCCCTTGAACTTTGAAATAAAACAATACCCAGTTCCATACCCCATCCTGCACCTTCAGCAACCAATTCACTCAATAGCTACATTTCTTTCATGTTTGCCTCCTTTCAAAACATTTTTCCTATTACATTATACTCCTAGGCTCTTAATGCTGTTTTTGTTTGCTTAGTTTACACTCCCAAAGTATTTTACTATTAAACCCTTCCACATTCCCATGAATGGAATCTCTAGGCTATTCAACTTATCAATAGTATTAAGTTATTTGCAAGATCCTATCGGCAGTATTTAAAATGTATTACAAGCAAATATTATGTTCCACTAGGATAGTAATACTCTTTGCAACAAGGACTTAATGAGTCTGAATAATGAGTTCTCCTTCAGAAAACACGCTGAATGTGAAAATAGGTTTTCTCTGTACATCTGATTACCACAGAGCTACTTCGTATCTCAAATTACGCACAGTCAGCAATTTTACTCTTCCAAGGTCATATCAGTATTGCAGAATGGTCAGAAAATAAAAATTGATAGCAGAGGTCTCGCTATCTTTTAAAATGGAAGGGTGTGTAAAGACAATAGAAGAGATTCTGGGCTCAAAAAACGAATTGGCGACTTGTTTCTGAAAAACAGCTGGATCATATGGTCATTGCCAGAGTGGGAGGTGAGTGGGGAGGGAATAGCTGTCCCCCGCCTCTTATTGAGACCACAGGGATAGTCAAACTACTCTTACAGTCATCAGCTGACCATAACCTTTATACCAACACCTATATTCCCTGCCAACATGCAATGTTTTTCAGGCTGCTATTGTGAATCTATACCCTTTACTTTAAGGCCACCAGTATAGATCTAGATCTAGATATTTGTAAGTCTGACCAAAATCTACTCAGTTTGTTTTTCAGATTCATAAGATTATTTTTTACCAGGAAGCGAACAGTGTGCATCCTGATCAGACAGCACAGATATGACTACTAAAACTGATCTACAATGGCCGAAATATGTCAAGCCAATGAGAAAAGTTGTGCTGCAACAATGCTAGATTATGATGGTATTGATTTTGCAACGGCAAATCTAGGCCAATTAAAAATTACATAAATCTTCCCGATAATAACAACAAATCCTACTTCCTGAATTTCTAATCGTAACAGAAAAACTATTTGTTATACAAACTGATTTGGCTAGGTGTCAACTTGCTAACATGCAGGTTTTATTAAAACCTACTCTTATCATGTGGTATGTTAAACTTTTCATCAAATATCTGTCATATAATCATATCAGTGTATGCAATCATCGCCTGTATTCAATTTATAAGACCTGTTAAAATACATTTAAACGAAACCATCTGTCTGCATGAAGTGAATTTTTTTTTTGTTCTTGCTTCATTGAAACTTATCAAACCCTTTACTTAACTTTCCAACTGCTATGAACAGCATTATCTTTTAAACCGTTTACTCCAAATAAACATGTTTTTACTCTCATGCCACTGGAGTAGATCCAGATCAGCCAGCACATTTTTGCCATCTGATATGGATCTGCAATGATCACATGTTGGTCAGAGATATCCCAATGAATTCAAAAGCAAACAGTGTAGATCCTGATCAGACAGCATGGATGTACTGCTTGATGTGGATCTACACTGTTTTGATCTGGATCTACACTGTTTTGATCTGGATCTACACTGTTCACCCAGGCCATTAAGGCACATAAATGGAGGAAAGGGTTAACCTTTCAAGTCTTAAAAACAGCATAACTACCGTATATTCACTATTAAACACCCCCGGGGGCGTTACATTTTGCAAAGGGGGGGGCGTTTAATAGAGACCAACTATTGACAAAATGTAGTTTTCAATAATTGTGTTATTTTTTAATAAATAACCGTAGGAAACAATTCTGTCATTTTCCTATAACTTATTTTTAAAAAACTTAACCTGAAATGAAATTTTTCACACTGAAATGATGAAATGTATTCATTTGGATTAATGCTGAGAGATTAAAGATTGTCATGTTATTGTAAGTCACTCGTTTACTTTTGAAAAAAGACTGAGGGGGCGTTTATTAGGGGAGGGGCGTTTAATAGGGAATATCTACACTGTTCTTAAAAGGGATAAAAGTCGTAGAGTAAAAGGAACAAATCTTTCAGAGTAGACCATTACATAGTCTAACTAAGCTAATTTGCCATGCAGCATAAAGGTGAACACACTTAACAGCTCTTAAGAACAGGAAGTTAAGACTCCACGCTACATTTAAACATACAAGACATGGAACTGCCTAATAAAAGAAAAACACGGAAGAGATCAGGCGAAATTGTTCCAACTTCCAGACTTCAAAGAAACATAAGTAATTTCGCTTTTTGTATATCATCAAAGCATAATCATCATGTACCACTGAAGTGAACACAATAATCAGTGAACACCAGCCAAAATTACAACTTAATGACAAATCCTTGGAGTGAAAATCTATTAACAGGGTTTTTTCGCAGCCAGAGGAAGGGGCCCATGCTGTATAATTTTAGGGAAAATAGCATTATTTCAACTAATGGGGACTGATGTAAATTAACTTTTTGGGTAATTCTGCATGATTTAGGAGAAATTTTGAGTGTTGAAGGCGCCTATACACAGCCCTATTTTTAAATTTTACTCCTGGATATGCCTTTTTATCACATGGGCAAACTGTGTAAATCCAGATCAGCATGCACAAGTGTGCCATCATAGTTTGACCTATGTTTATTTCTTCTTAGTCAGAATAATATTCATGAATCTTAAACCACAGTCAGGGCTTTTTAAGCTAGTCTCACGGGGCCGAAAATGGGCCCCATTCCCAATGCCAAATAGCAGCCATTTTTCCCAATTTCAAGAAAAAAATTCCCAATTTTAAGAAAAAATTTCCCATTTCAACAGAAATAACTTATTTTGCATACAAAATAGAAACAATCAAGAGAATCTATGTAATCAAGGGACTTTTCAAATTACAAAATTAGTTTGTTTACTTTTGATCAGTGATCTGTTAAATCTACATTCCTTGAATTTATATATGCAACCTGTTTAAAACCACTAGATACCATGTACAAAATTCCCAATTTGAGCAGGGGCCTTTTTCCCAAATATCACTGAAAAAGCCCCGACAGTGAAGATTCTGACCAAACAGCAAATATGAGCCAGCTAATCTGGATCTACACTGTTCGCCCAAGTGATAAAAGATGTATCTAAGGAGTTAATTGTTAACAAGGTCATGGCATCCCTCTGTTCCATGGCGAGACATTTTACACTTGCAAAAAAGTTGTCAACAATCACAAGGGCTTTTCAGGAAGAAAAACAGATCTAAGTACATCCTTATTTCAATGAAATCAAGGGTGGGGCTTTTTGAATTATTATCTTTGCAAGGATCCCTCCCATTATTTTTGACTTGATATTCTTATGTTGCTTGTAAGTAAAATCTTAACCTGCTGATTATAAACTTTATTAACTTAATACCTAATGGTGTAGATCCTGATCCAATGTGCAGGCAAACCTGGGTCTACACTTATTTGGAATGAAAAATATCCTCTGCTGAGTACTTAGAACACGACAAAATACCAGCTCAATCAAAAATTGCACTCCAGACCTCCCGAAAGTTGAAAATATGTCAGACATTTGGTCAGATGAGATGTGAAAATCTATCTGACCGAAACAAATTCTGCCAGACCCAAACAAGTTTTAAGGCTATTTGCAAGTGGAGTTCAAATTTTTGTCTGACATTCGGTCTGATAACATAAGAAATCTAGTCTAACCGGCTCAAATTTTACCAGATAGGTCCTTCGGTCTGGCAACTTTCGGGATGTCTGGCACTGGTATGAAAAATATGAAAAATCTTGATAACGAAAGATACATAAGATTTTTTTTATGTCAACTTGCTTTTTTTTTACATTCCACCTAGTACTATAAAAGGAAAAGGAGGTCTTGGTTTGATCAAAGCGGTTGTAGTGAGTATAGATGGTAAAGGTTTATCAATGAAACAACCATTCCCTCAGGTTATCTATAATCAATGTTTAATTTATTATCACCACAACTCTGGTATCGTGTTCAAACAAATCCTTGTATTAAATACATACTTGCCTTCTTTTAATATAAACCTCCTATCCCAAAATAATAAAACTGAAAATAGGAGACCAGTCTAAAATCGGAAGCATCCCACTGCTTGAAATGGAGAATAGTCACCATTTCAACCAATTGGGGCACAAAATCAAGAGATTTAAAACCAGTCTCCAATCTCAAGCATTGGATTGTCTGAAATGGAGTATTCTTAGATGATGGAGATTTGAAATTAGTGTCTTGGGCTCAGATGCTCAAGATTTGAGGCTGGTCTCCAGTTTCAGTTTTATGACAGATCTTAGGCACAGATGCTTAAGATCTGAGACAAGTCGGCTCAAGATCTGAGACTAGTCACTAGTTTCAGTTTTATGATAGATCTTGGCCACAGATGTTCAACATTTAAGGCTGGTGTCTAATTTCAGTTTTAACTTTCAACATCAAACATCTATAAACACAAAATGCCTTAACCTTTCAATCACTTATGATTTGCCATTTTCTTATGCAAAAATGCAGTTTACAGCAAAACCTGAAGAAAATGTATCATTCAAATCTCAAATACTACCATTTATGGTCGTGAAAAGTTTACTTTATGATTAAGACAGAATAAAATTTGTCAAGCATGACATACTATGTAATTTATCACCACAAATTGCTGCTTGATAGGTGTTCATGTAATTATAATGAAAAACCTCCAATGAAAGGATTGTGTTCCTTGTAAAAAATGCATTGACCACCATACCACCTGGTAGCCACACTGTCTAACCAATGATAATATTTGTTTATAGTCCATCAAGATATAAAGGTTTAATGTCCTGTCTAGCCACAGTGGGGTGCATTTTTCTAGGTGTGGAAGAATTTGTTAACCTTTTAGTTCATGGGATATGGCAAACGGTGTAGATCAGGACCAGCTGGCCCACATGTGCTGTCTGATCAGGATCTACACTGTTCACTTTCTGATTAAATGGGCATTTTTTTCAGACTGACAAGTAAAAAGTGTAGATCCTGATCAGATGGCATGGATGTGCCAGCTGATCTGGATCTATACTGAACATGTGATAAAACCAATATCTTTGGAATAAAAGGTTAACTTGCTATCTGACCTTTGCAAGATTTGTGAAAACGAAATGTGTTCTGGGGTTTAAATTTGGACATTTATTCTAGTGCAAAATACACAAAATTCAACCACCCTCAAAATATAATGATACAACAGTAGATGTTTGTATATATCTCATCCACTCTTGTCTATATCCCACCCTCTTAGCCCTTTACTCCATTTAAACATTTTTACGTGTGTGAGACCAGTTTTGATCCAGATCTGCATTGTTTGTTTTTATATTATTAGGTTACTTCTTACCAAGCTGCAAACATTGCTTGAGATCCTGATTAACGGCTGATCTGGATCTACACAGTACGCCCATGCCATAACAGCATTAATATGGAGAAAAGGGTTAACCTGTCTAACTAATACTAACCTTTTTGTTGAGCTTGAGCCATGTGGAGTATCCTTTTGTGTCGACGTACTGTAATCCGAAAAACCAGATTTCTCTCAGCCCTATAGTCTTCACAACCTGAAAGTCACATTTAACCCTTTACTAATTATATATACATTTTACTGCATGTGCAAAGAGTGTAGATCCAGATCAGCCAGCACATTGGTGCCTGCTGATCAGGATCTGCACTGTTCGCTTTTTTATTTATTACCTTATTTCTGACCAAAAAGCAAACAGTGCAAATCCTGATCAGACAGCACAAAATTAAAATCCTGATCAGACAGCACAAAATTAATGCTGGATCTACACTGTTCACACAGGCCATAAAATGGGTATATATTGAGGAAAGGCTTAACAGGCATTATACAATTTATGCAGTTACAACATCTACAAGCATTCATAGTCTAAGAAAAATCATTAATTGCTACAAAAACATGATTATTTGCTCTGTCCATTTGTTCTGTTCAGAATATTGAGCACATTTATTTGTGGACACCCATAGTTGGCAACCTCAGCAGCAATGACTTGATTGTGTTTAGGTTGCCAGAGTAGGGTGATTTCCAAATTAATGTGAAATACCAAGAATCTTCTCTCCCTTGGCTCAGCAGTGTGAAGTCAAGATCCCAGCAGTGTGAAAAGTCAAGGTCATCTGGGGGACTTATTTCAAGTCTACTGCTAAACCATTCCTAGATTAACTTCACCATCTCTGACCTTGACCCCTGACCTTGACCCTAGACCTCTGATACTTAAGATTTTGCTACAATTGTAGTACAATCAATAAAATAGTAAATATATGAAGAAGTAATTACCTGGTCGAAGAGCTGTTTGCCAGTCGTATTAGGCTGAATGGCAAACTCCAGCTCCGCGTCCATCGTCGTGACGCGCACATTCACCTGAAAATATAAGGTTTAACATTTTAAAAAAATAGCTTATAACACTTTGCTCTGAGAAAATGATTTATCTTATTTTATAGTCATAGTCCTGAAAGACAACATACTGAAATAGGGCCTCTAATACATTACCGTTGTTGTTCGAATATAAGCCGCACTCGTGTATAAGCCGCACTGCCCCCAAACCTGATGGAACAGATGAAAATGGCTTAATGAAGTGAATAAGCAGCCAAACCTGTGTATTAGCTGCACCCATAACTTTTTACCACCGAATTCTGGGAAAAAAGTGCGGCTTATATTCAAACAATGACGGTAAAACACCTCCTAAAGACCGACCTGATATCGAGACCAACCAGTTAAGACCACTTATGTGGTTTAACACAGTTGTTTAACACTTTCCTGGGATTAAGACCACCCACTATAATGAACATTTCTGTCATATCCCATAGGTGGTCTTTAACTGTAGGTAGTGGTATACACAAGCTTTTCTCCAAATTTTATGTTGACTTTACGTTATATATACATGTGCAGGGCTCTCACTAGACTTACAAATGTGAGAGAAGTTTTGTCATATTGTAACTGAATGATGCAAAACTTTTCAGTCAACAGCATTCTTTCCCTATAAAGTCTATACAAAATGACATAGCTTAAAGAAGGGAGAAGTCTAGTCAAAAGTGGAAGACTACTTCTCTCAAAGTCTCCCTTAGGTGAGAGTCCTGCATGTGGTACATAAATTTGCTATTATAAAAAGCATATTTGGGGACTGTTAACATTATAGCATCTTTTCACAAACTGACAACATGTCATTAACCTCATTGAATATCACTGATCTAAAGGTGAAAAGATAAATATTTCAATGTCAAATGAATATATCGAACAGTCGATTTGAGTACATCATGAGGTCAATAAATTTCATCTACCAGAGACCATGCTGGCAAGGTGCAGGAAAATCATCATGCCTCAGGTTATCTAAGTTCACTATATTAAAATATTAAATTGCCAATACATTGTTCACTTATTTTATTTTTAGTTTATTTTATTAGCCTAATTTTTATCTCTTTTTTTTTTGTTTGGTGGGAAAGGGGAATAACATTAAAAACTTATGAGATCTTTTTCCTCCATAAAAGCATCATGTTCAATCCAGGTGATAACAGCTTTTAGTGTTCACTTAAGTCATAAATACTGATAGATATTATAGATACCCAATAGATAAACACTTTTGATCTGTTTAAATTACCAACTTCACAAAGACTAACATTGACAGCAAACAGTTTATAGGAACTGTGTGAGATTGTAATCAGACACTCTACAGGGGCAACCTGACATTGTCAACAATAAGCCTGACATTGTCAGCAGATAGACTACAGGGACAACCAAAGATTGATAGTAAACAGGGACAATGTGACATTGGCATCAGACAATCTACTGGGGCAACCTGACATTGTCAGCAGTAGCCTAACATTGTCAGCAAACATACAACAGGGACAACCTAAGAGTGATAGTCAGTAGGATACAGGGACAATGTGACATTGGCATCGGACATTCTACTGGGGCAACCTGACATAGTCAAATGGTGTACAGTGACAACCCAAGTCAAAATTGCCAGGGGAGGGGGATGGGGAAGATAGGAAAATTTGTTTGTACAATTTAATGAAGCCATTTTATTTACCGGTAGATCAGAGTATCCATGACTTGTGACCAACATGCAACCAGGTCAGAGTCCACATCAGAAATAGTCTGATCGGAATCTACTGTAGGATGTTTGCTTTTCAGTGGCTGAACTCCAGCAATATTCACTTTCAAACTACATCAGTAGTACATGATTGTATCAATGGATCTGCAAATCTGTCCAATTTGATCAGAATCTACACTGTATGCTTTTTAGATTTATTAGATTATTTCTGACCCAAAATATTAAGTGTAGATTTAGATTGGACTGGAAGTTAGGCCCCAAGCAGGAGGCCCTAGGCCTGCTTATATGTTGTAATGGTCTAGCATATATATTTTCACACATGTTTTTGAAGTTCATAGCAACAGATTTAAATTATCCTTTTTTAGCTAAATAAAGTAGGGATGATCAAAGCCTATCTTGTAATAACCAATGGTCACAAGCAGTTTGTGTTTATCCCTGTCTGAGCTCCTGACAAAATTTTCATGCAAAAGGTATTTACCACCGGATGTTCAGGCTTTGCGAAAGCTGCCGGACCGTCGGACATGTCCGGCAAAAATCAGACTGGTCCGATAATTTTTTTCCGAATTCCGGACCTTATGTCCGGCACAATTCAGTCGTTTATTTTCGGATAACGACAGAGTGAGAGTCTATCCGTCTGGAACGAGTACCGAGATTTATCAAGTCCGATCAAGACAAACACCGAGTTTTCTCCCTTGAATAAAAGAAAATGTCAAACGTGCTTCGCCGTTTCTTTTTAAGTTTCATATTCAGGATTCAGATTAATTTACCATATGCGATCTTCGACCATGTACAAAGAAAATGTCGTTCTCGCGGTATAACGATGGCGATACAACAGGCAAAAAAAAAAACACGGAAAAAATTGATGAAAATAGAAAAGCAAAACAAAAGGAATAGGAGACCAAGCGCCCGCAGCGAAAATTGGTTTTAAAAAATGGAGAAATGGACGCCTGTTGTTACTTTTCGATGAGAATAGTTTTGATGAGACAGTATTTGATGACACTGAAGAAATCGTACCCAGTTCAGATGTACGTCCTGTGGAATCCAGACCATCCAATTTTTTTTCCACATACTCTATTGACATGTTTTGTGGCTGTTTAGATAATTATTATGAATGTTTTGATTTCCAGACCATCAATCTGGATAAACTGATGTTTAATGTAAGAGAAAAAAAGTGTTACAGAAACCTTTAAAGGATGATGTGTCTTTAATTTAATACACAAACACAAGTTTACATGTATTTGAAAAAAAATTCGGTCAGACAAAATTTCTTTCGGTCAGACAAGAATTGGAAGTTTGTCTGACCGGATGTCAGACAAAGTTTTCAGCAGTTTCGCGAAGCCTGGATGTTTGGGTGTAAATGGTGTTTACCAAAGTGAACAGGTACTGGATTAATTTATAACTGTACCTTAACCCTTTCCTCCCTATATATGCATTTTTACACATGTGTGACAAATGTAGATCCAGATCAGTCAGCACTTTCGTGCTGTCTGATCAGGATTGGCACTGGTCGCATTTTGGTCAGAAATGACCTTACAAATCAAAAAGCGAACAGTTTAGATCCTGATCAGATGACCTGAAAGTGCCAGCTGATCTGGATCTACATTTGTCACACATGTGTAAAAATGTGCCCATTCAATAAAGGTTTATCAAAGGAGGAAACGGTTAAGTAAGTAAAGAATATAAATAAAGGTGCACTCAACCACCTTTTGGAATATGAAAGGATACCAGTACCCCCCAGTGTTTTTTTTATGCCAAATATTTGGAGAAATAGGGCCCCATTCCCCCCCTCAAAATAGTATATATTTTTCCCCCACATCCGTAAAAAAATTCCCCCTCTGCTGGAGTCTGTTAAGCACCGTTCGATAGTGAAGATGATAAATCTGAATTTTGGATATGTTTAATGGATACCCCACTGATGGACAATACAGTGACAAGAATAATTGATAAATTTGCAGACAGAAAAAGACATCTCACTGTAGACCACTGACTTTCTTTGAATTAAAAGATCAGTGAATACTTTGTTATGTTGTATTTGACAGGCTGCAAGTATCTTCCAAATATTCCACCTTTCTTTTGTTCGCGTCGCAATTTTCCCCCTCCAAAGGGCTGGGACCCCCTTCCCCCAAAAGAGAAAAAAAAACACTGCCCACACATATAAAATTCGATGGGTATTTGCTAAAAACCAAAGGGTATATGAGCAAATACCCCTCTTATCTGGAGCATTACCCTGTCCTTTCAATTACGCTTGTGCATTTTCACAACTAATGAGTAAACAGTCAATTTTAACCCAAACTTCTAGCCTTAAATTCATATTCAAGGTAAAGTGACTCAAGATTGTTTTACAATTTTTTATCATGAAGATAGTGAATGATTTGATACCTGTCAATACCAATGAAACTGGTCAAAGGACATTCTTTGGTAGCTAGCCAGACCTGTGTGTTTAATTGGGTGTGGATATAATCCAGATAGTGGACCTACTATCAGTAACTTTAATGTGGGCTGTGTGATGACAAATTAGATATGGCATTTCAATAAATTTTCTCACCAGACTTCTCGAAAGTCGCCGGACCGTCGGACCTGTCCGGTAAATTTTAGGCCGGTCCGGCATGATTTCATATATTGTCGGACCGATTGTCCGGCAAACATTTGATCTGCATATTCCAATTTTATTGGCTAAATTACAGTTTTGCTCGATGTTTTTACTCGAGACTGTTCCGAGGGAAATAAGTGAGGATATCCGAGTGCAATAATTTTACGTATTCGTCTTCATGACAATTCGTACCACTGCCGCTTCTTTGACTGTTTCGCTGGGCATGACCATTCTTCATCAGAAAACGACTGACTGCGACTGGGTAGGAGTCTACCGTTTCCTACATTTCGCCCATTTTCACCTATTTCCATTTCGTAATTTCGGACTCACAAAATGGCGTTTTAAAAATATTTCACTGGAGCAATTCCCGGTAAAAAGAGAAAAGTAACAAATGAAGAAAAGCTGCAAAAGAAAAAAATACCAAAAACACTTACTGGTTTGTAGATTTTATACAAAATGGATAAAAGATCGTTAATGCTTTGACTTCCAAGATGAACTATTGAATTTTGAAAAACTGATCATGTAATAGTAGGGAGTGATTTTACTCTCCAGTAAATCAGGCGATTTTCTAAGTGAAATAAAAAAAGAAATATATTCTGTCTTACAATGGTAAAACAAATATCCTCTATATGCAACATAAAGAAAAATAAAAACACCCTCAATACCGTGTTTTGCTTATTTTATTTTTAAATGTTTTGGTCAGACAGAATTTGTTTCGGTCAGACAGATTTTCACATCTTGTCTGACCGAATGTCTGACACTTTTTTTCAACTTTCGGGAAGTCTGTCTCACTCCTAATATTTGATTCACATGACTGTTTTTTGTTATCAAGAGATGGGCTTGGTCAAAAATTATTTACCACAAAGTGAGAATTCTCCCTTATATAGTATACACTTTGTGGGTTTTTTATCTGGGAGGTAAATAAAAAAAGAAGGTTAAGATATTCAAACATGCACTTGTCCACAATTGTAATAAAGTAATAAAATCTGGTCTTGAACAAACAATTTTCAATGACAAAAATAAGCATATATTCAAATATGCAATACATTCTACTGACCATCAGTTGTAACAAAACGAGCATTTAATTAAATACTTGTGCTTCTAAAAGTAGAAAAATAAAGGTAACAACTAATCATTGCAAAATAAGGCTTGCTCAAACATCCAGTTTTCTAAAAATAAAAAGTATTATAGTATCAATTCACATGCTGATCTGGGTCTACACTAGTTGAAAATGTATCAATGCACAAGCTTATCTGGGTATACACTAGTTGAACAAGTGACAAATGCTTGAGCAGCACTTAAATTATTTAAGGTTACTAGTGAAAATCTAGAATTTGTGCATCAAGGGTTAAAAGTTTTAATGTTACTTCTAGAAATCTAGAATTTGAGCATCGGGGTAATCAAGTTTACTCACCGGCTTTGGCATGATTGCCCTCTCTTGTGCACCTGCTTACTGAAGATAATCCTTGAGGTGAATGTCTAGTGCTTTAATTCCTACAACACAATGAATAACACTATGTATAAAACACTGGTTTGCAAAATGGTATCACACAATTATTCTACGAAATTATTAAAAGTGTATTAACCCATTCCTCCATAGATGTACCATTACAGCATGGGCGAATAGTTTAGATCCAAATCAGCTGGCACATCCATGCCGATCCGGATCGTGAACAGTTTAGATCCAGATCAGCTGGCACATCCATGCCATCTGATCAGGATCTAAACTTTTCGCTTTTTGATTCATTAGGTTATTTCTTACCAAAAAGGGACCAGTACAGATCCTGATCAGACAGCACAGATGTGCCGGCTGATCTGGATTTACACTGGACGCACATGCGTAAAAATGCGTATATATGGAGAAAAGGGATAATACACTGGTCTGCAAAATTATTACCCTACGAAATTATGAAGTGTTTTAACTGAGTATCGCTTCACAATGTCAGTTAAGATCAACAAACACTATAAGTATAAACTTATCTACTTGTCTTAACTCTTATCATACATAAATGTTACACATGACAAGTGACTCAATAAACTTCACAGCAAATCAAAAATGCAGGATTTCTAATTCTATGTTCACAACCCACCCTGTTTTATGGGTGATGACATGTTTAATTTAAGTGGGGGCCATAAAGAGGAGTTTTTTTGCTTATGGCAATCAATAATTGAGATAGTCAGGTAAGCAAAGAACAGAAATAACTCAGGGCTATTTCAGCTGGTCTCCAAGGGCCGAATATGGGCCCTATTCCCAATGCCAAATAGTGACCATTTTCCCAATTTCAAGAAAAAAATTCCCAATATCAAGAAAAAATAGAAACATATAATAAGAGACTTTTTTAATTAACGTGAATCATATGTTTATTTTTGATAGATGATCTTTAAAAACTACAAACTGGAAGAGCTCTGTAATACTTTCACAGTATAGCAAGACAAGTTATATGTAAAGCAGAATAATAAGTGTTTAAATTTCCAAATTGGTTTGATTTGTCAATACTTTTTTCATCAAATTTGACGATTTAACCGCTTAAAAAATCCCAATTTGGTCAGAGGCCTTTTCCCAAAAGTCACTGAAAAAGCCCCGAGTGTAGCTTTTATGGTAAAGTTAAAAACACAAGTCTGCAGGGACTGGTGCCGATTGATATTCTGCCCCAAAAAGTAATAGTATCAAAGACAATGACACAAAAACATAAATGCACCATTTTAAAGCCATGGCTGCCAAAATATGTCAAAAATAAACTTAATCACAAGTTAGTAGAATCAATTTTGTGGGAGGTAAAGATATATTACCAAAATTTTCAGAAAATGTTCGAGACCTTGACCTTCAAATTTGAGGTAGGGCCATGGTTTTACATGTAACACAGTTAACTAGTTCAACATTTTGGTGAAGTCCGGAAGAAAACTGATTTTAGGATATGAATTTTGCACAACTTGTTTTCTTTGAACACAAAGTTAAGACAGAGGTAGGGGTTGTGGCCCTCAAGGGATTGCTATGAAATTGTATGAAACAGAAATCTACCTAATTCTCTGGGATCTGGGACATAATCACTGGATTTTAAAATAATTGTCTTAAAAATCTCAAGGTTGCGATTGTTTTAATTGCATATTATTGTTAATTGCTAAAATATTTTGCATTTTTCATTCAATGATGTCTCAAGGTTGCGATTGTTTTAATTGCATATTATTGTTAATTGCTAAGATATTTTGCACTTTTCATTAAATGATGTCTCCAGAATAGTTAGTGTGTTTTAAGGCAACCCATGTTCTAAGTGATTTTCTCTCAATTTCACAGAAATAATCTTAAGAATTGAAAAAAAATTTAGTACTCCAAATAATAATACAGTCGTGGTGCTAAAAAAATTAGTTTATTTTACTGTAAAGTTCTAATATTAATCATTATCCATCTAAAATCGAGAGCATATCCATTTCATTTCATGTATTCTACGTGTTAGAAGGATGTTCTACACAAGTGCAAAAGTTGTTCATTTCACATAAATTGTATTTAGAGTACTCCACACCAAGAAAAATACGTAACTGACATGCTTGCACTTTGTTATGCAATCGTGGTCAACAGTTTTACATCTGATGCACAGCACTTACACCTCCCATTCTAAAAGACTCTTGGAAGAGTTTGTGGTAGCGCAATCCTGCCCCTCACCCAATACTAATGGTACATGAAGGTGCAAACAATGCAAGGAGGAAAAACCCCCAACTGCAGCACTTGCTTAAAAATTGCTGATCTTAAAAATTGTGGATATTGTCACACCTGGATAAGAATTGTCAGTCAAACAAGTGGTTGATAGTCCAAACTTGTTCTTTACCAAAATGTCATGCACTAGTTTTCATCTATAAAATTAATAAATCAACTTTTTAAGGAATACATGTAAATTGGTAACAAACTGTATAAGTGGCCAGTTCCAAAAACATGATCAAAGCGACAAGACTCAAGGCAATAAAAAATCACATTTTAAAAATTAATGATGGGGCATGACCCATGTTGTTTTGCAAAAGTTACTGAAAACAATGAATGAAATCCCTAATAAAATTTGTATCAATTGGTGTCAACAAAAGAAAACTTGCTGAATTAACTTCCAAAATGACAGAATTCCAACAGCATTTACCGTTACACAAATTACACACTATTTCCCACGTTCAAGAAATGGCATACAAAGGCGTTTGTATATTGTCTGTGATCTTTATATATTCCGTTTGCAATGTGACTCATTCCGTTTCCCCGCCCAAATTTCCTGTCAAAATATTTCAATACGCTTTCAATTCGAGATGGACAATGCTATATCGAAAAAAATGCACTTGGCAAGTAAACCTAAAAACCTTGTTTAAATCCAGGCTGATTTACAAGGTGACACGCCTTAAATTACCGTATATCACTGTAAATCCTTCTTTGACAAGAATTTTCACTTTCCTAACCGGTTCAAAATGGCCGACAAGGGTGTGCCTTGAGCAATTGAGATTCTATTGTCGGTAATTCACCTATCCCTCTACAGTGTTATTGCCTCGTTTGAAAACGAAACGGAATACACGGACCAGAGTCAATACGGACAATATATTCAAGCGGATGAATGACATGCTGAATAAATATGCTTTTAAAAAAATAGTCATTTCCAGAAAATCAAGCATCCCGCAAATCCAAAATGTAAATGAGGAAAACAGCATTTCTATGTAGACTCTTGATAGAATATAATAGAATCAATTTCAAAAAGACAAAACAAACAAAAGATTAACAAGAATTCAGAGAACCAGACGAAATCCCGCTGGAAATGGTGAGTGATTAATTTTTTTTCTTAGGTGCATAAACACTTATACACTTATCAGGAGTAGCAAGACATTTTCGACCCTAGGACATTTAGACCCCAAGACATCTTATGGGACATTTCAACCCCAAGACATTTCGGACCTAAGACATTTCGACCCCAAATCTTATAGACATTTCGACCCAAGGAAGTTACAGATCCAAGATACATAAAATATGACTATTAAACAAGTTTATATGTACTTTTGACATGACTTTCGAACAAAACTCTATTCAGAAGCCGAAGCGCCAACTTCAATTTTGATCAAGCACTCTATACATATTAATTACTGGACTATCACACCTCTTGGCATTATTAGCCTTTATTTAAATGTATTTGATGTATAATTATATTAAACTAAAGTTTAACATAACCGTTACAGAAAATGTACACAAAATCTACAAAAATAACAAATACTATCAAACAACAAACATTAATTTAAAATGCATAGAAGATATCAAGTATGCACTAGTACGAAATATTCTAATATTCTCGCCGAAGTAATATTTTAGATCTGATGACGGCACAAAAACATCGTGTATAAGATATAGCGGTTTTCCCCGATAACTATTTTTAGAAACAGTGAATACAAGAAGATTGATTAAAAACGCTTGCAAAATATTCTGAACATGCCATCACAGTGGAAATCAATGCAATACCACATAAAACACACTTGTCACATTATATACATTATGCGGGGTGAACACTTTCCTTGGTTAATAACACTGTCAAGAACGCAATAATATAACGTTTGAAACTCTTTATGTTATTTTGAAACAATCTGGCGGACATGGTAATGCTTTCACAGATGGCTTCTCTTTCTATATCAAGTCTAAATAAACTGGATGGCATTGTTATAAGAACTCATCCATTATATGAATCGAGGTTTCAAGTTTTATTCAGTGTTACACTCGTCATGTTCTCATTCGACATATTGACATAGAATCTGGTCATCAAATGCAAAAAACAATCTGGCAGACACGCTATGCTATCTAGGTTGGCTTCTCTTTCTATATCAAGTCTGCAGAAACTGGATGAGGAAGCCGACGACATCGTCATAAGAACCCATCCATTTTACGAGGTTGCTAGTCTGATTCAGTGTTATACTCGGCATGTTCTCAGGCCACACATTGACTTGGAATCTGACCATAAAAGACCTTTCCTTAAAATTTCTTTTTTAAATAAAGGAATAGATTTTATTGACCTTCCTAGTATATTTAAAGATAAAACAGTTCAATCGGCTGTTCCTAATTATTTTAAGAATACTGAATCGCCTATGGTTTGTTATAAATACAACAAACCAACTAGAAATACAACTTTTAATTACAATAAAATTACCTCAGATTTACAGATCATTGATAATACACCAAAATCTTGAGAGTGTTTAACTTCTAAATATTGCTATAAGCCTGTCGGTCATATTGTTACCGGTGATCTTAATGTAATCAAAGACTCTAGAATTCGTAATTTAATTTCTAAAGGCCCCAAATATAGAATTCCATCCAAAATTGATTTTAATGCATGTCGTGCAGAAATTGCTGAGTCTTTAAACCTATTTTGCAATAAATGGTGCAAAAGAGAACATGCTGAGCCTAATGCACTTTCTAACTGGAAAAAAACACATATTCAAAATAATAGACACTCGTATATCATTTTATGAAAGAAACATTGCTTTATTACCACATCGACCTCGTTTTTACTTTCGTCATTTGAAAAAAGGAATTCAAGACTTTCATAACAAATTTGTTTTAACACCTGCTGATAAGGCTTCTAATAATGTAATTATAGTGTGACGGGTACACTATATTAATATTCAAACTGAAGAACTGAACAGCACTAATGCTTATGTACTGACTTCTTCATCTGAGAGTGATAGTGTTACTGCACACACTCTACAAATTACAAAATTTAGAATCAGTATTGAGCCGAAACAAGACAAAGTACCTACTATGTATTGGTTGCCTAAAATGCATAAAACACCGTACAAAGCAAGATTTATTGCTAACTCTAGTTCTTGCACTACTACTAAATTATCCGTGCTCTTAACTTCTTGTCTTACAGCTATTAAAGAACATGTAATTAGGTATTGCGATAAGGTTTTTGAAACTTCTGGCAAACATTTATTTTGGTCGATTAAAAATTCAAATGACGTTTTGAAAAAGCTTAAATCAAATAATTTTCAGGCGTTCTGTTTGTCTACTTATGATTTCTCAACTTTATATACCTCGCTCCCTCATAATTCAATAAGAGACAAACTAACCAGTCTCATTGAAAAAACGTTTGCTAGAGAAAATAAAACGTTCATCGCTTGTAATGAACATAGGGCATTTTTTACAGATGGCTCTTATGATAATTATACTTTATGGACTTGTCAAGACCTAATAGAGTCGCTAACTTTCTTACTGGATAATATTTATGTTAGATTCGGTACCTCTATTTATAAACAAGTAATAGGCATCCCAATGGGTACTAATTGTGCACCCCTTGTTGCTGATCTGTTTTTATACTGTTATGAAAGAGACTTTATGTTATCTCTTTCTACTGAACATCAAGATGATATAATTACAGCTTTTAACAACACCTCGAGGTACCTTGATGATTTATTAAATATAGATAATAACAATTTTTCATTACTGGTTAATAAGATCTACCCTAAAGAATTACAACTTAATAAAGCAAACACTTCAGAAAAGCAAGCAAACTTTCTCGACCTAAATCTGTCAATTGAAAATGGTTATGTCACTACTAAAATATATGATAAAAGAGATGATTTTAATTTTAATGTAGTAAATTTTCCGTTTTTAGACGGCGATGTTCCCCGTGCAACATCTTACGGGGTTTATATTTCACAGCTTGTTCGCTTTTCAAGAGCTTGCAACGATATTATTGATTTCAATGAACATAATCTTTGCATTACAGAAAAACTTTTAAAACAAGGTTATCGGTATCACAAATTAAGGAAAACCTTTTGCAAGTTTTATCGCCGATATCCAGATCTAATTCATAAATACAGCTGCAGTTTAAAATCACTATTGCAACAAGGAATTTCACAGCCAGTTTTTTATGGAGATTTAATTTATAAACTTAACAAGATAAAAGGCGATGCAAATTTCTCCCGGTTATTCGTAAAAACCATCTGTAAATTTAAAAAGAAAGGTTACCAACATGATATTTTACAGCGCTCTGCATGCCTGGTGATTAACCCTTCTACAGTTGATCATTATGCTTACCTGTTTGGTTGCACGACGGTGGCAGGGGTTTAAGAGTTTATGAAGGTTTATGGGGAAATCTTTTCTTAAAAGAACCTAGAAGCTCGATTTGTTTCTTTTATCCCTGTCATCGTGTTCTTGCTGATTTTACTCCAGGAGCTCTGGTCTCTGTAAGATCATTGAGTACCCGCCCTTTGGCTTTTCAATGCTATTAGATTCTTATGTTTTATATGTTTGTGTGCTTTTGCATGCAACATTGTTGAGCCAATAAGTGGGTTGAAGTTGTTTCACCAAGACAACGTGTATTTGTTTTGTGATATGAGAATTTGTTGGGGCAAGTGTGAGGTTGGTGCACCCTAGAACCTGGTTAAAACCCCCAGTGGCAATTTGATTTGCCACTGACCGTTCCAAGGCGGTAACCCCTCGGGTTCTCATTTTTGTTAATTGTTAGTGGTGTCTCTTTTGAAACTGATCATTTTATTAACCATGCTCTCTCCCTCTCTTCTTCTTGACTGTGTGGGGAGGCTGTTTTTTCTGAATGTGGCGATTCCTGATATGCATATTTCACCTTTTTCTAAACATTTTTTTAAATTAAAGGAATAGATTTTTTAGACCTTCAAAGCATATTTTCGGATAATATGGTTGAAACGGTTGTACCTACTACTCCGACGAATAAGTCATCTGAGTTGAGTTATTGAACTGCAACATGAGTGTACTATTATGTGATTTTGCATGAAACATTTTCGAGTCTGTTAGTGGGTTGGAGGTAAATCACTAAGACAACTTTCACTATTTTGTTCATATGAGAACCTGTTGGGGGAAAGTGTGAGGTTGGATCACCTAAGAACATGGCTTAGACACCAAGTGAAAAATTGTTTTGCCACTGACCGTTCCGAATAAGGAGGTAACCCCTCGAGTTCTATTTTCGTTAATTATTTGTGGTGTCTACCTTTAAATTTTGATCATTTATAACAAATGCTGTCTGTTACTCTCTACTTTTAGGTCGTGTGGGGAGGCTTTCAATATTCAGTGCTCGTGGCATTTTTGAACTTTCGCTTGTGAACTCTACTTTAATGTTTGTGTTTTTTTTTTGTTTTACCACAAATTTGTGAAATATATTCACCTAACCAAAACATAGTGTCGTAATAGCATATTCTAACGCACTAAATAAATTTCGAGCAATCTGATTGGTCAGATGGCGAAAATTTGCGACCTTAAAATTCCTTGTTTACTGTCGTTTGACGTTGACGTCATTTCCTGTTATGACAAACAATCCTGAAGAAGACATTATGGCCGAAACGTCGATGTAATAAAAAATGTTGAAGTTTTGACCTCTATTTGTGATTTATTTAACTTGTTTACTGTCGGTAATCTCACCGACGTATGGATAATCGGGTTCCCTTGGGTAATACCGTACCGTTGTTCACTATACGGATAAATAGAACATGGTACCCGTTTAACGTATGGAATGAGGCCCGATTGAGGGTAGTATGGAAGAGCGTTAGAATAGGAATAACCATGCCGTAATTTTGAAGTTTGTGACGGTATACACAGATTTTAATGGTCTTATATCATTTTAACGGCTCAGGCTGCGCCTTCGCCGTTAAAAATATTTGCGACCATTAAAATCTGTGTATACCGTCGCAAACTTCAAAATTACGGCATGGTTATTCCTATATTAACTGTGTCAGAATTCTTAAAAACCTCACTGTTTACCAACTATAATTTCTAGATCCTAGGTCGTTTTGATTGACCAAATAACTTCTTATGTTGTATATTTTTTGTGCTTTTGCATGCAACACTGTCGAATGTTCCCAGGACAACTTGTGTTTATGTGTTCATATGAGAACATGTAAGGAAAGTGTGAGGTTGGTGCACCATAGAGCCTGGTTTGAAACCCAGTGGCAAATTGTTTACAGGAATATTATTGATAAATTTGAAATGGCATTAAAATATGCTTATACGTTTTCATTTAAAAAAAATGCCATTGAAAATTTGACTGTTTCACTGCGCATGTCTGTACTTCATCAGACAAGCAGGGTTAGGGTTTATTTTCTGATAACGACGGAGAAAGAGTCTAATTGAAAATCTGATTCTGTCTTTCTGGCGATTTCTTACCGGTAATAAATTTTCTTGGAGTTGAATGACTACAAGAACGGTAACTCTGAATAAACGCCAAAAAGACGATTTCAGTCGTTTTATATCTGTTCTGGGGAAAGAGATCAATGAAATTTTATATAAGTACGTTGTTTGTTTATTACCCGCTTTATTACACTCGTGTTATAACCAATTTATGTTAACAATTCATGTGATAATCACAATTGCTAATGTTATCATTTTTCGCGACGTCTACTTTTCTTGTATTTTTACTCATTTAGGTTATACACTACAAATTAAATTTCCATAGACTTCCATTATAACCTTTCATCAATTTCTGAATTTACTATTGGGTCAAGCCCTTAAAATCATACAATTCTCAAGAGAACCAACCTAGACACATCATAAAATACCAATTCCACCATAGCATGACCGATAAACTTTTTCGGCATTTTAGCCAGAAGTGTATCACCCCAGTCTCTGCGGAAGTTTTGTTTACATTCTGTCAAAAATGATAGCTATTTTTAAAGTTGAATTTCACTTTTTTTTCATTATCAATTTCATATTATTTGTATTCAAATTACTACAAAATCATTATATTTTCTCAGAATAATTTTCTTTTAAAAATATTCATTTTCATTTTCTACCAATCAGGCTTGACTTCCTGTAACTAGTCCGCAAATTCCCTGCACAAAATTATTTAGAGGCCTGATCACCAATATTTAGTGGTCTATAACCTAAAACATGCATGTTTGACTTTTTGTTTTGACTATTTTCTATATTATCCAAATAAACAAACTATTCTGAACACAAAAATACCTTTCTTGTCTGTCATTCTCCCCAATTCAGCCCAAAGGCTTAAGGTAAGACCTGTGTAATAGGCACTATTAAGAATCCAACATCTGATTATATTTTCATCAACTGCTTCATACCACTGACTTGCATGCAAAATTTTAATGATTTTCACCGTGTAGTTTTTGAGATTTTTAGCTTTTTTTATTTAAAAAAAGTGAGAAAAAACGTGAAAGTATCCTATTTCTTTAATCGGTGACAAAATTTTTTGTTATTGATAAATTCAACCCTAATTTTTTTACAGTTTATCCAAAATATGTTATATTTTACTAAACCAATTTAAGATATAATATATAAATACAGAATTTATCTTAAAATGACATTTTTTGACCAAATAAATTTAAAAAATGCATTTTTTATATTTCACGAGACTAAATTAATGAAAATTGTGCAAAGTCCTGATTGTTGCAATATACCAAACTTTACCATTTTTAACTATATACCTTAAACAAAATTTAAACAAAATTTCAGAGAAGTTTACCGTCCAGTTTTAGAAATTTTCCAATTGATGACTTGAATAAACACTATTTTGATAGCGAAAACCCCTTTAATCTTGATTATTTTGCTTATTTTAGTTTAAATCATGAGAATTTTATATTCAATGACAGAATTACACAGGAAAAAAAGAAGTATGCCAATTATTTAAGCTCTAGGCTTACAAAAAAAATTAGCTTCCTGTGGGATTTGAACCATGGTCCTCTTGCATGAGAGAAATCTAATCTAATTTACTACTATAGTTACCTCCCTTGGATACTCTTCTGGATATAGGTATTCATTACACAGGTCTTACCTTAATTCTTATACAAGCACTCACTGCTCATTTCCATGCAATTTAAGTACTATAGATTTTAATAGTGAAAAATGGTACCTAAAAATTCACAAAAATTTTAGTTTTCCCACAGATGTCTTAAAACTTGCACACATAAGATCTTAACATGTGTATCACAAGTTGCACTAATATTTTTTGGCTTGGCCTTATTTTTCTTTTTTAAACAGCAATTTGTTTTACCCCACCCCCTACAAAAAATTGAAAAATTTAACATTTATCACCATTTTTGAGCTATTTTAAGACTGCCTTTATGAATATGAAACTGAATATAACTTCAAAACCTCAATAAATCAAATTTATATATGATTAAAAGCTATAAATGTGTGCTTCTGCAACTATGACTAAAAGCCATGCCTTAAATAGGAGGCTATACTTAACCAAATAGAGGCCAAAATGGAGCTACTAGGCAAATTTAGAACCATTATGTGACTAACTTATGACACTAAATTACATAAAAGCTGATAATTTTGCATGGAATATGTACAAATAGTAAAAATATGCAAAAATTCCTATGGCAGATACATCCATTTGCCTATGGTTACATCTGAGTATGGAAAATTCTGCATTAATGAGCTTTATTTGAGTAGTGCTGGTCTCCAACCCCTCAACTCTATCCATTACTGCTTTAAATCCTTTCTAAATGACAATTATGTCTAGAAATACCACAAAAATGCTTAAATCTCTGGTGATTTTATGTGTCAGATAGTCAGTAGGGCTCTGGAAGTTGTCTGAATATACATAACTTACAATTCTCAATCAAAGGGAGATAACTCCTTTGTCCACAATTGCTATATTTTACATATTATCTGTAAAATTTACAACTTTTTGATAAATTATACATCAGATTTTGTTTAAATGATGATTTATTACAACAATGACCAAATTTGAGACTTGTTTAGACACTTTAAGACATACAGACTCACATTTTAATTCAACATTTGTGTCATTCATAAATCTAAAACAGAGCTGTGGGTTCCGCAAGGCCCCTAAGTTAACTCAAAAACAGCAATTCACTGATTTAAATGCATTTTGATACACACTAAAGATATATTTTTTTCAAATAAAGCTGACTATTATGGCTAAAGTGAAATTAGCTACTTACAAATTTGCATTTATAAGGTCATATTGGCCAAAATTTCCTTCATCTTTACTAACTTCTAATTGTTACAATAAAGCCGACAACTAAAATTGAGCCAAAACTTTCCCCTTTTACGCGTAAATTAGGAACAAATGTTCTTTCGCGACATATTTTCCCACACAGATATGCCACATGCAGGCTCATAATGAGAAAAAATAAAAAAAGAAGTCCCTCTCTGTATTGCACCCCCACCTCTGAATTTATAAATAAGCAAAATATGCCTATTTCAGTATTCAGTCAGATCAAATGATCCAATCAAGACTTATTACAGTTGTTTACCTATCTGCTTGTGCAGAAAATCTCCACTTTGGTCCCCAGACTGACAGCAAATACAATTTTTAAAAATTCTATTTTAAATATGGCGCCTTGTGAAGATGGTCCATTTACTTTCACTTTCATATTTAGGTTATACACTACTAATTAAATTTCCATAGACTTCCATTATAACCTTTCATCAATTTCTGAATTTACTATTGGGTCAAGCCCTTAAAATCATACAATTCTCAAGAGAACCAACCTAGACACATCATAAAATACCAATTCCACCATAGCATGACCGATAAACTTTTTCGGCATTTTAGCCAGAAGTGTATCACCCCAGTCTCTGCGGAAGTTTTGTTTACATTCTGTCAAAAATGATAGCTATTTTTAAAGTTGAATTTCACTTTTTTTTCATTATCAATTTCATATTATTTGTATTCAAATTACTACAAAATCATTATATTTTCTCAGAATAATTTTCTTTTAAAAATATTCATTTTCATTTTCTACCAATCAGGCTTGACTTCCTGTAACTAGTCCGCAAATTCCCTGCACAAAATTATTTAGAGGCCTGATCACCAATATTTAGTGGTCTATAACCTCACGGGCTTTGAAGACGGACCCTGTTTGCTCCAAAATTTTGTATAAACTGCCCCCCCCCCCCCCCCCCCCCCACACACACATTTCGTTGTTTGAGGGTCTGCACTGGATAAACACAAAATATACAAAATGTTATTTTGTTGATAGATTGGGCCTGTTACCTGTGGTTCCTAGTCAAATAGCCCCCAAGTCAACTAGCCCCCTAGTCAAAATGTCCCCATTTTGGGCAAATAGCCCCCATACTTTTGGTCAAAATGCCCCTACTGGGAAAAATATGGTCAAATAGCCCCCAGTTTGGTCAAATAGCCCCCATTTTAGTCAGATAGCCCCCATTGTTAATTTTTGTGTTTTTGTCACGATATTTGTGTTCTTGTTGGTATTTTTTCACATTTTTTACATTTGCATGGAAGATAAGGTGTAATATTTTTTTACAAGTTAGAAAATCTTCATCCTCATATTTTATTTATTCAGACATATTGAAGAAGATTGAGTTACTTTTACATAATTACATAATTTTCTCACAAACAATTGTTCAAAACTTAAAAAATTCTTTTTTGAAATAATGTACAAAATTAATGTATTTTTCCAATACACAAATAGACAACTCTGGGAATAAAAACAGTGAAAATGCAAAAAAAAGTTCATGGTAAAAGTATGTTGAAATGTGTATTTTAATTAGATAGTGCAAATAGATCACAAATATTGCAAGTTTTATTAAGGGCCCACAACACTCCTCTCCTGCACGTTCATCGGTAAAAAGAAAATTAGCAAAATCTCAATAAATGTTGTTCAGTGAAACTTTTCACAAATGAGTGCTACTAATATATCTTTATTTTGCATATGGTTAGACACGTAAGAACAGTAAAGAAAAATAACGAGATCTTAACATTCCCTAAACTTCTTTTTACATAAATTCACAAAAACTGAACAACTTTTATTGAACTTGCAGAGGATGAGTGTAGTGGGCCCTTAAGTATGAATTTTTTCCATAAAGGGAAGGTTTCCTTAATTCCAGATGTGCTTGTCAAATTAATGTTTGTTTTTAAATGAATACACAATGCCACTGACATTAATCCTTTATTGCCAGAGGCTTTTTTTTCAAAACACACAGACCCTTTCCAAACACTGTCCAGGGGTTCCACTTGGCTCTGAAAGCCAAGGGTCAATGACCCTTGGGCCAAAATTTTCAAGGGTCATTTTCAAATTTTCAGGGGTCATCATCAATTTTTCAGGGTCATGTATGTGTCAATGCCGTGCGAAACCGACTGCTGCAAAGCTTTCCCTATTCATATTTGTTTAAATCTCATACTAAAAAACAATTCTGTTAAAATCAATTTTACACAATCTTTATTCATAGAATATTTACCAGCCTTCACATATATTATGGAACAATATGACAGGTAGCAAAATGAACAATGAACAATAATAAATAACATGCCACATTACTGACTGACAACTGACAAAAATCACATCACTCTGGTACAACAAGCAAAAAAATGTTTGTATGCTTTAGCATGCCCGTCAAGAGCACCGTGTTGAAAGTTTGAGTTGCCGCTAGTTGAAAATGCATTTTTCTTTTTACCATTTCTACACAAAGAACAGAACATTGCCATGATTCCATCACTGTTTGGTTCATGCGCGAGCCAGTCAAATTATGTTAGCCAATTTGAGTTAACTTTCTCACAACTTTTTTAGAAGCACTCGAGAAAAAATTCAGTCGAATCAGCTGTTTTATTTCTTTTTACGCGAGTCCGTCAGCCCCATGAGATCATTCAGCGCGCATGCGCAAACCAATGTTGATATCCGGCGTGTGAAATGTTAGACCAGCAACAGAATTTGCCGATTATTTACTTAATATTTTTGTAGGATAATGTCGTTATACGCCAATTTGGTAAGATTTTATGAGGTATAACATGACTAAGTTATGATATTACACTGACACTTTATTTGGTTTCAGAAAATTTCAGGCAAAAATTCATTCATTCAACGGATACTGAAAGTGAATAGATATACAGAATAGTTGGGTACGGGGGGGGGGGGGGGGGGGGGGGGGGGGGGGGATGGAAATGGTTTTATTATATTGGTGCATTTCGGATGAGATTTTTTTATTGTTGTTGTATTAACCTGCTTCTAATCTTATGAACAAAACAAAATGTAAGACAAATGTGTGAAAAGTAAAACAAATTACAGCAAAAAAGGGGTTTTAAATCGTGAAGCAAGCCTGCCAAATCTCCGGATTTTATCCTGAATCTCAGGATTTCAAGTTACTTCTCCAGATTTCCGGGGTTCTAGTCAAAATCTCAGGATTTCAGTGAAATTTAAAAAAAAAATAGAGTAATTAAACCTAATTTAAAAGTTGTACATTGAATGTAATAGTCATTCTTGTGCAGTCGCACATTTCCTGTTTATTATGAGATAATGAGGATGTGGTCAGTGACATGCAGTCTCAATGCCACTAGCACAACTGTAAAATAACCGCGTGCCATAAACTAAACAAGGGCCTCGATTTATCTAATAATATTTACGTTGCATGTTCATTCTAATATTGTCAAAAAACAGGTCTTAACAGTTAAAAAATTGAATGGAAAAACTTAAACAAAAGTCATTTTAAAACAAGTTCTTTAACCATTTCTAACAAAATCGGCAGAATTCATTTATAAAATTCTTTGAAGAATATAATTGTAAAGAAGAATATGAGAAAAATATCATCATCAACAACAACATCATCATCATCATCATCTTTGTTAAGTCACAGTCATGGTGAACAGCAGAAACAAGACAATAAAACAACATCATTGTCGTAATCATCGACATATATAGACAAAATCTCCGGATTTTTAATGAAGAAGTTTTGGCAGGCCTGGAGAATAGATATTAATTGACTGAATTTTTTTAATGCTTACAAGGCGAAATAAACCTTTATTCAATCAAATATGCCTGGGGAAGATGTTTACATCCAAATTGGCTTAATAGACCCGTTTCCCAATACCGTTGTAATACATGTTTTTATCACTACCAAAATTTGAAATTATAATATATTTTCCCATAAAATGTGTTAAATCTGCTGCTTTCATAATTTTTTGCTTTTGAAATGTTATTTCACATTGCGATTTTCTACTGGTTTATTAGTAATTTCATTTGTCATCCATTTTTGCGACGTCTATTTTTGACATACCATCTAGTCTCGAATGGTCTTTGCAACTACCCATTAAAATTTAAACTCATTCAAAGCAGAAAATTGATGTGAATTAAATTATTATTAAATTATTGCCCAAAACTTTAATGCAAAATTTTACATGGTTTGGTTAAGACTGTCTTGAAGAATAAAGACCATTTTTGGTATACAAATAATTTACATAGTGGTAGATTCAATTGATTTTGTCTGCAATAGTGAAGTGAAAAATGACTTATTATTAAGAATCATCAGTAATTTTTTATAAAGCCAAATATTTTTATTGACTAGGTTAAATTAATTAAGTAATATTTAACAGTTAATCTTCATAACATAGATATTAAACTTAGATAAAACAATGTGAATTAAAAAACAAACCAAATGATTATAATTCTATTTACCACGAATGTGGAAACAATGCCTGAAACTTTGGCTATTAATTTATTTTTCAAAAATTTTGTGGCTATTATTTTAAAACAACTGGCGTGAACACTGATAATCACCTGAAATTCATCAGCCGGAACCGGATGTCTGACAGATCTCACGGGCTGAGCGATTTCACGCTACACCGGTCAAACTCTCAAAATCGAATTTTGCGTCAACATTCGAATCCTCAACGGGTCGCTTTAGACCACCAGACATGAATTGAAATAAGCTGGTCTGAACCTTTTTTCGCGATGCATAAATTGAGATTACCGAGAAATATTAAACTACTTTGAAATTCAGTTGCAACGTGACACATCTTCTATAAATTTGTCCAATTACGATCTCAAAGACAAAAAATCCATTTACCCTTTACGCCGTTATCTGAAAACGTCTGATGATTTAACTCGCCGATAATCCTGTCATCACTCGACAAATCTGATTAAACCAATTAACCTTTCATGTTTCTATAATTGTCCCATCATCAGTGATCATAATATACAAGCGGGTGAAGTATCGATAATTTGCTTACACATCAATTAACTTTCTAACCACAGGTGTGTTGAAACGTTTCAGTAAGCGAGACTGATTATTGGTAAATCGGCGTTTACGATTGGCCAGTTATGATTGCGTTAGGCGGGATTTCGATGTTATTTTTGATTTGATTGACGCACAGGTCGAATTCGCCCCGGGTCATGATGACGCATGCTCCAGATTTACGATGCGTCAATTTGGCGTATTTTATAAATCTCCCGGGTCAAAACCCGAGCTTCCGGGTCAAATGGAACCCCTGACTGTCCATCATTTGTCACCTTATTTGTAGGCGAGATAATCCTGTAAAAACAAATAACCTTGAATTTGTTACATGAAAAAGAAACAAACTTTTAAGAATTAAGTTGAAAAATAACTTTTATCATATTTTTTAAATGTAAATAATATATTACATAATTTCTATGCAAGTCTATAACAGACATTTTTTCTTTTTTTTTTGGGGAGGGGGGGATGCTATTTTTATTATTATTAGCTCGACTATTCGAAGAATATGTCGAGCTATTCTACTCACTTAGGTTTCGGCGTCGGTGTTGGCGTCGGCGTCGCCGTCCCGCTTTGGTTAAAGTTTGTGTGCAACATACCTATATCTTACAAACTACTATAGCTACAGCTTTGAAACTTGGCACACTTGTTCATCATCATGTCCCGAGTGTGTGTGCCAAGAACCATAACTCTAACTTTCATTTTGATCAAATTATGGCCCTTTTTCGACTTAGAATTTCAGGTTAAAGTTTGCGTGCAAGCTACTGTACAAACACATAACTTCAATACTACTTATACTACAGCTTTGAAACTTGGCACACTTGTTCATCATCATGTCCCGAGTGTGTGTGCCAAGAACCATAACTCTAACTTTCATTTTGATCAAATTATGGCCCTTTTTCGACTTAGAATTCTAGGTTAAAGTTTGCGTGCAAGCTAGTGTACAAACACATAACTTCCATACTCTTTATACTACAGCTTTGAAACTTTCAGCACTTGGTCATTATCCTATCCTGAGTGGATATGCCAAGAACCATTACTCTTACTTCTATTTTTTTCAAATTATGGCCCTTTTTCGACTTAGAATTTCAGGTTAAAGTTTGCGTGCAAGCTACTGTACAAACACATAACTTCAATACTACTTATACTACAGCTTTGAAACTTTCAGCACTTGTTCATTATCATATCCCGAGTGGATATGCCAAGAACCATAACTCTTACTTTCGTTTTGATCAAATTATGGCCCTTTTTCGACTTAGAATTTTAGGTTAAAGTTTGCGTGCAAGCTAGTTTCTTTAATACTTCTTGTACAGCTTTGAAACTTTCAACACTTGTTTACCATCATGACCCCGACTATGTATTCCAAGAACCATAACTCTTTCTTCAATTTTTAATCAAATTATAGCCCTTTTTCAACTTAAAATTTCTGGTTAAAGTTTGCATCCAAGCTAGTTACTTTCATTCTTCTTGTACTATAGCTTTGAAACTAAAGACACTTGTTCACCATCATGACCCTGACTATGTATGCCAAGAACCATAACTCTTTCTTTGATTTTTATCAAATTATTGCCCTTTTTCACTTAGAATTTAAGGTTAAAGTTTGCGTGCAAGCTAGTTACTTTCATACTTCTTTGTACTACAACTTTGAAATTTGTTCTTTATCATGACCCTGACTATGTTTGCCAAGAACCATAACTCTTTCTTTGATTTTTATCAAATTATTGCGCTTTTTAGAATTAGAAATTAAGGTTTAAGTTTACGTGCAAGATGGTGAAACCTCATAACTTTCATTCTATTAAAACCACAACTTTTAAACTTTGTATACGTTTATTTTATCACACATCAGGTTGATGTTCAAAGGCCCATAACTCATCCTTGCTTTTTTTATTTAATTTTTGCCCTTTTTCACTTTGAAATTAGAATTAAGACTTAGAAATTATGGTTAAAGTTTCAGTGTTAGTGTTTTTCATAGGTAATGCTTTAGAAAAGGTTTAAAACAGATTTACTTAACATACTTTGGATGAAAGTGTTGAGTGGTTATACTATACTATACTATACTATACTATACTATACTATACTATACTATACTATACTATACTATACTATACTATACTATACCATACCATACCATACCATACCATACCATACCATACCATACCATACCATACCATACCACACCACACCACACCACACCACACCACACCACACCACACCACACCACACCACACCACACCACAACACAACACAACACAACACAACACAACCACATACCACACCACACCACCCTAGCACACCACACCACCCCCAACCACCACCACCACACCACACTACCATCACCCCCACCACCACTACAAACAACACCACCACCACACCACCACCTTCACACCACCACATACCACCACCACCACTAACAACAACAATACCACCACCACCACCAACAACACCATCACCAACAACAACACCACAAACAACAACACCACCAAAAGCAACAACACCAACAACAACAACAACACAAACAACAGAAGCAACAATAACACAAATAACAACAACAACTCTGCCAACAACACTGTCAACACCACCACCAACAACACCCCCACCACCACCACCAACAACAACAACACCACCACTACCACCACCAACAACAACAACACCAACAAGACAACCAACAATAACTCAAAGAACAACAACAACACCACCATCAACACCACCACCAACTATACCGTAAACAACACCACAAACAAAAACACCACCACCACCAACACCATCACCAACAACACGAACATCACCAACAACAACACCACCACCAACATCAACACCAACAATATTATCAACAACACCAACAACTAACAACACTAACAACAACACCAACATAACAACACTACCACCAACAACACCACCACCACCAACAACAACACCACCACTACCAACACCAACAACAATACCAACAACAGCAACTACACCAACACCACCATCAACAGCAACCAGCATACCATACCATACTATACTACACCACACCTCACCACATCACTTTAGGTGGGCAGGGATAGTGGGTTGATGGGTGTGGGATCAGGGGTGTATGGGCTGGGTTGTGTAAACACTCTTAAAAAACTACAATAATAAATTAAGTGTAATTTATTGATTTCCTAACTTAGATTAAGAAACTTTTGTTCATGTGTGTGTGTTGGGTGTCATAAACTCCTGAATTACTTCCCAGTTTAAATGAAGTCCAGTTTAAAATGTGCTTAAATATGTCTGACTTCGAATAGTCGAGCTTGCAGTCGTTTCCGACTGGCTCTTGTTTTATTATTATTAATACTATATTCAGTGTGTTTCCTCCTTTCACCATGTACAGACTCATTACCCTATCAAAATTTTGTTAATATCATTAAGTGTTACCCAAATGTTTACTTTATCTAACATTTTTTGTCATTCCCCTATAGAGCCAAAATAAGTATTTTCCTCTAGTAATGATGATGATGAAATTAAAATGCACCTCTTTTTTATTTTTTTATGAGATGATCTTTTAATAGAATAACAAATAATTTAATTTATCCATACATCTAAGTACAATAATTACACATCCTAATTAAGAATAAATGCAGCTCTCTGTTTGAGCAAAATATGCCGAATCTTTAGTGTTGACATTGGAGCCGTTAATCAAAATACAAAAATGATTGTGACATTATTATTTATTGTATTGTTGTTTAGTAAATATTTGATTTCTGTTTGTGAATAAAATATGTTTGTGCTTATATATCTGTGTGACATCGTTGCAAAATTACACTCTCGACCATTCTAGAACATTGTGAAGCTTTTGTGTCTAGAACCAGCTAATTAAATGCCTTGTAAGTTATTATGTATATTTTGTTACTGTTAGTACTTAAATTAAAAAAAAAGGAACTAACAAACAAACAAAACTAGCTCATATTATGTACAATGTTGGAAAAAAAAGTTAAAACATAAATATGCATAAATAATATTAAAACAGAAAAGGAAATTTAAAAAAAATGGGGACATTTTTGGGGGCTATTTGACCAATTTCAAAATAATAGTGGGGGCTATTTGACCAAAATGGGGACATTTTGACTTGGGGGGCTATTTGACTTGGGGGCTATTTGACTAGATTCCTTACCTGCAACTGATTAATCAAGCAAGAAAGCTCTAGTCTGCCTGAATTTTATTAACATTTTTTTTCATTTCCTCATTATAGAATGTCATCACCAGAAGTAGAGCAGTTTGAGATAACAGATGACGATGTTTACAGCTCTTTCAATCTACGAAAGGGACGTAGGCAGACAAAGAATCAGGCCACATTTGGTAAGATCTGGCCCCAACTTGGGTCAAGTTGATAAAACTGAGATTGGAAACCAGTTTCAAATCTTAAGCCTCTGATTAGCTGAAATAGAGACAAGTCTCAGGTTTCTTCATTTCAGCCAATCAGATGCTTGAGATTTGAGACTGGTGCCATTCTCAGTTTTATAACCTTGGGACCTGTTAATCTTCCTGAACTTAAAACCATTTTACTGCATTTACACTGTTTTCATACCCTCTGCTAATCATGTGTTGCTGCTATTGTTGCTTGCCCATATGGTGAAAAGATTAAACTTGTCAAAATTCTGAGCAATCAATTTCTTAAGAGTTTGAAATATCACGATGAAGTTATTAAAATATTAAATGGCAAGACTGGTCTTTGAGTTCAAAGTTCGAATAACAAGTGTTCGAATTATCACAGGTATTAATGTACATTTTTGTACAAAATGTAACATAGAGACATTTTGATGAGACCAAGATCTGAGTTGGAAATATTGGAATTATCCAAATTTGAATTAAAGAAGTTGAGCTGTATTAACAGGAATTTGGGCAGACCCTGATAGCGACGATGAGAGGCCTGGATTTGGTGGTGGTGGTAAGAAGAAGTCAGATTTTACAGCACCTATTGGATTTGTGAGCGGTGGAATCAAACAGGGCGACAAGACAATCAAACCAGGAGAGGAGGTACGTTAACTATTATCTAACCCTTAACCCTTTCCTGGATATATGCGCATTTTTACGCATGTGCGACCAGTGTAGATCCAGATCAGCCGGCACATCCGTGCTGTCTGATCAGGATCTGCCCTGGTCGCATTTTGGTCAGAAATAACCTAATGAATCAAAAAGCGAACAGTTTAGATCCTGATCAGACGGCACGGATTTGCCGGCTGATCTGGATCTAAACTGTTCGCCCTAGCAATAAAGATGTTTCTGTACAGGAAAGGGTTAAAACACTTATTATTATTATTAAGTTATTTAATGTTATGGACACCTCTTTCATTCACTTTGAGCCAGTCCATTCATGGTACAGAGGGTTGATCTATAAGGTATAAATGTGTAGAACAGTGTAGACCCTGCTGAGACTGTGCATACGTAGAGGTTGATCTAGGTCTACACTGGTTGCATATGCGACAGAATGCTATGGTTAGCATTTAACCCTTCACTCCATATAATACAGGTATTATCACACTGGCAACCAGTGTAGATCCAGATAAGCTGTCATATCTGAGCCATCTGATCTGGATCTAAACTGGTCTAATCTTGGTTTTTAAAAAAAACTTAATAAATCGAAAAGCGAAAACTGTAGATCATGTGCCTACTGATGTAAATCTACACTGTTTGCTATGGGATAACAGCCATATCCAATGGAGTAAAAGGGTTAAGATAACAGCATGGTAATATAAAAATATCTTGAAAATGAAAATCTCTCTGCCATCCTTACAGTGCAAGTGATTGATGATCCTTGATATGTATAAAATTATCTTTGAATAATTATACCCTATTAAGCCCATTAATAGCAATATATTATTAGTAAAGTGCTGCCATTTTTTAGACCTTAGCTCTTTACTCCATAGATACTTTTATTGCCTGGGTGAACTATGTAGATCCAGATCAGCGGGCACATCAGTGTCAGCTGATCAAGATTTACAGTGTTTTCTTTAAGATTTGTTAGGTTATTTTTTACCAAGATGTGACCAGTGCAGATTCAGATCATAGGGCACAGGTTGTGCCGGCTTATCATGGCTCTCGAGTTCCGGGGAAGTTTGCAATCAACACTGAACAGCATTCTTTCCCTGTATAGTCTATACAAAATGACCTCTCCAATATCTCAAAGAAGGGAGAAGTCTGGTCACTTTTGGGAGACTAAATCTCCCAAGTCTCCCTCTAGTGAGAACTGCGCTTATCAGGATCTACAGTGGTCGCGCATGCGATAAAACTTGTTTATATGGATTAAAGGGATAAAGTCACTAAGGGTGGAAGCTAGGATACTGTACATTATATGTCAATAACAAAGAACTAGAAAATCCCGAGAGTAAAAGTTTGACAATGATTATTTTGAATACCTGCACAAGCTGATATGTTTCGGGTGGTTGGTAAGAGAGGAAGCAAAAGTAATTTTTTAATGTCGTTTTGTAAAAATATTTCATTTTGTCATGTGGAATTAAAATTTAATGGATTCAGTTTTTTCCAAGAAGTGTATTTGATATTAGATCATCAAAGGATAGGAGCTTATCTGTTAGGGTAGCCAATACTTTAAACATCGCCTGAGTATACATGTTGCCACTGTTGTCTTTTTCTGTCCAGGAGGAAGACGCTGACAATGATGCAGACTTTGATATGGGTGACATCGCCAGACTGAGCTACAAAGGCAAGAAGAAAGCCGACTCCGGAACCTACAAACGGGGAGTCTCTGGAACCATACCAGGAAAACAGTAAGTACATTAGTGAAGTCCCTGGAATCAAGCAAACAGTGTACAAACCCCATCTACAATATTTGCTTTTATATTCATCAGGTTAATTTTGACCAAAAGCAGACAGTGAAGATCTGGATCAGTTGACATAACTGTAACAATGTAGATACAGATTAGATAAGATCTGGATCTACACTGGTCCCTAATGTAATTAAAGATGTATTTACAGAGTAAAGGGATAAAGCAAGTCTGTAATGATGCATGTTTGTCAGATGTTCAGTTTCTATAATAAGTAATAGCGAAAAATCTAAACAGTAAATTCGTTATTTCACTTTCAGAGATTTTGGTGAGTGGGAAAAACATACCAAAGGTCTTGGAATGAAGCTCATGCAAAAGGTAAAATAATAGCATAATCTCATTTTAAATATAAAGCAATAAAAAATACTCAGGTACTGTGCCATTTAATTTTGGTCAGGTTTTATTTTCACATATTTTGCACAAGGACAATTGCACAAAATGAAATCCTAGCAAAACTACCATGTAATAAGATGTCTTAATAGAAACATAAAATTGCACGAATTCATGTCTGTGTCATGAAGTCGTTTTCATTTTGAATCAAAATATGTCCCCGCAATCTAAAATTTTAATGATACATGTACCACATAAGTTGCAAATATAATGGAAAAACAAGAAATTGATGTCAACTTTCAATGGAAAATATTGAAAGTTTTAATGATGAACATATTAAACTAACAATGAAAATAAAAAAGTGATAAAGGCATTAACTTGGTATTAAAGCATGATTGACAATTTTATTTGTAGATGGGGTTTGAAGTAGGAAAAGGCCTGGGAAAAAATAAACAGGGTATAACTACACCAGTGGAAGCCGTCAAGAGAAAAGGTGCCAAAGCAGGAATTGCGTTCCATGGAACAGAGCGTACTGACCGGTCAATAATAGACTTTCCCGTTAAGGACCAGGATGAGGCTGAAGAGAAAGAGTTCCGAGAGCAGTTGTCACAGTGGAAGAAAGAACCAGAGGTAGGGCTTAAGAATAACTGGAAAGTATGGATATAAGCATATAGTCTAAACATGTATGTGAAACGAAGTTAAACTTGCTTGGTGACTGCCTGGTGGAATGAAACCTGGTCCCTGTTGCTAGCAAACTGGGATAAGAGACCAGTCTCAGATTTTATGAAGAATTTATGGAAAATTAAAATTTTCATGGATTTTGGGTAGATTGATCATTTAAAACCAACACAAGATAAAGAATATAAATGTATATGACAACATTGAGATCAACGAATTTAACCCTTTCGCTGCCAACTTCGAAAACCCGAATTGATGTCGTCAGTGCCAAGAGCTTTTTTACCACATAAACAAATACCAATACCAAGGTCGGAATGAGGCTGGTTATTTATAGATATAGCGACGTAATTACTATGTTTACATGTGAAAACGAAAGCAATAACATTATTGGTCAATATTTCAATGATCTGCCTATGTCAGCATAGAAACCCCCGCTTTACATGCTGGTCTATATATAGAAATGGTAGAAACAGCAAAAGCCGTCCATATGGCAAATACGCCATAAATAATAGGGACGGCAAATGCCGTCCTTATTTAAGAACCCATGAAAAATGGTGTCTAATGGAGAACCACTTAATTGTATGACCACAAATATAAATGCATTCACAGTATTAAATGCTCCGTGTTCAAGTTAATCCTTTCCTCCATAGATATACCCTTATTGCGTGTGCGAACAGTGTAGATCCAGATCAGCTGGCGGGTCTTTGCTGTCTGATCAGGATCTGAACTGTTCGCTTTATGATTCTTTAGATTATTTCTGACCAAAATGCGACCAGTGCAGATTCTGATCAGATGGCACAGATGTGCCTGCTGATCTGGATCTACACTGGTCGCGCATTCTTAAAAATGTGTATATATGGAGGAAAGGGTTAATACACCAACTAAAACTGTCAAATATCAAGAAAGTGACTGTTTATTATGATGTGACTTGAATGTTGTTTCCTTATGGCATATGAGTATCTTTCATCTGTGTAAATTTTATCTGGATTTCACCCCTTAACTTCCAGGGCAAAAAGAAGAAAGTGAAATATGTTTACAAGACAGCTAAAGAAGCCATTGAGTCTGGTACTGGCAAGAAGAAAGGGATCAAAGGTCAGATGTCAAATGTCAAGGTCATTGATATGACAGGAAAGGAGAAGAAAGTTTTGACAGGTAAGTGCTTCAAATTCACTATTTTTCACAAGGTTTTTTTTCGAAAAACCATGGTTATTAGATTTGGGTATTTAGTTATGCGGTCAATACGGCCCTAAACATTTTACTTAGGTTTTTTTTTTAAGTTTACTTTTTCGAGTAACCTTTTAAGGTAGGTTTTGTAACTTAACCTTGTTGTCTGACATCACAATAGCAATTATCGGACAAGTTTCTTAACTCTCGACTATATTTTGATGTCGTTATGCCCCTTTTCACTTAAAATTTAAGAACAAAACCTGGTTTTGTCTCATTGTGGCATCTGATGTTTTCATTTTCATCAGTGTAAATTTGCTTTGATCAGAATTGGAATTATTTTAAAAGATTATTGTTTTCTTTAACTACAGCAATACAGTTTAACTTTAGATGTGATGAGTTTTAGCAATTGCAACCTATCGGTGACATTGGTAATAGCTGCACGTCATTGTTGCCAATGTTTACCAATGGCTGCCTCTTTTGCCTTCAGACTTGAGAGATAGCATGAATGCCATTCTTAATATTAAAAAACTGTCCGATCACCCAGCGAAGGAATTGAATCTTTTTAAGTCAAAATGGAATTGAATCTTCCAATTAAGTTTATTTTATATCCAGTATGTTGGATTGGAAGTCAACATATTGTTTGGAGTTTTTCAATTGCCGATGGCAGAGTTTATGCAGCTGTTAAAAAATGGTTACTGTTGTAGTTACGCTTGACATCCAACATAATGTTTACAAATTTTTTCATCTGTACTGATTTGTTGCAGGTTATCACACTATAGCAAACCGCCATGATCGTCCCGATGATGATGATGATGTGCCAATCACGGCAGGGAAGACGTCAGCATTTAGCATGCCTGAGCTTACCCATAATCTGGACCTGCTGGTAGATATGGCCGAGGATGACATAGTGCAGAATGACAAAAAGTAGGCAAAATAAGTGTGTCTTAAGATGGGGTATTAACCCTTTCCTCCATATATACACCAATATGGCATGTGCAAACAGTGTAGATCACGATCTACACTGTTCGCTTTTTGGTTTATAAGGTTATTTTGAGAAAGAAAGCAAACAGTGCAGGTCCTGATCAAACAGCTGATCTGGTTTACTGTTGTATAATTTAATTTCGCGGGGACCAAATTTCTCGCTAATGACATAAGTAAAGTTTTCACGGGTTGATTTCCCTGACTTACCCTAGCGTGAAATACGCGAAAATTAAACCATCACGGAATATAATGATACCACAGTACACTGTTTGCTCATGCAATAAAAAGCAAATACATGGAGGAAAGCATTAAGGTGAACTCAATAATTGGAATTTGCTTGATTTGTGGTATTATGTGATGTATGGAATATAAGTTCTGTTCATTTTATACTGGATTTATTTAACCTGTTAAAGTCGATAAAAAACTTGATATTTATTTACATGACTTGTTCAACCCTTTATGGGATATGGCTGTTTACCTGTGGGCTTTCCCTGGTGCAAAATACGCAAAAATTAAATGACCGAAATACTGAGGTATCATTTTATTTGGCAATGATTTAATTTTCATGTATTTAGCATCATTTGTGCCTTTATTTATTAGCTATTTATCCCTGCAAAATTAAATGATGCCACTATATAAAGATACCACAATGTCGTCTGTGTATTGCAGACTGCAGCATGAGAAGGATATGATAGTGAACATGAAGTACGAGAAAGAACGACTCGATACGGTCCTGGAACAAGAACAGCAGCAGATTGAACGACTCGCCAAAGTCCTGGAGATCATTGGAACGTATGTAGACTGTCACACTGCTATAATATTTACACTTTCATTTCTTCCACTACAAATAAGTCATATAACAAATCATAATTACCGATGGTTTACAGTGTGTTGTTTACTTATGAGGCGTTGCAACAGTAAAAGCCACTCACAATGTTTTGGAATGTGCACAGTGTTTTGACGTCATCGAGCAGGAATACTTTGCCACATATAGCTGGGAAAAATCCTGCAGTTAAGTGCTTTGTCGTAAACATGGAATATTTGTCTTATTATCAGGGTGAATTGAATTTTACGGTATTTGTTATTTCTTAGATCTATGACAAATCGATTACAGGTGTAATGAGAGAACAAACCCAGGCTGTGCTAACCCGGTAACGTTAGACGAATGTATGGCTATATTCCGTATTCTACAGAACGAGTTTTACACAGAATACAAGATGTATGAGCTGGAGACACTTGCCATTGCTCTTGTATTTCCAATTGTAAGTCTAGTTATTGTTAATCATTTTTAATTTTACAAAGATTGCCAAGAGAGATGGAACATCTGTTCATTTGTCAATTATTTCCATATATCAATGTTTCGATTATAATATGATATATATGGATTTTAATGTGTGTGCAACTATTATAGATCCAGATCAGCATTCCATATGATAGGGATCTGCACTGGTCACGTCTTGGTGAGAAATAACCTAATGAAACCAAAAGCAAACAGTGTAGATTTTAAGTTGGCATAGATGTGCAGGCTGATCTGGATCTACATTTTTTGCCTACACAGTAAGGTTGTATCTATGGAAGAAAGCGTTAATCACCTAGTTGAACTTCACTGGTAGTTCTTTTGTTTGCATTTCAGATGCGTGACTATTTTAAGGCCTGGAATCCTCTGTCAGACAACAAGTATGGGCTATCAGTGATCAAGGAATGGCAATATATGCTGGGTGATCCTAACCATGTGTATATCAAGGATCAGAATAACATGGACGTCTACCAGAGGCTGATCTGGGACATCTGGTTACCTCATGTTAGGACTGCTATACTGTAAGTGAAACTTCAATGTTCTGTTGTATAATTTCTGTGTTCTGTTGTATAATTTCTGTGTTCTATTGTATCATTTCTGTGTTCTGTTGTATCATTTCTGTGTTCAGTTGTATCACTTCTGTGTTCTGTTGTATCATTTCTGTGTTCTGTTGTATCACTTTTGTATTCTGTGCTATCATTTCTGTGTTCAGTTGTATCATGTCTGTGTTCAGTTGTATCACTTCTGTGTTCTGTTGTATCATTTCTGTGTTCTGTTGTATCATTTCTGTGTTCTGTTGTATCATTTCTGTGTTCTGTTGTATCATTTCCGTGTTCCATTGTATCATTTCAGTGTTCTGTTGTATCATTTCTGTGTTCTGTTGTATCATTTCTGTGTTCTGTTGTATCATTTCAGTGTTCTGTTGTATCATTTCTGTGTTCTGTTGTATCATTTCTGTGTTCTGTTGTATCATTTCTGTGTTCTGTTGTATCATTTCTGTGTTCTGTTGTATCATTTCTGTGTTCTGTTGTATCATTTCTGTGTTCTGTTGTATCATTTCTGTGTTCTGTTGTATCATTTCTGTGTTCAGTTGTATCATTTCTGTGTTCAGTTGTATCATTTCTGTGTTCAGTTGTATCATTGCTGTGTTCTGTTGTATCATTTCTGTGTTCTGTTGTATCATTTCTGTGTTCTGTTGTATCATTTCTGTGTTCTGTTGTATCATTGCTGTGTTCTGTTGTATCATTTCTGTGTTCTGTTGTATCATTTCTGTGTTCTGTTGTATCATTTCTGTGTTCTGTTGTATCATTGCTGTGTTCTGTTGTATCATTGCTGTGTTCTATTGTATCATTTCTGTGTTCAGTTGTATCATTTCTGTGTTCTGTTGTATCATTTCTGTGTTCAGTTGTATCATTTCTGTGTTCTGTTGTATCATTTCTGTGTTCTGTTGTATCATTTCTGTGTTCTGTTGTATCATTTCTGTGTTCAGTTGTATCATTTCTGTGTTCAGTTGTATCATTTCTGTGTTCAGTTGTATCATTGCTGTGTTCAGTTGTATCATTTCTGTGTTCAGTTGTATCATTGCTGTGTTCTGTTGTATCATTACTGTGTTCTGTTGTATCATTTCTGTGTTCTGTTGTATCATTTCTGTGTTCTGTTGTATCATTTCTGTGTTCTGTTGTATCATTTCTGTGTTCTGTTGTATCATTTCTGTGTTCAGTTGTATCATTTCTGTGTTCAGTTGTATCATTTCTGTGTTCTGTTGTATTGTTTCTGTGTTCTGTTGTATTGTTTCTGTGTTCTGTTGTATCATTTCTGTGTTCTGTTGTATCGTTTCTTTGTTCTGTTGTATGATTTCTGTGTTCAGTTGTATCATTTCTGTGTTCTGTTGTATCATTTCTGTGTTCTGTTGTATCATTTCTGTGTTCTGTTGTATCATTTCTGTGTTCTGTTGTATCATTTCTGTGTTCTGTTGTATCATTTCTGTGTTCTGTTGTATCATTTCTTTGTTCTGTTGTATCATTTCTGTGTTCAGTTGTATCATTTCTGTGTTCTGTTGTATTGTTTCTGTGTTCTGTTGTATTGTTTCTGTGTTCTGTTGTATCATTTCTGTGTTCTGTTGTATCGTTTCTTTGTTCTGTTGTATGATTTCTGTGTTCAGTTGTATCATTTCTGTGTTCTGTTGTATCATTTCTGTGTTCTGTTGTATCATTTCTGTGTTCTGTTGTATCATTTCTGTGTTCTGTTGTATCATTTCTGTGTTCTGTTGTATCATTTCTGTGTTCTGTTGTATCATTTCTTTGTTCTGTTGTATTGTTTCTGTGTTCTGTTGTATCATTTCTGTGTTCAGTTGTATCATTTCTGTGTTCAGTTGTATCATTTCTGTGTTCTGTTGTATCATTTCTGTGTTCTGTTGTATCATTTCTGTGTTCTGTTGTATTGTTTCTGTGTTCTGTTGTATCATTTCTGTGTTCTGTTGTATCATTTCTGTGTTCTGTTGTATCATTTCTTTGTTCTGTTGTATCATTTCTGTGTTCTGTTGTATCATTTCTGTGTTCTGTTGTATCATTTCTGTGTTCTGTTGTATTGTTTTTGTGTTCTGTTGTATCATTTCTGTGTTCTGTTGTATCATTTCTGTGTTCTGTTGTATCATTTCTGTGTTCTGTTGTATCATTTCTGTGTTCTGTTGTATTGTTTCTGTGTTCTGTTGTTTTATTTCTGTGTTCTGTTGTATCACTTTTGTATTCTGTTGTATCACTTTTGTATTCTGTTGTATTGTTTCTGTGTTCTGTTGTTTCATTTCTGTGTTCTGTTGTGTCACTTTTATATTCTGTGCTATCACTTCTGTGTTCTGTTGTTTCATTTCTGTGTTCAGTTGTATCATTACTTTTATGTCAGATTTATCCAACTGTATTTATTGCTGAAAAGTTTTCTAAAAAGTCATATGTGATGCACCATGATAAAATAGGGATTATTGCAATTGCGACCGATGTCAACCCAGATCAGCCTACGCATCAGTGCAATCTGATCAGGGTCTACAATGTTTGCCATTCAGCTAAAGACTAATATATAATTCATCTAGTAAACAGGCTAGATCCTTTTTAACCAGGTTTTCTTTAGAAAAATCCTGGTTGTTAGATTGGGGTATGTCGTTGGGCGGGCGGGCGTCAACATTTTGTTAAGTTTTTTGTGAAAGTTGCATTTTTCTCAGTAACTGTTTAAGATACAAATTTGAAACTTAAGATAGTTGTCTGACATCTCAATACCAATTATCAGGACAAGTTTCATAATCCCTGACTGTTTTTTTGTGAAAGTTGTGTTTTTCTAATTAACCGTTTAAGATACAACATTGAAACTTAACATAGTTGTCTGACATCACAATACCAATAATCAGGACAAGTTTCATAATCCCTGACTTTATTTTGACAAAGTTATGCCCCTTTTTACCTTAGAAATTTTGTTAAGTTTTTTGTGAAAGTTGTCTTTTTCTCAGTTACCATTCAAGGTATAGCTTTGAAACTAAACATAATTGTTTGACATCACAGTACCAATTATCAGGTCAAGTTTCATAACCCCTGACTGTGTTTTGCCAGAGTTATGCCCCTTTTTGACTTAAGATTTTTTTGTTAAGTTTTTTGTGAATGTTATCTGTTGATGCCAAATTGCCTGTTGACGCTTAGCTTGGTTTGTTGGTAGCTTATATCAACAGGCAGCTTTGGATTGCTACCCAGGTGTCTGTGATAAAGGTCAAGGTCACTTTGCTAAAAATAGATATTCAGCTTACCCTCAATATCTTGAGTTTGCTTTTACCTATTGATGCCAAACTTGGTATATGATTAGCTGATATCAAAAGGCAGCTTGGGATTGCCACCCAGGTGTCTCTGATAAAGCTCAAGGTCACTGTTGCTAATAATAGAAATTCAGTTTCTGCTCATTAGCTTGAGTTTGCTTTGGCCTATTGACACCAAACTTGGTTTGTGGGTAGCTTATATCAAGACACTACTTGGGATTACTACCCAGGTGTCTGTGATAAAGGTCAAGGTCACTGTTGCTAAAAATAGAAATTCTCCTTATTACTTGGGTTAGCTGTGATCTATTGTCACCAAATTTTTGGGTAGCTTATACCAAGACGCTACTCTGAAGTCTGTGATCAAGATCAAGGTCACTGTTGCTAAAAATAGAAGTTCAATTTCTTCATACCAGATATTTTCTTTACAAAAGTGTAAGTATTAAATGAAAACCTGGTTTTTGGCGCGTGGCGATGTTTTTTCTTGTTAGACCATGTGTTCCCACTTTGATCTGAGTGTACCCTTAAAGCAAATTCAAAATCCCCATTTTCCATGACAAAACACATATCATAATTTTCCATACCATATTTTAAACACTCCCACCCTCCCATGTTATTTTTTAGGTAAAAATTTAGCATGACTTTTTATCAGAAATTGGGAAGAATTTTCCATACCATATTTTAAACACTCCCAACCTTCCATGTTATTTTTGAGGTAAAAATTTAGCATGACTTTTCATCAGAAAACTGGGAAGAGGCCCTGGCCTTTCAAATTTGGAAATTTATGCATGATCATTGTTTATTTTTGGAAAATAAGAATCATTTAAAGATAGGTACTTGTTAATAAATTTGAATAGAAATAAGTATTTTCAACTAAAATTTAAATTTTTAAAGCACATTTTTTAGACTTCAATTTATAAACTCCTCTCAGAGGATTTTGATCCATTTTTGGACATTTTACATTTTGGGCATTTTGGGAAAATTCTCTGCAACAGTTGGGAAAAAATACTATGTTTTTGGATTGGGAAGTGGACTAATACAGGCCTCTGTTATATAAGGATGAAAAGCTCTGTTTAGTTAAACAATATTTATTATCCAATATCTTAAGAATCTGAAATTAGAATAAAAATAATTAATATAAGTAATAAGCGCCCCTTTCCAGAAAATGTAATGCTCCCAGGGGCATTTAAAAGGAATTTTACAGTATATACTGGATTGATTTCTTGCAGAAAATGGAACTGTCGAGATTGTGACCCATTGATAGAACTGTTGGAGACATGGATGCCAGTGCTACCGACGTGGGTGATGGAAAATATCTTGGAACAGTTGGTTTTACCCCGGCTCATGCACGAGGTGGAGAGCTGGAACCCGCTGACGGACACGATGCCCATACATGCTTGGTTACACCCCTGGTTACCACTCATGGGTATGTGATACTGGTTAGTTAAACCTCTACTCAACAGATACAGCCTTTATCCTATTTGTGACACTTTAGATCAAGACCATGCAGTGTGATCAGGACCTAAAATGTTTGCTGTTAGATTAATTAGGTTATTTCTGACCAATAAGCAAACTGTGTAGACCCAGATGGTATGGCACAGATGTACTGGCTGATCTGGATCTACACAGGTTGCCCATGTGACAAAAGTTGTGAAGTTGTAAAGGAGTAAAGGTTTAAACACAGGCCTAGACCACAAAATTTTATACCTACTAATATGAAACATCTACCATATGCCTCTTGAATCAGTTGGATCAGTTGAGATTTTTTAGGCATTGTAAAAGTAAAACTTTATTGCTGTAGCCGAAGAAAACCATAAAAGTTTGATTTTTTTTAAAATCCAGATCAAAGTTGAAAAATATTCTGTTGAAAATGAAAGAAATACAGTATTTGAAGCACTGACCTTTATGCCAATACTCAGACTCTTGTCTACTTTTGCTGTCTTGTTAATGTGCTTCTCTTTATTTTGCCCAGAAAGTTTCAAACATTAAATCTAATGGTGAAAGCTACATGTTTCTGAGAACTTCTAAATAAAGAAGTGGATAGAACCTTTTCGATTTTAACGCACAAAATGTACTGCCTAACCTTTGAAGAAGAGAGACTGAGTGTATTATGACATAAATTCCACTATTTCAAGGGACAAACAAATGACAATATATAAATTGTTTAGTTATGTACACAATACAATTGAAATGCTGAAATATCCCCATCTTTCAGGTGAACGTCTGGAGCCGCTGTACGCCCCTATACGTCACAAGCTGGGTAATGCTCTGACCAACTGGCATCCCTCGGACAGCTCGGCTAAGGTCATCCTGAAACCCTGGCAAGGTGTGTTCAGAGAGGGTCACATGGAAGTGTTTTTGAGGAAAAACATTCTGCCTAAACTGGAGATGTGCTTGCAAGAGTTTCCAATAAACCCACATCAACAAACATTAGGTACTGGATACATGATTTATATTACAGTGTTCTGCAGGAAACTACAGTCTGACCTGTCTTAAAAGACCACTCACGGGGAAAACCTAGTCCTGCACTGTGACTTAACCCTTTCCTCCATAAATACGCATTTTTACGCATGTGCGACCAGTGTAGATCTGGATCAGCCGACAATCCGTGCCTGTGCCTGCTGATCTGGATCTACACTGGTCTCACAAGGGTTAAAATGCGGATTAATGGAGGAAAGGGTTAGTTTTGAATTATTTTATCGAATATCTGTTTAAACCTGTGCAACTGCAATAAATACACAAAACTCATGGTTTATTTAACATCCATGATATATTTGTGATAGTTTTATGTATGCTTTACATGAATGGTCAAAATAATAATACACAAGTGAAATCTACAATCTTATATTGTTAATAAAAGTTTTTTTTTAATGATTTAAGAGTCTATCTTGTATTTCATAGTTAAAAATGAAATGAGTATAGTTTTAAGATACTTTTTAGTTTGACCCTTTAATAAATGGATACAATTTTTATCCCATGGGCTAAGAGCATAGATCCAGATCATCTGGCACATCCATGCCATTTGATCATGATCTGCACTGATAAGCTCTTTGTCAGAAATAACCTCATGAATCTTAACATTGTAAATGCATGGATATGCTTGCTGATCTGGATCTACACTGTTGCTGATCAGGATCTACACTGTTTGTCCATGTTTAAGTTTTATCCGTGGAGTATGTAGTTAATATGTGACAATCTTGAATCCTTCTTACATTATTAAAAAAGTTAATATGTGACAATCTTGAATCCTTCTTACATTATTAAAAAAGTTAATATGTGACAAGCTTGAATCCTTCTTACATTATTAAAAAAGTTAATATGTGACAATCTTGAATCCTTCTTACATTATTAAAAAAGTTAATATGTGACAATCTTGAATCCTTCTTACATTATTAAAAAAGTTAATATGTGACAATCTTGAATCCTTCTTACATTATTAAAAAAGTTAATATGTGACAATCTTGAATCCTTCTTACATTATTAAAAAGTTAATATGTGACAATCTTGAATCCTTCATACATTATTAAAAAAGTTAATATGTGACAATCTTGAATCCTTCATACATTATTAAAAAAGTTAATATGTGACAATCTTGAATCATTCTTACATTATTAAAAAAGTTAATATGTGACAATCTTGAATCCTTCTTACATTATTAAAAAAGTTAATATGTGACAATCTTGAATCCTTCTTACATTATTAAAAAAGTTAATATGTGACAATCTTGAATCCTTCTTACATTATTAGAAAAATTAATATGTGACAATCTTGAATCCTTCTTACATTATTAAAAAAGTTAATATGTGACAAGCTTGAATCCTTCTTACATTATTAAAAAAGTTAATATGTGACAAGCTTGAATCCTTCTTACATTATTAAAAAAGTTAATATGTGACAAGCTTGAATCCTTCTTACATTATTAAAAAAGTTAATATGTGACAAGCTTGAATCCTTCTTACATTATTAAAAAAGTTAATATGTGACAATCTTGAATCCTTCTTACATTATAAAAAAAGTTAATATGTGACAATCTTGAATCCTTCTTACATTATTAAAAAAGTTAATATGTGACAATCTTGAATCCTTCTTACATTATTAAAAAAGTTAATATGTGACCATCTTGAATCCTTCTTACATTATTAAAAAAGTTAATAAGTGACCATCTTGAATCCTTCTTACATTATTAAAAAAGTTAATATGTGACCATCTTGAATCCTTCTTACATTATTAAAAAAGTTAATATGTGACCATCTTGAATCCTTCTTACATTATTAAAAAAGTTAATATGTGACCATCTTGAATCCTTCTTACATTATTAAAAAAGTTAATATGTGACCATCTTGAATCCTTCTTACATTATAAAAAAAGTTAATATGTGACAATCTTGAATCCTTCATACATTATTAAAAAAGTTAATATGTGACCATCTTGAATCCTTCTTACATTATTAAAAAAGTTAATATGTGACAATCTTGAATCCTTCTTACATTATTAAAAAAGTTAATATGTGACAAGCTTGAATCCTTCTTACATTATTAAAAAAGTTAATATGTGACAAGCTTGAATCCTTCTTACATTATTAAAAAAGTTAATATGTGACAATCTTGAATCCTTCTTACAATATTAAAAAAGTTAATATGTGACAATCTTGAATCCTTCTTACATTATTAAAAAAGTTAATATGTGACAATCTTGAATCCTTCTTACATTATTGTTATCATTTCAGAGCCTTTGAACTGGGTGCTATCATGGACAGAGTTGATTTCTTTACGCTACATGGTCCCGATGTTCGAGAAATGTTTCTTTTCCCGCTGGCTGCAGGTGCTATGTACCTGGCTTGGCAACATGCCAAATTATGACGAGGTCACAAAGTGGTACCTGGGTTGGAAGTCAGTATTTACTGAGCCTTACTTGACTCATCCTGTTATAAAAGGTTAGTGATTTTCTTTGCCAGTCTCACTGAAGTCAGATCTAACAAAATGTTAGATCTGATGACGGCCTACAAACACTGTATGTAATCTATATAGTGGTTTTCCCCAATAACTATTTTTAGAAACAGTCAATACAGGAAGCACAATTCATAACTGTATCAATACAGTCCAGAATGATCAGGGTTGAAGGTTATAAAACTGAGTTTGGAAACCAGTCTCAAATCTCAAGCATCTGATTGGCTGAAATGGCGACGAGTCGCCATTTCAGCCAATCAGATGCTTGAGATTTGAGACTGGTTTCCATGCTCAGTTTTATAACCTTGGAGCCTGAAGATGTCATTACAGTGGAAGTTGTTGATAAAACCACATTTTAGTGATTAGTCTTCAGATCCTGATAGCAAAGCTGTTTTCAGATGATTTAATAAGATAATTTCTTTGCCTGGGTTGAAACAGAAAACTTAACTTATCTCAGAACAGAAAGTTTGTTTGCATCATTACCTTATCGAACCGAGTTGTATTAAAAAGGTTTAACAATGCTGCAAAAAAATAGAGTAGTTTGCACATTGAAAAATAGCAGTTATTTTCTGTCAAAAGTTTACAAGATAACATTTACAGCAGTTTTAAACTTTTAACACTTGACTCCATATATACACCTTTTTATGCATGTGCAACCAGTGTAGATCCAGATCAGCTGGCCCATCTGATCCATCTTATCTGGATCTGCACTGGTCGCAACTTGGTCAGAAATAACCTAATGAATCTATAAGCAAACATTAAATGTTCTCGAAAAAAAGGCAAGGATGTGCCGGCTGATCTGTATCTACACTGTTCACCCATGCCATAAAGGTGTATATATTTGGGGAAAAGGTTTAAGTTTTTGAGTTTCTGAGTGTCAAGAATTATATCAAACAAGAAACCCATCACAACATTGATATAAGATTTATAATGTTGCTTGTTAATTGGACTTCAATGAACAGGTTAAAGATTTACTTTCTCATGTGGGTTCAATAGCAAGGTACAAATAGACACTTCTTTCAGAGATGTTCTCAAAAGCGCTCGACATGATGAACAGAGCCGTGTCGGGACACTTCCAGCCTGGTGTAAAGGAGAATATGGCATATTTCACACACAACGAGAGGAGGAACATGGGAGAACCCATCACGTCAAGGTCCAACTCTCCATTGTCTACCACTGGATCAGTGGAGGTACGTTTTCTTTAACTAATTCTACCGTAAAATTTCTTTTAAACACTCCTCTCCATGTTATTTTTTGGGGAAAAAATCAGTTTATCCATTTTTTTAACCAGGTTTTCTTTAGAAAAATCCTGGTTATTAGATTGGGATATGTCGTTGGGCGGGCGGATGGGCGGGCAGGCGTCAACATTTTGTGAAGTTTTTTGTTTAAGTTGTGTTTTTCTCAGTAACCGTTCAAGGTAAAACTTTGAAACTTAATATAGTTGTCTGACATATCAATACCAATTATCAGGACAAGTTTCATAATCCCTGACTGTATTTTGACAAAGTTATGCCCCTTTTTCACTAAGAAATTTTGTGAAGTTTTTTGTTAAAAGTTGTGTTTTTCTCAGTAACCGTTCAAGGTAAAACTTTGAAACTTAACATAGTTGTCTGACATATCAATACCAATTATCAGGACAAGTTTCATAATCCCTGACTGTATTTTGACAAAGTTATGCCCCTTTTTCACTTAAAAATTTTTTGAAGTTTTTTGTGAAAGTTGTGTTTTTCTCAGTAACCATTTAAGGTACAACTTTGAAACTTAACATAGTTGTCTGACATCTCAAAACCAATTATCTGGACAAGTTTCATAATTCCTGACTTTATTTTGACAAAGTTATGCCCCTTTTTCACTTAGAAAATTTGTTAAGTTTTTTGTGAAAGTTTTGTTTTTCTCAGTTACCATTCAAGGTATAGCTTTGAAACTTTACATAATTGTTTGACATCACAGTACCAATTATCAGGTCAAGTTTTATAACCCCTGACTGTGTTTTGCAAAAGTTATGCCCCATTTTGACTTAGATTTTTGTTAAGTATTTTGTGAATGTTATCTGTTGATGCCAAATTGCCTGTTGACGCTTAGCTTGGTTTGTGGGTAGCTTATATCAACAGGCAGCTTGAGATTGCTACCCAGGTGTCTGTGATAAAGGTCAAGGTCACTTGCTAAATATAGAAATTCAGCTTACCCTCAATAACTTGAGTTTGCTTTTACCTCTGGATGCCAAACTTAGTATATGAGTAGCTGATATCAAAAGACAGCTTGGGATTGCCACAGGTATCTGTGATCAAGGTCAAGGTCACTGTTGCTAAAAATAGAAATTCAGTTTTCCCTTAAATAACTTGAGTTTGCTTTGGTATATTTACGCCGAACTTAGTGTTGGTATCTAATATCAAGATGCAGCTTGAGATTGCTACCCAAACGCCTGTGATAAAGCTCAAGGTCACTGTAGCTAAAAATAGAAATTCAGTTTCTGCTCAATAGCTTGAGTTTTCTTTGGCCTATTGACACCAAACTTGGTTTGTGGGTAGCTTATATCAAGACACTACTTAGGATTGATACCCAGGTGTCTGTGATAAAGGTCTATGTCATTTTTGCTAAAAATAGAAATTTAGGTTTCTCCTTATTACTTGGGTTAGCTGTGATCTATTGACACCAAGACGCAACTCAGGATTTCTACTCAGAAGTCTGTGATCAAGATCAAGGTCACTGTTGCTAAAAATAGAAGTTCAGTTTCTTCATATTAGATATTTCTGTACAAAAGTATAAGTATTAAATGAAAACCTGGTTTTCGGCGCATGGCGACGACTTTTTCTTGTTTTCCAATGTCCTGCAGAATCAAACATAGAAAAAAACAAAAAAACAAGTGCCCCCCCTACATCCCCCTTTCAGAAAATATAATGCTCCAGGGAGGTATTTAAAAGGAATTTTACTGTTTGTATGGGTGATATTTGTGTAAAATGTGTAAAGGTGGGGGCAAAGGTCCTGTGAACACAGTCTATGTCATACCTGTGAACCCTCCCGACTTAGGCGGGAGACTCACGATTTTTAAGTCAAATCTCCTGCCTCCCGCATATTATGCTATTTCTCCCGACTTTTGACATTTCCGTGTAACATTTACGAAACCTCGGCAATAAAACAAAATCAGGATCATGCTTTTACCACGTGAATAGAAATTAGACTGGTTTACAATATTTTGGTGCCTTTTTGACTGACAGGAAGTCGTAAATAGATTACCAGTTAATGAAATGTCATGCATGGCCTTGAACTTTTGACAGGTTGATGTTTTGATAACAATTATTGATTTTCACACCTTACATGTGCACAAATTACAATAATCGAGTTGGTAATTAGCATTAGGGTACCGGTGGACATCAAAGGCACCACATGCACTTTAGTTTGATGCTCATGACAAACAAGTAAATCTGTGAGCTAATGCTCACTAGTGATACCCCCGCTGTGAGAAATAAGACTTTCAAAATGTAATTAACATTTTTCAATGAAGATTCCCTTTGGTTTATGTAATGCACCTTTATAGTGATAAAGATAGCCTTTGGATTGTGTAGCACACCTGTATAGCAACAAAATCTAAAAATAGTTCGTAAACAGGAAGTAGATGAGCAAGGAGCATAAAATCACTTTACACCATATGGGACTATAAGAATAATACCCCCGCAATACGGCTTTTTCAGAGTATACAGAAATAATGTTCTCATGTCTTTAAAATGCAACACAAATTGTGCATGTATGTCATCTATATGTAAAAATCTAAGTATTCGGTGAACAGGAAGTAGATGAGCAAGGAGCATAAAATCGCTTTACACCATATGGGACTACAGGATAAAGCATTATGCAAAATATCAGGCTGCTGCATGTTATAGTTGCTTAGAAAACTGCGATGGAAATTGTGCATGTATGTCAACTATGTGCACAAATCTAAGTATTCAGTAAACAGGAAGTAGATGAGCAAGGAGCATAAAATCGCTTTACACCATATGGGACTACAGGATAAACTATTATGCAAAATATCAGGCTGCTGCATGTTATAGTTGCTTAGAAAACTGCGACGGAAATTGTGCATGTATGTCAACTATGTGCACAAATCTAAGTATTCGGTAAACAGGAAGTAGATGAGCAAGGAGCATAAAATCGCTTTACACCATATGGGACTATAGGATAAAGCATGATGCAAAATATCAGGCTGCTGCATGTTATAGTTGCTTAGAAAACTGCGACGGAAATTGTGCATGTATGTCAACTTATATGTGTACAAATGTAAGTAATTGGTGAACAGGAAGTAGATGAGCAAGGAGCATGAAATTTCTTTAAACCATATGGGACTATAGGATAAAGCAATATGCATAATATCAGGCTGCTGCATGTTATAGTTGCTTAGAAAACTGTGACGGTATTTTAACATGCCTTTTGGTTGATGTAATACACCTTTATAGTAACAAAACCTAAAATATTCGGCAAACAGGAAGTAGATGAGCAAGGAGCATGAAAATGCTTTACACCATATGGGACTATAGGATAAAGCAATATGCATAATATCAGGCTGCTGCATGTTATAGTTGCTGAGAAAACTGTGACGGAAATTTTGTTACGGACGGACGGAAGGACGGACGGACAAGGGTAAAACAGTATACCCCCCTCTTCTTCGAAGCGGGGGTATAATTACGAAGTGTTACTAAGAAAGCATGCATACTTTACAATGCAACTTTCGAATATTAATAGTTTTATCTGTTTTGAAGATGTTTAACAGTTACGTTCACTGTCTGATGTGACTAGTATTAACAGGGGTTGATCTAGAGAAGGTTCAGTGGGGTTTCTTGATCCCACTTTTTGGGCTAGAATGCATGAAATCATCTTATGTTTCTCATAAGACTGCGACAAACAAACCCTTTTCTGGAAATCTTGTGTCCAATCCTGAGTAAGATAGTGATTGTTGTACTTGTTGGCTATTATTTGTTTATGTCAAATAAATTATTTTTTTTATTAAAATTAAAATTAGAGACAAGAAAAACGTCAATGGTAACATGAACAAGAGTAAATTAGATATATTCTCACCCATCCCGAGCTAAAAAAATCAACATTTTACCACAAAAAAAACCACCTTAAAATCTCCCACTTTTTTACCCCAATCTCCCACTTTTTTGGAGTCAATCTCCCACCTGAGCATGTATAAAGGTTCACAGGTATGGTCTATGTAATCTTCTAAGTTCAGACCTTTATATTATTATTATAATGTAGAAATCTTTAATTTCCCACCAAATCTGTGAAAATGAATGCCCCGAAAATATTGAATTGTATTTCCTGAAGATTTCCAAAGAACTACATAACCCAATTACATTGTGTTTTTTGGAAATCAATGCAATTCTTGGAAAATATTGACATTTTCTTGTGATGCTCAGGTTTGATTTTTACTGTTGGAAGAGTATGCTGAGTTATTCTTTTTACGTATTCAACGGTGTCACAATCTTCATTTTGGTTCAAGCTTGCATGAAGACTTATTAAATTATAGAAATTACTTTCAACATTGTAGTTTTCAGGACTCTCACTAGACTCGCAAATCAGGGAGAAGTTCTCTCATAATTTTACTGAATTATGGAGAAGTTTGCAGTTAACAGCATTCTTTCCCTATATAGTCTATAAAAATGACTTCTCCCTTAGCTCAAAGCAGGGAGAAATCAGGTCACTTTTGGGAGAGCATTTGTCCCAAGTCTCCCTCAATACAGTACCACGTGCACTGTAACCTAGAGAGTTCCTTGACAGTTTTTGATTGTGTTTGATAAATGCATTATAAAATACTGCAGATAATGTCACCCTTTGTTTCTTTTTACTTTTAGTATACATGTTGATGAATGAATTCTTATGTAATGTGAAATTTGACATTGATTTAATGAAAGGTTCTCTACATTTCAGCCCAGCCTGAAAAGTACATCGTCCACTTACCCTGCTAGCTTCAGAGAACTTGTGGAGAGAAAGGTAAACCTTACACACAGCAATATCAAATAATAGCATGTTTATTTCCCAATGTGTAACCAGTGTAGATCCAGATCAGCCTGCACATCCGGGCAGTTTTGCTTCCCTGTCTGAAACTAATGATATGTATACACGTGCAAGGAGGTATTGATCAGGACTGGTTGCACATTGGATATAAGCTTTATTTAACAAGTAAAATATTAAATTCAAACCTTCTGTAATGTTTATCGCTAAAAAACAATACCAACTTATACATATTACAGTTTCACAGCTTTACATAATATTGATTAAATAGTTTTACAGAAATAATGATATACGTGGGTTTTTTTGTTACATTTTCTTTAGATCGTCAGATCTTTGAGAGGCAAAGTTTAACCTTTACTCTCTCTCTCTCTCTATATACATGGGCTTTATCACATGTGCCAATAGTTTAGATCTAGATCAGCCAGCATATCCATGCCATCTGATCCTGATCTATACTGATAAATTCTTGGTCTGAAATAACCTAATGAATCTTAAAGTGAACAGAGTAGATTCTGATCAGATGGCATGAATGTGCTTGCTGATCTGGATCTACACTGTTCACCTATAGGATAACAACCATATCTCATAAAGTGAAAAGTTACTGTGTTAACCCTTTGACTCCATATATACACCTTTTCACGCATGTGTGACCAGTATAGATCCAGATCTAATCTGGATCTGCACTGGTCGCATCTTGGTCAGAAATTATCTGATTAATCTAATGCCAACAGTGCAGATTCTGATCAGATGGCAGAATTGTGCCGGCTGATCTGGATCTACTCTGTTAGCGCATGTTATAAAAGCATATAATGGAGGAAAGGGTTAAGCCACTTTTAATAATTTTAACTAGTGTTACTGCATTTTTGTGTTGTTTGTTTCTTATCAGAGTTGTCTTATGTTTTCAGGCTGAGGAAAATAATCTTGTATTTTTGCCGGTACATGGAAAAACCCATGAAGCAAAGCAGGTGTACCGCTGTGGAAAAGTGATGGTGTATTTTGACAGAAGTGTTGTGTTTATGATGGATGATAATAACTTGTTTATTCCAGTGTCATTACAAAAGTTAATTGAAACTGCAAAGAACAAGTGATCATTTTGCTTCTGTTTGAATTTTAATTGGAAAATTTATATACAAAAAAATGTTATTACGTTGAACTATGTTTATGAAATGCAGTGTGGAAAACATTAAAATAAGTATACAACAAAATGTTACCACTTTGAATTATGTTTGTGAAATACAGGTAGATTTCATGTAATTGGATAATGGTTATTTGAATATTTCATTTAATAAATCAAAGCACAAAACCATTTCTATAAATTTTAATGTTGAAAACACTGTAATCTATTTGAATACAAACTGGCATGATATTCAGTTATTACGTTTGTGAAATACAGGTAGATTTCGAATAATCGAATAATGGTTATTTGAATATTTCATTTATTAATCAATCAAAACACAAAACCATTTCTATAAATTTTAATGTTGAAAACACTGTATTTGAATACAAATTGGCATTATATTCAGTTATTTGAATAGCATTTCTACCTATCAGACGTGACAAAAATGCAGAGTAAAAATGCAATGTAAACAGCTGCAGATTCTTTATTTATCACATGCAAATATGTCTAAATTGAAAATTAGAAATCGGTCAATGTCAAATAATAATTTGTTGAATTGGGAATTTGATTATGAAACAGTCAAGAAATAAAACAGAAATATTTTCTTCTGAGTTGTTGTGCAATTTTTAATGTGTTCCAAACCCACGGTGAATTTTCCAATGTGAACTTAAATTAAATTATTAAATTTGTACAAAATGCAGATTTTCAAAACTCTAGGATCAATTTCAACATTTTTATAAAATATACAATGAAATTGTACTCTTAGTTAATGATTATTGTGATAAACCCTTTCTTCCATATATACACCTTTTTTTGGCATGGACCAACAGAGTAGCTCCAGATGTGCCAGCTGATCTGGATCTGCACTAGTCACGCATGCATTAAAATGTGTATATATGGAGTGAAAGGTGATTACTGTTCTTTTGGAAAAGACAGAAAACATTAAATTTGAAGCCATAGCGATTTAATTAATCGTGCTGTTTACGTTAAATGCAATAGGAAATTTTATTCATATTACATTAAAGCGGCATTACTTCAATTTAACCCGTTCTTGTATGAAATATTACATGTATTTGGAACTATAGGCACAAATTTGCAGCATTAGTTCGGGCTAATAAAACTTTAATTTACTAAAATAAATTTGGTCACTGCGACTTAAAGCAAAAGTAGGATTTCCAAAACCGAGATCGCGCATAAAGTGGTCTCTTCCTAAAAAATAGGTGTTAAATATACCTCTATTATATTTAGCTTTTTAAAAGTTTGTTAACCATAATTTAACAATTGATAATCATTGAAAATCCCGTCTATAAGAAAAAATTCCATCAGACCTTTTGTGTTCTGTTAGAGAGTTTATATATTGGAGTCTATATGGACAAATATGATTTTTCAATAGTATATTCTTACTAAAGTTTAGGGCTGTGGCTTTAAATCAGACTTCATAACCAACCTGTTGTTCTACAATGTTTGCTTTAAAAGTTACTTTTAGTTAAGTGATCTCCTTGCTTGTCCAAATTACAAAACTAGACAATACTGCAATTAATTTTTTATTAAAATACAGCACATTCAGGTTCAATGTTTTTTCTTAAGGTTATTGGCCATTTTTTATTGTCGGTCATCCTGATGACCGACATATTATAATCGACCAAACTTGAGCTCCTTAGCCTGAACACCTGTTAACAGTGACTCACGTTCCAGACGGAACGGATAATTAAGACTATGCCACCTTTTCCTAAGATCATGCAAAATGATTGTGTATAGGCTGATGTTTAATTGCTTGATATATAGAGAAGACATTTACCAGAAAAAGACATTAATGGTGATAATCATGTTTCTTTTATACTTAATTTATAATTTTATTTAGGACGTGCAGAAATAATGCAGTTGTTTAAGTATCGTGAAACTGGATGAATATGTACTAACATGAATGCCTCCTATTTCATAGCGGTACCATAGAAATTTCCACAGTCGATACGCATTTGTACACTTAGCAGACAAGCGACGCTTATTTACATAGTCAGTATTAATTACCAACGATCATAGTGTAGTTTTAGTTAGGTCCGCAAATCAGGTCAAATCAGGTCAGTGACCTTTAGGAGACGGTAAGAAATGTATTCATGTGTTGATGCATATATTAATTTCACTCGAACTTTGTGCTGATCACATTGATTGTTTTTGTTATTGTGAAGACGATTTTCTTTGAAACTGTTACAACGAAAATTATTTGTTTTAAATTTATTATGCGACCAAAATATTGGCATTATGTCACTGTTTTAAAGGTGTTTAAGTATTCCTTCTCAGCCGGAAAATTACTTCAAAGGGCTGTGGACTTATAGTTTATTCTAAACGATCGCCATTTACATAAAAATGTTATTGCTTGTGTTGTCTACTTTACTGTACTTGTAAAAGTAATGCTATTTTTTAGCATTGACTTAAGACCGAACAAGATCAGTGACATAGTGTGTGCATGTGGGGTCAGACATTAGGGTTAGGGGTATCGGAATATTTTACACGTTTTAATTTCATTCATGGGTACGTTCATGTAACTCTCAGTCTAATAACAAAACTATGTTAGCTTCGTTTTAACAGGAGAAAAAGAAAAATATTTAAAGCATAAAGGTGATTGAGCTTCTTTTACAAGCTGATGAAACAATAATTCAAACAAAAACCTGAGAAAAAAACATTTTTGCAAGTTTGCGTTTCAGACAAATATTTGCCAATGGCGAAACAATAGCTGTCTTATTTGCGTTTAGATATCGAGGCCACCGGTACTCAATATCAGTGAAGCCTACAGAATTTCCATATTTTATCAATCATGAAAAGGGTATAAGCTGGAAGTATTCCACAAGAAATTACTGGCAAAGTCGGGATACGTTATGGCTGAGTCTGGACTGGCCAGTTCGCGGCGCTCCCCGGTTATTTAAAGTCGACCTGCATATACCTGCTTGAGAAGACAGACAATGCTACTGCAGCTTTTTAAGAGATTAGTTTATAAAATGCCAACAGCCAAGTTCATGCTATAGTCCACAGACCAGGTCGAAGAAATGCCATGAAACACAATTATTCCAAGTATTCTAAAGTTTTAACTGATATTGTTGTTCACTGAAGCTGTCTTTCCAAAAGTTCAAATGGTTAATAATACGTTTTGTGTTTATCTGCGTCATTTCTCCAAATATTATCCAAGTGAAATGGTAAAACTGCGACGTTTTCACCAGACTAACAGTCTTTAGATATAATTATAAAAATGTTAATCAGTACATTTTTCGGCTTTGTTTGGAATGCATGATTTCATTTTATGTTGGAGATAAAAGTCAAACTATCAGTCGAGATATAAGATATGAAAACAAACACTTGGCTGGTACTTGACCAGCACTACCTCGTGAACTGTAGTATTCGTTTTGCTGCATGAAGAGGATTGTTGCACCAAAATAACGCAGTTTTCCTTCTTGGTCCATATAGTCCGTTTTAATATATGAGAACTTTATCTCTTGATCAGAGGGCATCTTGTTGGCAGGGATTACATGTCAGGAAAAAAATGAAATCAATTTCATCCCTATATCTTGTTTGTTCGAGTTGATAGAGGTGGACTAGTGCGGGAACAGAGGATGTATATTTGTGTCGCCGTACATTTGTATATGCGATTCCACGTTTAAAGTTGATCTGTTCGGTTAGAGATCAGTAATGTTTCTTACAAGTAAGTTAATCCCCTGTGTGTTTTTGAACACATGGAATGCAGATCTTCGCACCAACATATTGTTGTCTAGGAATTAAGATGATATTGGGAATTTGAGCCCTATTGGAATTAGAAATACTTCGGTTTAACCTATATAAAGTTCCAAAATGAAAGCCATTTGAAAGGAACATAACTCTTACACTAATGAAATAGGAATTCTTATTCAAAGGTTCTCTTGTTTATTAATTGTTTGTGGCGTCCTATTTGAATTGACATACATATATAAAACATGCGCTCTCTCTATCTTCCTCTCTTCTTTTTCGCTGCGTGGGGAGGCTGTGTTTTTTGAGTGTGGCGATTCCTGATATGCATATGTTGCTTTTTTATTGTCACTGATGGCTTTCTTCATGTAGATAATGTATTTAAACAATTAAGATAATAGAACAAGAACTTTCAAACTTATAGGCAACAATATGTTTCATATTTAAGTCTTTTAAAAGGGGCATAACTAAAAATATTGAAACTGGGGTTATCGATCTTGTTGTTAGAGATGGCTTTGTTTATGCAAATGAAGATATATTTCAATTATTATGTTAATAGGAAGGTGGAAATTCTAAATAAATATCAACATTCTAACGAAATTTTCCTAGAGAAGTTTAAACTTCAGAGCCGTCTGTTTGTTAAAATGCCATGCTAATGACCGACTAGCTTTTTGGAAAGCTAAAACTTGTTTTTATATAATACCGGACCATTCATATCTTGGCTATTCCTCAGCAACCGCCAGATTGAATTGAACTGACAATAATAAATAGGAGCTTAATGAATAGGAGTTGCACATGTTTTTAGCACTTTAAAGCTGAAGATTTTTCACAGAGTTATTGCCCTTATAATTACTACAAAGCATATCATACAGCAAATCTTGTCTGGGCTTTTTCTCTGCAACTGGCTGTTGGAATACAATGATATTTGGAAAGCTTAACTTACATGAGTAGATGCGCATATTTGCAGCACATTTCATTTAAATGGTTTTCCACAGAGTTATGGCGCTTTGAAATACTGTTGAGTATGATAACAGTTCATTTGTGTCAGTGCTTTGTCTTTGCAACCACTGGCTTGAATTCATTAACACTTTATGGAAATATTCACTTTTGTGAAGCGATGTACATATTGTCACCATGTTACAGTTTGGTGATTTTTCACACAGTTATTGCCCTTTTAATATTTCTATTTTTAGTATGATTACCAGATTATTCATATTGGGTCTATATCTAAGTAAGCAGCTGTTGAATTATATGACACTGAAAGGGAGGGTTTACTAATAATGGGAGTTGTTTCTTGTATAAAAATGTTATTGTTATTGGTTACATGTTAACCTGCCCTATGGAGTTTTCCAAGATAAGAATCTATCTTGTAGGTAATTTATATGGATTTTGATAAATAGGAGTCAAAATTGCGCAATGGAAACGTATATAACGTAACGTAAACAAATTATGCAATAGAAATACTGTTCAATATCTTTAAAACTAACTAAACTCAATCAAATGCATATAGTTTATACCTATTTATATAACTTAACAAACATGTACAAAGTTATATTTTATGTTTCCTTTACGGTTTATTTTTTCCGTTGCGTAATTTAATTTATCGCGCACCTGTTTACGTCACATCCGGTGGTTGCAAAGGTAAACAACTTTTCCGCAGTCAAGATATTTTCCTAAATATACGGTTATGTCACAATTTAAATCTTATGAGAGACTTAAAAATACAAGTTTTATTAAGTGAGTTTCTGAAAATCTGGTAAATTCTATCAGTATCGCTGTATTTGTTTTTTCGTTGCATCGTTAAACTTTTTCGGATAACAGTTTTCGGATAAGGCAAGTAACCAGATCTCTATCCAGTCCTATGACGCCTGAATAGAGGTCGGGCATCAGTATTTATTTAAAAAAGTTTTTTATTGTTGTTTATGTATTGAACTGTAGTGTCCTCATCAGGCGGCCTCAGTATCTCCAATAGTAGATCGACCACAAGGTAAATGGGAAGCCGAAGGTTCGAATCCTGGTTGGGCCCTACACTTTTTCTTCTTCATGTTTCATTTGGTGGCTTGTTGTTAATTGTTTTACCATTGGAGTTTTAATAGGCAAAGCATTAACTGGGGTAGTCCATCAGAACCTGCATTGTTATATGTAGATATTTGCTCATTTAGTGGCCTCGTCTCATTAAGAAGGGAATAATGTGAAAGTGTCCTTATCAGGCAGCCTTAGTTGGTAGAGCAACAGCATGGTAAGTTGATCTGAGGTTCGAATCCTGGTTGAGGCCTACACATTTTCTTCCTACTGTTTCAGTTGCATTGATAAATGTTTGGTAAATAATTGAATTATTTTTAAATTTTGTTTAAATTAGAAGTTAGTAAAAATAAAATAATCAACAATTTGCATGACAGGCCTTGCGTGTAAACTTGAAACTGAATTATTGTATGTTATTTTTATGTAAATTTCTAACTTCCTTTCAAAAATTATGTTATCAAAATCAACTAATTTTCTCGCCTAATCTTGACAAATGTCTAGAGTGAAATTAACTCCACTCTATGGAACATGGCTGTTAACCCATGGGCAAACAGACTGAGTGTAGGTCCAAATGAGATGGGACGTCAGTACCTTTTGATCAGGATCTACACTGTTCGCTTTTTTATTAGTTAGGTTACTTCTGGCAAAAGATGCAGAGTGCAGATTTTGATCAGCCCCCCCCATGAATCTACACTGAAATGATAACAGAATCATTGGATTTGTTGTATGATGATTCATTTCTGATGATTAAAATATTAAATTAATTTATAGAATCCAAGATGAGCAGCCCCCTGTCCAGTCTGAAGAAGCCACACAAAACTCCCTTCACAAATCTAGGGTAGGTATTCAGTGCCTAAGATCATAAAACTAAATCAGTTGACCAGTCTCAAATCTCAACTATCTGATTGGCTGAAAAACTACTGGTCTCCAATCCAAGGTTGATGATCTTGGGCCAAGGTAGATGTGTGTTATTTGCTGAAAGTGCTAGAAATAAACAATAATAAGACATGTGACCACTTTTAGGTCGAAGCTGCCCTATTTGTCAGCTTTAAAGAGTATAAATGTATTTTGCAATTTAAAATGAGGACCATCAGAGATGAAAAAAAACATTTGGAGATTATTTCTCTTGCCGATCCGTGTTTCATGTTAAACAACATATTACTATTTGTAACCCCTATTTTCTCAATTTGGTTTTAGATCAATGAACTGAAATGATGTGATTTTGTCTTTTGTCAAAGATTTGCCAGTTCCTAAAATCTTGTTTGCATTTTATTAATGATTCCCATTGTGCTTTTTTGGAGACAGCAGTTTTTTTATATACGAGGTACAGTCAGAAAGTTCCCGGACTGGTCCTTTTAAACAAATTATTGACGTAAGATCCTCATAAAATTTAGCATGCATGTATTTCTATTTAAATCTAATAACAACAGCTATGAAAGAGTAGGTTTGAACAAGTATTTGAATTTATTTTTTCACATTTAGCATGTCCACAACCATAATACGGAGCACTTCAGAATTTGCCTTATTTTGCAATGAGATGACTACATTCTTTTTGAAGTTTCTCAAAATAACAGCGCCAAAACGTCTTTATTTTTCCTCACGACATCAACGGAACGTTACTAGCAAACAATTAAAAAATTTCAGCGTGATAGGCGGACGTATCGCCATTTTGTGAAGTATAATTTCCGCCGTGTAAAAATTCTGAAGCAAGAAAATGACAACGTTAATTGAACGTATGGAGCAGTGGACAGTAATAAAATTCTCTGCGATGTCTTGTATGACCCCGACTGGTACTTGGAAATTCATGAAACAGAAGGATAGTGTTATTAATTGTTCCAGAACTCTTGTGTTTGAGTGGCACAAACGTTTCCGGAAAGGTAGGGCGGATATTGAGGATAATTCGCGAAGCGGAAGGCCGGGAAATAATGCACGCTTAGTCAAAAAGATTAAGGACGTCCTAGCAACTGATCGGCGCAATTCTCTAGATGATATTGCTGACACTGTCGGGCTGTGTCATGGAACTGTCCATAAAATAGTGACCCATGACTTGAACATGAATAAGGTATGTGCGCGCTAGGTTCCTCGTCTGCTGACAGATGAAATGAAAGCAACCCTTGCAAACGTCATATGAACGTCACGGCGTCGCAGAAGTGCTCCGTACATGACATAGTGGGCTATTCTAATGGATCAGAAAACATGTTTATGTTTGTATATTTTACATATATTTATATGTTCTTGCAGTGTAATAGTTATATTTTTATGTCATATATTTAAATACTGAATCGTACGGAAAATAAAAAAGATATCATGACAGTCCTGGAACTTTTTGACTGTACCTTGAAATCTGAGAGGCTACTTGGAATTGTCAATATTTAAAGCTGCATTACTTCAATTTAACGCACTCTTGTATGAAATATTACATGTATTTGGAACTACATGTATAGGCACAAATTTGCAGCATTACTTCGGGCTAATTAAATTTTAATTTACTAAAATAAATTTGGTCCGTGCGACTAAAAGCGAAAGTAGGATTTCCGAAACGTCACAGAAATCGAGATCTCGCATTCATGAAGTGGTCTCTTCATCAAGAATTGGTGCTAAATATACCTTTACTATATTTAGCTTCTTAAAAGTTTGTTAATGATAATTTAACATCATTGAAAATCCTGTTTATAAGAAAGAATTTGATCGGACCTTTTGTGTATATATTGGAGTCTTTATGGACAAATATGATTTTTCAATAGTATATTCTTACTTAAGTTTAGGGCTGGGGCTTTAAAAAAATAGACATTCAATTGGACATACCATATATTTGCTTTAATTGTCAATTGTAGACCAAATGAAGAAAGAGTGAGGTAAAATGCACACACTTTAGTGAAACTTACAGAAAAAAAGAGTGTTTGTGTTGTGTTGTACATGTACTATTATATAAGCTTTCAAAATTTTAATGAACAGTGATTGAAAAAACCAATTTAACTGATCAACTTCTATTCATAATACATCAAATAAAATAACATTGAAATATGAGTTAATGAATAATTTTAAAAATAAATGATGAGTTAATGAATAATTTTAAAAATAAATGATGAAGAGAAATTAGCCAAAAGAAATTACTTTAACCATATGAAATCAGTGCCAAATTACATTAGGTTGATAATGGATAATATTGGAAGATGTTTGATTTTCTGCACATGTATGTTGTTATGCCAATCTGTGTGTCTATCTCTCTGTCTTTTCTATCTCTTGTTGACATTTGTTGGATCTTAACTACACACAAAAAAGGGAACAGTTTTTGGCAAGCATCAGCTGTAGATGCCCTTCACTGGTGAATGTGTATCATTTATCATACTTTTACAATGTCAAGGGTTGAAGTATCCCTGTAGCTATGGAAAAGATTCTAGATAGTTTTCACAACCTCGCATGCATCTTGGCTTATGACAAAAATGATTTTCTTTTTATTGCCCTTATTTGAGTCATGCCAAAATGTGCACACAAGTTTTACTTGTGCATTTCTTTGAAGGTTTGTGTCCAGCTCTGAAATGCAAGCTGTGTTCATAGCAAACGTTTGATTTGACATTTTAGTTGTTGATAAATTTGGAAAAAAGATTGCATATTTCATTTTCTTAAAAAAGAAAGTTTTATTTTAATAGGCAGGTGAAAATTATTTTTGGAGCCTCATCTTGAAATTAAGGGTGCACACTTGAATGCATTTTAATTTTCCAAAACACATGTTTTTACTGTACAGGTAATAAAAAGACTGGGTAATTTTGAGCATCTAAAATTAGGCTTGCTCTCATAGATTAAGTTCTAAATTGGGGCGCGTCAAGGGAAAAGGTACCTTCGGACAGTTCAGGTCAATCTTTGGAATGACGTCATAAATTTGAGCAAATGACATTATTTATTATACATTTCGCGGTAAAAAAACCATTTAATTGTCAAAATGTGTTACAAAATCACATTTAAGTTTTAAAAATTGATTTATAGTTGTAATTTCTTTCTAAATATAGTAAAAACTAAAATTTCACTAAAAATGACCGAAGGTACCTTTTCCCGTGATGTGCCCCAATTAAAAAAACCTTTAACTTGTAAATGTTATCTGTTGTTGTTATTTTTTCTTCAGACAAAGACCTATGCCATTCAGAAATCCAGCGTATACAGGTATGTGATGAATGTTCTAGCATTAGATTACCGTCATTGTCTGAATATAAGCCACACTTTTTTTCCAGAATTTGGCAGTAAAAAGTTGGGGGTGCGGCTAATACACAGGTTTGGCTGCTTATACATTGCATTAAGCCATTTTCATCTGTTCCATCAGGTTAAGGGGGTGCGGTTTATACAGAGTGCGGCTTATATTCGAACAATGATGGTATTAGATTTGTTAATACAGGCATTTTGCAATTGTGACAAACAAGGCTAAACCCTTTCCTCCCTATCTACGCCTTAATGGGTGGGGGGGGGAGCGAACAGTGCAGATCCAGATCAGCTGGCATATCCGTGCTGTTTGATCAGATCTGCACTGTTCGCTTCATGATCATAATCACCTTGTTACCAAAACTGCCAAGAACGCTAATGATGTTGTAGGCAACTGTAGGTTATTTTTAATGGGTAAGAAATTTTTCACAATCATCGTTACGTTTTAGTGCATGAATAGGCCTTTTGTCATATGGCAACCAGGGTAGATCTACACTGTTCACACGTGTTGCAAAAATTGAAACTGCCATTTGTTTTGTTTCTTGGTCAATAAGCCATATACATAAAATAGTTATCTGAAAAAACAACAATAGAAAAGAGGATGGCTGTGTTGGAGCTATAATCGCTATAATCACTTCTGGTAGATGGCTTTAGTCTACTGTGAAAGGAAATAACTGTTGAGAGAGTCCGGAGCCATGTATTAAATTTAGCTGTATTATACCACAGAGGATGAGAGCAAACTGTTGGAAGAGATCACGGGAGGCATGGCTTCACACCGCATCAAGACAAGAGACCCGTTTACTGGTGGTCTTCCCAAACTTCCGGATGTTTCTCCTAGGTCATCACAGGGGTTTGGACTTCCCCAAAAACAAACGCATACAGGTTTGTTTAAAATACTGTTGTGTTGTTTAAATTTGCTGGGACTAAATTTTTGTGAAGAAGAGGCTTATGACATAACATATTTAAAGGAATTTATTGACAGAATTATTCTTGGGAAATTTTTGTTGATGATTTGAAATTGCTTCTTTGTGCAAAAATTTCACCCATGCAAAATAAAATGATGCCACATAAAAATATTGTAAATGTAGAAGTCAAAAATTTTACCCATGCAAAATAAAATGATGCCACATTAAAATATTGTAAATGTAGAAGTTGTAGTTACTAAACATGGCAATAGTTTCATTTCAAAGTTTTATTTGTGACAGTTTTTCTCATTACTTAAAGTTTGTTCTAAGTTATAGTGTTTATTGAGTGAAGTTAAGAAACCCTAAGGAAATGGACATTAGCGAAGTGACTAAGGTTTCTGAATTGTAAAAGCATAATAATCACTAAGTAACTTACGTTTACCTTACAACCAATGAATATTCAGCACTTATTAATTAAATGATTGAAGAATAAAGTTTTAACAGAGGTGCAGGATATTCTAGCTCACTGATGGAAGTTTTTATTGAACACTGTTATCTTAAAAATAAATTGTAACTATGAGATTATACTGTGTGTAACGATGCATGTTTAACTGCAAAACATTTGCCATCCCCAAGTTATAGGCTGCTTTTTCGATAGTATGAACTATTTTCTATTTACTCTATGGATATTGATTTTGTCTTATCTGTACAGCCACATGAATATTTTTTTTATCAAACTTTAACCGTTTTTTTCTATAGACAGACTTTTATTGGATGGGCGAACAGTGTAGATCCAGATCAGCCGGCACATCCGTGCCATCTGATCAGGATCTGCACTGTTCACTTTTTGATTCATTAGGTTATTTCTGATCAAAATGCGACCAGTGCAGATCCTGATCAGACGGCACGGATCTATACTGATCGCACATGCGTAAAAATGCGTATATAATTTTATATGGAGGAAAGTGTAAATAATTCCAAAGTAGCCTATAACTGGATGCTGAGTGTCCTGCAAATATTTGACCATAAATAAAGGTTAGATGATAATAAATCATGTAGAGCTTTCACCAAAGGATTTAGAGTTCTTTATTTATTCTGTAGATGTAGTACAAAGTGCTTTTTTGACAGAAAAATAGATTTTTCAATTTACCCATATCCTGTCTAAGATCAGAAATTTATATTCCATTCTGAGTTACTGAAATAAATGTAGTTGACAGAACTTTGTATAGAACAGATTACACTGTAGTTCTGGCCATAGTGCATGAACAAGAAAACGCATGGTAAAAAAACACCCACAAATGGGGCGCGTCGCGGGAAAAGGTACCTTCGGACAATTGACGTCAATCATTGAAATGACGTCATAAAGTTGAGCAGACGACATTGATTATTATGCATTTAGCGTTAAAAATGTCATTTTATTGTCAAAATGTGTACGAAAAGCACTTTGTTAGTTATGAGCAATTGATAGATAGTTGTAAGTTCTTTCTAAATATAGTAACAACTAAAATGTCTCAAAATATGACTGAAGGTACCTTTTCCCGTGGCGCGCCCCAAATTAAGGCCACCGAGACAAATAAGAACACTTTTCAGTGTCCCTTTTCACAGTACAAAATGTATTTTTGCAATATTCAGACACAAAATGAAGACAATCTCATTATAAAGACTTGTTTTGTTCAGTCCCTGAGGTGGTCTTAATAATGGTGGTTTACTGTTTGCAAGCTGATACGGACAGTTCTCATATTTTGCATGATGAAGGTTCCAACAGGTTCTGTGTTTGGGACCTTATATATTGACCTGCATGTCTCATTTAGATGTTTAACCTGTAACTTTCAGATATAGAAAGGTCAAGGTCAACCTTATCTCAGCATGACCTTAACCTTGACCTTGATGATTATGGCAGTAAGTTACAAGTGTGTACCCCAGCAGTTGTGTAGAAAAAACTCAAAACTTCAGTTTCTTTCTGACTAACATTTGCCAGTTCTTGTTCTTTTATACACAGCTGTCCTTTAGACATTTTTTCGTAATCAATCATGTTTTGCATAAGAAAAATATTGAAAAATCATCATTTGACCTTTTTGTAGTACCAACATAAACTGTTAAAAAGTGACCATCTAAGTTTAAGTTTTAGCTTGGGAGAAAACATAGTTCATATTTAATTTATTTGCTATAAAATTTAATTAATTGCTAGATTTTGTTTTAAAATAACTATCAAATATTTTATGTTTTTTTAAAATCAAACAAATTTAACAATTGAATTTTAAATTAATTAAAATTTAACTTTCTAAGGACAGCTATTTACTTGCTATGAAATATATAAAATACATATATGTAAATACTTCATGTAAATAGTTAAAATTTAGCATAAATATTTATAACAGACCATCACATTCTGGTTGAGGGTCTCTGTATTTTCTATCCATTCAACTTGTCTTTTTCAGCTTAATTTTTAGGAACAATTATTCAACTAAAAAATCTTCATTGAAGTCTGATGCTGATTCCAAGGTTTTTAAACTTGAGACTGGGACCAGCTTCAGGTTTAAGCAATCTGATTTGTTGAAATTGTGAATAGCCTCAATCTGTTTGGTTGATTTGTGCATAATCTCAATCTGGTTGGTTGTAATTGTGCAGAGTCTCAATCTGATTGGTTGAAATTGTGCAGAGTCTCAATCTGATTGGTTGAAATTGTGCACTGTTTCAAACTGATTGGTTAAAATTGTGCACAGTCTCAATCTGATTGGTTGAAATTGTGCACTGTCTCAATCTGATTGGTTGAAATTGTGCACTGTTTCAAACTGATTGGTTAAAATTGTGCACAGTCTCAATCTGATTGGTTGAAATTGTGCACTGTTTCAATCTGATTGGTTGAAATTGGGCACAGTTTTAACCTGATTGGTTGAAATTGTGCACAGTTTCAATCTGATTGTATACAGTCAATCTGGTTGGTTGTCATTGTGCAGTCTCAATCTGGTTTTTGAAATTGTGAAGAGTCTCAATCTGATTGGTGGAAATTGTGCACAGTTTCAATCTAAATTGGTTGAAATTGTGCACAGATTGAAACTGATTAGTTGAAATTGTGCACAGTCTCAATCTGATTGATTGAAATTGTGCACTGTTTCAATCTGATTGGTTGAAAATGGGCACAGTTCAATCTGATTGGTTGAAATTGTGCAGTTTCAATCGGATTGGTTGATATTGTGCAGTCTCAATCTGCAAGGTTCAAATTGTGCACAGTTTTAATCTGATTAGGGTTCAAATGTGCATAGTCTCATTGGTTAATTATTGCACTTTCTTAAAACTGTTCTATGAAAATCTTGTTACCAGAGACTAATTATTATTTACAAATTGTTAACCTTTGTGCCTAAGCTTTGGATTTTAAACTTTTGTTCATTCCCATGCAGCTTATTGGTTTATCAGATTCACCAATCTGACAAATTATAATCAAGAGTTTAGATTTTTTATGATATTCGGCCAGTTCTGTTAAAAGCTGACTGATCGTTCACAAATCATTTGGCTAAATTGGTCTCATTTTGTCTTTGAGATGTCTAATAATTTGCTAGATTTACAGATAGCTTAAAACAGACTGATTGTTTGGACAGGCTTCACTAAATTTGTCTATATATTGATGTATCATAGATTGAGATCATTTTGACTATAAATCGACTAACTGTTTTCTTAGTCATTCAGGATTAGCATATTTGTCTGTAAATCAACCAATTATTTGGCTAGAAATTCAGTTTAAGATAATTTTTGTCTATAAATTGAGTGGCAAGATATAATGTTCTAGTTAATTTTGTCTATAAATTATCTGATTGTTTGGCTAGATATACAGTTCTAGTTCATTTTGTCTATAAATTGTCTGATTGTTTGGCTAGATATAAATTTGAGTTCATCTTTCTATAAATAGAACTACTGTTTGGCCAGATGTTCAATTTGTCTATGATGACTGTTGTCTAGTTTTAGTCCAAAATTTCTAAAATGACCCAGTTGGTAGACAGATCTACTGATAAAGGAATTTTGGAATAATTTGCTAGTTTATTTTTACTGAATGCTAGAAATACTCAACAAAAGAGCTTTGATATATTAGTTGTAACCATGTTTATTACATGAACTATAAATAGACGCAACGCGATTGGTCACACCCCCAAAATAACCGAGTCAATAAATCTAGATATTGACCCTCTTTCGCTGATATTGACCTGTCTATAAATAGAATCCGAAAGTTTCCATCTTTAATATTATTTATAGTTCATGTAATAAACTATTATATATATATATATACTATATAAATAAACTATATTATATATATATATATATATAAAACTATTTATAGTTCATGTAATAAAACAGTTATTTACTTATTAGCTGGGAAATATGCTGTTGATATTGACCGCAAAAATCGTTATTGACCTCGGCTATCGCCTCGGTCAATAACGATTTTTTAGGTCAATATCACAGCATATTTCCCAGCTAATAAGTAAATTATTGTATATTATCCAATGTTCCACCTTTCACTTTGAACTCTTAACTCCAAAGATACAGGTTTTATCACAATTTCTTGCATACCGGAGCAGGTCATCCGTTGTTTTCACCCGTGTAGGAAATTTCTATCCTACACCCCCCATGTAGAATGAGTCGCGTGAGTGATGTCACGTCTTCAAGTATCTGACGTAATATGCCGTTCGTCCATAATTTCGGGGGTTTAACAGACGAATTTTACACTGGCGCTCTTGATAATTGTATTTCAAATGTTTATGTTTTATTCACCAACTGCAGTCACTTGTTTTTTACCGAATTAAAAGCCAAAAATTTTGAAGTCATCACTATTTGCCACATTTACTACCGCCATTTGCAACAGATATCGACCCTCTGAATCTCACAGACACTTTCTCATATTTTCGGGACTTTCGATTGGATGTTAATTATAACCATGAGAAACCTACATGATTCGATTTCGTTCACTAGAACCATCGAGGACAATTTGATCCTGACATAGCGTGAGAAAATGTCTAAAATTTTAACATGTTTTGTTTAGTTTTGGGCATGAAACGGAAAAGCAGTCGAACAGAGAAATTGTTTTTTACTTACTAAAATGTTTTTGACTATTATAATTAAGCAAATGTTTATGTTTTTTTAATGATACTGGAGTGCAACAGTCTATAAAAAGTTAGAAACTTAACTTGACCTTGGAAGTTGGTCTCTAAAACTCCACTTATTGCCTGGTAACATTTGGATTGGTGCTATTTGACCACTCTTTTGCGTACAGGAGACGTTCATAATTGATTTTCAATTGAATCGTGACCTTCGACCTGCTATGGTATTAATAGCATTGCATACACTTCAAGCTCTGAGACGACACAGATTTTTGCAAATTACGCAAGGGAAAAAACTCTCCTCCAACCATAAGGGGAGGGAAAACAATTCAAGTAAATATTTTCGGTTGTTTTTTTTTATATTACTTGGATTTTAAGGAAAAAAGAGATGTTTTGGAGTAAAGTAAGTATTCTGTTCTTTATTTTAGCAAATATATTTCATATATTGTCTGATAAACACGAAGATAAAGTGATTATAAAATATTGAATAGTATTTCGGATGACTGGACAGGTTGTGCGCGCGCGCATATGACATTTGATGACGTCACGAAAATATGGGAAACCCCGAAAATATGAGAAAGAGGCATATATTCAAGTTGGTGATGTCATTTATAAAAAGGTTTGCGTTAACGTCAATATTTCAGCATAAGGAAAATAAATAAGTTTGTATACTTACACAGAAATGTTATACATAATAAAAGGTATGCAAGAAAAAGTATCTTGCATGAGACATTCGGTAAAGATAGAAAAATCTGTCACCTCGGGTGAACTGTTTTGGCGGGAACTCGGCAGAGCCTCGTTCCCGCAAAACAGTTAACCCTCGGTGACAGATTTTTCCATCTTCACCTCACACTCATGCATGATACTTATAGTCATGCGCTACAAGTTTAGATCCAAATCAGCTGGCAAATTTATGCCATCTGATCTGGATCTACACTGGTAGCCTCTTGGTCAGAAATAGCATAATAAATCTAAAAGCAAAATTTTGTAGATCCTGATGAGATGGCACAAATGTACCGACTGATCTGGATCTAAATTGTTTGACCATGTGATTAAACCTGTATCTATGTAATAAAGGGTTAATCCTAATCATATTGTTAAACATATATTGTTCTGTTGATACTTCCTTATCACCCACTGCACAAAACTCTAAACCTCTCATGTGTTTAAGAAGAAAAATACATACCGTATATTCCCTATTAAACGCCCCTCCCCTAATAAACGCCCCCCCCCCCCCCAGTCTTTTTTCAAAAGTGAACAAGTGAATTACAATGACATGACGATCTTTAATCTCTCAGCATTAATCCAAATGAATACAATTATTTAATTTAATAATCATTTTGGTGTGAAAAATTTCATTTCAGGTTAAGTTTTTTAAAAATAAGTTCTAGGAAAATGACAAAATTGTTTCCTATGGTTATTTATTAAAAAATAACACAATTATTGAAAACTACATTTTGTCAATAGTTGGTCTCTATGAAATGCCCCCCCCCCCCTTTGCAGGCGTTTAATAGGGAATATACGGTAGTATACCTTAAACCTCTCTAAACAGAGAAGCGAGCGGTTTTAAAGGTTCTAATTTTCATGGGTTGTTAAGAATGATCCATCAATGAAATTGACACGATTGAAACTGCAACGAAATATATAACTGTAAGTAAATTTGGTTTTAGAAAATTGAAAACCATAAATTCATGAACCTGTGATTACTGCTATTAAACTCAAAATTGTAGCCATGAAAATAACTACATTCACAGAATATGTATTTATGATTTCTAATTTAAATTAAAAGATATTATGTGATATTTTTCCATCTTTCAGTGAAAATCTGTGTTAATTTTAGTGTTAAACTGGAACTACTTTTTAAGTGTTAATTTCACTGTTAAACTGGAACTACTTTCTTTGTCTTAACATAATGCTCACCTGAATTGTTGGGATAAAAATTACTGTTGTAGCTGGTATAATTGTGTTGGGTTTGAAATTCATATAATAGCAGAAAATTTGCTAAATTGGTTTCAGTGAAATGTTTTTGTTCAACTTTTGAATACTCAAACTTAAATAACTGTACCAGGACAATATCAGTTCCTGTATTCACTCTTTGAAATGAAACAAACAAATATGCTCTGTGTATTTATTCAGCTGGGCCCAGCGACCATGAACTGATGTCCACCATGATGAGTAGAATAACTCAGTTGGAAGCCAAAGTGGCTTATCAGACTAAAGAACTTAGTGATAAGGTAAGACTTTTCCTTATTAACGATTAAGTAGCCTTAATAAGTAACTGTTGTTAGATAATTATTGTTCCCCCTTTAAAAAAGTGGGGGTATATTGTTTTGCACATGTCAGGCAGTTGGCCCTCCTTCGGCCCATCCATCTGTCCGTAACCAACTTTGTCTGATCAATAACTAATTTGAAAATAAAGTACTCAAATTTAGTAGGGAGGTAAGTCATCACAACTAGATGACTCCTATTGATTTGAGGTCAGTAGGTCAAAGGTCAAGGTCACAGTGCCCTTCAATAAAATAACAGATTATAATCCAATTGGTGTTTAGGGGGCATACATGTTTTACAAAGTTTTGTTACTATTAGTTTTTGCATATTTATAATTGCTTTATTATGACATTTTAATTAAATACATGTAAAACATGTAATGTTTACATTAATTTAATTATGATTTTTAAGAACTCACTTAAATGCTGTTTTAATGAAAACCATGAAATTTAATGCCCATTAATATTAAATGTTCAATGTATCCACTTATGTTTGAAACTATTAATGCAGTGTTTTGTCTCATTGATCAGGATAGAAAGATACAGGTGCTCACAGACAAGGTCAAACTGCTGCAAAGGTCACAAGGTATGTAACCAATTATATGCAAACCTTTATATGTAAAGGTCGCAAGTTATGTAACCAATCCTATACAAGTTTTTATATGCAAAAGTCACAAAGTAGGTAAACAATCATATGCTAGTTTTCATATGTAAAGGTCTCGTGGTAGGTAACCAGTCATATGCTTGTTTATATATGTAAAGGTTGCAAGTTATGTTACCGATCATACAAAAGTTTTTGTCTAGGTTTTGAAGTAGGCTGAAACAAGGACCACTAGTACAGTTCATACCAAAGTTATTTATTCATAACCCATTATTTGGGTTAAAGTTCATTATCCCCGCAATTCATGGCATGGCTTTTATCTAATCTGTGCTGTCTGATCAGGACCTACACTGTTCTCTTTTAGATTCATTAGGTTATTTCTTACCAAGTGCAGATTCAAATTGGATGACACTGATGTGATGGCTTGTCTGGATCTATACTGCTCATACATTTATTAAATGCCTATAATACATACCTTACTATTTATAGTAACAAATTTGTATAGTATATTTGGCTATTATTTTCCAGATAGGGCCATTATCATATAATTGGCTCTCACGAAAGGGCTGATATCATAACTTATGTGGCTTCTTCGTAAGGTTAAAATTAAATAATCCTCAGCGATGAAGCATTTTGCATTCCACTCTACTGTATAGCTTTATAATGACATTTAAGAAACCGACAAAGAAATCATCTATTTAAACACAAGCTTTGGACTGATTAACTAAAACTGAATTGTACGTACTAGAGAAATATCCTGATTTAAAATCACATTACTTCCAATATTTGTTTCTTATCGTTTTCTCCATACTTCGGGTAGAATAAAGCCTATTTGGTGTAGATAATCGAAGCTCGCAGCACTCTAAAATAATAGCCTTTACAGACTCATACCACGTTAAACACTTCTACCATTCATCATTAAAACATATTCCGTCCTGTCTAATGATTTTGCAATGAAGTTCTGGTTCAAAAGCAAAAAGAAAAGTAACATTCAACCGACAGTGTCAGTGATTTGCACTGTTTGAAAAAGTAAACATTCATCAAATTACGTCACATATTAAACTTTAATGACGTAATACTTGAATCGTGACATAGTGCTCACTCAAGAACCTGAGTAAACATTTTATAAAAAAGACGTCCAAATAGATGTCTTTAAAGGTATGTTTTATAGATGTTAAAACACGGCTGAGCTGGGCCGAGGCGTGATAATCGGCCCTCGGTCGCAAAAGTCCCTTGGGCCGTTATGCTCCTCTCGGGCTGATATCACGCCTCGGCCCCGCTCAGCCATGCATTATCCTCTAAATATATTATGGAGAAAAAGGATAAAGTATATGAAAATATACTCCATGGGATATGGCTGTTATCCACTGCGAATAGTGTGGATCCAGGGTCCAAGGTTATAAAACTTGAGTTCATGCTCCGTGCTCAAAACTCAATTTCATTCTCAAAGCCTATGAGTGAAATTTACTGAATAGTACTGCTTACATTGCTTTATTTGAAATCTGTAATGCATAACAACGGTGTACCAAAAAAATAATTAACAATAAAAGTTTCTTTTTCTTGTAAGCAAAGAAACACAAAATTGAGTTTTGAGCACGGAGTTCAAACTCAAGTTTTATAACCTCGGGGCCAGATCAGCTGGAACATCTGTGCCATTTGATCAGAATCTACACTGTTCACTTTTAGTTTCATTGGGTTTGCAACCAGTGTAGATCCAGATCAGATGGCTTGAATGTGCTTCCTGATCTGGATCTTCACTGGTTACACATGCAGTTAAACCCATATATATGGAGTAAACATATAAATAGCCCATCATGAAAGTTAACTATAGCATAAGTTCACTTTGTCTTCCATTTATTTAAAAGAAGTTTTAAATATTTTTGAAAATTGCTCAACTTTTAAGTGTATGGTTTGAGAAAGGGTGGGGATGAGGAACAGTGTTTAAAAAGAATCTTGATATTTTCTGAAGGAGTTTCTAATTTGTTCCCAACTGCAGAGTCATTGTTATTTGTTAATTGTGCACATGGAAGAACTGATGATATTGTTTTTCAGAGTCGGACCGTAGCAAATTTTGCCGGACATGACCGGCAGTCCGGTGCCTTTCGCAAAGACTGTGATATTTTCTGTAGGAGTTTTCCATTGGGTTCTTACTACAAAGTAATTGTTATTGTTAATTGTACACAACAAAGAACTAATGTTATTGTATTTCAGAGTCGGACACACATTCTCATGTAGCCGAGCTAGAGAACAAGTGCTATCTGCTGCAGGACCAGATACATGAGATGGAGGTTAGTGATGCTGGGTTATATATCAGGAGTTTTGCGGATGAAAACAGTTTGAATGAGTTATTTTTTAGAAAGATAAAACACGGTGATGGGTTCTGTAAAAATGAAAGGTGGGGAACTGACAATATGTCAGAACTGTTTTAAAACCAGTGAACTTTAAACTGTTTACACCATGGATATAACTTATATCCCATTGGCAAACAGTGTAGATTCAGATCAGCTGGCACATCTGTGCCATCTGATCAGGATCTGCACTGTTCATGTTTAGATTAATAAGTTGTTGTTTTTTTTACCAAGATTGAGATCATATGGCATGGATGTGATTTCTGATCTGGATCTACATTGTTCGCCAATATGATAAACCATCGGTTAACCCTCTGAATAAGTAATGGTCACAACTTCTTATAATTTGAATCAGTCAATTGAATGTTTATAGGGATCAGACATGGGGCAAATTATTTGTAAAAGTAATGCATTAAATTAGCATTATTTGTCAAATTTGTGCATTAAATTAAATTAGCATTACTATATTTTGAGAAAGAAATGCATTAAATTAGCATTATATCAAAAAGTAATGCATTAAATTAATCATTATTTTATTTACACGTGAACTGACAATAAATAAAAAGTCAACAATCAGTATAATATTATGTACAAAAGGGATCATCTTCCAAAAACAACTTCCCAAAATTAAATATACAAAGTATCAATCTGAAAGTGTGAAGACCTAAAGTGACACCTCAAGAACTTACAACAAAACTATTCTCAGTACATATATTAAGACAGCTTTAGCTTTTTAACACACTTTTGTTATCTTCGATTTAATGCTGTTTTTCACACATTTACCGTAATCCCTCATGTAATCGCCGCACTTTTTTACCCGATTTTATCGTTAGGAAGTTGGGGGTGCGGCCATTCCATAGGTGTAAGACCTTTTGACATTTTTTCTAGAACGATTCTGCCGATTTTTGAAACGCCATGCGTTTACCTTATGATTTTATTACATGAGCTCTCTAAATAGGAGGTTGACGGACGATATGAACGAGGTAGCGCCGTTGTATGCTTTGCCGGTAGCGATCTAATTTAATTAATATATTTGGTTTAAAAATGCATTATAATATTTAAACACTAACCAACGTGAATATATTCCATAATTTCCAGTTTTATCTCGTATCATATTTCAGAATTTTTGCAACATCAAACAATTTCAGCCAGCTAAAATGTCGTGCACACTACCAATACAGATCAAAGGATTTCATAGCAATGCCGATTAAACAACACAGCCTTAATACGAGCCGACAATTTCTTTGAAGTTGTATTAGACAGGAAGTTGCACAGACAGGAAATATCGACCATATAACCTGTCAATAAAACGTAACCTCCATATGAAATAAACAGGACGGTTGATCAAAGCAAAATGTATATACATGAACTAGGGTTTTTTTAAAACGAGTTTGTAAAATAACCAATGCAATGTATACGGAAATATTTAAATTTATACGGATTCTTTTATTTCTATCAAGTTTGAACTTGAAGATAAAATTCTTTAAAGTGCAAGGTCTATTCATACGTAACTAAGAATCATAATAATTGGTACAAGTTTGTACATCACCTGTTACTGTTAATTGTCTCTAATTGACACGTTATTCTCTTCTGTCAGAGCCACTAATTTACAGAATATTCTCACCTGTCTGCTGGGACTCCAGAGAAGACGGTGACATGTTGAGAAGGTGCGAAAATATCTTATTGACACTTGACATTTGAGGGGACATGAGTTGCTCAATTTTCCTTAAAAACCTGCCTACCAAGATCAAACAAATAACTATCTCAAAATGTCAAACATACCTATCTCTCTATTGTCATTCTGACCTCACCTTAAAATTGTCGAATACCTAAAATTGTGGTAGGTCCTGTCTACAAATCGTTCACAGCAAAGGAAAACTTAGCAGTAATAGCGTATTCTGAAGTCCACAAATACAAAAACAATACATTTATATAGCGCAAAAATAATACATTTTCTATTGCGCTTTACATTAAAACAAAACAAAAAATGTATGCTAGTTTCACTGACAGCGACGGCGGTGACAGCGAATTTGAGAGTTTCGACGAGTCCGACGAGAATTTAGATACCACAAATATTCAAGAAGGAATTAATTTTTGCCAAATAAATCCACGTCAATATTTAACTATAGAAATAATAATACGCTATTTTTTCAACGATTCTTTGTACGTTACTGAACGGCCGTCATTGTCTTTATCATTTACGCGGTATTCACATTGTTACTTCCCCTTATTTCTCTTTCCATTTTGCAAAATCGTTTACACTGTATCAACTGTGCGGCCTTTACATTGAATTAGGATTTTTCTTCATTTTTTTCGGTTATTTTGGGGGTGCGGCGATTAGACAGGTGCGACTATTACATGAGGGATTACGGTAGTGTGTGGTATTGACAAATGACTACACTGTCAACTAATTAAACTATTATGTCACCTGTATCTGCATTACATGCCGATTTCCTGAAATCTGACATAGCCTCAAATAACTTTACAATGACACTGAATCAGTAAGTAAAATTATAAATAAATGGTTAAAAACTTACCTTCATGTGAGTGAAAGTAAGAGTATTGAAAGTTTGAGTTGATTTTGATGCTAGCTTATTTCAGAACAACAGTTTTTTGGTATTTTGCACTAAACTTTAAATGTCTACCAGTAACATTTTCAGGAATATTTAAGTGTTCGACAATTGGTGGGAAATATCTTGTCCCAATGAATGTGTACAGAGTGACATGATTGAAATGTGCTGTATTTGTTGACAGAGCTTTATAGATTCCTTGCTATTCATTTGTTTTAAATTGAGCATTTTCTAAGACAACAAAGCTTAGGAACTTGTCGCTTAAAACTTTACAACATTCTGATGAAAAGGCTTGACTCTTATAGTCTGTACCTTGTTTTACTAATAGTGAACACATATCAAACTACTTAACTGTTATAATCATGTTTTTCTCTTGCTATAAATAAGATATGTAATAGACACATATTAAATGTTAAGAGCATCTTTGCATTTAAAAGCAATTATTAATATATATATATATATGTAAATAAATCAACAAAATCCAATTAATGCTCAATAATGCTAAGCATTACAGCATTATGGCATAGGTAATGCATTAAATTAGCATTAAAATAATGCTAAATCTGTTGCATTAATCATTACCTTTCATTACTGACAAAAAGTAATGCATTATTAATGCATTAGCATTAAAATTTAATTTGCCCCATGTCTGATAGGGATGCTGTATTGAAAATGCTGCACAGGCTAATCTGGGTCTACACTGGTCACAAAAATGACAATTTTAAGTGTTGAACAAACAAAATTCCTTTTGTATTTTTATTTCAGGATTTCTTAGCAGACTATGGAATGGTGTGGGTCGGGGAGAAATCTGGAGAAAATTCAGAAACGGAGAGTGATGAAGGAGAAGACCCTATGTGGAGACCCAGTGAGTACTTATTCATTGAAATTGTTCCACCAGCCGAGGCGGGAAAAATTTCTCCGTGACAATTGAACTCGGACATTGCGTCTGAGAGTCATTTGTCCCTCACCTCTGATTCAAGTGAGGAAGCAGTCAGTCGCTTGCGGAGAAATTGGTTAGTACTGGTTAGAGACCCAGGAACACCGGTTAGGTGGACTGACCGCTGGGATATAACCAGAAAGGTGTTGAAACCAGGCGTTAAACCCCAAAGAAACAAACAAACAAACAAAGAAATTGTTCCATTTACCCACCTAATTATTTCTTATACACCTTTGTTATTTAGAGAATAATATATGGGTGGTCGGGGGCGGATGTTGATAATTGCCCCGCTGAAGAGATAAAATGCCCGAGGGCTTTAGCCCGAGGGCATTTTATCTCTTCAGCGGGGCAATTATCAACATCCGCCCCCGACCACCCATGAATTGTTCTGTATAATACATATGTCAGTTTTCCCTCGGTTACTGTACCGGTGAACCGGGGAAATAATTATGTTAGAAGTTGTGTCAAAACTAGATAAATTACTGTCAATAAACAGTCTAGCTTCTTCCTCGGTTAAATGACTGTTTTCTTGAGGCCACTTAGCAATAATTCCATCTAAATCTAGAATTCTATTTGCGGGCGACTCCAGCGTACGCTCACCCTTGGGCATTTTGCTGTCGGGAATGCCGCTAATGACGTCATGCAAAACCAAGCGTTGCACGTGCGTCTTTTCCAAGTGCTTTTATCGCATAATTGCCCTCCACGTGCGGGGCAATTATGCGATAAAATCTGCCGATGCCAAGTAATAATATTTTTTCAACGTAAATTTGTTACTATATATAGAAACATATGTATTATATACCAGTGAATGATTTGTGCAAAGTGCAGCGTGAATCCGCTAAATTGATACAAGGCGTCAGATTAGTAATTCCATATAGGACAACGTCGTTTTCCAATTCTTTATTTTGCATCTTCCGTTGTTCTATGTGATGTCATAACTATGTTGTCGTAATTTTCCAGCACATACCCAACCCCAAAACAGGAAAATTCAGTCATTGTTTTTCAACCATTGCGATATTTTTATGCCATTCATAAATTTACTTTGGCATTACTATTTTTATTTCTTCTATTATGTAAACCACATTGATGACTATAATTTGTTGTTTAGTTAATTTAAATTTGTTTTGAGCGAGAAGGGTATTTAATAAAAGTATTATGACAGTATGCTGTTAGGTTCATATTATTTCTCATTGGGAATGTACACCACATCACGCTCGACCTTTAGTCAAGCTTGATATTGTTTACATACCCAACTCAAAAAATACGAACCTACTGATTGCATACTGTTAAAATATTCCATAATATTCCATATTTATCACATGGGCTAACAATGTAGATCCAGTCAGCTGGCAAAAAACAACAACACTTTATGCCAACGAATGTAAGTTAATTTACAGTAGTAAAAAGAATAATTACTGATTTATTTAACCCTTTACGTCATAGATACATCTTTATAAAATTGGTCAAACAGTGTAGATCCAGATCAGGCAGCACATACCTGCCGTCTGATCTGATAAGTGCGACCGCTGCACATGCCTAAAACAGGTATATGTAGTTCAGGGTGAAAGAGCAAAAGAAACTTTCTTAAAGAATCTTACTCACTATTTTCTACGTTTTTCAGCGTCATCAGTGTCCCAGCAGCCAAAGTTTCATGTAGATTACAATCGATTGTTTGAAAATCTCAAAGATCTCAATGCCCTTGCTGGGGAAGGTGTGGCCTCTGTCACTCATACCAAAGATGGGGCGAGATTAAAGGTAAGAAGGTGTGGCCTCTGTCACTCATACCAAAGATGGGGTGAGATTACAGGTAAAAAGGTGTGGCCTTTGTCACTCATAACAATTATTGTGCGAAATTAAAGATGATGGGAAAAGGTAACATACACTTAAGACAGGACCAGGGTAAAAAATTGGAGGGTTCGGCTTCTGTATCTCTTACCAAAGATGGGGTGAGATTAAAGGACAATAAGGTGTGGCCTCTGTCAATTTACAAAGATGGGGCAAGACTAAAGTTAAGAAGGTGTGGCTTTTGTCATTCTTACCAACATTGTTGTGAGATTAAAGTTAATTATTTAAAGTTGTGTCCTCTGTCACTCATACCAACATTGGGGCAAGATTAAAGGCAAGAGGGTGTGGCCTTTGTCACTCACATCTAAGATAGGGTGAGATTAAAGGTCAGAAGGTGTGGCCTCTGTTGTTCCTACCAAAGATGAGGCAAGATTAAGGTAAAGGTGTGACCTCTGTTGTACCTACCAAAGATGGGGCAAGATTAAGGTAAAGGTGTGACCTCTGTTGTACCTTCCAAAGATGGGGCAAATTAAGGTAAAGGTTTGAACTCTGTTGTACCTACCAAAGATGGGGCAAGATTAAGGTAAAGGTGTGACCTCTTTTGTACCTACCAAAGATGGGGCAAGATGAAGGTAAAGGTGTTGTCACTCTTACCAAAGATGGGGCAAGGAATGTTACTAATCATATGCCAGTTTTAATGTGCAAAGGTCACAAGGAATGTAACCAATCCTATGCCAGTTTAAAAAGATAAAAGGTAAATGTGGCCACTGTCATACCAAAGATGGGGCTAGATAAAAGGTAAGAATGTTTAGCCTCCACTTACCCTATCAAAGATGGGGCTAGGTATAGGTGATAACTTGTTCCCTCAGTAACTTCCACCTTCCACCAAAGAACATGTAACCTCGATCACTCGTACCAAAGATTGGGCTTTGTTCAAGGTAAAAAGATGTAACCTAAGTCACTCATACTAAAGAATTTGCTAGCTGAAATGTAAGAGGGTGAGCCACCACTATTCATACTGCTAGGTAAAAGGTAAGATGATGTAGTTGATAAAAGAAAAAATCAGATTTCTAAGTTTTTTGAAAATGTTTGCAAGAAAGTTCATTTCAAAATATTAAAGCGGCATTACTTCAATTTAACCCGCTCTTGTAAGAAATATTACTTGTATTTGGAACTATAGGCACACATTGCACCATTAGTTCGGGCTAATAAAATTTTAATTTACTAAAATAAATTTGGTCCGTGCGACTAAAAGTGAAAGTAGGATTTCCGAAACGTCACAGAAATCGAGATCGAGCATGAAGTGGTCTCCTTGTCTGTGATAAATATAGCTCCATTATATTTAGATTCTTAAAAGTTTGTTAACGATAATTTAACAATATCATTGAAAATCACGTCTATAAGAAAGAATTCGATCGGACCTTTTGTGTTCTGTTAGAGAGTTTATATATTGGCATCTATATGGACAAATATGATTTTTCAATAGTATATTCTTACTTAAGTTTAGGGCTGGGGCTTTAATACATGTATTAGAGATTAAATTTTTTTATTCAACGGTAATGTCAATTCCTTAAGTGTGGATCGCCCATTTGCTTTAATTAGGATATCACTGCAGTTTTTTTAACTGAAGAAGAATTACTGAAATATTTTAATAGACGGATAATTCGCACACTTGATCTATGGGTATAATGGGAGTTAAAGGTGTGTGGTATACAAAAGGAAGCACGCTTTGTTTTTTCTTACAATTTTTAAAGTTGAAACATAAATGCTTTACATCTTAATTTTAACAGATGCCAGACCCCGTGCAGCTTACAGTATACGCTAATGGTATCCTCATGTTCAGCGGACCTTTCCGTCCATTTTCTGACCACGAGACCCAGGCATTTATGCAAGATGTTCTTGATGGATATTTCCCCAGTGAACTACAAAAAAGATACCCAGATGGTGTACCTTTCAATGTAAGTGGTTCAAACAGGCGGGATAGAAGAATGTTTTATGTTGTAGTTCATAGGTGCTGTTAAAATTGCAATCACAAGAAAATTGGAAAAAGAGGCACCATATTTATGATAGTTTGATACTTTCTGACTTGATCCAGTTGAATGTGACCTAATTAGGTCAGATGATACTTAATTAGTTCAGATGCTACTTAATTAGGTCAGATGAGATTTAATTAGGTCAGATGTGACTTAATAAGGTCACATGAGACCTCATAAGGTCATGTGATTCTCTCTGGTCAAATGTAACTATTTGGGGTCTGATGTGGATTAATCTAATCAGGGTTGGAGGTTATAAAGCTGAGATTGGAAACCAGTCTCAAATCTCAAGCATCTGATTGGCTGAAATGGCGACCAGTCGCCATTTCAGCCAATCAGATGCTTGAGATTTGAGACTGGTTCACATGCTCAGTTTTATAACCTTGAGCACTGATAATGACTTATTTAGGTCAGGTTTGACATGATCAGGTCATATGTTACTGAATTAGTTTTGACATGACTCTCTGGTCAAATGTCATTTGATCAGGTCAGATCTGTCTAAATTGGGCCACATGCTGACTAAATCTGATGAGATGTGACTTATAAAGTCATAGGTGACTTAATCAGGTGAGATGCTACTTAATTAAGGCAGATTTGACTGTCAAACTATATGCTGACTGCATCAGACCAGATGTCATTTTCTCATGTAATTTGTGACTCACTTGGATGTGCTTTAATTGGGTCAGATGCGACTTCATCAGGTTGTATGTGACTTAATCAATCATGTCAGATATGGCTTAAGCAAGTCAGATATGACTTCATCAGTCGAGTCAGATATGACTTCATCAGTCAAGTCAGATATGACTTCATCAATCAAGTCAGATATGACTTAATCAAGTCAGATATGGCTTAATCAAGTCAGATATGGCCTAATCAAGTCAAGTCAGATATGACTTCATCAGTCGCCAGATATGACTTCATAAGTCAAGTCAGATATGACTTGATCAGTCAAGTCAGATATGACTTCATCAGTCAGTCAGATATGACGTCATCAGTCAAGTCAGATACGACTTCATCAGTCAAGTCAGATACGACTTCATCAGTCAAGTCAGATACGACCTCATCAGTCAAGTCAGATATGACTTCATCATTCAAGTCAGATATGACTCAATCAGTCAAGTCATATACGATCTCGTCAGTCAAGTCAGATATGACTTCATCAGTCAAGTCAGATATGACTATCAATCAAGATGAGTCCTCTTTAAAATGTTGACTATCAAGACTGTACTTGTGGCCTAGTTTTTTACAATCTACTGCATGTTTTACAGTCATTACTTCTGCCAAGGTTCTTACAGTTGAGAAGAGATTTTGATAAGAGTTGAGGGTAACAGATCTGATGAAAAAAAATCACATAAAATGTTGCATCTTGATGTCATACTTGAGTTTGAACTGATTTTCTTAATGATCCGAATGGGACTCTAATGCAATAAGAAGTTAGAAAGTTCAAAAAACAACAGCAGTGAAAATAAAAGTGATATCTACTTATTTAAAACATCAATTTTAAAATCGGGAAACTGAAAGACGTGTTATTTAATAAATTTGGTTCCATTTTCTGTTTCATTATCATATGATATTTAAAATCCTTTTAGGTTACAGATAGGCGAGAGGTTTATTTTGAAGACAAGAAAATGGAGATTTTCACTGGTGCTGGGCAGACACTTGGTGGGGAAACCAAACCCTCCAGACTGGTACCCAGTAAACTGGAGGATAGTCCAGGCTCACAAACACAAAGCAAGGAACCAGACAAACAGAAAATGAAAACAACTAGTGAGATACCTGGACCTAAAATGACAGTGGAACAGTTCTTACAGAAGTTGCCGAGGTCTGTCATAAAGTCAGGGAAAGTGATTGACATTCGGAGTTCTGTGGGTGACTCATTTCATGTAAGTAACTGTATCGACTCATTTCATGTAAGCAACTATGGTGACTCATTTCATGTAAGTTACTATGGTGACTCATTTCACGTTAGTAACTGTGGTGACTCATTTCATGTAAGTTACTATGGTGACTCATTTCATGTAGGTAACTATGGTGACTCATTTCATGTAAGTAACTATGGCGACTCATTTCATGTAAGTAAGTGTGGTGACTCATTTCATGTAAGTTACTATGATGACTCATTTCTTGTAGTAACTATGGTGACTCATTTCATGTAAGTAACTGTAACTGGGTTACAATAACAACAAAAAATCCCTCTAAAATATCTCACATTGTCATTGTGTAGCTTTGTAAATGTCTGACCTTCTACAAAATTTGTTGTATTAAATTCTTAAAATTTCTTCCCAGCAAATCAAGCATACCCAATTAAGTGTTAAAACTTTTATTTCTCTTTATAGGGAGGCCCAAAACAACACCATGGGGATGTCACTCTGATAGAAACAGATACTGTGATAGCTATGAAAAAGAGGTTTGCTTCTTTTAAAATTGACCAATCACACACAAGAGTTCTGAATCAATTCTTTACTATTCTCGATTTTGCAATTACAGTGAAACCCCTCTATAACGGACACCTAAGGGACTAAGGGAAAGTGTTCTTAATAGCGGGTTGTCCTTAATTGTGGGTTTAAATCAAGAGGAAAAGAACATGTCAGTTCTTTAAAAAATCGCCCATTATACCGGGGTGCCCGTAATATCGAGTGTCCATAATGAGGGGTTTTACTGTACCTCTTTATCCTGTTTTTGAACCTATCTTACTTTGGTCAGGGGAGTTGCCGATAATGGCGATGTATAGAGCATGTCAAGAAAAACATGGTAAACGTTGAAATTAGCGAAAACTTGTAAAGAATTTTATTTGATTTAGCCATAAATTGTAACTTGTCATAAAATTTATCTAATGCTGGTACTTAAATGTAAAGTTTTCTCATTCTTTATCAACCTTCAAGGACAAAGCGTATGTCCTATCCATATTTTCAACTGATAAAACTGATAATGTAACATAAATCGAATTTATTTTTGGTGTAGTATATATATAGTGTAGTATATTTTAACATATGCAGTAACTGTCTACTGAAGTGTTGGTTGATTTCAATAAACATTTTAAAATATGATTAATTTCAGGCATAACTGCTATGTCGTTATACATACGTGTACCCCCTGACCGATTGTACGGATGTACCGACTTCCATTGTTAATACACCTATTTCGTAATGTTCAATGTTGAACTTCCTTAGGAAGATCTGTTGATTGCTCGGGGTTGGATGCAAGATTTCCAGAAAAGGGGTTTGTTTGGGGCAGTCTTAGGGTAGTTACATGATATCTCTGACTCAAATCCCCATGAAAATTAAAAATATTGGTGCCCAAAAAGGGAGTTCAAGCTACCCCACTTATACCCCCTCTGGATCCGCCCTTGTTGTTGTTATCCTAGGAGTCACAGGTTTGATACTTGCATACCAGATCATAAGTTTTATGTTGCCTGCGATTGCACATAGGGATCATATTGTTCACCAGTGGCAGTGGCAGCGCTGTTGTCCAGTAGTCCCCTAACTTTAACATGAAACTTAATGTTGCCCATAACTTTGAAAGTACATTTCCTACTAACTGAATAGCTGGAATGTATCATCTGCATGAACAAAGCCATCGGCGACAACAAGAATGATAACTCCTGTTACACTGTTTTTTATGTATGCCCCTTTTGTTTTTAGATTCATTAGGATATTTTTGATCATGAAGTGGATACTAGTGTAGATCCAGATCAGACAGCTTGGATATGCATGTTGATCTGGATCTGCACTGGTTGCCCATGGGATAAAGGCAGGGCTTTTTTTTCACCATTTTGGGAATATGACCCATACCCCTGGAATTGGGAAATTTATCGTCGTTTTGCCAGAAATTGGTAATTTTTTTAGCATCATTGGGGAATAAGAATTGTTACTGTTATCTGCTGTTTTTTTAATCATTGCCATCCATATTTAATATTGTCAATAATTCCTGGCTTAAAGAGCAAAAGATGCAGTGCTGACGCGGTTGTTTTTCATCAGAAATGTTTGTTTTGATTCAATTTTTCTTCTCAAATTGGGGAAAAAAGTATATGTTTTGCCATTGAGAACATGACCGAATAGCGGCTATAAAATCAACTGAAAAAAAGCCCTGAAAGGTTCAAAAGGCAAGACTGTTTTTTTGTCTTTTATATGTATATAAAAGGTGTGTTGAGTTTTATTGTTCAGATATATGTTCAAAATACATTTTTCCCTTTACCCCATAGATACACCTTTATTGTGTTGCGGAACAGTGTAGATTTATATCAGCCATTACATCCATGCCATCTGATCAGGATCTGAACTGTCCACTTCTTGATCAGAAATATCCTAATTAATTTTAAAGTGGACTATAAGTATCATGCATGAGTGTGAGGTGAAGATGGAAAAATCTGTCACCGAGGGTTAACTGTTTTGCGGGAACGAGGCTCTGCCGAGTTCCCGCCAAAACAGTTCACCCGAGGTGACAGATTTTTCTATCTTTACCGAATTTCTCATGCAAGATACTTTTTCTTGCATACCTTTTATTATTTATAACATTTTTGTGTAAGTATACAAACTTATTTATTTTCATTATGCTGAAATATTGACGTTAAAGCAATCTTTTTTTATAAATGACGTCACTAACTTGAATATATTACGTCAGATATTTGAAGACGTGACGTCACTCATGTGACTCATTCTACATAGGGGGGTGTAGGATCGAAATTTCCTACACGGGTGAAAACACCGGATGACCTGATCTGGTATGCAAGAAAGTGTATATCCAGATAAGATGGCACGGATGTGCCTGCCTGCTGATCTGGATCTACACAGTTTGCCCATGCCATAAAGGGTGTGCATGAGGGTTAAATATATAATATATTTTCCAAATACGATCGGTCATTATTTGTAATTATCTTAGACACGTATAATAAGGTCAAAATGGATGACGCAAACCGTGACCGATACTAAGTGAAACAATGGACAAATATTCTGCAGATTTTAAATTTGCAGTGATTTAACTGACCGCAGAAATAGCAGAAATAAAGTCACCGCTGAAAAAAACACTTATACGGTAATTTAATAATTGCTAAATGAAAGTTTGTGATGTATTTCAGGTTAGAAGAAAACGAGTCAAGTCGGCCATTTACTCCACGTGACATAACTACCTTGAGAGTGAAATCTGAAGATGGCAACCATACGTACATACTCAAGATGAAATTTAGCAATACCATTGGAGATTTGAGGAATTACATTCAGACTCAAAGGTATTTAATGGGGGTTTAAACATTTAGGTCGTACAATTTTTATTAACCCTTTACCTATAAATACACCATTACCGTTATTGTCTGAATATAAGCCGCACTTTTTTCCCAGAATTCGGCGGTAAAAAGTTGGGGTGAGGCTAATACACAGGTTTGGCTGCTTATAAATACATTATAAGCCATTTTGATCTGTTCCATCAGGTTTGGTGGCGGTGTGGCTTATACATAAGTGCGGCTTATATTCGAACAATGACGGTATTGTATGTGTAGATCTAGATCAGCCAGCACGTCCGTGCCATCTGATCATGTTTATATTTATTTGGTGATTTCTGACTAAGATGCAGATCCAGATCTGATGTGCCAGCTAATCTGGACCTACACTGGTTGCATATGTGTAAAAATATATTTATATTAAGTAAAGGGTTAACACGGGTTTGAAAATTAAGGTCTTAAGATTTTCATTAACATTAAAATCATTACAGATATTGTTTCCCTTAACACAGTGTGAGATATATTCGAATAATAGTGGTACTGTCTCAGAAATTGACTCCATGTTTTTGACCAGACCTCAAGATCATAAAACTGAGAATGTAAACCAGTTTTAAATCTCAAGGATATGACCGTAAAAAATCGAAAATCCGCCGAAAATTGGAAAAATCTCATGTCTGAATAGGTTATTTTAGATCAACAAGAAGCCTCTAGTTTAGATCCAGATCCTGATCAGACTGCATGAATGTGCAAATTTGAAAATTAAACCATAAATAGCAAGAATAATTAACTGATATTTTCCAGTAATTTACTGGAATGTATAAAATAAAGATTTAAGAATTGACTCGATATTTAATGGTGTTCATCTGGGTATGAAAAACATTTGGATGTTTTAAAGAACATGTAAAGCCAGAATTGTGAGCACTTTTACTGTAGCCACACCTCTTTTAAGTAATAGGTCACACTGCATACTATCAGTAATTATGATTTGTTAGGTGAATAAGATTTCATTGTAGAGGACAAAATTTAATAGTTCCGTTTGATTACAGGGGATCCAGTAGCGTAGATTTTGACATAGTGTCAGCGTACCCCAACAAACTCCACTCTGACGACAGTGTAACACTTTATGACGCTGGACTTACACCAAATGCGGTTGCACATCTTAAGATTCGCAAGACCTAACCAAAGCAGACAAGTGCCCTTTCATGTAAGGGTACAGGTGTATTTACTAGTCTTGGAACGTTAATCCATGGTTTAAGAATATACATTCCGTCCTTTGAATTCTGTGATATGGCTGCGAGGATTTTTAGGATTTTATGGCTTTAACAAAAAGCTTCCCAACTGAAGAGGACATGGAATGTTTACATTTGTCTTTTTACTTGTACCTTATGGAATAATGTTAATGTACAATGTGATTTTTTAAATAACTAAACCATAAGACGAACTTCTCCGTCCATTGTAATTTTTGGTTTTACAGGAATTTTAAGAAAACCTGTATTTCCTTTTCATGATACGGGTTTGGTTTTTTCTTTTTCTTAGCAGATAATTAGAGGAGTCAACCATCCATCTTACAGGTTTACTGGACTATGCAGTGGGTAACACTTTGATCAAAATAATCTCTAAGCTGAAAGTAATCTCTAACTTCTAAGCTTATCTGTAATTTTATATTTGTGAGTTGTTTATTTCTGAATTTTACACACACAAAAAGTAACACGTCATGGGGAGAGATGGCTTCAGTGATACTTTTTTTGGCATTTTAGTTGTTTCTTTAAATGGAAAGAAAAACTATTCTTTATACATTGTACTACTCATAGTTCGTTGAGCACCAAGAATAGTTTTGTATATATCTTTTGGTGTATGCCAGTTATTAGTTTTATTTTTTGTCTGATCTTAAGTACTGTTGGCGATTAGTACGTCTTTCATCATGTTGCAAACATTCCCTACATGTATTTGTTTTTGTTCAGAGATTATTTTTGTTTAGGGATTACTTTTATTTAGAGATTACTTTTGGTCATGTTATTCTCCACCTTGACAAAACATATATCTTACATTCCATACACTGAGTTCTGTGATGCATTTTGAGGGCTGCATGCAAGACTGTTATAACTGCATTTCAAAAAAGAAGAAGTTAAGACAATGTGCATGCAACCCTCATTTTTTTGTGGGCAGTTAGCAAAAACTTAATGTGAAATTGTCGTTGTTGTAGCTTGTAGTATAACTGTAGCTTCACAGATGGAGTTAAATCCTTTTTCTGATCAAGCCCAAAATTAAGACACCCTAAAAGTAACCCTTTGCTCCATGAAAATATTTAGTTATTTGGTTTCTTGACAGGGAATGTGAGGATATATTGCCGGTCTGGGTGTCATATTACCCGAGCCGCAGGCGAGGGATAATATGACACCCAGACCGGCAATAAAATCTCACATACCCTTTCAAGGAACCAAATAATTGTTTTATTATACTGCAAAGACTTTTTCAGACATAAATAATAAGAAAATATCGATTTTTTATTTATTTCGCTTATTTAATGCCGCACGGCCTAATTCCCCTCTGAGAACCTCAATAATTACATTTCTGACGTCATTAATTTACCTGCATGACGTCACTTCTATAGAAATTGAATGGATTATAGATTTGATATTTATTTACAAAATTTGAGAATAATCTGATCGTTTTCAACGTTAAAAACATAACACAAATATTTTCTGTAACAATTTTAGTAATCCCTAAGCATACCGCTTTATAATTTACAAAATCAGCTTCAAATTACGCATTTTTACGGAAATTCAAAACAAAATGGCGGACGACAACAAAAGGTGGGAGGCCAGAGAGGGAAATTAAGGCAAATTATCCAATCAAATTCAAGCAAATTTCTTTGCAGTATAATAATGTCTTACATCCCATGTGTGACGATGGTAAATGCAAATCAGATTGCAAATCCTGGCAGTCTGATCAGGGTCTACAATGTTCTTCTCTTAGTCATTAATAACTTAATAAATTTAAAAGGCTGCGTCTACTGGATGTGGCCATTCCTGATATGCATACATGTATTTCACTTTTTTGTGTAGATCCTGATTAGACTGCACAGAACTGAGCTGATCTAGAGCTAGTAGCAGATGGGATATGAACCTTATTCGTGTAGTAAATGATATATACCATACTAGATTGTTTTACAGTCCTTTTTGACAGTTTTACCTCAAAATAAAGTCTGCGAGTTGGCCTGTCGGTTAATCAGTTAAAATGAGATACCTCAGTATATATAGTCTATTAATAAAAATGTAAGAGATATTTAATTTTTTTTAATTTAATTTTTTATTTAATTTTTTAATTTTTTTTTTTTTTGGGGGGGGTGGGGGGGGGGGTGGGGGCAAGTTATCTTTTCAATTTATTTTTACTATTTTTTAATGGGGGGGGGGGGGGGGGAATGGGGGGGTGGAGGGGGGAGTAAGAGGGAGAAGTGCTTTATATCACATGAAATTTACTGACTTTTAGCCATCTTTCATTGGTAACATTGATGCTGTCAAGGTTATCAGCTGTGATAAGATTTTAATGTTCAACATTTGATTTTGAATTTATGAGAGCTTATTGGGTCAGTTCTGCTAAGTGAGTGATCTGGTTTTACCAAAGAATCATTAACCCTTTCCTACATTATATGCTCCTGTATGACAATGGGCAAACAGTGTAGATCCAGATCACCCAAAGACCTGTTCCATTTGATCAGGATCTGCTGACAGCAATAATGTGCCAGCTGATCTGGATCTACACTGGTTGCATGTGTGTTAAAATGCATATATATGAAGCAAAGGGTTAACCCTTTCCTGTACAGACACACCTTTATTGCTAGGGCGAACAGTTAAGATCCAGATCAGCCGGCACATCTGTGCCGTCTCATCAGGATCTAAACTGTTCGCTTCTTGATTCATTAGGTTATTTCTGACCAAAATGCGACCAGTGCAGATCCTGATCAGACGGCACAGATGTGCCGGCTGATCTGGATCTACACTGGTCGCACATGCGTAAAAATGCGTATCTATACAGGAAAGGCTTAATATTCCTGGGGATCTAATATTTGTGGATTTCAGTTTGTCTTACAAATTAAAAATCTCCAAAAATGTAGAATTATATTTCACATTATTTTTGAAATCTGATCAGGATCTACACTGTTCACTTTTAGATTTATTTGGTTATTTCTGACAAGGATGAAACCAGTGCAGATCCAGACTAGATGGCATGGATGTGCTGCTGTTTAGGCATCTACATGATTTCTGTTAAGATTATAATTTATTGTATTTTGAGATACAGTGTAATATGTATCATTATTAAAAATGTGATAATTAATTAATATTAAATATGATAAAATTACTGCTTTTATATATTTTATAGATGAAGGTAAATATATTTAATAATTATGCTGGATGAAAAATGGGTGGTCATGACCTTGGTTGTCTGTTTGTCCAGATGTACTTAAGGACCGTCTCTAGTCATAATGGCACTGTCATTGGTGAAAATTAAAATTATCAAAATATCTTCAAATGGCAAAATGCCATTAAAACGAAACTTTGCACAAATAAATGTTTTTAATGTATCTTTATTTCGAATACTTTTTACTGTTACAGAGATTTTAATAATTTTATTTTAAACGTAGATGTAGGGCTCTCGTGAGGGGGCCGATTCGGGCGAAAAGTCGCTGGATTTGGTCAAACATTGTTGTGTCTGAGCATCATATCAAAAATGACTTTGTCTTAAAATTCACAAACAGCTAACATAAAAATTGCTACATTCCTCATCCAATTTCTCATATACATGTTACCTAACTGAAGAAATCTTTTTGCTTGGCATCCAATAACGTAAGCTCCGCCTACATCTTCATATAAGGAAAAATCAATACCGGCTCTTGGTAAACATAATATGATTCCGTGACGTAAGTGTCAAAAATTTGGTTGTCATGTCAGTTATGATTGTTTGATAGTTGCCAATTATGTAACGGATTCAACGACTGACAGTTAGTGTATGTTGGCATTCTTTTGTTAAGTTTCACCCAATTTGTTTATACAAACTGACAGCGGTAACTTTCCATTTCCTATCTTGTAAACCTGACGAGTAAATCTTTTACTAAAAGATGGACCCTGCTAATTTCTACAGGAAGAAATGATATAATTCATTAATACATGTTATTGATTTATAAGTTATATACGACACACTTATTTCTCTTGTCAATTTGGAGAAATCAGATGTAGATTCATTAAATAAAGTTTCAATATGTAGTTGTTCTTGTTCGATACAAAACTTAATAGATGTAGAAGCGCCATACTCATCATTTGTCGCTGAAGTTTACCACTTCTCCTTGAAGTCTCCTCACTTCTCCCTAAGCTCAGCTGAGGGAAAAGTCACTTTTCCCTTAAAATTTTCAACATAGCGAGAGCCGTCAACTTCCTAAAGACCCACAATGCCCTATGGATCTTGTCCATATGGAGATTAGTTATGTTTTAGGTCCACAATTATTATCATGAGAACGAACTTTTCGAAAATATGAAACTTAAGATTTTGATTGAGATCTATGAGATTTGGGGTTTTTGTGATATCACTGTAAATTAAAATTGAAGCAAATTCAAAGTCAACCCTTGTTATCACTTAGAAGGCACAGAAGGTAGCGGTAGTCCAGTGATAGAGCGCTCGCTTAAGAATCCCGGGTTTGAGCTCCAGACTGGCCGCTATTTCCTTGAGCAAGAAATAAAGCCTTCATTGCTCCTGTCCACCCAGGTGTAAAAATGGGTACCTGTAAGGGATATGAGCCAATGTTCCGTGGCTGCCTCCGGCACCAACTGTTAAAAGGGAGACTTGTATATCCAGTGATCAGCCTGTAAATGTGTGAAGTTGGGTGAATATGATCTGTATAGATATCAAACTATAAATCCATACCTTTTACCTTTTGATGAAATCAAAAGCATAGAAAGACTTTCTTTTTTTGAAACAAGCTTTAATTAACGTAGTTCTCTGTATAATAAAAGTAACAAGCCATTTTGTAGTTAACTAATCATATCAAAAATCGTGGATTTGAAATTGTTGGTTTTTAAGATTCATACTCAACAATTCACGCTAAACTTAACAAACAATAAATAAGGACACAAACATAAGCTATCACATACATAAATTTATCACAGCCATTTAAAATGCTATAATTGTAAACATAATTAACCACAATCATTTAACCCTCGTCTCCGCCTATACACGTTTTAATGCCTGTGCGACCAGTGAGGATCCAGATCAGCTTGCAGGATATGCACTGTTAACCTTATTTGTGAGAAATAATCTTATAAATCGAAGAGACGAGTAAAAATCCTGATCAGACAGCACAGATGTGCCAGCTGATCTGGATCTACACTGTTCGTCCATGCAATAAAGGTGCATCTATGGAGTGAAGGGTTAATAATACAACACTTTCTCTTTCGTGCCAATCGTAGTTTTAACCCATTTAATCTTAACACATTATTTTATGAAAATCAACAGCTGTCTGATATTGACAATTGCATTTTTAACCAATTATTCCATATATCCGCCTTTTATCCCTTTCCTGAAAAGACACACCTTTATTGCTAGGGCGAACTGTTTAGATCCAGATCAGCCGGCACAGATGTGCCGTCTGATCAGGATCTAAACTGTTCGCTTTTTGATTCATTAGGTTATTTCTGACCAAAATGTGACCAGTGCAGATCCTGATCAGATGGCATGGATGTGCTGGCTGATCTGGATCTACACTGGTCGCACATGCGTAAAAATGCGTATATATCAAGGAAAGGATTATAGCATGTGTGACCAGTGCAGATCCAGATTACTCCCTCATCTGTGACATCTAATCAGGATCTGCACTGTTCATGTTTTAGTCAGGAAAAAACATAATAAATCAAAAAGTGAACAGTGTAGATCCTGATCTATGGCACAAATGTGCCAGCTGATATGGATCTACACTGTTCAGCCACGCCATACAGGCATATATATGGAGAAAAGGGTTAAAGCTTTTTAAAAGTTTATCAAAGTAATAATCATACAACATCTCATCGATCCACAAGTGGGATTCATTCACAGTTCATTGTTTATACAAAAGTAAAAATAAACCATTTTGTGTTAATAATGTAATAGTATTTATACTATATGCATAGAAGTACACATTTATGTAAATGTAAACTAACTGTATGATGAGGGCCGTAATTAATTTGATGAGGACTTGTGGCCCAATCCAATTGCTATATTTATTAAAAAATTCAATTTGTTTAAATCAATACCACAACACTTGTATAGGTCCAGAAATCCATGCTGCAGGGGCTGATCCAGAGGGGGGTCAGCTGCATTGCTTGAACCCAATTTTAGGGCAGCAATATTTAATTTTTGTGCGGATTTTAGGCTGGCAGTTGGAAGTTATCATAAAACTACTTCAACCCTTTCCTCCATATACACATCTTTATTTATGGGCGAATAGTGTAGATCCAGATCAGCCGACACATCTGTGCAGTCTGATCAGGATCTGCAATGTTTGCTTTTTGATTTGTTAGATTATTTCTGACCAAAATGCGATCCAGATCAGTTGGCATGGATGTGCCAGCTAATCTGGATCTACACTGTTACCCCATGCTATAAAAGGGTATATATGGAGTCAAGAGTTAAAGTAACAAAGACATTATATCTCTATAATTACATTTTTTAAAGATCTTTCTATAGTTCTGTGAGAGTTATTTCCCTTAGAAAACAGGTTTTATGTAATATATTGTTCTTGCAACAACTATATTATATTATTGCTATATCTGGTATCATTTAAAAAGCAAAACTTACTAAAAGAATAAATACAAGATGAGAAGAAAATCTCCATTCTGTACTAGTCAAATATAATGCATTTGTCAGGAAGGGAAGTAACTTTTGCAAAAAGAAAAAAAATCTTAGTCAAATATATTGTATATTTCATGAAGGGAAGCAACTGTTGGAAACTGAAAATCTTACACAAATATAATGCATACATCAGAAAGGGAAATAACTGTTGCAAACTGAAAAAATCTTTGTCAACATTTTTTAATATAATTCCTATGTCAGAAAGGGAAATGACTCTTGCAAACTGTGAAAAATCTGCATAAATTAAAATGCATATTGACTAACAGCACCACTATTAAAATACTTCTAAGCATGAAATATTCACAATAGCTTAACCTTTTATTCCAAAGATACACCCTTTATCACATAGCATACCAGTGTAGATCCAGATCAGTTGGCACATCCATGCTGTCTTACCTGGATCTAAACTGTTGATTTCTTGGTGTGAAATTACCTGATGAATCTGTTAGTGAACAATGCAGATCCTAAATCAGACAGCTGATCTGGATCTACTCTTATAACCCTGTGATAAAAAATGTATCCTTGGAGTATAGGTAAAACTTACAAATAACTGAAATCATGAATAAAAAAAAAACAACCTTTACTCCATGGGATATGCTGTTATTTACATGTATACACTGTTTGCTTTAAGATTAAGTGACCAATGTAGATCCAGATCAGATGTCATGTATGTGCTGACTGATCTGGATCTACATTATTACAAAAGCCATAAGAACTCTTTAACAAGAAAATTATTTCATATTTAAAGAAGTTGTGTTTTTAATTTCTTCAAGTTCATATAAATATAGTAAAAGGAATTAAAAACGCAACTTCTTTAATCACGAAACATAATTTATGTTTAAAGAAGTTGCGTTTCTCATTTCTTTTACTATATTTATGTTTGAGTAAAAGGTTAAATAAATCAAAAGCAAATGACCATACATGGGAACAACATGTTTGTTTTTCATTTATCAATATATTATTAACTAATTTATCAATATTTCATTTATCAATAGTATTATTTCATTTATCAATAAATATATAATTTAACCCTGTGTCCATGGAAACTGCACAAGAGATTCACAAAAAATTGCTTACATATGTAACAATAAATCATGTTAACAATTACACTACACAGATGACAATAGATATAAAAGTTATACCCTTTCATTGATTTATACCGTCATTGTTTGAATATAAGCCACACTTTTTCCCCAGAATTCGGAAGTAAAAAGTTGGGGGTGCGACTAATTCACAGGTTTGGCTGCTTATACATTGTGTTAAGCCATTTTCATCTGTTCTATCACATTTGGGGGCGGTGCGGCTTGTACATGAGCGCGGCATATATTGAAACAGTGATGGTACATCTTTTATCGCACAAGCAAACAGTGTAGATCAAGATCAGACTTCTGTTCGCCCATTCCATATATGTAAATGTATGGAGGAAATGGTAAAATAGTCATAACAATCTGATTTTAAGAATTAGATGGGTTATTAGGTTAAACACTTGTTGTCACCTTCAGGTACTTTGTTAATAAAATATCAAAGTATAAACAGGGGCACAACTCCATTAAATGTGACCTTGACCTAAAACAATTTGCTACATCATGACCTTGTTGTCATAAGCAATATAATCTGAAAAATTTGATGAAGAAAAATAGTAAGACAAGAAAAAGTTGTCGCCACGCGCCGAAAACCAGGTTTTCATTTAATACTTATACTTTTGTAAAGAAAATATCTGATATAAAGAAACTGAACTTCTTTTGATCTTGATCTTGATCACAGACTTCTGAGTAGAAATCTCAAGTTGCGTCTTGGTATCAGCTACCCAAAGAAAGTTTGGTGTCAATAACAGCTAACCCAAGTAATAAGGAGAAACCTAAATTTTTATTTTTAGCAAAAATGACATAGACCTTTATCACAGACACCTGGGTATCAATCCTAAGTAGTGTCTTGATATAAGCTACCCACAAACCAAGTTTGGTGTCAATAGGCCAAAAAAACTCAAGCTATTGAGCAGAAACTGAATTTCTATTTTTAGGGTAGCTATAGTGACCTTGAGCTTTATCACAGGCGCCTGGGTGGCAATCTCAAGCTTCATCTTGATATTAGATACCAACACTAAGTTCGGCGTAAATATACCAAAGCTGTCTTTTGATATTAGCTACTCATATACTAAGTTTGGCATCCAGAGGTAAAAGCAAACTCAAGTTATTGGGGGTAAGCTGAATTTCTATATTTAGCAAGTGACCCTGACATTTATCACAGACACCTGGGTAGCAATCGCAAGCTGCCTGTTGATACAAGCTACCCACAAACCAAGCTAAGCGTCTTCAGGCAATTTGGCATCAACAGATAACATTCACAAAATACTTAACAAAAAATCTAAGTCAAAAAGGGGCATAACTTTTGCAAAACACAATCAAAACCCCTTGAAACTTGACCTGATAATTGGTACTGTGATGTCAAACAATTATGTAAAGTTTTAAAGCTATACCTTGAATGGTAACTAAGAAAAGACAACTTTCACAAAAAACTAAACACAATTTTTAAGTGAAAAAGGGGCATAACTTTGTCGAAATAAGTCAGGGATTATGAAACTTGTCCTCATAATTGGTATTCAGATGTCCGATAACTATGTTAAGTTTCAAAGTTGTACCTTAAACGGTTACTGAGAAAAACACAAATTTCACAAAAACTTCACAAAATTTCTAAGTGAAAAAGGGGCATAACTTTGTCAAAATACAGTCAGGGATTATGAAACTTGTCCTGATATTTGGTATTGATATGTCAGACAACTATGTTAAGTTTCAAAGTTGTACCTTGAATGGTTACTGAGAAAAACACAACTTTAACAAAAAACTTCACAAAATGTTGACGCCGGCCCGCCCAGCCACCCGCCCGCCCAACGACATACCCCAATCTAATAACCAGGATTTTTCTAAAGAAAACCTGGTTAAAAATGCAAAGTTATAGCAAGTGCTAAGTTTTCTTGACAAAATCCAAGTACAATAAGTGGCATAACTCTGTCAAATGTGACCTTGACCTAGAAGTTTTGGTTTTATCACAGCCCGGTTGTCATAAGCAACATAATTTGAAAGTCTGATGAAGAAATTTACCGGTAAAGGAATGGCAAATTGAAGCCAGTGTTAAGTTTTCATGACAAAATCCAAGTACAAAAAGCGGCAAAACTTGACCATGACCTTTTGGCTTCATCACCACCCAGTAGACATAAGCAACATTATTTGAAAGTTTGATGAAAACATGTTAAGAAATTGCAATGTCACAGTCAATGATTAGTTTTCATGACAAAATCTAAATACAAAAAAGGGGCATTACTACTATATTTCAAATGTGTTACTGACTTTAAGATTTTGGTTCATCATGACCGTGTTGTCATAAGCAATAAGATTTAAAAGCAATTTAGACCAGACATTTCATTTTCTTCTCTTAAATTTAAAAGGATAAGCTAAATAATTTTACTGTTACCAATCTGCTTCTTATTTCAGAATTACCAATGATTTTCTTAAATAGTTTGAAATAATACCTGACCCCTCCCACCCTAACACCCCTCCCGCACAAAAATTAACAACTACAACAACAAAAGAACATGTATCATCTAATAATAACAGGATCCATGTGCCAAAAGTGATGAAACTGATATCGGAGACCAGTCTAAAAACTCCCAGCTTTTGATTGGTTACTCTAAAAGTGGATTCAATTTCAACCAATCAAATGTTTGAGATTCTAGACTGGTCAATGCTTTACAGACTAACCTATTATCAATTAGAAGCAGGAAACCAGTCCAAGAACGTAGAAAATTTAGGACAGAGAATAGGCAACACGGAACGACATGTGTTTGAAATAAGACATGACTCCTAAAAGAATTATTCAAACATTTCAGAAAAGTTGACAGTTTATATTAACAACAATATACAACAGACAATGATTAAAACTCTAACCATGTTAATTTAAAAGAAAAAACAACAACATATAAGACTATCAAATTCACATACTTAATCTATATAAATATCACAGCTTTTCATCACTAAATAATACTTTTATAACAATTTAATAAAAAATAAGCAGCAATTGAATTTTAGCACAGCACCTTGTTTGACCCCTATATTCTGACTACTGCACCACATTTTAACCCTTTACTTCATATATACAGGTTTCAATGCATTGTAGGAACAGTGCATATCCAGGTCAGCCTTCACATCTGTGACATCTGTTTCAGGATCTACACTATTTATTAACCCTTTCCTGTATAGATACGCATTTTTACGCATGGCGCCCAGTGTAGATCCAGATCAGCCTGCACATCTGTGCTGTCTGATAAAGATCTACACTGATCGCATTTTGGTCATAAATAAAATAACGAATCAAAAAGCGAACAGTTTAGATCCTGATCAGACGGCATGGATGTGCCGGCTGATCTGGATCTAAACTGTTCGCCCTAGCAATAAAGGTGTGTCTATACAGGAAAGGGTTAATGACCAAGAAGAGAACAGTGCAGATCCCGATCTGGTTTTGTCCACTGATCTGGATCTACACTGGTTGCACATGTGATAATATCTGTATATATAGAGTTCAGGATTAAAACCAGATTGGCTACTGGTGTAGATCCAGATCAGATAGCACACCCATGTCACCTGAACTGGAACTATATTGTTTACTTGTTTGAGCAGAAATAACCTAATGAATCTAAAAGTGAAGCGTGTTTGATCAACATCAATGAGATCAGGAAGCTGATCTGGATCTCCACTGGTCGTCAACGTGATAAAAGTTGACGTATTTATGGAGTAAATGGTCCATTATTGTGTGAGCAAACAGTTTAGATCCAGATCAGCCGGCACAGATGTGGATCCAACACTTTTCACTTTTAGATTCCTAAGGTTACTTCTGACCAAAATGTGACCAGTCTCTGAACTGGATCTACACTGGTCGTACATGCGTTAAAGTGATTATATATGGAATAAAGGGTTAATAAGACCAAAAACACCATTCTTAACTAATCTACACTGGTCAAAAGTTCTAAGAGCACACTTTTCAATTTTGAATATCTTAAAGTAAACTTATTCAAATTGGATGAAATTTTGACTTAATGTTAATTATGATCAAACAATGATAATCGTTTGAAAACCGTGCACATGTTTCATGTTTTACGTCATCCACGTCGGCATACGCTATTTATCCATTATCCCCGTGCGGCAAGCAAAATTTATTTTTTTACAATCGTTTTTGTTTTTCACATGTTTACCGACTCAAGAAAAACACGAAAAACACATCGGCAAAGTGTAACCATGGAACGGTTGACGTCAGCAGACAACGACATTGCCGTGAAAATTCTTTTTACAGGCACAACTTCAAATTTGTTGTAAAAAATCATGACGGGTTTCGTAAATGCAAAAGAAATACGTTATTCTTGCATATTTTATTAATTTAAGAAGAAAATAAAACGATATTATTTTCTAGATTGATTACATTGCTTACGTTGAACGCTGATGTTACTCAACTACGTCATTAAATATTTACGTAAAACAACGTAAAATCGAAAAAAAATAGTGTAACATTTTTTGGTTAAGTGTCCAATAAATAAAAATTTAAAACTAAAATTTATATAAATTCAATAAACTTCAAAACTGAATTATTAGAAAATGACGCTTATTTGGTCAAAAAGCGTATCCGAAAACTGGTCAATTTTATCGAAATGAATACATTTTTTTCGTTTGGAAAGGCTGTCACACATCTATCATAGAGAATTGTATCATCCCAAGCTGCTAGACAATTAAAAAACTTTTGGCACAAAACATTGTGTAAAAATGGAGTTTTCTCCTTGAAATCCTGAAAAAACGTTATGGATAAAATAAAGTTGAGTAAGTTGGCTCATCGTGACCAGCAGACCATTACAAAGCTACGGAAAGCTATTTCTAACAGATATGAGAAAACGATCACAAATGACAGCCCGATGCAACGATTTTTAACTTGAGAATTGCCTTTTGAGAGCAAGTGAGCTAAAATATTATTATTTTTTAATCTGGTTAAGCAGACTTAAAATTTTTGGTGTGCTTTAACAGAATATTGATTATTCCTCATTGTAATTTACACTATTTTGAAAGATTCAATCAAATAATTGGAAAAGTTAACATTTATCAAGTGTGCACCTAGAACTTTTGACTAGTGTATAAGACTGGACCAGCAGAGCTGACAAATGAGGTTTATGAAGTACCAGTTTCAATCTTAAGCAGCAGATTGGCCAAATCTGTGACCAATCAGATGCTTGAGTCTACAGACTGGTTTCCATTGTTAGTTTTATAACCTCGGAACCAAATCTTTTTTCTCCCTGATATGAAAGCAGATGTTTTACTATCTTTACATTCTAATGAGCTGATATGTAATGGTTGCGCAGCGGGCGAACTGTGATGCGGTCAGATGTGATGCCGTGATCTGTAAACCAATACAACTGGTCCTTGACCATTTCTACCATCTAGTTGCAGGGTTGAAAGTTGAATCACATTCTATAGATGAAATAAGCTAGAAAGAATTATGCTTGCATCTGCTTTCAACCTGAAATATAAACAAAAAGATGCTGCAATGTGATGAAATCAGGTTTTTAAGTTAATTATTAACAGGGATCAGTATTGTTTCAAAGTGCCATCTGATCAGGATCTACACTGCAGCTAGCCCATCTCTGCCATCTGATCAGGATCTACACTGCAGCTAGCCCATCTCTGCCATCTCATCAGGATCTACACTGCAGCTAGCCCATCTCTGCCATCTGATCAGGATCTACACTGCAGCTAGCCCATCTCTGCCATCTGATCAGGATCTACACTGCAGCTAGCCCATCTCTGCCATCTGATCAGGATCTACACTGCAGCTAGCCCATCTCTGCCATCTGATCAGGATCTACATTGCAGCTAGCCCATCTCTGCCATCTGCTCAGGATCTACATTGCAGCTAGCCCATCTCTGCCATCTGCTCAGGATCTACACTGCAGCTAGCCCATCTCTGCCATCTGATCAGGATCTACACTGCAGCTAGCCCATCTCTGCCATCTGATCAGGATCTACACTGCAGCTAGCCCATCTCTGCCATCTGATCAGGATCTACACTGCAGCTAGCCCATCTCTGCCATCTGCTCAGGATCTACACTGCAGCTTGCCCATCTCTGCCATCTGATCAGGATCTACACTGCAGCTTGCCCATCTCTGCCATCTGATCAGGATCTACATTGCAGCTAGCCCATCTCTGCCATCTGATCAGGATCTACACTGCAGCTAGCCCATCTCTGCCATCTGATCAGGATCTACACTGCAGCTAGCCCATCTTTGTCATCTGATCAGGATCTACACTGCAGCTAGCCCATCTCTGCCATCTGATCAGGATCTACACTGCAGCTAGCCCATCTCTGCCATCTGATCAGGATCTACACTGCAGCTAGCCCATCTCTGCCATCTGATCAGGATCTACACTGCAGCTAGCCCATCTCTGCCATCTGATCAGGATCTACACTGCAGCTAGCCCATCTCTGCCATCTGATCAGGATCTACACTGCAGCTAGCCCATCTTTGTCATCTGATCAGGATCTACACTGCAGCTAGCCCATCTCTGCCATCTGATCAGGATCTACACTGCAGCTAGCCCATCTCTGCCATCTGATCAGGATCTACACTGCAGCTAGCCCATCTCTGCCATCTGATCAGGATCTACACTGCAGCTAGCCCATCTCTGCCATCTGATCAGGATCTCCACTATTTGTTTTTACAATCATTAATTTATTTCCAATCGAGAATGCTGAACAACATAGATGGAGATCACACAGCATCAAGATAGATCTAGATCTACACCAGTCGCCCATGTGATTTGAAAGTGTATCCATGAAGTACCAGGCAAAACGCATAAAATTGCCCCAAAATGTGTACACAAAAATTAACACTTGAATAAACCTGGGTTAACAAATCTTATTAGAATTCCTAATCCCATCTAGCTATGTGGTTATTCCCCCAATATCAACAGATTACGATTAGATCTTATAAAGTTATTGGTATGCAAGGCTACGGGGATTATTTTTTCAATGAAAGGATTTGCGTTGATTCAATTTCAAAACTGGAGATCGAAAATATAAAGCTTTTACAATTGTGGTTAATAAGGCTAAAAACAAGTATTCTGGTAGCTGGCCAGCCCTTCCGAATTCCCCTTAACCCTTTCCTCCATTTATACACATTTATTGCACGTGTAAACAGTGTAGATCCAGATCAGCTTAAACATCCTAACTCTCTTATCAGGATCTGCATTGTTCCTGTTTTGTGTCAGAAATAACTTATGGATCAAAATGCAAACAATTCAGATCCAGACCAGATGGCATGGATGTGGTGGCTGATCTGGATCTACACTGGTTGCCCATGCCATAAAGGTGTGTATATGGAGGGTTAATGTACGACCTAGGTGGATATGGCTGTTATCCATGGGCAAACAGTGTAGATCCAGATCAGCCAGCACATCCTACCATCTGATCAGGATCTACCCGGTCGCTATTAAAAGATTCATAAGGTTTTTTATTCATTAGGTTTTCCTGACCAAGAAGTGAACAGTGTAGATCCTATTCAGATGGCACGAAGTTTACGAAAACAATTGTCATGTCAAATAACTACCATTTTTTAAACATGAATTGTCTTTGGTTTGAATCACTGAGACTTTTTGTTGAAATACAGGCAAACTTGTTCTCGAAGACCACTCAGGGGTAAACCTAAAAGTGTTCTTCGAAGGCAAGTGATCTTTGTTCACAGCTGAATTTGTTCTTAAAACCAGTAAATGGGATAAAAATATTGTGGTCTGTAATATGCACAAGTGGTCTTTGTATACAGCTTTTCTGTAGTACAAGTTGAACTGTAAACAATTTATATTAATAGGAAAAATGGGACATAAATTTGAATCTTAACTATCAAAACAAGAAGTACAATTACATAAAGAAAAAATGCTGTTAATCAGCAGAAAAAAATCTAGAACATCAAATAAAATCAAATATAAAAAATGCTTGCCAAATCGGCCAAATCGGTATTGAAATCTGCCAATTTAGTATTTAACAGTGATAAAATCATTCTTTCTACCTATATAAAAAAACAATAGATTCCCCTCAAAACCAATCAACAGATTTGTTCAGCTGACAAAAAATGCCACCTGTGTTAATGAACCATAATAGCTGTGTCCTTTATCTGAAACAAAATATAAATTGGCAATTTATTTTTTATAACCTTTTCATGTTCGAATAAAATTTTAGAATGTGACCTTAAATTACACCTGGGTGTTTAAATTCCAATTTTTTATAACAGTAAGAAACTAGTTTAGAACTGTCAAACAAACCTGGTATTAAAAAACTCTACCAAAACAGGTGATCTATCATTAACACTTCTAAAGTTAATGGTTTCATTAAAGATATTACACTGGCCTGGAATTTTTTTTATAAATTTTTGAACTCTTTATTCCATATACATGTTCTTAAGCATTTTATGGCATGTCAGGGCTTTTTTCACTGCCAGGGGAAGGTGCCCATGCCCAGTAATTTTGGGGAAAATAGCATCATTTTTTCTCTGAAGGGGAATGAAAATCTGATTTACTAGTGAATTTTTATGAGAAAACTGCATGATTTTGAAGAAATTTTCTGAGGGGAAGGCGCCTATTAATGGCCCCTGCTATATAAGGAAAAATAGCCCAGCATGTGCAACCAGTGTAGATCCAGATCAGCTGACACATCCGTGCCATCTTATCAGGATCAATGCTGTTAAATGCTTCTTGGTCAGTAATAACTGAATGGATATAAAAGTAAACAGTTAAGATTCAGATCAGAGGACAGAAATGCACTGACTGATCTGGATCTACACTGTTTGCCCACTCAATAAAGGTGTATCTAAAGACAAGATAAATAATTAAGTTTCTTATTATTTATTGCTGAGCAATCATTGATATATCACATGTGAGGCTAGTATCGACCCAGATCAGTTACGATACCTTATGATGGGTACATTGTAGGTCATCAAATAAAAAAAATCAATGAATCCTCAATCATCGGCTTCCAATTTATCAATGCTCATTTTTAAAATATTGATACACAAAGAAAAGACTAAAAATGTCAGACTGTCTCAAAGTATAAAAAAATTGAGAGAAATGACAAATTGTTGACCAAAGTAAGACACACAGGGAATGGCTTAGAGGGAGACTTGGGAGAAATTGTTTCTCAAATGCCCAGAAGTTCTCCTTCTCCCTGTTTTGACCTAGGCGAATCCCTGAAACATCCCTCAAAAATCATAACATGGCAAAGAAACCAGGTTTCAGCAAAAAAAAACCCTCTAAATAATGAAGTTGAAAAATTTGACTTAGTACTAATATTAATGAAAAGGTGGGCAGCCGCCATTAAACCAACGGAAATCCAGTAAATTGACTGGTTTTTAGGATATCACGGATTGGTATTGACAAGTAATTGGGAATATATTGCATCCCAAAAACCAGTCAATGTTCCGTATTTCCGTTGGTTTTATGGCGGTTGCGCACACTTTCAGTAATAATAAGTCAAATTTTTCAACTTCACTATTTAGAGGTATTTTTCGCTGAAACCTGGTCCCTATGATAATATGGTACATTTTGTATCTACAAAGCTTCTTTACAAGCAAGCTGACAACATGTCTTTATTTTTATGTCAAATACCTGTTAGCCAGATGCTTAACCCTTTCCTCCATATATATGCCTTTTTATGCATGTGCGACCAGTGTAGATCCAGATCAGCCGGCACATCCATACTGTCTGATCAGGATCTGCACTAGTCACATTTTGGTCAGAAATAACCTAATGAATCAAAAAGCGAACAGTTTAAATCCTGATCAGATGGCACAGAACAGTTTAAATCCTGATCAGATGGCACAGAACAGTTTAGATCCTGATCAGACAGCATGAATGCACCAGCTGATCTGGATCTAAACTGTTCGTTCATGCAATAAAGGTGTATCTATGGAGGAAAGGGTTAGGTTTGGGTTAACTGTCCTTCCAACACAGTTTTCTAACTGCCCTTATAAAACACTTTTTCTTCCATGGATGACTAGTGTAGATCCAGATCAGCCAGCACATACTAATACTGCTTAATCTTGATCTACATTCAGGGCTTTTTTTCACTGCCTGGGGATGGGGCCCATGAACTATTATTTTTGGGAAAAAAGTGTGATTTTTTTCTCTTAAGGGCAATGAAAAAACCTGATGTAAAGTTACTTTTTGGGGAAAACTGCATGATTTTAAATAAATTTTGTAATGGGAAGGCACCCATGAATGGCCCCTGCTATAGAAGGAAAAAAACCCTGACAACATTTGCTTTCTGGTCAGAAATAAACTAAAAGATCTAAAAGCAGAGAAAGTCTTCATGACAAACATATGGGGCGCGTCACGGGAAAAGGTACCTTCGGACAGTTGACGTCAATATTTGAAATGACGTCATAAAGTTGAGCAGACGACATTATTTATTATGCATTTTGCGGTAAAAAATAACATTTTATTGTCAACATGTGTAACAAAATCACATTTTAGTTATAAGAAATCGATTTACAGTAAACTGTTGTAAATTCTTTCAAAATTTATTAAAAACTTAAAGATCACTAAAAATGACCAAAGGTACCTTTTCCTGTGATGTGCCCCATATTTTCTTAAATATCCTGGATATTTTTTGTGGTGAGATTTTAAGGAATGAAGACTTCATTTTATTGAAATCAGTATTCTAAGTTAATCAACTAAATATACATGTACTCTGCATTTGAATAAATAAATTGAATTGTAATTTGAGTTTGAGCATAAAATTTACAGAACTCTTGGACTAGGACTATTTTATAAAAAGTTAAATGCACTTAAATGACATTTATGGGAAGTTTTTCAATTTGGGTTAGATAAAAGATAACAACGTAATTCAGAGGCACTCGATCATTAATTTCGACATTGATTTTTTTCCATGGCTTATGCATGTTAATAATACCTCTATAGAATATGTTACATCGTACCACTGTAAAGAGGACAAATTTCTTGTCTGATATCTGTGGTATTATTTCATTTTCATGCAGGTTTTCCCACTGTGAAAAATGCATGAATTAAATCCAAGGAAGTTAACCATTAACCCTTTCCTCCATGGACACACCTTTATTTCATGGGCGAACAGTGTAGAGCCAGATCAGACAGCCCTGACTGATCAGGGCCTGCACTGTTCACTGTAAAGCAAAAATGCAATTTAAGGATTCCACTTGAAAATTCATCCCAGCAAAATTTAGTGATTTTTTTGTAAGCACAGTGTTTTAAGGAATTGTTTGTGGTTTCTAATTTTGGAAACCAGTTGTATCATTGAGTAACTGACACCTTTTCTAATCTAGTGGACTGTGTGTGAGGCTGTGTGGGAGGCTGTGTGAGGCAGTGTGGCAGGCTGTGGGAGGCTGTGTGAGGCAGTGTGGGAGGCTGTGTGAGGCAGTGTGGCAGGCTGTGTGAGGCAGTGTGGGAGGCTGTGTGAGGCAGTGTGGCAGGCTGTGGGAGGCTGTGTGAGGTAGTGTGGGAGGCTGTGTGAGGCAGTGTGGCAGGCTGTGTGAGGCAGTGTGGGAGGCTGTGTGAGGCAGTGTGACAGGCTGTGTGAGGCAGCGTGGGAGGCTGTGTGGGAGGCTGTGAGGGGCAGTGTGGGAGGCTGTGTGAGGCAGTGTGGGAGGCTGTGTGAGGCAGTGTGGGAGGCTGTGTGAGGCAGTGTGGGAGGCTGTGTGAGGCAGTGTGGGAGGCTGTGTGAGGCAGTGTGGGAGGCTGTGAGAGGCAGTGTGAGGCAGTGTGTGAGGCAGTGTGGGAGGCTGTGTGAGGCAGTGTGACAGGCTGTGTGAGGCAGTGTGGCAGGCTGTGTGAGGCTGTGTGAGGCAGTGTGGGAGGCTGTGTGAGGCAGTGTGGGAGGCTGTGTGAGGCAGTGTGGGAGGCTGTGTGAGGCAGTGTGGGAGGATGTGTGAGGCAGTGTGGGAGGCTGTGTGAGGCAGTGTGGGAGGCTGTGGGAGGCAGTGTGGGAGGCTGTGTGAGGCAGTGTGACAGGCTGTGTGAGGGAGTGTGACAGGCTGTGTGAGGCAGTGTGTAAGGCTGTTTGAGGCAGTGTGACAGGCTGTGTGAGGCAGTGTGTGAGGCAGTGTGGAAAACTGTGTTGGAGGCTGTGTGAGGCAGTGTGGGAGGCTGTGTGAGGCAATGTGGGAGGCAGTGTGGGAGTGTGTGAGGCAATGTGGGAGGCTGTGTGAGGCAGTGTGACAGGCTGTGTAAGGCAGTGTGTGAGGCAGTGTGGGAGGCTGTGTGAGGCAGTGTGAAAGGCTGTGTGAGGCAGTGTGACAGGCTGTGTGAGGTAGTGTGTGAGGCAGTGTGTGAGTCAGTGTGACAGGCTGTGTGAGTTAGTGTGGGAGGCTGTGTGGGAGGCTGTGTGAGGCAGTGTGCCAGGCTGTGTGAGGCAGTTTGGAAGGCTGTGTGGGAGGCTGTGTGAGGCAGTGTGGGAGGCTGTGTGAGGCAGTGTGGGAGGCTGTGTGAGGCAGTGTGACAGGCTGTGTGAGGCAGTGAGTGAGGCAGTGTGGGAGGCTGTGTGAGGCAGTGTGACAGGCTGTGTGAGGCAGTGTGACAGGCAGTGTGACAGGCTGTGTGAGGCAGTGTGACAGGCTGTTTGAGGTAGTGTGTGAAGCAGTGTGACAGGCTGTGTGAGGCAGTGTGGGAGGCTGTGTGGGAGACTGTGTAAGGCAGTGTGGGAGGCTGTGTGAGGCAGTGTGGGAGGCTGTGTGAGGCAGTGTGGGAGACTGTGTGAGGTAGTGTGGGAGGCTGGGTGAGGTAGTGTGGGAGGCTGGGTGAGGCAGTGTGGGAGGCTGTGTGAGGTAGTGTGGGAGGCTGTGTGAGGCAGTGTGGAAGGCTGTGTGAGGCAGTGTGACAGGCTGTGTGAGGCAGTGTGTGAGGCAGTGTGGAAGGCTGTGTGGGAGGCTGTGTGAGGCAGTGTGGGAGACTGTGTGAGGTAGTGTGGGAGGCTGTGTGAGGTAGTGTGGCAGGCTGTGTGAGGCAATGTGGCAGGTTGTTTGGCTATTCCCAATACTCATTTTATCATTTGATGTGTGGGGAGACTGTGATTTGTGTGGCTATCTCCAATAGTTTTGACCTTTTGATGACTTTTGAAACAGGTAAAAAAATTACTGTAATGGTACCAGGTATTCCCAATTTTAAACCTATTTGAATTCATGATACATACTGAAATCTTATTGAATCTTTAGGAAATCTGCATTTTGTTTTAACTACTTTTCATCTCAAACCATAACATTAAAATTAACCCTGTCCTCCATATATTATGAATTTTCTCGCAGCTGTGAACAGTGTAGATCAAGATCAGCCATATTTGTGCCATCTGATCAGGATTAGCACTGTTTGCATCTACATCTGATCTGATATATTAGGTAATTATTGACCACGAAGCAATCGATGTAGATCCTTTTCCAACCACACAAATGTGCCTGCTGATCAGGATCTACACTGTTTTCGCATGTGATAGAATATGTACCATAAAATTCCTATTAAACGCACCATCACTTATAAATGTCTTTTTATTGGGAAATCTAACCCTTACCCTAACCCTTACCAAGTACTGAAGAGTTAAAGTGGCGTTACTTCAAGTTAACTCACTCTTGTTTGAAATATTACATGTATTTGGAACTATAGGCACAAATTTGCAGCATTAGTTCGGGCAAATACAATTTTAGTTTACTAAAATAAATTTGGTCTGTGCGACTTAAAGCGAAAGTGTTTTCTTCGTCAAAAATAGGCTGCTAAATATACCTCCACTATATTTAGCTTCTTATAAATTTGTTAACGATAATTTAACAATATCATTGAAAATCCTGTCTTATAATAAGAAAGAATTTTATCGGACCTTTTGTGTTCTGTTAGAGAGTTTATATATTGGAGTCTATATGGACAAATATGATTTTTCAATAGTATATTCTTACTTAAGTTTAGGGCTGGGGCTTTAATCAATTTGTATTATGAAATATCCTTCAAATGACACATTATTATGATAAAAACAACTGAATAAATTCATCTTCAAAATATCCTAAGGGACATAAACATTACCTTAACTTTAAAAAACAATCTTTATTTGACATTACCAAATTCCTAATAAGCACCCTCCTTTTAGAAAATGTAATGCCTCAGGGGAGTTTAATAGGAATTTTACGGTATATAAAGGTAAAAGTGCTACATTTACATTTAGTTGCAGATATCATATATTTATAGTCTTACTATGGAAAACTATTCAGCTAAATCCATTAAATTCAAGATTCATTCTCAATTTTACCATGCCTTTTAAATCCTTTAATTTACTCCAAAGATATTGCTTTTAGTGCGTGGGCAAATGTAGATCTAGATCAGCTGGCACATCTGTGCTACCTGGTTTAACATTGTTTGCTTCTCTGTCAGTTATAAAAAAAATTTATGAATCTAAAGGTGGTCATTGTAGATCAATCAGGGCTGAAGGTTATAAAACTGAGTTTCGAAACCAGTCTCAAATCTCAAGCATCTGATTGGCTGAAATGGTGACTGGTCACCTATTCAGCCAATCAGATGCTTCAGATTTGAGACTGGTTTCCATGCTCAGTTTTATAATCTTGGGCTCCGATGGCACTGATATGCAGACTGATCTAGATCTACACTGATTGCCCATGTAATAAAAGTTTTATCATTAGAGTGAATAGTTAAAGCGGCATTACTTCAATTTAATCTGCTCTTGTATAAAATACTGTATTTGGAACTATAGGCACAAATTTGAAGCATTAGTTCGGGCTAATAAAATTTTAATTTACTAAAATAAGTTTGGTCCACTCAACTAAAAGCGAAAGTAGGATTTCCGAAACATCACAGAAATCGAGATCGTGCATTAAGTGGTCTTTTTGTCAAATTTAAAATAGGTTGCTAAATATACCTCCACTATATTTAGCTCTTAAAAGTTTGTTAATGATAATTTAATAATATCATTGAAAATCACATCTATAAGAAAGAATTCAATCGGACCTTTTGTGTTCTGTTAGAGAGTTTATATTTTGGAGTCTATATGGACAAATATGATTTTTCAAATTTCTTACTTACATGTAAGTTTAGGGCTGGGGCTTTAACCATTTACTCCATAGGTATACCTTTACAGCATGTGCGAACAACGGCAGTTGGCACATCTAGGCTGTCAGATCAGGATCTCCCCTGTTCAGTTTTAGATTTGTTAATAAGTTATTCTCAACCAAAATGTGACCTATACAGATCAAGATCAGATGGCATGGATGTACTGGATGATCTGGATCTACACTGGTCGCAAATGCCTTAAAACCATATATACATGTATGTAGTAAAGGGTTAATAATTTTATCTTTTATATCAAGGATTTCATTGAAAATACTTGCTAAATATTATATAAATATCACATCCCATTGGGGGAAACAGTACGAAATGTTAACCCGAGAGAAGTAATGTCAACCGAGGCATTAGCCGAGTTTGACATTACCTTCTCAAGGGTTAACATTTCGTACTGTTTCCCCCAATGGGATGTGATATTTATTTCGTTTACACCGAACAAAATCAAGCGCCGGAAGTCCAAAATCAATAATGCTCAAAATTAATAATGATCAAAATGCGTTTATCTCCTTTGGTCAATTACGCATGCGTAGAAGTTAATTTGTAATCGGATTGCCAAGATATTTATTTTTAGATCCAGGCAAGGGTGACATGATGCTGTCGCATATGTGACAGTAGCGATTATCTCCCTGTGACGTCACATTACGCTATATAGGAAACTAATCACGTAAGGTGTAATAATGCATAATATTGACTGAAAGCAGTCATTCAATTCTATACCACTTCAATCTGGATGTTGCGAGAATAGTTTCCTAGCAGTGTGAATGAACCAGCTATATTTGTATGTTTGAATTTTAATTAGAACATGGAAACACTGTTTGTGTATCAACCAAATGTAAACATCGGACAATTTGTTCACTATTCAGTTTCACATTAAATGTAAATTGATCAATATACTGCATTTTCCTTTTCAAATGTTACTTGTTAAATACTGAATAACCTTTTTGGGTAACAAATTTTCTTATTCAAAGCACCCATTTATAATCATCTGGTACCATGAAACGCGCTTGCATAATCAGCTGGTACTATCGGGGTTTCAAATCAAATTCTAATGAAAAGACCTTGCAAATTTTAAGAAGATTAGCATTTAAATAACATTTTCAACACCTCTAAATGAAAGGATAAAATTAAAAAATTCTTTTTTAAATAACACAAAAATAGGAATGTTAGATCTACACGTATTTGCAAGTTTGATAGAATTATATCAAAATACTTTCTCCTACTTATACATTATAAAGCTGATAGGACTTATTTCAACGCAAATAGTAAATGTATTAAATCAGGTTAACAAAAAGAATTTTTTTAAATATTTTATCCTTCTTTTTGGTTCAAATCCAAAAAATGAATTATCTGATATTTTGTTTTAATAACATTAAATTTAAAACCATTTTATTGAATTCTTTATGTATATTACATGAAAAGGAAGAAATTATCCCTTTATGACATTAATATCCCTTTTATTCCATGGGCAAACAGTGTAGATCCAGATCAGTCAGCACATTGGTCTGATCTGGATCTACACTGGTCACTTCTTGGTCAGAAATAACCTTATAGATTTAAAATCTAATTTCATTTCAGTTCACAAAAAATAAAATTTCGCTCTTCATAATTGAATGTTCTTTTTAAGAAACATCAAGAAACATTAATAAGATTTATCTCGGCAAAGTTATATTTTGAACTGCACTTTGCCTTTTTTTTTTCCAGGACAGTGCAATGAGAAAGGTGCAAAACATTATATTTTGATGAGTAGAGATATGTTCCTTAGGAAATAAGAGATCTTTTCTGTACACACTTAGCCTACTAATAAATCATGATTTATTTGTACAGCGGATATTTTCAGTTGATAAACAAAAGGATATAGAAGAATATTTGCTAAATACTTGATGATAATATTGTAAAATAATGAAGTCTACGAGTGACAAAGTTTTATGTGAAGTCATGATTTTGAGAATGAATGCTTGTCAAACTTGGATTGCTATAATATGCACTTGAACAAAGCATAAATTGAAATGCAGTTACGTTAAATTATACTCAAAAGTTCTTTATAAGATACTTTCTCAAATAAGACTTTAGTATTTTTTTTCTGGGCTATAAACTTGGCGCCAGTTTTAATAATTATGGTATCAACAAAATTCTGCCATAGATAAGAAAATTGATAAAATATTTCCCGCTTATCCATTTTTTATACAATTTTTTTCTTTTGGCACTTGCGGGGCTGAATCAAAAGAGTCAGAATTATTATACATGTATTTCTGATTCTTGTCTATAACAATTGACAAACTATTTTGATGAAAGTAGTATCTTGATATCCATTGCCTCCATATTTATGGGTTTTATCATGTGTATGACTGGTGTAGATCCAGATCAGCTGGCATATCCACAGATCTAGATCAGTTGGAAAATCCATGCTTAGTTCAGTAACGGTATAAGTACCATTGAAATATGAAGGAGATATAACGTTGTTGCACTAAGGTGACGCTGTATCTCTTCTATTAACTTTTTGGACAGAAATAACTGAATAAAACTAGCAGCAAACAGTGTAGATCCTGATCAGACTGTAAAAGTCTGATTGCAAAAAGTGTAGATCAAGATCAGTCTGGGAATCTGTGCAAGATGATAAGGGTCTACACTGTTCCCTAATCCACAAGTTAATCCTGTTCATAAATTTCTGAAAGAGACCCCTATGAACATTGAATGGACAAACTATGATTGATAGTTCTAAGGCAGACAAATTCATTAAATTAATGGATTCATTGCATAAGAAGTTAATTAAGTGTTTACTCCATGGGATTTGGCTGTTATCCCATGGCTAACAGTGTAGATCCAGATCAGGATGTATGCTGTTCTCTTTAGATTCATTAAATTATTTCTGACCAAGAAGTTAAAGTTTAGATACAGATCAGATTGTACAGATGAGCCTGCTGATCTAGATCTATTCTGGTTGCCCATGTAATAAAATGCATATCCTTAGAGAAAAAGGTTGAAAAAGCTTACCGGTTAACAGCTCAGGTGTCCTCCGCCGGAAGTTTGACTGGAGCCCAAAGTCTTTCCGAATCGGCTGCAGCACCATATGGAAGAATTCCACCGATTTTACGGTCATCCGAGTCTTTCTCTATCTCTAGTTTCAACTCTCGTATAACCTTTTGAGCTTCTTTGATGACAATGTGAGGATCAAGGGTTGAGTGGGCAGCTTTGAAGGTCCCCTCGTTGAAGGGGAAGACTAGAAAAAAATCCCCAACCTTTGGCGGGGGACCCTTTGGTGGTTTACTGTGTAATGTTAAAGACTTCTTCTGTCTGAACTTATGACCTGTGGACGTCTGTTTCGATGTTCCTGTCAACGCTAGATTTATTATTTCTTTATCATGAGTATTTACCTTTGAAATGTTTGACATACTGGAAACAACGGCCTGAGCCCGATTTTTCTGATTGTAATCCATTTCACTTCTTGTTGTAACATTTCCGAATCGAGAGGTTGATCTAGAAGCGAAGTTTCTAGATGGCGCTCTATCAAAAGTTCTACTTTTATTTAAATTCTTTTCAATATGTGGTATGCTTACTTTTGTTTTACTTCTAAAACTGACTTTCCCATTCACAGGAGTTACTCCCCTATTTGCTAAACGTTTAAGAGATCTCGAATTTTCATTTGGCCGCAAGGATTGAATGTGGAATACTTCACTTTCCCTTGGAGTTTCTGACAACACTTCACTTTGCAGTGAATAGCTTTTCCGCCTTCTACTAAATACTTTAGTTTTTCCATCCGTGTTACTTCCTGTCTTTTCAGAATTGTCAGAAAAACTAGAATAAGCACTGTCCGAATTTCCAAAACTTTTTAAAGACGCTTTATCACCTCGCTGACTATTTGAATGTATAGATTCTGTGTTCTTGATTGATGATGTTGTCCCGCTTCTTTCAAAAGATCCAAACGACCTCTCTAATAAGGGACGTCCAGTAGTTGGGACAATCGACGATGGTGTAAATCTTCCAGTCCTTCCTGAATACAATGCATAAATGTCTGCCTCAATAACGTCACTTTTGACACTTGAACGTCTCGAGTGACATTCGCTTCCATCTTTGTCATCATCACAAGGGTTAACAAGCGGCAAGCCGTAACACATCTCTTTGCTGACTTTCTGAATAGATGGATTGTCCTGCTGGATAAAAGACAGTGCCGGCTCCATGGGTGGCTCAATGCTTTTCAACATAGCGGAAATTGTTGATCCATTTCTCTGCATACTTCCTCGTTGACTTAAACGACTAGAAGACATGTTCCTGTCAACCAGCTCTGCTTTAGTCTTGTTAGCAGACATACGAGCTCTGTTTGTGACACGACCAGTTTTCATTTGTTTGTCAGCTCCGCCGCGTTCAGCATCACTTTCTTTGAAATTCAACATGTCCATTAGATCATGAAGCATCGGCTTTTTCACGATATTGTCTATCTGGCAGTCTGTTGCTAGGGCAGGGCTGAAGTTAACTTCCATTAACCACGGTTTCAAATTCTCGTCTATTAGAACATCGAATCCGTACAGTTCATAACAGTTTTTTTCTTTTGGCACTTGCGGGGCTTGAATCAAAAGAGTCAGAACTATTATATTTCTGATTCTTGTCCATAACAATTGATCATCCAAACTATTTTGATGAAAGTAGTATCGAAGCTGTGTTAATGTCCATTTGCAGCCTGGTCCGACTCTTTCCTTGTCGGCAGTGTATGACGGACTGAATTTATTGATTGATGTGTTGGTAAGGTGTGCAAACACATTATTCAAGGCATTCAAGTCATATTTCTCCGTACCGAACCTGACGATACCCTCCTGGAATACGTAGATTGTCAATGGATGGAATGATGGTACTGCCACATAAAGTCGAATGTCAAATTTATATCCACCTATTAACAAAGGATTTGCTATATACTGCTGCACAACTGCATTACAATCATACTGTAATTCCGAAATATCTCTGAACAAGAATATTCCTCTCCCTCTTGACAAATCTGCTGGTTTACAAATCCAGGCAAACTGTTTGGGATCTGTTTTCGATTTAAGCTTTTCATATTCAGCGACGTATCTTGTGTAATCATTTGGCAAGTTGAAAGACAGTGGGCTAAAATTATACATGCTTGACCCATGTACTCCTTTCATTCGCTTCAAATGCCTAACCAAGCAATCTTTTTTTGTAATACCACTGGACTTGGGGTAATGGTTAAGCCGTTGCCAGGAACACAAATTCTGGTAGTCGCACATTCGGAACCTTGAGGTTCTCCACCAGACGTTCCAATCTGTCTCGCTTTGAACATCTTCATCAAACTCAACCCAACCCCTTTCTAGAAAAACCTCCCGAACAAGGTCTGGCCCCTGACCATGGTCGTTTAGCCGGAAAACCAATGGTTTTTTCTCAGGTCCATCCTTGGACATTCTTTAATGAGATCGTGGTAGAAAATTGAAGGCTGCATGATTATAACAACTACATTGTCTATGTCCACACATCTCAACAAACATTCTGAAAATATAAGGGTAGAGTATGTTATTGATACACATGTAACTAGAAAGTCACATGACAGACAAGTTATTATAATTGATGAAAACAAGAAAACATTGAAAGCCTCTGCACACAAGTAATATCAGACTTGGTTCATGAGCAGAAAATAAATACGTGTCCAAGGTTATAAAACTGAGCATGGAAACCAGTCTCAAATCTCAAGCTGATTGGCTGGAATGGCGACAGGTTTCCATTCACCGCTTTATAACCTTCAGCCATGGTTTATTATCAAAATGTTTTACAAATTTTATATCATCATGTTCTTTTAATGCATACTCAGTGCGTTTTTTTCACTGCCTGGGGAAGGGGACCATGCCCTATAATTTTGGGGAAAAAGCATGATTTCTTCTCTAAAAGGGAATGAAAAAACCTGATGTAAATTACTTTTTGGGGGAAAACTAATTTTAAAGAAATTTTGGTGCCCATAAATGGCCCCTGATATATATGGAAAAAGCTCTGATACTGATACTGGTCTTGGGTTGGAATCCTTGTCATGTTTTGATTTCAAACTCATAGCAGCCACAGAGCAAATTATTTTGTATTGTTATCAATTCTTTACCTGTTGGAACACATCTAGTTTAGCAGACCCAACCACTTCAGTAAAGATTGTGCATTGGTTTTAAAAAAAATCTGGTTAGGTGTGCCAAACTAATTTGAATAATAGCAAGTTAATGGAGATCCCATGCCCACACCCCCTTCTCTCGCTCAAACACCGGTGTGCTTTTTGTGTTTTGATCCGGGTCCTACCCGATCTCCCTGATTTGGATATATGCTAAAACTGAAATGCAATGTGCAGTGCAGTCTAATTTTCCACAGACACTTGTTTAGGGGTCCTTTGCTGGCCCTATATGCCTATGGAGCTATATAGGCCCATATATAGGCTTAGGTCTCTAGATTCAAAAGTGGGCAATTTCAGGAAATAAATGGATGATCTACAGCATGAGATACAACTACAATCACTTAGAACACAAAATATCCCAGTTTGAAAAAAATACCCGTTCATGTATAATTAACCATACAGAAGATTCCAATCTTACCATTTCACGATAAAAAGTACATTCAAAAGACTACATCCATTTCAAAGACAAAATCGTAACTTACCGAACAAGTATTGATCGCCGTTGATAGATTATCCCTTTATCTCTCCAATGACACCAGTAACTACCGTATTTTGGTGTGTATACCGCGCACATTTTTTCGTTCCCGATAAACGCCGAAGTTCGGGTGCGCGTTATACATCCGAAAAAAATCATCGCATTTTTTTCCGACTCCCAAAGTGGCCAAAAATGACGAATATCGTCTGAAACATGATAAACTGGAAGTTTTGGTTTTACTGCGCATCTTTATGCGCAGGTCGGATGCAGATCGTCTGTTAGTGTCTGTTGTTTTGATGGTCAACATTCTATTTATACTTGATTTTTATTTAAATTACACATTGTACGTACAGGAAACATAACAACGTTTTGCAAACGTTCAGAATTTTCCACCAAATTTAACGTTTTTTTTAACCCGGCTCTAATGCGCAGCCAAGTCGTTTTTCAAATAAACCGGAATCATTAGGAAAAGAACAGATACCATCAAGACGAAGGTGAAAAGTTCGGGGGGCTGTGATAAAAAATTTGATTTTCTTCCTGAAATTGCCCATGTTTAATAAACTATATTGTAAAAGACGTCGTTACAAAACAGCAATCGCAAAGAAATATTAAAATAATTTGTTTAAAATGTATGTTAAAAAATCTAGATTCAGCCGAAATCTTAAATATATTTTCAGATAAAAAACTATTGTAAAATAACTGGGTTATGTTGTGTCATTAGTTTGCAACATGGATCAGCTTATTGTTAACTTAATAATTACCGTTAGCAATTTTCGACTCGTGTTTGTAAAAGGTATTGTTTTCCAATTAAAATATGTGATATGTTTGTAACGAATTGCGATTTGTTTGCAACAAATAAATTCCAAAGGGCATTGTCATTCAATTAAAACATGTCAACAAACATGTTTGAGAACGTGATAAGTAAATTGAGCAGGTGATGAGATGTTTGAGTAGGTGATAAGTTGTGAATGCCAAGATTTTCTCAATAAAAGTGAAGGCTGGGGATTGACATTCATTGCAAATTGTCACTTATTTTCAGCCTTCCAACTTTCGCCCAACACGAAAAATTGGTGCGCGTTATACATCCGAAAAAGTGTTTTCCCGCTGATTTTACGTAAAAAATCGGGTGCGCGTTATACATAACTGCGCAGTATACACACCAGAATACGGTAAACATAAATCCTCATATTAACGGAAGAAAATCCAATTTTTTTATCACAGCCCCCCGAACTTTTCACCTTCGTCTTGACGGTATCTGTTCTTTTCCGAAATTATCCAAATTACGTCATTTCCGGAAATGCCCATAGTTTCAATAAATGAGTAAATTTTAAAAAATTGAAGAAATTATTTGACAATCGTTGAAAATAACAAGCAATCTCTGTTAGTGTCTGTTGTTTTGATGGTCAACATTCTATTTATACTTGATTTTTATTTAAATTACACATTGTACGTACAGGAAACATAACAACGTTTTGCAAACGTTCAGAATTTTCCACCAAATTTAACGTTTTTTTTAACCCGGCTCTAATGCGCAGCCAAGTCGTTTTTCAAATAAACCGGAATCGATCGGAAAAGAACAGATACCATCAAGACGAAGGTGAAAAGTTCGGGGGGCTGTGATAAAAAATTGGATGTTCTTCCTGAAATTGCCCACTTTGAATCTAGAGACCTGTAAGCCTATATATAGGCCTATATAGCTCTATAGGCATATAGGGCCAGCAAAGGACCCCTAAACAAGTGTCTGTGTAATTTTCTTGCCAAAAAGAAAAAAAAACATCATTCAATAATTTTGACGCCCTGAAAAACTAAAACAAAAATATCTAATTGTAACAAAAACAAAGGAGTGCAAAATATGAAGCAAAAGTTAAAACTAAAACTATCCAATATATTTACTGTTTGATTTTATTCCATAACTTTGACAAGAACTGAAATCAGATTAAGTTTACATCATGTGACTTAACGACAACCAATGAAAAAATCTGTAACAACCGACACCGGTACCAGTATTTTTTACTTACCGTGATGTCTTGATATTGCCAGTCGCCGGTCCTCTACTTTACAAACTCCCCGCAGCGGTTACTTCCCCTAACAGCTTCGGTTTGTGTAGCGAATCGAAGCATATCGCAGAGGTTGCTACTTTATCGTAGAGCACCCCACCCCCTCTCAACGTCTTAATTAATAACTAAAGGTATATATATTTAAAATGGACATGGACATTAATGAAGACAACAATGCAACAAATGAAACTCGAGCTATGTCATGAACTTCCTAAGAGACTCATTGCACTTACTGCAGATTCATTAATCAAAAGCAACTTTGACGTCTAAAAAGCAAGGTAATGTCTTCTTCTTCCTTATACAAGACATAAATCCAAAGCTGGATTGTATTGGGCGCAGCGAACTTGGTCGTGGCAAGACATTCACGTTTCCAGGTAAATGAACAATTAAAATGTTTTGCTCTGTGTAATTAAAACTATTGTACACACGTGAGATGTCTACGCTGGGGACAGGGGCATGACTGCTACTGAGGCATGAAGAGCAGCCTTAAAGGCCTCGATTTTCCAAGATGTCAGTGGTCTTTGTTGGCGGTCGATTCCAATTCTGTATTGTTCTTGGGAAGGACTGCTTGTACACAGTAAAGTTCGTGTAGAGAAGGAATAGTCTGTTAGCACATCTGGTCCTTCTGTCGCTGGCTTTGACAATCTGTGTTGCCTCTGGGATGTCCACTAGGTTGTGGGTTATCTTGAAGAGCAAGGTAAGACTCAATATTCTTGGAGCGGTTCCCTTCCAAGTTGACTGACCATTGCCGTGACAAATCCCGGGGTCCTGTCTGTATAATTGTTGACAACATATCTGGCCGCGCGGTACTGGACTTTGTCAAAACAGTTGACATCTTCTGCTATGTATGAGTCCCAGGAAACTGCGGCTTATTCCATGGTTGGTCGGACTATTGATATGTAAGTCGTCTAACAGACAGCTTTACTGCAACCTCTCAGGTTACGATGGAGAAATCCAAGGGCCTTGGCTGCTGTTGCCTGTGTGTGCTTTTTCCATTGAAGGTGGTCGCTGAGGGTGACACCCAGGTATTTTGCCCCATTGGCAACTTGGAGGAGCTGACCATGGAGATAGTAACTGGTCTGCCGGCATTGGCGTTTCCCTGTTGAAATCCTCAACACTGGGTGGAAGCTCATTTGCCGCTTGTTTCCATTCATTCAAAGCCGAGAGGTTTTCTTAGAGTTTGGCAGCGTCGTTGTCGTTCCTGACGTTCTTCGACCGGCATAATTTCATAGCTTTAATTATATAAGTTCACTGATATCCCTAAATTATAATATCCCAGTTATGTTAACAATATGGGATGAGGTGTTGGGATGACCAGATTTAACAGATTTTAGGTATAATTAGGTACTTTTGTGGTGAGCAGTGCATGAGCAGTGTTTCAATACCATTCTGAGTAAGTTTGTGCAGTTCTGAAATTTCATCTCTTCGAAAATTCCACAGGTACGCACGCGGTCATGAAAAATTGCGATTTTTAGCGAAATTTATCAGTCAAGAATTTCGGCCGGGAGGTGACACTTTTTCAAGCTGGTGTCACCCGATCACGAAAAGGTATCACATGACCTAGTTTTGAGTTCACTGATATCCCTATATGATATCCCAGTTATGCTTAGTGGATGGGGTGGGGGTGTTGGGATTATCAGATTTCACTGTTTTTAGGTGTAAGTAGGTACTTTTGGGTGGTCAGCAGTGCATATGCAATGTTTCTATGCAATTCTGAGTGAGTTTGGGCAGTGATCACGGAAAGGTATCATATGTCCTAGTTTCTAACAACATTGACAGAGAGAGAGAGGGAGAGAGAGAGAGAGAGCATGTTTTTTTATAAGTAAGTCAATTCAAATAGGACGCCGCAAACAATTAACGAAGAAGAGAACCTTTTGGGATACCGCCTTCGAACGGTCAGTGGTAAAACAAATTGCAATTGGGGGTTTAAACCAGGTTCTAGGGTGCACCGACCTCACACTTGCCCCAACAGATTTTCGTATCACAAAACAAGTACAAGTTGTCTTGGTGAAATAACTCCAACCCACCCATCGGCTCAACAATGTAGCATGCAAAACCACACAAACATTATTAAACATAAAAAGCTAATATTATTGTAAAGCCAAAGGGTAGGTAATGATCTTACCGAGACCAGAGCTCCTGGAATAAAATCAGCAAGAATCGAGCTTCTATGTTCCTCATAAACCTTCATAAACTCTTAAACTCCTGCAACCAAAGAGGTAAGAATAATGATCAACTGTACATGGGTTAATCATGTACATGGGAACCTGCGGCGGGCGGGCGGCGTCCACAGGGTTTCCGCTCTCTAAGTCAAAGAGTTTTCATCCGGTCTTTATCAAACTTGGTGAATATGTTGGTGGGCATAATATCTCGACCAAGTTCTATAACTAGCCAAATCCCCCAGGCACTCCTGAATTATGGCCCTTGAATTGTCCAAAATTACTGTTTCCGCTCTCTAAGTCAAAGAGTTTTCATCCGGTCTTTATTAAACTTAGTGAATATGTTGGTGGGCATAATATCTCGACCAAGTTCTATAACCTGCCAAATCCCCCCCAGGCACTGCTTAATTATGGCCTTTGAATTGTCGAAAAACTGAATTAGCGGTATCTGCTCTCCAAGTCGAATAATTTTCATTGGATCGTTACGCAACTTTGATGATCAGCATTTTGACGGGCGTATTTTTTGTCAGTTTGGCACTCTTGTTATGAGATAGTTTAATTAGAAAAAAAACACACTATAAGATAATTGATTTCTTAATAAGTAATTTATTTATAGGGGTAATAACATATGTATAAATATAAATAATATTAAATAATATAATTATAAATATATGTTCTGTTTCTAGAACTGTTTTCTGTTTATCAGCCAAGTCTTCACATCTGAAAGAGATCAAATGTTAAGTATAAGTAACTGTTAAATTGCGTATACCTTTATTTTACTTTTATTTTTGAAAGTCGTACGAACAAAATCTTATTGGTTACTATTTAAAAAGTAAGAATATATCTCATTATTATGTTACTAAAATAAGCTCCTGACTTACAAGCTCCCACGTTTCCTTCTAGGTTTTACTTAAATGGACTATAAACCTGTTTATTGGAACTCGTTAACATCTAATATGGAATATGTTCAATGAGGTTTCGGAAATGTATAGTAGGTTTTGCGAGAAAAGCTCAAGCTTTAGTCTGCTTTAAATTTGTACCGAGCTAACTTGTTGAACAATATGACGAATGGCACGATAGCCAAAGGGTCGTGATTTTGAAACAAATAAATATTTAAATTACCAGCAATATTGTGTACAAGTACTAACAACTCGTTAAAATGTTCGTACTATTCAAATTTTTGCAAACTCAACATTATTTTCCAACATACGGTTAAAAACCAACAACTTGATTTTTAAATTTAAAATGTAGATATCAAACCCTTGATATCATTCTGGAGACTCACCCTGCTGCAATAAACTCCTAAGATGCCATACATGGCATTGTCGAGGTCTTCGTCTAGCGCAATGTGAAGATTCTCATCTTGTTTGGCATCATCTACGGTCACAGGGAGATCGTCGGAGTTGGCAGGGTTTGCGCAATCCTTGTCGAAAAGAAGCTCGCAGCTGGCAGATTGTTCACCAAAAAGCAGCTGTATACTCAATAAATACTCTTGCTGCATGAGATCTTGTCCTAAAACAAAACATGTAATTATGTTAAATAATAAATTATTATTTTTGAAAGTTCATAAAATTTTAATTAAAACTATTTACATTTGCCGCAATTTCATTAGTTTTCATAACTTTACATAACGATAAGCGGCGTTAAATGTTATGGATTCTAACAGGAATTGGAAATACATATTTTCGAACAAGATTCATAAGAAGAATGCTTATCATGGATTGTTTATACATGTCTTTACTGAGAGCAAAATTAACAGTTGTCATGAAATAAAAAAATAACATATACAGGATCTGACGATCATAAAAATCAACATAATATAGGATCTGACACGAGTTATCATTAAATACATAATTTACATATACAGGATCCGACACGTGTTATCATGAAATACAAAATTAACACATACAGGATATGACACGAGTTGTCATTAATACAAAATTTACATAATATATTTGCCATAAAATACAAAATAATATTATAAGGCAAGTGTTGCATATTATTTTACGAATGTTTCAAGTCGTAACAGTTTTTTTATTTGTTATTCAATTAATTTTGAGGAAGTAGTTGTGCTTCAGTTGGTAGAGGTCTGTCGCAAGGGCCATCCGGTGCCTACTGGTTCAGTATCCTCCCTGAACTTATATCATTTTTAATTAAATGTTATTGTTGTGTTGAAAATTCAAACAGTAGTAGGTACAAAATACTAGTACTTTATTCACCGACATATAATAGTGTACTTACTTTCTTTCTCGAGTTCTCGACCCCTGTTGTCGAGAATTTTAAAGAATGGTCCATTTGGATCAAAGTTTTTGTCTTCAACGAATTTCCACTTCCTCCTCCTTTGTGATCCAATTGGTCTACCGTGGCTGTCAAACTTAGATAATGCCACCCTCTCTTTGACGAGATTTTTAATGTAGATTTGTGCGTCAATACAGAGGCGGCAATTGCAGAATTGGGGATGTTTTGTCGACTCGACAGCGATGTCGCGACTCTCATCTGAAAGTGGAAACATCAAATTTAAATTTAGTTTAAAAAAAAAATTAGTATGTTAACGGTCTGTTACATTATTATCTAGAAAACATTCGTATTCTTTTCCCAATTTCACACAGGTAACGAAATCGCTAAGAAATTTTCAATTACTCGTATGAAATAAAGACTGAACTTAGATACTTTTCGTCCAATACGTTCTTCAGTTACTTACACAGCAGTTGTAGGAAATATTTACAGACTCTGGGTCTCGTATATTCTTATTTTCACATAGTATAGATTTTCTCTTGCAGTGATCTCAAGGCCCTACACAGGTGTTTTCACACAGAATACATATAACTTTGTTGTTAATACGATTTTGGTCGTTCTATGTACCCCATGCACGTCTCTATTTGTAGTAACTATATCTTTCTATTTTACATCAATTTTGTCTCCATTTTCTTGTTTTGTGAAGTGTGATTTCCGGTTATACTGAAATTATTACACTTGTCAAAGTTCTGTTACTATTGTCACAATCTGTTACATTTTATCGGATTGTCGTAAATGGACATGCATGCACCTGGGGTCCAGCTTTAACAACTCGGACTCATACATGCATCAACAACGTGGAGGTGGATTGTAAATATATATTAAGGTAAATGCCAGCCAAGCATCAAGGCTGGTTATTGTTATACGGGAACCCTGACTCCATTTTAGGTGAATCTTAGGCCCCTTATCAGTTTATCTCCACCACTATGGTCAGTATTCAAAAATACAACATTAATAAATCTGCGTGACAAGTAGATGTTGTATAATATCTGTTTTAAAGTAATATCCATGCTTAGAGATATCTATGATTATTTTGGGAAGCATTAATTTACTCAATATTCTTGTTCTTTATCAGTCGCAATTAGTACTCACTGATACAGTTAATTTGCGTTTTAATGTATCCAGTTACCTATTTCACTTATATCACCATGGATATGATTTCTTTGGTTCAAATTTTCATTGTTTATTCGCGATTAATATTAATTCGCGTTATTTCAATATATTCAAACATTTTATAAAAAACAGCTGATGTTTCAATTTCGCTTCTAACGCTTTGAAATCGCGCCTCTCCTTCCGCGCAAATACGCGAAAATAAAATGATTGCACTGCACAGAAATAATGATCACTTTCATACCTCTTGTTACACATGTGAGCATGTTTACTAGTATCTTAAAATTTATTAGAAAGATGGTTTGGAATTGTAAGGTTAAAGATTTTCATCGTTAAAATATCTTGAAAAATTATTATGATCGACGTATCTTGATTTTCTAAGCTCCCGTTTCAAGAACGAAACCATTTAGGTTAGTATCATGCTGATTTTTGTCAAGTCACAATGAAAACAGTTAAACAAATGTTACCTTTGATCCACTTCCGATAATTATACATTTTTATTATAATAATCAGAATAAAAATGTCTTGCGAGTTTAGATACGTCTTCTCACGATTGCAAATATATCGTCTCTATGGGGTTAACGTTTTGACGTCACTCTTAATAGCGTCATTACGCTAGTAATTATGACGTTGTGAAAAATCCCTTCATAATATACAGTATGGATGTGATTATTGTTTGTCTTCAGTTATGAAGATTTTGTGTGACCCTTATTTTTTCTCTAGTGCTTATTGGGAACTTAAAGTAACTGAAAATACGTGTTCTTGATCTGTAAGTACTCATTGATAATGGTCAATTGCGTTCTTACGTATCCAATTATCTTCAACCCGCCTATGTGGTTATTTGAACTTGTACTTTTTTACAAGTTCTGTTCGTTCAGATTACCCGGGACAACCTTTACTTTCAGCAAGTAAATTGTCTTATTGTCAACATTCAATGATATTGTTTCGAGCTGGGAGCGAACCCGCACCGTCACGGCGACAGAACCTAGCCCTGTAATTTCGACGACGCAACCTATTGAGCTAACTGGGACAACGCCAAAATAGGTTGATCGAATAGCCCTGATATACGTTATCATCATTGCACGACATAGGTAACGGGTTATTTTACTGATAACAGTACTGACTATATTTACGGGGTGATTTTTTACGCCCGTCACACTGCACAAATAGCGCTACTGTGAATTTCAAATGATATAGTCTCTAGCTGGGGGCGAACCCACACCGTAACGGCAGCGCCTAGCCCTGCCATTCCGACGACGCAACCAATTGAGCTAATTTCTAGGGCTAAAACTTAATTTATTTGTATATTTTTAACTAGCACAACTAATTGTACGCGACAAAGGCTTTTCTATATATCCGATATTTGCCTTTCGCGTACAACCCAGTTAGCATTCAAATCAATGCGGAAAATTTTCCTTCTATTTCTATATGCCGCCGATGGGAATTTGATCGCGCATCGTTGGCGGCTCCATAAAGCATCTTAAACCATATGTACCTTTAAAAAATTTACATACCTGAAAAGCCACATTCAAGTAGAATCAATATATGTAATCCTTTATTAATAACGGTTTCGTTTTTTATGCAAAACTCTTTTAAACCTGCACCCATGTCAACAAATTTCGATTTCCGCGCTTTAAGTTTACCTGACTCACGACGTCACGTTTATCGATAAATAACAGAATTTAACTCGGGTCCATTTCCACCACAGTTTTGATCGTAACTGCTTGAGACGTAAAGCACAGACATCTGTAAAAAGTCATATGATAATGGGTCTGTGCTTGCAGTCGAATTATTGAGACTAATTTTTAACCCTTGGCACATGATAAAGTATAAAGATTAATCTAGTGCATCAAACGAGAAGTCTGCGGGAAAATGTTAAGCAAAGAAGTTGTTAGGGAGGGAGTTATTCAGACTGATCTTTCTAGATAATATTAACTTCGGTCGTAACTGTTAGCACTTGGCGTTCATAGTAGTCAAGTACCCATTCTCCGGGGTGAAAAAATAAATCTAACTACTATATCATAAGAACAGCCATACTTCAAATATTCGGTCTCATCACTGTATCATACAGAAGTTTCATAATTTGAATTTGCGGGCTGATTAATCGCAAATATTATAAAATCGCGCTTTTTCATTATGTATATTGAAATATTCATAAAAGAACTGATGTTTCAGTTTATCTTAGCATTTGAAGAGCCTCTTCTTGTTCTGCTTAAAATACGCGAATATTACAATATCGCGAAATGAAATTATTGCACATTCACACTTTCATGCCGTATTTTTAAAAAATCTGCAGTGCAATTTTGATCCATCCCAAACGATGGTGTGCATATGGCGGTGAACACGGAACCTACAATGTGGTACACTGTATTTTAGGATTAATAATTTTATATTTTCGGCGGCGTATGGTCCCAAGATAAAAGAATGGGTTTGCCCTAAACGAGAAAACATTGGGCGGAACTAAACAGAATAGAATTTCGACTGGGGATCAAAGAATATAAATTCTGCATATCACAGACAACGCCAAAGACAAAATTAAAAAAAAAGCAGGAAATGTATCCTTGTGTCGATTGAACAATATCCAAATCTATAGTGGCTGGAATATTGAAACCACACATCTTTAAACTGGCCGAAATATTAAAACAAGTCATTTTACAAGTACTATTAACATAATACATAAGTATCGTGCTTACTGATAACAGCACTTATTGAATGTACAGTTTTTATTACAGTTGTAGCTGATACTAGTGAGATGTAGATTAGTAGAAATGAGTAGAGTCGGGTATTAGTTGTAAAATGTTAAAGATGATTAAATCTATTTACCGGTATTCCAATGTTAAGTCTTGTATCAAGTTCGGGTCTAATGTAAAGATATCCGAGTTGTTCGATGTCACCCTCGGGGTAAAACAGGGAGAACCATTATCTCCCTTGCTATTTATCTTGTTTATAAATGATGTAACGAACAACATTGATTTTAGTAACTTGACGGAAAATGATAAAAAATTATTATCCATGTATTTAGTTCTTTGTGCAGATGATATGGTTTTGTTTACTACTGATTCTAAAGCCTACAGGCACAACTATCTAATTTATCTAATTATTCCACGAAATGGGGATTGAAAATAAATGTCAAGAAAACAAAACTCTGTATATTTGAACAACGTAAAAACGTAGATCATGTGGATTTTTATATTAACGATGAAAAGGAAGAAACAGTTGACTGTTTTATTTACCTGGGAGTTAAACTATATTATACAGTTCCTTTTATATGCAGTTAACGCTCTGTATGAACAAGCTCTTAGAGCATACCATAACCTGCTGGTATAATTTGACAGAATCGATTTTGATAATAAAACTAAATTCTATTAGTTTGATACAATGGTTCTTCCGATTTTATTGTATGGTTCTGAAATATATGGTGTTTACGACTTCAAAGAAATCGACAAGTTGCACATAAGATTTTGCAAATATGTTCTTGAGGTCAAACATCAAACCCCAAATTATGCAGTATATGGAGAATTAGGAAGATGCCCTCAGTTTTATGTAAAGAAAGAGCAGTAAAATATTGGTTGAAACTTAATAAAAACCTCAATTCTCAAACATTTCATTTTTACACCGAACAACTGAATAGCACAAATAATACCAACTGGGCTAACACAATGAAAATTTATATTGATAAATTGGGATTCTCATATCTTTATGAAAATTTTGATACTGAAATGAACTATTTTCCATCATTAAAGAAACGTATTCGGAATCAGTTTGTACAAAAATGGTCAGAAGCGATAAGAGATATGCAAAACTTAAACTATTATAATAGATTTAAGGTTACATTTCGCTTCGAAGAATATATCAATGTTAAATTCAGAAAGTCTTCGTAAAAACCTTTCACGATTTAGGCTGTGTTCACGGGTAGATGCATTAATACCACAAGAAAAAAATGTATGTAAAGTTTTAACCAAAATGCAATTGAATCGGAGAACCCCTTTCTTCTATACTGTCCCAAATATCCCACTTACATTGTATACAACGTGATGTTCTGACATTGTCAGTCGCCGGTCCTTTTCCTTATCGTATTTAGCACCCCACCCCCTCACAACATCTTAATTAATAACTAAAGGTATATTTATTTAAAATGGACATGGGCATTAATGAAGACAAGATTTCAACATATGAAACTCGAGCTATGTCAGAAAACAGGGATATGATTTACGTGGTAAAATGTTTTGATACCAAGCACTAGAAAATGGCGGCGCCTAGTGAGCACTTTCATTATTGATTTAGCCTACGTCATGATGCTTATTACTACGTCATTTAAGTTCATTATGTGACGTAATTAAACGAATGTTTACTTTTTCAAACAGAGCAAGCTGTTGATTTTGTTTTATCAGGATTTATTTCAAAAATCATTTGGAAAGTATCCACTCGGAGGTTGCTAAATTCTCAACGCTGGAACTTGGAAGTGTTTATCGTGGTATGAGTCTGAAAATGCTATTTTTTTAGAGTGTTTCATTCTTATACCGCTGTTGCGAGCTTCGTTAAACATCAGGATCTATGAAGAAAGTGAATGGAGAATAAAATAAATAATATATTTTCTATTTTATTCTCCATTCACTTTCTTCATAGATCCTGATGTTTAACGAAGCTCGCAACAGCGGTATAAGAATGAAACACTCTAAAAAAAATAGCATTTTCAGACTCATACCACGATAAACACTTCCAAGTTCCAGCGTTGAGAATTTAGCAACCTCCGAGTGGATACTTTCCAAATGATTTTTGAAATAAATCCTGATAAAACAAAATCAACAGCTTGCTCTGTTGGAAAAAGTAAACATTCGTTTAATTACGTCACATAATGAACTTAAATGACGTAGTAATAAGCATCATGACGTAGGCTAAATCAATAATGAAAGTGCTCAATTAATACGGTGCGCAATAATACGAAAGTACGCGAGCACGCGGAGTGTTAGATAAGGACATGCGAGATAAGGAAATCTCACACGGCTAAAAATAGAGATTTTTCTGTCTAGTAAGTGAGAAAAAGAGAATCTATCATTGGTATTCGGCGAAGATCAAGGTATCTCAACCCGAGGGTAATGCTTTCCAGACGGAAACGAGGCTGTGCCGAGTTTCCGTCTGGAAAGCATTGCCCGAGGGTTGGGATACCGCGATCTTCGCCGAATACCAATGATTGATTATTTTTCTCACTTACTTCTTAAAAATTCAAACAAAATTATTTAAAATTCAAAAAACGCAAGAATTTTAGAGAACTATTTCTTTCGCGTAACTTCCAGTAGGAACGGTAAATCAGCCACGAATACACAGTCCTGTCAAAGTTAAACACCCCTAACATGTAGGCCTTCAACAATATCGTTACAAATAAAAGAAAGGAAAAGAATCGTTCTTTCATTGCATGAAACAGCTGGTTCATACGTTGAAAACGGATAAAGGGTGCGATTTTTAAGGTTATCCGTGATTTCGTCACAATCTGAAATTCAAAAAAATTGAATTGTACATACCAGTTGAAATATCCCGATGAAACAGCAGTATAGCGTTATTTCCTATTTTATTTTCCATACACTTTCTTCATAGATCCTGATGTTTAACGAAGCTCGCAACAGCGGTATAAGAATGAAACACTCTTAAAAAAGTAGCGTTTTCAGACTCATAACACGATAAACACTTCCAAGTTCCAGCGTTGAGAATTTAGCAATCTCCGAGTGTATTCTTTCCAAATGATTTTTGAAATAAATCCTGATAAAACAAAATCAACAGCTTGCTCTGTTTGAAAAAGTAAACATTCGTTTAATTACGTCACATAATAAACTTAAATGACGTAGTAATAAGCATCATGACGTAGGCTAAATCAATAATGAAAGTGCTCAATTAATACGGTGTGCAATAATACAAAAGTACGCGAGCACGCGGAGTGTTAGATAAGGACATGCGAGATAAGGAAATCTCACACGGCTAAAAATAGAGATTTTTCTGTCTAGTAAGTGAGAAAAGTATTTCCGCGTGATTTACCGGGGAAAGAAAATCTTATCTTTTGCCTAGGTAAAAGATAACGTTCACGTTCTACAAGAGTGACGTCACTTCTTCAAGTATCTGACGTAATATATTCGTGATAGTGACGTCATTTAGAAAATATGGTTTGTGTTAACGTCAATATTTCAGCTTAAGGAAACACATTTAGTTTGTATAAATGTACACAAATGTTATGACTAGTAAAAGGTATGCAAGAAAAAGTATCTTGCACGATTCATTCGGTAAAGATAGAAAAATCTGTCACCTCGGGTGAACTGTTTTGGCGGGAACTCGGCAGAGCCGCGTTCCCGCAAAACAGTTTTTCCATCTTTACCTCACACTCATGCAAGATACTTATATTCCAAGACTTTGTAGTCGTTTTGGAGAAATCATGTTACATTCAAATTTTGAACCAAGCACTCATGAAATATTTTCAGAACCAAGCACTAACCAAATGATTTTTACAATTAGATATATTTCTGATTTGAAGAGCATATTTCAAAACGTAACACTTTCCAAAACATTGCATTTTCCATTTGAACTTAATGTAATACGTATTGAAAGCATATTTTTTCTGTCCCTAAAGAATTTACGTACTTTTTGAGACATTTATATTACATATAATAAATTCTATATTATTATCTTTGCAGACGGTTTGCTTATTGAACGTCAAAGGAGAAAGATTACCCAGTTGTTGACGAAAGCTACGACTGTAGTGATATTCATAACGAAATGTACAGAGTGTGCAAGAATGGATGAGACGTTTTACCGAACTGCATTTAACAAGGGCGAGAAAATTCACTTATAATAACTTATATGAATGCCTTTTCTTTTAAATCTAATCTTTTTAGGGTTGTCCTGGCTTGCTTAGTTGATTGCCTCGCAGGAATTGCAGGGCTAGGCGCTGTCGCCGTGACAGTGCGGGTTCGCACCCAGCCAGAGGCACTATCATATGTAATGCATGCAGTTTGTTGTTGTTTCGCATTCAACTTATTTTGTCTGTAATTACAATTTACAGTGACCACGTGTTTGATTCATCAACGCGCACACGACTACCAGGACGGGTGAAGCTACCAAAGGAATCAACTGGTAGAAATGCTAAGCTTTAGGGATGCTTGGTGTATGTTGGGAGAAAGCCCGACAAAATGACTCTGAAATGTTTAAAACGAAAATGATGGGTCTGCAAAAAAGTGAAATATGTATATCAGGAATGGCCACATCCAGCTGACACAGCCTTCCCACACAGCCAAAAAGTAGAGAGGAAAAGAGAGCATGGTATTACAACAATCAGTTTCAAAATGGACGCCACAAACAATAAACGAAAGTGAGAACATGAGGGTTGCCGCCTTGTAACGGTATTAAATTGCCACTGGGGGTTTAAACCAGGTTCTAGGGTGCACCAACCTCACACTTGCCATAACAGGTTCTCGTATCACAAAACAAGTACACGTTGTCTTGGTGAAATAACTCCAATGCACCCATCACAAACATATAAAATATAAGAAAGTAATAGCATTGCAAAGCCAAAGGGCAGATACTCAATGATCTTACCGAGACCAGAGCACCTGGAGTAAAATCAGCAAGAACACGATGACAGGGATAAAAGAAACAAATCGAGCTTCTAGGTTTTTATTTTAATTGTTTAAAGTACGCATTCACACACTTTAAACACACCAACTGTTTTCCATACCCAAATGAAAAACTTCAAATATCGATTCAATCCTTAAATAAACATGTTGATATTTATCACTTAAATAATGACATAATTAAAGGACCATACATTTTCGACTTACAATTCAATTTTGTGTCTGTCCAAGTTAATTTGAGATGTTTATACTCAGTTTGACTAACAGACATGAAAACAAACAATTAACTTTTAGCTAATATGGTTAATATAGCTATGGATTTACTCTAGCTACGTTCGTTATGATCTCTAAGAAATTACATAGTTTAATGAAAATAAATTTGTTGGTATTTTTAAACAAAGATGCATATTTGATTATATTTGGATAATAATAATAATAATATTTTATTAAATATATACACTCTTTACTTTCGAATTTTCGAACACTTGTTCTTTATCAAGAAAATACAGTAATAATTGTGTTTAAGTAAATTCCATGTTGCAAGCGTAAATATAATTAATTAATAATTAATTAGTAATTAATTAATTAGTAATTAATTATAATATGTATTTATATAAAGTTTTCTCTCCTCATCAAAGAATGGACATATTAAAACATAGTGAAACTCGTCTCCTAATATCATTTTGACTTTTTCTATCATGTAATGGAGAACATTTTTTAAGAGTTAAAATTATTTTGTAGTATTTAAATTGAACTCGTTCAATCGTTTTAATGTTACCGATTCCCCATAATTCACAGCCGTACAACAAAATAGGTTTAATTGTTTTATTGAAGAGATCTAGTTGTAAATCGGTTGGCAAATTAAGATTTCGTGTTTTTTAGTAAAGAAAACATTGCTTTGTTAGCTTGAACTATTGAGTGCTTTTTCGCTTTAACAAAGCTCTCTGTTCTTGAGAAGAATAAACCAAGATATTTATAAATGTCAACAACTTCGATTGTTTCATTTTTCCATTTAAATTAATTTTGGAATGTATTTCCTCTGCTACCGAATACCTTCGCTTTAGTTTAACTTAGGTTAACTGTTAGTATCCATTTTTATCAAAAATTTTCAAATAATTGCAGGTTTTTAGAAGATCTTTATTATTAATAGCTAGAATCACTGTATCATCTGCATACAGGATTATAAACAACTTAAGAAATAATGTAATATTGTTATGGTTAATATAACATTTAAGGCTGTTTGCATTATTTTCTATAAAAACGTTTCAAGATCATTCAAAAATATGGAAAATAAGAAAGGGGACAAATTTTCTCCCTGATGGATTCCGGTTTAGCAAGGGAAATAATCTGATGTACCTTCATGTGTTTTGATTCTTGATTTAATATTCTTGTACATATCTTTTACTAGATTAAAACATTTTCCATAAATATTATATTGAAGCAGTTTTGACCACAGCCCTGGTCTCCAGACAGTGTCAAATGCCTGCTTAAAATCAATAAATATACAAAATAGTTTGGTTTTAGTTACTTGTAGGATATCTATAAGTGCTTGTAAAACAAATAAATTATCGGTTGTGGAGTGAACTCAGCTAATTATAAAGTGTTCGCCGGACATAAACCGAACTATTTGTTTCTATTGGTGCTATAATCGAACTAAATGTATTAGTTTCTGTTATTTACATACACATTTAAGTAATCTTTTGGTGCTATAGTCGGAAATAATGTATTTGTTTCTTTTATTTAAATACATATTCTAAGTATATTTGTTCTTTTTACCATAATAAAGTTTTGTGGATGTAAAAAAAGTCAAACGCTCCGTTTCGTTACCAGTTTAGCTTATCAAAACTTCAAACGAGCAAAACTGAGCAAAAGTTGGTGAAATTATATCCTGTTGAGCCCATCTAAGCCGATAGCAAAAATTGCACATTTTAGACTTGTATCGTTTTTACTTGTTTACATGGACGTATAACTATTGTTTATGTTTCTTTCTGTTTTATATTTTTATTAGATATATATACGGTACGATTGCGTTGGTGTGGCTCTCTTCAGGCGCATAGGTTGTGTCGCGAAAATAGAAACCTGTTTTCTAGCTGCTGGACTGCGGCTGCTCGCTTGACTGGTTGTTTTATGCTAATTACCTGTAAATAGTCCACCGAATGTTCCTACTTGGGCTAGTCAGACAATGGCTGACACTAAATAGTCCCAATGATTTTGCCTTTTCGGGGCATTAAATGGCTATTTTGGCCTGAAAGGAACATGTTTAGTAAATGCCATGCTGTGACTCACACACTGATTGCAAATTTATGTTTTGAAAAGTAGTATATGATAAAGGCCCAGGTTTTAGGATGGCATATGTAAAACAGTTTTGAAGTTCACACAGAAGTGAAAAAAAAAAGACCACCGGCTTCAAGGTGTCAAATCTCTATTTATTGATGCATGACCCCTACTTTTCTTGCTGGAAATGGACAGTAGAAACACTTAGCTACAAAAGCATGTGTGTTAGTCCTTTATCAAATGGTACCAGGTATGATTGCCAGCTTTTTGAAACATGTAATGTTTATTATAGATTATATAGGGAAGACTAAGCATCAACCGAGTACCGTTCGGCCCTGTATTCCAGTACGTTTGTGTAACAAATCTGTGTCCAATGTTACAAAACTGAGCATTGAAACCAGTCAATTTCAGCCAGTCAGATGCTTGAGGTTTGAGACTGGTTTCCAATCTCAGCTTTATAGCCTTCAGCCCTGAACACTGGCGGTAGCTGTGACCTTTCCAGTTATACCTTTATTACCAAGATTCGTGATACTTCATTGTTGTATCAGGAGAGCCCATCGTATCTTAAACAAATTAGTCAGGTCTGAAGGTTGTAAAGCTGAGATTGGAAACCAGTCTCAAATCTCAAGCATCTGATTGGCTGAAATGGCGACCAGTCGCCATTTCAGCCAATCAGATGCTTGAGATTTGAGACTGGTTTCCATGCTCAGTTTTATAACCTTGAGCACAGTAATTAAGACAACGCTTTATATAAATATTTATTTGCAGAAAAGTGACACAAACATTAAGATGTTTACTGAACAACATTGGTTTTCTATTCATAAATACATAAACAATAAATAAATAATAGTACCATATTTGATAAGTCGAAAGACGATAAAAATGAAAAAAAAAGCAATAAAGACATTTGTTTCACAAACACTAACTGTATACACTCAAACAAAGTTCTTATTGTTCACTTTTTGTCCGTATTTTTTATTAGAAAGACATTAAATGAACTCTTTATTTATGATCATATGCCAACAACAGTCTTCAACTTAAGCTTTTATCTTGTAATAATTGACTTTGGAACAGTTTGGCGAGAGTTATCCTTAATTTTGTTAAAAATGCATTTCTTGCATAAAACGGTCTTTGCAAACAGAAATTTGCTTTTAATTTCTTGTTTTGTTTTAATAGACCCCTCATTAGTAGGAAAAACATAAACCCCTATTTACCAACAGCAAATTTGTTTAAATAAACCCCCCTTCAAAGTATCCATCAAATTACCTCCCTTTCAATTAAAGACTGTTCTAATTTTGACCCTGCGGTGTAAGTAAATGGAATTGGATTCATTTAAGAAAACAATCAATAAAGATTAAAAAGACGTTTGAAACTTGTTTTCAAGACAAATCAGTTCTTTCCACAACCTCTCGTGAAATAGGGAAGAAAGTTTAGAAACGAAACTAGCATACATTGTAAAAATATACAATTGATGACCAATTAGAGCTTTTGTTGAGTGTAAAATATATTAATTGTATATATTTTTTTATTCTATCATGTCGACAAGGCGACTGTGATGTTTTATCTTATTATCCAGTCTAGCATGTCGGCAAGTTGGCTTCTCTGCTAATTGCATTGACCATTCTTCTATGCTAGCAACAAGGTTGTTCTCTATATGAACAAGTGGACAATACTAATCTGAAATACAATCATTTTCATTTTTATATGTTGTTATTGCTGTTCAAGTTCTAATCTTAAAATTACTGACCCCAGGATCATTTTCCAGCATTGTGGAGGGCCAAAAATCCCAACAATTGACATTACCTAAAATTGTGTTTTGTATTTTAACAGAAGGATCAAATTAACTCCGATGTCCAAGGTTATAAAACTGAGCATGGAAACCAGTCTCAAATCTCAAGCATCTGATTGGCTGAAATGGCGACCAGTCGCCATTTCAGCCAATCAGATGCTTGAGATTTGAGACTGGTTTCCAATATCAGCTTTATAACCTTCAACCTGAGTTTGATTAGCCTCGGATGTTGTTTGAATATAATTTTGACACATAATTCGCACAAACTGTCACCCAAATGATTTTTAAGATAAAATTTTTTAACTGCAGTAAATGCTTATCCTTTACCAAATCATCCAACCTTAGATTAGTGTAAGGACTGAGTAGCTGGTTTGATTAGCTGCAATGTAGACTAGTTTCCTTTTCAGCCGATAAGACGCGTCAACTCTCAATCAAGCATCTAATCAGCTGAAATATGGATTTGTCTCTCTGATCGACTGAAATTATGACTTCTTACCATTTCAGCCGATCAGGTGCTTGAAGTTTGAGACTGGTTTCAAGTTTTGGTTTAATGATAATGAGTACTGTTTTTGAGCTGCCGACTAAACCACTGGAGCAAGACGGGTAGTCATCAGCGAATTTTTAACGAAATTGAACAACCTTATTTGAAGGCAAAGATGCTTTGACTGACATACGAAAGAAACCTTCCCATGACATCAGCCCATGTGGTTAGTCGGACCAGTAAACCAGAAAAAACAACAAAAACACAATTTCATCAATCTGTGCCAACAGCGAACAAATATAACAATTTCATCAACCTGCACAGTACACCAAAATAACACAAAATATCAACAACCTGCAAAGACATGTTCATGAATCAATACTTACTGTTTTATGATAGCTTAAAGTTCCTTCTTGATGATGGGACAGCACTCTACCAGGTTGGGACAATCACCGTTGTCTTCCGGATAGTCCGGTGGACACCGGACAGTATTCATACATTTACACGTACGCTTTTCCTGGCCTCCAGGTTTAGCTGTAGTGTTAATCATGTTAATTTAACAAATTAGTTAGATTAAAACAAAAGCACTTCTACACGAACTTTCCTAGAAAGTATGCGCTTTGAATATATCATAGATCAGAAATGATACTATATTTGCTCTGAATTTTCATTAAGACTCGATGAAAAGGCGGGGATGTAAAATAATGCATTTTATTGTGACTCAAGTGTCATTTTGTCAGAGACAGACCCATTTGTCCTGTTTAGTTAGTTTCATAGTCATTTTGCAGCGTAAGACTGTTGCATTTTATTATAAAAGTTTTCGATCGATGACTACGTTACATCATTATAAAAAAACTATAATTCATGGTAAAGTATGCAAACTTAGCAAAGAAATAGTATGCGCAAAATCAAAATCGTGATTATTGTTTATTATTTCATGAACTGGAACTCTGCGAAATTTTGTGTGAGAACAACTAGATTGGATGACAGCATGGACCCAAGACCATAAAACTGAGAATGGAAACCGGTCTCAAATTTCAAGCATCTGATTGTCTGAAATGGCGATCGCCATTTCAGCGAATCAAATGCTTGAGATTTTAGATTAGTCTCCTGATTTAGTTCTATGATCTTGGGTTAAGGATTCTTACGGTATGTGCAGCATCTTTGACTGCACCAGCCCGTCTGCCGCAATTTTCCGGCCATTCTCCCGCGCTCACAGCCGTAGTCAGCTGACACACAGACGCATCCGTTCTCGTTAAGATCTACAACATACATCAAACATATCATGGGGGTGTTAAATTAGAAATCCAGCCTTCTGCCTTGTTCTTCGCCACTGAATGTGTTATTTTGTTATATAACAAAAAAATACTAGCAAAATTTCAAAATCCGGTTTTTAAAGATATTGATTGATTGATTGATTGATTGATTGATTGATTGATTGATTGATTGATTGATTGATTGATTGATTGATTGATTGATTGATTGATTGATTGATTGATTGATTGATTGATTGATTGATTGATTGATTGATTGATTGATTGATTGATTGATTGATTGATTGATTGATTGATTGATTGATTGATTGATTGATTGATTGATTGATTGATTGATTGATTGATTGATTGATTGATTTCTTAAAGATGTCGTATAAACATTTTATATTTGGTGTAACGAAGACGACTGGTACTTCTAGGCTGAAGGTTATAAAACTTAGACTGGTCGCCATTTCAGCCAATCAGATGCTTGAGATTTGAGACTGCTTTCCATGCTCAGTTTTATAACCTTGGGCACTGGTCAACTGCTGAAGACGGACAGAAGTAAAGTCTGAGATTCTTTTACTTTATATTAAAGAATATAGTTAGTCTTATACGACGACAGATGTGTCAGTTTCAACATTCTTAATGCAAGTTAAGTTTTTTTTTCTTTTTTCTGCGGTTCTTCAACGCTTAAAATGTCTGATTTTAGTGAGGTTAACACTTTCAAAACATTAAGGTAGAAAATTTTGCTGAATGTATCTGTTAAACAAAACAATATGTGTTTTAGGTTTGCACTTAATTTCCATAAATGACGGACGTTAGTTATCAACTCTATTAATTCTTTATTAACATCAACACGTGCCTACATAAATCGATGATTAATTTAAAGAAAACTAACGGATGATTTCAATTAAAATATATCAGCTGATACCATCCAAGTGACGAGCTCGACAGCTGTAGTAACATATTGTTTAGTTTTATTCTATACACGATTTTAAAGTAACTTATGTTGAAGTGGTTTATTTCAAATATATAGTTGTAATGTGAAATCCCTCAAAGTATCTTAAGTGTATTTAGTATTTGATTAATGCTTGCATTTTCCTCAATAATTAATTACTGTTTAAATATTTAATAGTATGTGCCTTATTGTTACATTATAAATGTATATATAAGGTTAAACAGATATACTTTAAGTGTTTACCTAATTTTATAATCATAATTATAAAATATTTACACACATTTACACATTAGATCAAAACTGGAATGAGAAAAATGTGTTTTTTTTTTACATTTTAATGTTATAAATTTAATTTATAATTATAACTTATTCTAACTTTTGGTGTGTACGACTTAATTCAAAGTAGTCCTCTGGCGTAAGACAGGGTAAACTAACACTTCTATAATTGTTTTGGATTTCTTTCCTGACAGGAGTGCGCTGACATTTTATAAAATATTAAGGCCATCACACATATTTGCTAGGTAAGCTAACTACCTAATTATTGTCGTCTTATAATGAAATAAGTCCCGCACTTACTTTTACATACAAAGAATTGAGATAAAACCCCAACACCCACAATCTTGTTTTGAGAACCCAATAGTTTAAAACAAAAAGGTGCCAGCAACGTTATTCTAGAACTTAACTTGTATCTTACTTTTCTTGATTCCTTCTTCGACAGTTAGGTAGAAAGCTTATCATGGGATGAAATGAAGATCACTCACCAAATATAGGTGACAAAAGATATAGATCTAATAGTCCTTTCCGAAAAGGGTTGTTATCTCCCTTGGCAAATTACCGTTCCTTTGCGCTCTTTAGCGTGGAGTGTGATAGTTTACTTCCGGTCGGAGAGTAAAACGAACAAAGGAATATATAGAGAAAGCGAGCAAAAAGTTCGTTAAATAAAAAAGAGATGATCTATGTTTGTTTGTTCTTGTCAGATTTCGGATTTTTCTTTACTGATACTATGCTTTCAAAAAACCGAACGATTATAATAAAATGGAAAATCACAAGTCTTTGTTTTTTTAACCCGAATGTTCTAGCAAACAGATTTCAAAATATAATTAAGGTTGTTTTTTTTCCAATAACTGTTTTTAACTGTTTACTAATTTTAAAATGCTTGCTGCTTTTGCACATATCCACCTTGATCAGAATTTCATTTACCAAAATCGTTTTTGTTAGATCGCTAATTATCTTAACAAGAAAACTAGATTTTTTAATTATGATCATTGACGATTGACGAACAACAAAATTTTATTTTATGGCAACTGATTATGAAAGGTAACAAATACCTAATATAATGGTAATGCACTGAGGTCGTACATTAAAAAACTAACTCGATTCATGACATTCCATTCTCAAATAAAAATAAGTCTAAAAATACCGAAAAGTTCTTTGAAAACGAGCGTCCGGCAAAGAGAGATGTTAATTCAAATTCACAACAATTAGAGTTGCTCAACAACAATTGCAAATCGCAGTTCTCATCCCACTGAAGTGTTTGCAACAATGTCAACCGCATCGCTAACTTTTAATTTAATTCAATCTTTTTTATTAGTTAATTTTATTTAGAGTCAATAATGAAAATGACGACCGAACCATCTAACTGATCGAAGCGTGTTATGTTCTAGCTCATACCGCTAAATCATATCTTATTTTCGCACGCTAGTGAAGAGATACAAGCATGTACACTTCAGTTATATGTAAATTCATATCAATAATGAAAAACGAAATCTGCGAATTTTCAATAGTCAAATAATTCACAAACATAATTTTCGCTCACGATTTGCATGCACTTTTTGAAAAACATGCTTTTTTATTATTTACTTTTTTTCATATTTAAGAGTTCTGTATTTATGAATGTTAAAAGCGGACTTTTTCTTACAGAAATATAAAAAAATGTACGTGTTGCAATGTTTTTGTTTTACTCGTGGGCAACGGCATAAGTAATTATCGTCGAATATCGCTAACCTGTTGTTTGATGTCATGTTGCTAACTAATGATTCAATGGACATTTATCATTTTATATATAATAAGTAAAATAAGAAGTGAACCGTTTCCTTTCATACTAGGTGTTTGTTACATCAGAAGCCTTTTCAAGAATATGTAAACCGTAAATGAAACATTAGTTTTAACATTACATTACTAATTATGACAGCAAATTTGTACTAATTTTAAAATATGAGTGAATAGCATCAGCTTATGTATATTCAAACTTGTTGGCAATTTGTATATAAGGTGCGATAATAGCCAGTAACCTTATTCGTTAAGTTGATATACATAAAATAATCGGTATTCAAATGATAACATTTCCTAACCAAAATAAGTGTATGGTTAAATATGATCTTGTTGTCAATCTAAAAGAATATTTTGTATTAAATCTGCAACATTTAAATGATCATTCATTATATTATCACATCTTATAAAAATTAAAAAGAAAAATGCACATACAACAGCGCATTCGGTTATTCTAACTAGCTTTCGGCGGCCAGCTTTCAGATATTCGCTTGCTTAGTATATGAGCGAGCTATATGAAAAATACAGTTTTGTTGTCCAATTGAATGAACATTTCTGTATTAAATCAGCAACATTCGAATAATCATTAATTATATTATCGCATCCAATAAAAATAAATGGTCATAACTAGGACAAATGGCGCTTTCGGTAAATCGGGAGATCATATTTGCCCACCGGAAGTAGAATTAACCGCGACCTGATTATCAGCAAAGGGAGATAACAACACTTATCGGAAAGGTCTATTACATTAAAACAGTAACTAACAGGTCCTACTATATACAGCTTCCAATGTCGTTTGAACATGTATGCTGACAAAACAGTTCATGGCCATATATTATGAATATGAGAATTCAGGCCAATCTAAAATCACAAACATCTGATTAGCTGAAATTGAGAACGTTTTATAAAACGATTTTTTTAAATTATGGCAAATTTTAAAAACTAACATTTTTTGAAACAAAAAGCACATGAAACACTCCCGTTAATTGCCCAAAATATGGAGTCACCTTAAGTTATTATTTTTACGAAATTAGGTCCGTGTTTCCATCACCGGCATAATATTTATTGAATTCACAAAACCATAAAAAATTACACGAGATTGAAGTATACCAATCCGAAATGTTTGGACATTTTATGCACACGTGTTGCTGTTCCGAATTTAGATTCAAACCATTCAACCAAACTTACTCAAAGTATGCGCATCTTTATTTCGTCTGTGAGAAGCGTGTGCAGAAATGTTTTTTATTAAATTCAGTAATAAATTTAACACAAGAAGTCACATAGGAAAGCCACTCTTTCTAAACAGTCTAAACGTATGTCCGGCACGTACCGCATACCGTTCCGTACTCCGTACTTCAGCAAGTCGATAGACGACGTCACTGATAACGTCCAGACGGGCTGGACTAGTCTAAACGTATATATTTTGTAATTTATAAGAAAGTGCACGTACCTGAAGCTATGATGATGCATGGAACAATGATTAACAAAATGAGCAGTGATATCACAGAATTCATTTTGGTATTTTGTTTTCTAGTATGGACACAGAATGTTGCTGTAAATGCTTGTCAACTCCTTGAATTATAAGTATTCTATATACTTTTCAAGTTCCACGTCAAATGTTTGCAATATGTTGTTTCTTAGGCGGATCTTGAAATAACTGAAGTCATTATGTGACTCCCATCTTGAAATTGTGGGCGGAGTTACACTGAATACTTGTATCATTACACAGGAGAAGATTACGTTTCAAAATGCCAATTTCATATTGTATTTCATCAGATTTCAAATCTTTCAACACAAGTAGCCAATAACTTTTGTACAACTCGGAATCTTTCTCCTTCCAACACGTTTGAATAGAAACAATTTCATACACGTTTCAATATACCATTTTCACGTTATTGATGGCGTTCCTTCAGCGAAATAGTTATTTAAATATGACTTTTAAATGTAGCGCCATATGTTGCTCCTTATTAGATAATGGAGATATATATTCGATCCTAAACGACAGAGACACCGTTATAATTTAACTGGGACCTAAGTAATGGCAAGTTAGATCTTTTAAAGGAAAACATTACCGCAGTTACCCTTCTTTTAAAGAAAACTCAGTTATTCTCCCTGGACCATTCAAAGCAGGTCCGAAACACTAAATACCGTATAATGAGTTTTTTTCGCGAGCATAATAATTTCGCTATTTTCGCGACCTACGTGAATTCGCTAAAATTAAAAACGCCAAAAATTCCTAACAACATTCGCGTTAATTGCTGTTAGCGCACTTTTCGCTAAACTTACAACAGCGAAAATTAAAATTACGACAAAATCGCGAAAATTTTCGATCGCGAAAATAACCCATTATACGGTAGTTCATCTTCTTCTTCATCTACATAACCATTAGTATGTTCAGAGTTGGATGCAAGATTTCCAATAGGGAATTCTTATAAGTATCATGCATGAGTGTGAGGTGAAGATGGAGAAATCTGTCACCGAGGGTTAACTGTTTTGCGGGAACGAGGCTCTGCCGGGTTCCCGGCAAAACAGTTAACCGCGGTGACAGATTTTTCTATCTTTACCGAATGTCTCATGCAAGATACTTTTTCTTGCATACCTTTTATTATTTATAACATTTCTGTGTAAGTATACAAACTTATTTATTTTCATTATGCTGAAATATTGACGTTAAAGCAATCTTTTTCCTTATAAATGAAGTCACTAACTTGAATATATTACGTCAGATATTTGAAGACGTGACGTCACTCACGTGACTCATTCTACATCTGGGGGTGTAGGATCGAAATTTCCTACACGGGTGAAAAGGGTGGTAACAGGATAAGTCCCAACTTTCTGGACAAATGCCCCTTGAAATTTTAATTTCACTGGGGTTCGAGCAACCCCACTGAGTCTCCCTGGATCCGTACATCCACAGTACGAGCATGTTCTTTTGTCTGATGGAACACCTGCCTGTCCATCTACCTACTTCTATTGGTAGTTTTAGGTTTCTAGCAACAAATTTGACATTGACGTTTTGGCAGGATATTAATACATTAGTTTTGTTTGAATTCAGTTTTGTATATTTTAAAAACATTCTAATTGAAATGGATTATACTTCTGCAATCCAACTCTGTATAACATTTGCAATGAACCCTACATGTTAAGAATAGTTGGACTATACTAAACATGATTATACCACAGAATAAAAGAGAGTATAATCAGCTTGTCTTATGAATAAATGAAAATGGTTAGTGCTTGGTTCTGAAAGTATTTCATGAGTGCTTGGTTCAAAAATTTAATTGTAGCACTATTTCTCCAAATCCCTACAAAGTTTTGGAAACCAAGCTGCAGGTACACCATCAGGTATACGCGCAGTTTATATGAGTAGGTGTGCAAAAATACTGCGTATATTTACGTCGATTTTTTATCTAAAAATAGACAGTTCGGACTTGGTCCATAAATTTCTGTAGCAATTTTTTCATCGATTCAAATTTTGTGACATGCATTCCAGGCAAACTATAGCACTGTCCGGCATAAGTAAGGTATTAAAATGCGGGGAAAATTGGGCGCTGGAAAATAGGCTATGTTAGAAAATTTATTTCTTTAATATTCGAGACAAACGCATAGAAAATACCGTTTCACTGGGAGCCGCCATTTTATAGTGCTTGGTATCAAAACATTGTACCACGTGATTCCTACCCCTTGAAAAGACCTTCTAAGTATGATTTATTAAGAGACTCACGGCACTTACCATAGAGTCATTAATAAAAAGCAAATTTGCCGTCTTAAAAATCAAGGAAGAGTCTCTTCGACCGGCATAATTTCAAAGTTTTTAGTTCACTGATATCCCTAAATGATATCCCAGTTCTGCTTAGTATATGGGGTGGGGGTGTAGGGATGACCAGATTTCACATATTCCAGGTATAAGTAGGTACTTTTTGGTGATCAGCAGTGCATATGCAGTGTTTCCATGCAATTCTAAGCGATTTTGGGCAGTTTTGAAATTTCACTATTGTTCGCGGTCATGACAAAATTGCGATTTTGAGCGGTCAGGAGGTGACCCTATTTCAAGCTGGTGTCTCTCCGATAACGGAATTTGACATACCACTTTTGAATACGCCCCCGACTCCTAAAATTGTTCGTACGATTTCGGTCAGTCTCCTTAAGCTTTCTCTTTTTGAATCTCTCTCAAATTCTGTCAATGTTAATGGACTTGCTAAACTTATAATCAGAAGTTCCATGCTAAGTACGAAAATTTAATATCCTTTCAAAGTTTGACAGTTTATTAATTCTTGGTGTCCGTTCAATGAGGTAGTTTAATTAGAAAAAAAGAAAGAAAAAGAAAACAACACACTGTAAGATAATTGATTTCTTAATAAGTAATTTATTTATAGGGGTAATACCATATATATAAATAATATTAAATAATATAATTATAAATTTATGTTCTGTTTCTAGGACTGATTTCTGTATATCAGCCGAGTCTTCATATCTGAAAAAGATCAATGTTAAATATTAGTTACTGTAAAAATGCGTATACCTTTACTTTACTTGTATTTTTGAAAGTCGTAAAAACAAAATCTTGTTGGTTACTGTTTTAAAAGTAAGAATATATCTCATTATTATGTTACTAAAAATAAGCTCATATGTTCAGCCATCTGACCAGCAAGCTTCCAAGTTTCCTTCTAGGTGTTACACCAGTAGACTATAAACCTGTTTATTGGAACTCGTTAACATCTAATATGGAATATTTTCAATGAGGTTTCGGAAATGTATAGTAGGTTTTGCGAGAAAAGCTCCAAGTTTTAAATCTGCTGTAAATTTGTACCGAGCTAACTTGTTGAACAATATGACGAATTGCGCGATAGCCAACGCGTCGTTATTTTGAAACAAATAAATATTTAAATTACCAGCAATAATGTGTACAAGTACGAACAACTCGTTAAAATGTTCGTACTATTCAAATTTTTGCAAACTCAACATTATTTTCCAAGATGCGGTTAAAAATCAACAACTTGATTTTATAAATTTAAAATGTAGATATCAAACCCTTGATATCATTCTGGAGACTCACCCTGCTGCAATAAACTCCTAAGATGCCATACATGGCATTGTCGAGGTCTTCGTCTAGCGAAATGTGAAAATTCTCATCTTGTTTGGCATCATCTACGGTCACAGGGAGATCGTCGGAGTTGGTAGGTTTTGGGCAATCCTTGTCAAAAAGAAGCTCGAAGCTGGCAGATTGTTCACCAAAAAGCAGCTGTATACTCAATAAATACTCTTGCTGCTCGAGATCTTGTCCTGAAACAAAACATGTAATTATGTTAAATAATAAATTATTATTTTTGAAAGTTCATAAAATTTTAATTAAAACTATTTACATTTGCTGCAATTTCATTAGTTTACATAACTTTACATAACGATAAGCGGCGTTAAATGTTATGGATTCTAACAGGAATTGGAAATACATAATTTCGAACAAGATTCATAAGAAGAATGCTTGTCATGGGTTGTTTATGCATGTCTTTACTGAGAGCAAAATTAACAGTTGTCATGAAATAAAAAAAAACATATACAGGATCTGACGATCATAAAAATCAACATAATATAGGATCTGACACGAGTTATCATTAAATACATAATTTACATATACAGGATCCGACACGTGTTATCATGAAATACAAAATTAACACATACAGGATATGACACGAGTTATCATTAAATACATAATTTACATATACAGGATCCGACACGTGTTATCATGAAATACAAAATTAACACATACAGGATATGACACGAGTTGTCATTAATACAAAATTTACATAATATATTTGCAATAAAATACAAAATAATATTAGAAGGCAAGTGTTGCATATTATTTTACGAATGTTTCAAGTCGTAACAGTTTTTTATTTGTTATTCAATTAATTTTGAGGAAGTAGTTGTGCTTCAGTTGGTAGATGCCTGTCGCTGGGGCCATCCGGTGCCTACTGGTTCAGTACCCTCCCTGAACTTATATCATTTTTAATTAAATTTAACTGTTTTGTTGAAAATTCAAACAGTAGTAGGTACAAAATACTAGTACTTTATTCACCGACATATAATACTGTACTTACTTTCTTTCTCGAGTTCTCGACCCCTGTTGTCGAGAATTTTAAAGAATGGTCCATTTGGATCAAAGTTTTTGTCTTCAACGAATTTCCACTTCCTCCTCCTTTGTGATCCAATTGGTCTACCGTGGCTGTCGAACTTAGATAATGCCACCCTCTCTTTGACTAGATTTTTAATGTAGATTTGTGCGTCAATGCAGAGGCGGCAATTGCAGAATTGGGGATGTTTTGTCGACTCGACAGCGATGTCGCGATACTCATCTGAAAGTGGAAACATCAAATTTAAATTTAGTTTTTTTAAAACAATAAATATAGTATGTTAAAGGTCTGTTACATTATTATCTAGAAAACATTCGTATTCATTTCCCAATTTTACACAGGTAACAAAATCGCTAAGAAATTTTCAATTACTCGTATGAAATAAAGACTGAACTTAGATACTTTTCGTCCAATATGTTCTTCAGTTACTTACACAGCAGTTGTAGGAAATATTTACAGACTCTGGGTCTCGTATATTCTTATTTTCACACAGTATAGATTTTCTCTTGCAGTGATCTCAAGGCCCTACACAGGTGTTTTCACACAGAATACATATAACTTTGTTGTTAATACGATTTTGGTCGTTCTATGTACCTCATGCACGTCTCTATTTGTAGTAACTATATCTTTCTATTTTACATCAATTTTGTCTCCATTTTCTTGTTTTGTGAAGTGTGATTTCCGGTTATACTGAAATTATTACACTTGTCAAAGTTCTGTTACTATTGTCACAATCTGTTACATTTTATCGGATTGTCGTAAATGGACATGCATGCACCTGGGGTCCAGCTTTGACAACTCGGACTCATACATGCATCAACAACGTGGAGGTGGATTGTAAATATATATTAAGGTAAATGCCAGCCAAGCATCAAGGCTGGTTATTGTTATACGGGAACCCTGACTCCATTTTAGGAGAATCTTAGGCCCCTTATCAGTTTATCTCTACCACTATGGTCAGTATTCAAAAATACAACATTAATAAATCTGCGTGACAAGTAGATGTTGTATAATATCTGTTTTAAACTAATATCCATGCTTGGAGATATCTATGCTTATTTTGGGAAGCATTAATTTACTCAATATTCTTGTTCTTTATCAGTCGCAATAAGTACTCACTGATACAGTTAATTTGCGTTTTTATGTATCCAGTTACTAATTTAATATCACCATGGATTTGATTTCTTTGGTTCAATTTTTCATTGTTTATTCGCGATTAATATTAATTCGCGTTATTTCAATATATTCAAACATTTTATTAAAAACAGCTGATGTTTCAATTTTGCTTCTAACGCGTTGAAATCGCGCCTCTCCATCAGCGCAAATACGCGAAAATAAAATGCTTGCACTGCACAGAAATAATGATCACTTTCATACCTCTTGTTACACATGTGAGCATGTTTACTAGTATATTAAAATTTCTTAGAAAGATGGTTTGGAATCGTAAGGTTAAAGATTTTCATCGTTAAAATATCTTGAAAAATTATAATGACGTATCTAGTTTTCTAAGCTCCCGTTTTAAGAACGAAACCATTTAGGTTAGTATCATGCTGATTTTTGTCAAGTCACAAGGAAAACAGTTAAACAAATGTTACCTTTGATCCACTTCCGATAATTATACATTTTTATTATAATAATCAGAATAAAAATGTCTTGCGAGTTTAGATACGTCTTCTCACGATTGCAAATATATCGTCTCTATGGGGTTAACGTTTTGACGTCACTCTTATAGCGTCATTACGCTAGTAATTATGACGTTGTGAAAAATCCCTTCATAATATACAGTATGGATGTGATTATATTGTTTGTCTTCAGTTATGAACATAGATTTTGTGTGACCCTTATTTTTTTTCTCTAGTGCTTATTGGGAACTTAAAGTAACTGAAAATACGTGTTCTTGATCTGTCGCAATAAGTACTCATTGATAATGGTCAGTTGCGTTCTTACGTATCCGGTTATCTTCAACCCGCCTATGTGGTTATTTGAACTTGTACTTTTTTACAAGTTCTGTTTGCACAGATGACCTGGGACAACCTTTACTATGTACATGTCTTATTGGTCAACATTAAAGTAAATTTTTCAATTTTCTAGGGCTTCAATTTAATTTATTTGTATATTTTTAACCATTGGCACACGATAAGTATATACATTAATTTAGTGCATCAAACGAGAAGTCTGCGGGAAAAAAGTTAGGCAAAGAAGTTGTACTACATGAACAGTCCAATTAGAACATTAATACGTCAGGTATTCGGGCTTATCAATGTTTCATAATTTGATTTCTTTGGTTCAAAATTTCCCTGTTTATTTGCGATCAATATTAATTCGCGTTATTTCAATATATTCATAAATTTTATAAAAACAAATGATGTTTTAATTTCGCTTTCACGGTTTTGAAATCGCGCCTCTCCCTTCCGCGCAAAATACTCGAAAATAAAATGATTTCACTGCACAGTAATAAGAATCTCATTCATACCTCTCGTTACATATGTGGGCATGTTAATACTAAAAATTTTTTTTTAAAAGATGGTTTGTGAATCGTAGAGTTAAAGAATTTCATCATTTAAATATCTTGAAAAGTTAAAAGTTATTATGACGTATCTAGATTGTCTAAGCTTCCGTTCCAAGAACAAAACCATTAAAATAGAGAAAAAGGCAACTTTGAAGCTACCGAACTCGACAACTATGAAAATACTGCAGGCTCGGATTGATTGAGCCTGTTCATGGGCAGTAATAGAAGTGAATATTACTGCCCGTGCCGTCTAGCCCTGGGTTAAGCACAACTGAATATTTATACCAATAAACAGCACAATTTTGATCCATCCCAAACGATGGTATGTATATGGGGGTGAACACGGAACCTTAAATGCGATATTTTCTGATTAATACCATTCCATGTTCAGCGGCGTATGGTCCCCAGATAAAAGAATGGTTTGCTCTAAACGAGAAAACAATGGGCGGAACTAGTTGTTAGGGAGGGGCTTATTCAGACTGATCTTTCTAGATAATATTAACTTCGGTCGTAACTGTTAGCACTTGGCGTTCATAGAAGTCGAGTATCAATTCTCCGGGGTGAAAAAATACATGTAACTACTATATCATTAGAACAGCCAAACTTCAAATATTCGGCCTCATCACTGTATCATACTGAAGTTTCATAATTTGAATTTATAATTAATCGCGAATATTATAAAATCGCGCTTTTCATTATATTGAAATATTCATAAAACAATTGCATCATGATGTTTCAGTTTCTCTTAGCATTTGAAGTCCCGCTTCTTCCTCCGCTCAAAATAAGCGTATATTTCAATCTCGCGAAATGAAATTATTACTAGTGATGTTCCGATTGTCGCCGATAATCGAGTAATTGTCGGTGAAGTTTCAAAGTCGGGGACATCGATTCTGACTACAGAGAATCGATTCTATTCGCTAATTTTGTTATTCAGTAAAACCTTCAAGACTTATTACAGCAACAAAGGTACCCCACCCACATTTTAGAATTGTGAATAATTTTCGGATTTCATTTTTGACGAGCTAAATAATAATAATGTTCACATCTTCGAAATTGAAAAAAAAATAGTTTGAAGGATCTTTTTACCTGAAAAGAAACAGAGCAGGTCAATGCAGTACTTCAATGTGTAATAATTTTATTTGTCGATAGTTTGATTATTTTATATTTCATATATCCATGTTCCTTTTCCATCATCTATGATGTATATTAAACAACAATAAAATTATGTCAAGAATTCAGAATTGTTGAATTTTAAAGGAAACGTTTGTGACAATAAATTTATTCAATAGTTTGAAAATGACTTAAGTATGCATGTTTAATACCTATAATTCAATAAATTTATATCATCATTAAAGCGTATTGTTTTCACTTCTCATTTCCGATTCACTCTAGTTCAATCAACTTGTTACATTTAAATTGTATTAATATGTATGTATATTGTTCGAGCACTTGTTAGGGGTATTAATTGCATTTTATTTCATTTTCATCATGTTTGTATATATAATCATGTTTGTATAAATTGATTAAAAAATCTGAAATAAAATATTGAATAAAATAAACATGATTTATTTATTTTAAGCAATGTTATATTTGAAAAAAAAATCTAGGTTTTAACTGAATTAAAATATAAATGTGTGAACAATTTTGAAATTTTATTTTAAAGAAAAAAACTAATTAGTAATTTAGTAGCAATTGCTCATTCATATTGATAATTAAGTTTGTACACTTGAGGAATTTGACAGTTTTTCTGCGTTCACAGGAATTTCACAGGTATTTTTCACGGGAATTAGACTGGAATTAATGCAGTTTTTATATATAGTATATTTGAATTATAAAACAGAAGGATGACTGTATAATAAGAATTTTAATAATAATTTTAAATTAATAATTTAATTTAATTTTTTGTGTCTGAGAATGAATAATGTTGGAGATATAAACAAATAAGCCTCTAGCTGTAGCGAAATTATTATTATTATTATATTATTATTTATTCTTTTCTTTAGTATTTTATAAACATCGATTTGTTTTTCATAGTTAATACTAACTCTTGAGGATTTACAGAACTGCATAATTCCATGTAGTACTGTAAAAAAATAACATATTCTTATTTAAGAGTCTGTATATTACTCCATTTATAAATTATCAGTATTAAAGTTGTCATACAAAGTTGTGTTGTTGTTGTTGTTTATTTAACAACGTCTGTTCATCTAAAATGTGCCCAAGTTACGATTGTACAATTATTTTACGACTTTTGCTCCTTACATTATCTTAAAACCACTGCAATTTGTGAAAATAACACTGGTCCATTTATTATACAATATGGTCCGGGTTGTCTCATAATATGGTCCGAGATGTCCTTATATATGGTCCGGGTTGTCTGGTCCGGGATGTCCGCTGGTCCGGGATGTCCGTATACCACCTAATCATCCCTGCACGGTCTGCAGCAGAGGAGTTACAGCAAGAAGCAAAGCTGTTGATTGTGATATATGCCAGAGATGGACACACATAAAATGTACTAGTGAGGTTTCTAGTGAATTGTATGAACAAATGTGTAATCAAGATATAAAGTTTAACTTTATTTGCAATGCTTGTACTGCCTTTTGTAAACAACAGTGATTATAACAGCGATGATCATCTATCTACTTTTAACTCTCCATCTACAGCTGATGAGGATAACTTTCAGTGTTTTCGAAATAAAGGCTTACATTTCATTCATCTGAATGCAAGATCATTGTTGCCTAAAATTTCTGAGATTAGGCAGATCGCTCTAAAAACCAAAGCTGCTGTGATATCCATCACTGAAACATGGCTCGATCAAACTGTCACTGATGCGGAAATCCACATCCAGAACTATTCAGTCATCAGGAAGGACCGAAATAGACACGGTGGTGGAGTGTGCGTGTATATTAGAGATGACCTTGCCTTTAATCCAAAAAAAAAAATCGGACTTAAATAGTGACGATGCAGAATTCCTATTTATTGAGTTGCTGTTACCACGCAACAAACCTATTTATATTGGGACAATTTACAGGCCACCAAAACAAACAGACTTTTTACAGAAATTTGAAAATGTTTTAAAAGGACTGAGATCTGACTGTGAAACTTACATTTTAGGAGATTTTAATATTTGTTTTATACAAACATCTTGTTCACCTTTTAAAGAATATTGTGACATTTTAAAACTTTTTAGCCTTGATCAAATTATTACAGTCCCTACCCGTATTTGTAGTACATCAGCTAGCATTTTAGATCACATTTTATGTAATAACAAGGTGAAAATCTCACAGAGTGGTGTTATACCAGTTGGTCTAAGTGATCATTTTATGACTTTTTGTACAAGAAAATTGATACGAATTAAGAGTTCTACTCACAAAACACTGAAAATCAGGTCATTAAAGAATTACTGTAAAGAGACATTTGTTAATAAGTTATTACTAGCAGATTGGAGTCCTTGTTTTTTGTCTAAGGACATTAACTGTGCTTGGGTATCTTTTAAAAATATTTTTAATTGCATACTGGATGAAGTAGCTCCTGTTAAGGAAGTCCGTCTTAAAGTCCAGTCGGAACCTTGGTTAACGTCTGATATTTTAGATAATATAAGAATACGTGATAGTTTTTTACACCAGTTTAAAAAAATTGGTAAAAGGGAAGATTTTAAACAATTTGCTACTTATAGAAACAAAGTGCAAAGAGACATTAAATTAGCCAAGTCAGCTTATTTTTCAAATAAAATTGAAGAAAAGAGGTTTGAGCCTAAGAAGCTTTGGCAAAGTCTGAAAACCATTGGCTACAAGAATGGTAAAAATGATAACTCTAATGTAGTTTTAAACATTGAAAATAAAGTTTGTCATGATACTTTCAAAGTAGCCAGTTACTTTAATGATTTTTTCACTAGTATTGCTTCTGTACTTGTAGAAAAACTTCCCTGTGGTTCACAAAAGTATGATTTGAAATCTGATTGTCTGTCACAGTTCTATAAAAACAAAAATCCAGATAATAATGAATTGAATCTGAAACATATCTCTGAAAGCTTTGTGTTAAAGGAACTTAATGGCTTAAACATCAGTAAAAGTACTGGTTTAGATGGTATACCAGCTAGATTTCTGAAAGATGGTGCTCATGTATTGAAAATTCCTATTACATATATTGTCAACTTATCTATTTCGGAAGGAATTGTTCCTGAAGAATTTAAAAAAGCTAGAGTTAAGCCTTTGTACAAGAAAAATAGTACTTTGGACGTAGGAAATTATAGACCAGTCAGTATTTTATGTGTCGTTTCAAAAATACTGGAAAGGGCAGTTTATGTTCAATTAGAATCTTTTTTGGTTTCAAATAATATCATGTATGAATTTCAGTCTGGTTTCAGGAAATCATATTCCACGGACAGTTGTCTTATTGACTTACTTGATTCAATCAAGGGAAACACTGCCAAGGGTTTATTTACTGGTATGATTATGTTGGATCTCCAGAAGGCGTTCGACACTGTAGACCACAGTATATTATTTGGTAAATTGGAACTAATGGGAGTAAAATCAGTTCCCTGGTTCAAGTCTTATCTGTCTGGTAGAAAACAAGTGGTTAATATTGGTAAAACTTTTTCCAATGCCAGTGCTGTTACATGTCGCGTTCCCCCAAGAGTGTATCCTGGGGCCGTTACTTTTTCTATGCTATGTCAATGACATGGTCACTAGTATTGACAAAGATTGTAAACTTATACTTTATGCTGATGATAGTACTATTTTGTTTAGTCACAAAGATCCAGAGTTTATCTCAGCTAAACTTGGCAAGGTTTTGGAAGAATGTTCTGAGTGGTTGGTAGACAAAAAGTTATCATTGCATTTGGGCAAGACGGAATATATGCTGTTTGGGCCAAAACGTAAATTGAACAAAGACAGTCAATTCAGTGTTAGTTGTAATGGCCATGACATCAAAGGATCTAAAAAAGTGAAGTATTTAGGTCTGGTCATCGATAATACTTTATCAGGTGCATCAATTGTTCAGAATTATTTCCAAGGTTAATGGCAAACTTAAATTCTTATATAGACATAACAGTTGTTTAGATTTTAACACTAGAAAAATATTATGTTCTGCGTTATTACAGTGTCATTTCGACTATTCTTGTTCTTCCTGGTATGAAGGTTTATCTAAAGGATTGAAAAAGAAGCAACAGATTATGCAGAATAAGGTTATTAGATTCATTAAAGGGTATACTCCTAGAACGTCTATCTCATTTCAAGACTATGTGGATTTAAATATGTTAAATGTGAATAACCGTGCTAAACAGCTGAGACTTGGTCATATTCACAGAGTCTATTATAACAAATGCCCGTCATATTTGAAAAATAACTTTGAACGGAGAGAAGATAGAATGCAGTATAATACCAGATCTAGTAGTTTTAATTTTAATGTCCCAAATGTTAATAATGTTAGTAAACAGACTTTTTACTACCATGGTATTGTAGACTGGAATTCACTTCCAGAGGAAATTAAAGCGGTGAAGAATGCACATAAATACAAACTTCTGGTTAAAAACATTTACTAAATAAACAAATTACAGACAGTGTCCAGGATTTTATATACTATTGATCTGTTTTTTAGATACATGTTTCTGTGATAATAAGTGCTTGAAGCATACTTTTAATAATCCCGTTTTTGAACAAAGTCTTGCCCCCAAGTTTTGTTACTTGTTAATTCTTTTCTTACAATTTGTTATTCCCTCAAATGGACCCCATTGGAAATAAGCTTTCAGCTTAATGGGCTATCCATAGGTCCCCAGCATCCAGTTACAACACATGTAGAATTAAAATGTTTTATTAAAAGTATGTCTCCATACATCGTTTTAGTACCAAGATGCTAGTCAGTACTTTTAATATATTGTGTATGTCATTATATATTATGTTTGTAAAAATCTTGTCTGTGATTTTATTGAATATTTCTGTGATCATGTGTTTTAATGTGCTATGACCTTAAATGTCAATAAATAAATAAATAAATAAATAAATAAATAAATAAATAAATAAATAAATAAATAAATAAATAAATAAATAAATAAATAAATAAATAAATAATATAAATAAATAAATAAATAAATAAATAAATAAATAAATAAATAAATAAATAAATAAATAAATAAAAAGCAGTTGTGTCATTAATCTTGTAAACTAAACTAATAAAAGTAGTCCTATAATAATTCGAAAGTATTGAGACAGGTATGCTTTTGGTACAAAAAGTACACTACAGTACATTGAGGACTTCTGATTCCGATTCTTTCCAATTAACCGGATCGGACAGGTACCAGAATTGGACCGATTTATCGATTCCACTTCAGCCGCCCGATTCTCATCACTAATTATTACACATTAACACTTTCATGCCGTATTGTAACAAAATCTGAGGAAACTTAACATTGGTTAGCGAAAAATCTGATTTGGTCAGTGATATGTCAGAAATTTTTAATCTATGTTGCTGGCAACCCTGACTTTATTAAAATAAAATTTTAGTAGACGTTTTTTGTGTGTTTTCATGACCGGTCGTTGCCAGCAATAATACAATAGATGAAAAAGGAAATTTGAAAGCCACAGAAAACGACAATTATGAAAATATCGCCTAGCCCCGGGTTGAGTGCAATTCAGTACAATTTTGATCCATCCCAAACGATGGTATGCATATGGCGGTGAACATGGAACCTTCAATGTGGTATTTTCAGATTAATACAATTCCATTTTCCGGCAGCATATGGTCCCAGATAAAAAAAAATGGGTTTGTCCTAAACGAAAAAACAATAGGCGGAACTAAACAGAAAAAAAATTGACAGGGGAGCAGAGATTATAAACCAGGCATTTCACAGACAACTCCAAGGTAAAAAAACAGTAAATATATCCTTAGGGCGATTAACCGATATCCAAATCTATATTGGCTGGGATATTGAAACCACCCATCTTTAAACTGTCCGAAATATTAAAAGAAGTCATATTACAACTACTATTAAAAAGTACATAAGTATCGTGCTCAACGACCTTCAACGGCGTGGGCAGTAATATGCATTTGCATTACTGTCCATGAACAGGCTCAATAAAACCGAGCTTGCAATATTTTCATATTTGTCGTGTTTGATGGCTTTCAAAGTTCCCTGTTCATCTTTTTCAAAGGACGTAACTGATAACAGCACTGACTGAATGTACACTTATTGCGGTTACAGTTGTTGCTGATACTACTGGTCCCAAGGTTATAAAGCTGAGCATGGAAACCAGTCTCAAATCTCAAGCATCTGATTGGCTGAAATGGCGACAAGTCGCCATTTCAGCCAATCAGATGCTTGAGATTTGAGACTGGTTTCCATGCTCAGTTTTATAACCTTGGGCACTGATGTAATTTTAATTTCCTGACCATCTAACACTATCCGTGGTAAAACAAGCTTAATGTTCTCAGAATTCACTGTATAATTATTAATTAATTATTACAAATGATTTTTCTATCGATATATCAACCGATGCCAGTTATATCGACGATATATCAAGTATCGTAGACAACTGAAACCAAATGTGTATTCTCCTTGCTATTATTGTTTGTTCTAAATTAGTATCGTTCCCGACTTCCTATAATAGAAGCTATTTAGGAGCATGTAATTCAGACTTGGTTATTTTTTTTATATATAATTTAATAAAATATTAAAAAAAGAGACGTAAAATGCACCACAGTGGTAGGTTAGATAGCGACGCACATTTTTTTCTCATATCAAAATTATATACGATCATTTGTTCTGCTTTCGCTTTCATAGCAGTTCATAAAAATTAGTTTTTCAGTTTTTGTGTTTTATTCTGTTCCATGTCAGTTTTTATCAATAATTTGAAAATGAGCATCAAATAATTAATCGAAAGCATATAATCGATTTATACTTAGACACCCCTAATAGTCACGTGTGATAGCTGTGATGAAAAAAAAAAAAAAACCCACATTCTCACACATCTCAGTGAGTACAGTTAGACCCTCATTTGTCCTTTCGGTTTAGGGAAATACCCGTGATGAACTTTTGTTTCAAATTCTTCACATCTTCTTTGATGTTATTACCTTTTACAGCGTACATGGTTTGCAATGTAATTGTTACAGGACATCAGTTTTGCCATATTTGCAGCGGTTTTTGAACACTTCATTTATCTCCTCAAGGAAAACAAAGAAACAATTGCATTTGTCACATGACTGAATCACACTTCGTTGTGGTATATATTGCAAATTTTTCATATTGATGTCAGATATATACAATTCATTTAATAAACGTCCGTTCTGTGTGTTGTGTTCATTCATATTTTTAATAATATCAGCAAAAGGGAAAAAAAAACTTTGACAGTAAACTAGGAGGTAAGGTAAGGTGAAAGTTTTATAGGGTGTTTATCATTTAATTTTAAAGGTTTCTTGTTTATATCTGCAAAACATTGGCCATCAGTCCGGCGGAAAGGACATGTCGTTATCTTATTACACAAACAGTATAGGTACAATTGAAATAAAAAGAAATTTATTTCGGTTTTGCCCTAAGGTGACGATTAACCGTAAATACCCTAAATACCCTAAATCTTGGGTCAGCTTTAATATTGGGACACCATTATTTTTCAGGAAATTAATCTGTTTGCCTCCCAATATTTTGGGACACATAGGACAGGTATTTTTTAATTGTCCCATTGTCTAGAACAGTCATTGGTCGGTAAAAATTATATTAAAATATATCTTGTCGTTAAATGTAGGGACAAAAAATACTGTTTCTGAGTTTGTCCATAAACATAAGGACAATGAAAACTACATATTGAAATCAATAGGCAAAATTTGGGAGACAAAAATAATCAATTTTGTAAAAAAAATATGGTGTCATAATATTAAAGCTGTCCCGCCACTGAGGGTAATTACCGTAATACATTTCAACGATCAACGGTATACTGTCAAAATTTACAAATTTAACATTTAACGACAAAATTTTACAAAAATGGCGTTGAAATATTGTGATATTATGAAGTTTTAGCTGTTCTTAGTTCAATAGAAATAAAAAATTATGGTTCGAATTTTTTTATTATTTACCAATATGGTTATTCATCTTTCTTTAAATTCATGAAGAAAAATAGCTGCAATCAAATCTTTGCGATTTTTTGGTGGCCTTAAATGTGTATCAGATAATTATGATGTTAAAGTTCATCTCATGTTATTGAGACATCTAATCAAACTGCTTACATAATGACTCTATCTCTGAGAATATATCACCGGCAAATTTCTTTTTCAATTGTCTCACTTACATTTCGTTTCGTTTTGTGAGAGTTTGTACGAGAGTATACTGATGATACTTTACTGAAGTTTTATTGTTTTTTTTTTCTCTTCAACATTTTAGAATAATTATGTGCTTACCGATGGCTTGGTGACGGTATAGTTAGAATGTTCACTGTGCCCTCGGTATGTTTTCTTAAATTTAAGGAGACGCACACTCAGTCTGTTGTTATTATTATTAATATTAATAATTGCATGCTGGTTACGTCTTCATATGTGGTTAACTCATCACCGTGTAAATTAAGCCGTTATGACAGAAATATTGTGTTTCTTTCTCTTTTGTATTTGTCATTGAATGATTACATTGTATATATGTTATGCTCTCCCACGTGGAGGAAATAAAGGTATCTATCTATCTATAATTTTTTCAGTATTAAATGTCGAAATATGCGATAGAAAAACTAACAAACTAACGCTTCGTGCACGTTATTCGTAATATTGCAAAACTATTATATTATAACTTTCTGGCATTCGGATCACGCTTCGGTATTTATCCGGAGCTTGCCGAAGATCGCTGAGATGGTACGATTGAATTCCTGGATTAATTACATATACTATTAGTCATGTTTTGGTTTCACATTACCCTAGTTTCGATTCACAATACACCGTATGACATAATTTTATCTGTTTAAATAGTACAGTAATAAAATACGATATTTATTTTTAACCTAATTCGATTATGCAAAATTACGCTTTTGGCAGCGAATACTTTCTTTATGTTTACGCTTTTGATATATTCTTTACTGCAGCGGATTCGGCAGCATAAAAAGCAACAAAAAACAACAACAACAAAAACAAACAAACAAAAAAAAAACAACAACGCAACATGTCTTATCATATTATATGATAGACTCGGACCCAACAGGCCAACCGTTATGACAACAGTGCTTAACTAAGTAAAGTCCGTCTATGTTTCCAACCTGCTTTCTTTAAGTCAAAGCCGTCCTCACCCTATCTTGCATAAAACGTATTTGATTTATACTTGACGACAATATTTTACTTATATACTTACAAAAATAATGGCGGTTAACATAGAACCATGAAATCAATTCTTATTTCTGCGAAGCACATTTTTATAACAAAACTCATTCGAGAAACAAAATGCCAAATCACATGGTCGGACGCAAGCTTAGACATGTCAACTCATTTTTTTATTTACATAAAGTTTTATTAAATGCACTCCTAAAATATTTATACTTTCTCTAGTCCTATATGAGGTCGGTCAGTAATGTAAATATTAATAGAATATCTTGTTTTAATGATTAACCTAAGCTATTTTTCAAAAATATGAGTCATGAATACGAAAGATATCTGGTTAAAAAATCCCCCATTCTTACCGGTTTTTTTTTTTTTTTTTGCTTTTTCATAGTTATAAGCTGAAAGTTTAAAGCATAATTGAATCACGCAAGGTACCGTAGCGATCAAATAATTTGCAGGTGTAATAATGTATTTATCAAATTGTGTTAAGATTCTTGCAATAAAAAGTGATGTTAGAATATAACTTACAATAATGCGGGCTCGGTTTGATAGAGCCTGTTCATGGCAGAAGTGAAAATGCATATTACTGCACACGCCACATTGTAAACGCAATGCAATATTTACAAAAATATTTATCGTACTCAATGGCATCCTTCAAATGCTGTAACTGATAACAGCACTGATTGAATATACGGGGAGACTTTTGACAGCCGTCATTTAGAAGAAACAGTGATTCTGTGATATTTAAATAGAGGCAAATGGAACTTTAAAGCCCTTAAAATGTGAAAATGAATTTTGAATGAATGAATGAAAATTAATGTAAGGATTAGGAAAACAAGGCAAAATTGTGTAAAGGAATTTGTAAATAAGCCTTTTTGTAACAATCAAGTTAAATAAAATAAAGTATTTACTAAATCAAACTGAATTTAGTTGTAGATCTAAAGTATAAATTTAAATCTATATACTTTAAAGTACAAAATTTAGGATCCAATATGTAATGATAAGTACTTTCTTTATAAAAGTCATGATACGTGGTATTCCCTCTCTAGACGCTTGATTTAATTTTGTTTTTTCACAGCGTTTGGAAAAGCATTCTGGAATATACAATTTGTCTTTACAATTAGAGCAACGTAGATTAGCAAATATTATGTGCCCGGGTTTGTTCGAAGTTTAAAAAAGTAATTATAACAACAATAAAACAACACGTTAATTTCGAAAAAAGTCAAGAACATTTTGTCTTAATTTTCAGAAAACAAACGACTAACATGGATCGTAATTCCAAAGAAGAATGCCGAAGCCTGAATGAGGAACACGTCTCCCATGTACAGATTTACAAACGTTCTCCTTCTGGGGTACACCGAATTATTTCCTTTCTTGTGTTGTTGCTATTTCTTCGAAACATTTAATGACATGCTGTACTGTGAGGTAAATTTGTATTATAAAGTTTGACATATTTAAATTAAATAGTTTTCGCTTTTTCATCATTCAAAATAAACTTTGAGATAAAGGGAACATATGAATTTGTGAAGTTTTTCATTTCTGAATTACACGTGAAGTTTCACTATCACAAGAGCACAGACTAGAAGTTTTATACTACAAATGCAGAGAGTAAGTTTACCAGGAGTTTAATGTTTCAAAGTATTTGAGTGTTCTGAATAATGAGAGGGTTGCAGATTCGCAAATCTATAATTTCCTGAAACGTATATTTCTTTTTTTTTTAGAAACATATATCAAATGTCGATCCATAAATAGATTGAATTAAAAAAGCTTACTTATTATGAACTGGCTCAATAAAACCGAGCCTGTAATATTTTAACCTTTGTCACGTTTGATTGTTATTGTTTTTTTTTTACTTCCCGTTTCATATAATTATATTAGACAATTTGTTTTTTTAAATGTTTCAACTATATCAATGATTTTATTGATGATTTTATTATTAGTTAATTTGTTATCGGTATTTTGTTTTCAGAGATGCCGTTCTACAATGAAAGCTTTCAGGCACATCTTTGTTACTGTTCTTGTCTGCTCCATCATCGCCCTTGTCATCATTGTATCGTAAGTATCGTTTTTGTATCGTAAATATCGTAATTGTATCATAGGTAACGTCATTGTAAGTAAATATCGTCATTGAATCATAAGTATCGTCATTGTATCGGAAGTATCGTAACTGTATCTTAAGTATCGTAATTGTATCGTTAGTATCTCCGTTGTATTGTTAGTATCGTCATTGTATCTAAGTATCACTGAGATGGCAGACCACATTCGCGAATCATTGAAGATAATAACAGGACCATTTAACTTTATCGTATTTAAGTTGCAAAAAACGCATTTTAGCCTTCACTTATGTAAATGACAACAATTCATTGGGCGAACTGTTTCTTCAATTTCCAATAAGCATACACTTAAACACCAAGGTTACCAATATTTCTCATACGATTAATGACACTTTAAATTATTATATTAATACACCAGATAAAACATTTAGATAATCGAATACTAATAACATTATTTAGCTAACTTACAGTTAAATATTGTGTTACCAGTTTTCTATGAGTGTCAGAAACAGTATTTTAGTTATAAATTGACTGGTATAACTGTGACCAAGCATGCTTAAACAAGATTTTTTATTGTTTTTATTGAGCCGTTGGGTGGGTTGGAGTTATTTCACCATGACAACGTGTACATGTTTTGAGAAACTGTTGGGGGCAAGAGTGAGGTTGGTGCACCCTAGAACCTGGTTTAAACACCCAGTGAAAATTTGTTTTGCCACTGATTGTTCCAAGGCGGTATCCCCAAATGTTCTCTTTTTCGTTAATTGTTTGTGACGTCCTATTTAAATTGACATACTTATAACAAACAAGCTCTCTCTTTCTCTTACTCTCTTCTTTTTCGCTGTTTGGGGAGGCTGTGTTTTGTGAGTGTGGCGATTCCCGATATGCATATATTACATTTTTATGACAGACTGATGAAATCGAAGCTGGACTCGGTTGCAAAAGAAAATGAAAACTTGCAGAAGTTAGAAATTAATGATGAACAAGTCAATCGGGTCTCTGATTTTACTGACTATGGTGACCCTGATCAGCCACGGACTCTCAGGCTTGCTGCCCTAGCTGGTTTAGCAAAGGGAGCGGCATCAAAGATTGGACCCATCACTGGCGTGTTATCTGCAATATCGAGTGGTAAAAACCTTTTATCTAGTAAGAAATCTAGCGATCCCAATGCTCGTCAACAAGAACAATCAGACGACAACAATCCTGTGAACACGGCGCTAGAACTGTTGAGAGCGAGAAAAAAAGAATCTCAGAAAAGCAGGATAAGCGTGGAAGACATGTTACCTGACGGAACATACAGTAAACTACATCTTGAACTTGGTAAGTTGCAATTTAACCATAATATACCGTTAATTTCTTGTTCACATATTTCTTGTTTCCCGGCTAGCACAGTCGATAGTTTAACTGGAAACTGTCGTCGTACGGTAAGGGTTAGCTACCAAGTAGAGAAAATATGGGGCGCGTCACGGGAAAAGGTACCTTCGGGCAGTTGACGTCAATTCTTGAAATGACGTCATTAAGTTTAGCAGACGACATTAATTATTATGCAATTCGCGGTAAAAAATACCATTTTATTGTCAAAATGTTTAACAAAATCGCTGTTTTGTTATAAGAAAATAATAGAAATTTGAAAGTTGTTTCTAAATATAGTAACAACAGAAATGACACAAAAAATGACCGAAGGTACAGTTTCCCGTGGCGTGCCTCAATTATCATTTTTAATAAAGAATATGTCTTTTACAGGATATGATAACGAAATAAAATTGAATTGTCAAGGACTGGAACCCAAGAATACATTTCCTAACGTTGACTATGCCTTTCTCGGGTATGACATTTATAAGGGGTTCCCTTTATCGAACGGGCATGATCCTGGGTTTACTTATTCAATATTTGAAGCCGACTATACCTCCGGATTACAGACAGATGATTGCAGATTCAACACCCCAAAGGGTTTGGCTACAATCACAGACGTATCCTGTTTGACTACCTTCTCTAACGAAGTGTACAGCAATGAAATCGAACTTGAATCAGGTTTTCATGTTTATTCGCGTTCCAAGGCTGGATTTTTTGGCGTTGACTTTCATGGAAGCGCAGAATACAGAAAGGCCTGGAGTCTTCTTTCTTCCGGGGAGTACATCTATCTTGTATCCACTGCTCAATGCAGTTACTATTCCACAAAGATTCAAACAGAGGAGCTTCCACCATTTAGACGAATATTTCTAGAATGGATAGAAAAATTAAACAACACAAAAGACAATACTACGTTTATAACCTTCCTGTCCAAATTCGGTACACATTTCATAAAAGAAATGACATTTGGCGCTAGATTTTCCTATCAATATACAATGAAAAGGCAGGAATGGGAGCTGCTCGTATCCCAAGGGTTTGACGTTTCTAGTGGCCTAAGTGTAGGCGAATTCTACAAGATAAATGCTGGTTCTGGAAACGACAGATTAGAAAGCGCTAAGAGATTGGCAAAATTAGAAGCAAGCAGAACCGTCAGCGTAGGAATAGCTCCTCCTTCGGATGGCAATGGGCAGACCTGGGCAACCAAAGTACAAGACAACCCTATGCCAATATCCTACAAGCTAGAACCAATCGAAGCCTTGTTCCAAACTGATTATATGAAAGATTTTGACATTGATCTGGAAAGAATTTTCAAACTAATCTCCACACTGAAGGCGGAGTATCATGACCAGTTACTGGCGGAAGTAGCTAAAGGAGAATATTATGCAAGTGGTAAGTCTGCTTTTTACTTCTATACCTTATCATTTGAAATTCACAGTAGCGATATTTGCAGTGTGGTGGCTGAAAAAGTCTCCCCGTGTATAAAGTCAGTACTGTTATCAGTAAATAATCGGTTTCCGGTGTGATGCAGTGATGATTATAAGTATCATGCATGAGTGTGAGGTGAAGATGGAAAAATCTGTCACCGAGGGTTAACTGTTTTGCGGGAACGAGACTCTGCCGAGTTCCCGCCAAAACAGTTCACCCGAGGTGACAGAGTTTTCTATCTTTACCGAATGCCTCGTGCAAGATACGTTTTTTTGCATACCTTTTTTATTTATAACATTTCTGTGTATGTAGACAAACTAATTTATTTTCCTTATGTTCAAATATTGACATTTACGTAAACCTTTTTACAATGACGTCACTAACTTGAATATATTACGTCAGATAATTGAAGACGTGACGTCACTCACGTGACTCATTCTACACGGGGGGGGGGGGGGGGGGGGTGTAGGATCGAAATTTCCTACACGGGTGAAAACACCGGATGACCTGATCTGGTATGCAAGAATATGTTTATCGGGGTTATCCGACCAACCTTGCTAGCTTAATAGGTGGCATAATTGGCATTGTATGGCTAGGCGCTGTCGTCGTACAAGCTCGCTTCCCAGTAGGGGCAATATCATTGATACAGAGCTCTTTATGTGTACAGAATATTTATTCACTTCAAAAAAGGAAATAAACATATAAAAACCACAAGCAGAAAAATCAGCACTACTCCCCTAAATATAAAACTTTACCGTGCGTAACTCGAGAAATTTAGTATTTTAGAAAGGGACCCTCTGTTTCGGAAAATGAGCTGTAAAATCAAACATACTAGAAGCTAAATTCATCTCTATTTCTGCGAAACCTTGTAAAATTTTGTAAAATAAAGGCTAATTGTTTAAGGACTGAGCAGGAGAAAAAACAAGCATTATGTTTAGAATTTATTTCTAACACTTTTTAAAAGTGTACCCCATCGTCGGAAATACACATTTTTCCGATCTGCAAAAACTAAAAAAGTTTTTATCTGTGATTTTTGTGCATTTTAAATGCAGTAAAATAATTGTGTTACACATTTAAATTATCTGCAATGTGTATATAATCAAATAATTAAAAAAAGAGCATCTCACCACTTTCGTTATAATTTTATTGGCCTACAAAATAGGTACCTATGGCCCAGACCAAACGGTTAAAAACCACAAAAACCAAAGGGCTTCGTTTACAAATGGTGATTTTTTTATACCCTCTCAATTTTTTGAAAAACAAGAAATACGCATGCAATCAGTTATGCTGGTTAAAATTTAACCTCAAAAAAGTAATTTTGGCAACTGTAACCATAGCAACCAATGCATTCTTTTAAACGAAACCTTAAACCTATTAAAACAATGATTGGTAAATATAGAAAATAATTTCGTTTCACGAGTTACTTGAGAATTAAAATTACGGCGCATCAAATGAATAAACTGTACAAGTCCTTGTTTATTTCAGGACGCTGGATAACTAAAACGTTGTCCGTATCTAACGGCGGAACGGAGGGAGAATGGCACCCACCAGAGTTTTGTCCCTTGGGATATTTTGCTGTAGGATATAAAATGAAGGTAACAGAAGCTTAACGCAGTGTTATTGGTTTTCGTTTAAAAACTTTTTAAACGTGACTGACATTCACATATATTTTCTCTTTACACTAATTTCACATAAAAACCAAGGCAAAGCAAATTTGCTTTATTAAAAAGTAGACTTTCTTTAATTACATGTCATCTCTGTTTTTGGGAGAAGCCTATCATCAATTGAAAATACAATGTACATGTATTTGTACATGTAAAAACAGCGTAAAGTGAAAAATGAGGTTCAGTGTTTAAAGCTAATTTGTTCATTAAAGTGGAAATATAGGCCTACTAGGGATTAAATTAATTATATTTAGCTGAAGTTTTAATCAGATCAACTTCAGATATCAAAGTTTATAAAACATCAGCCTCAAAATCCTACAATTCATTATGGGTTATATTATTTTAGGAAGTTTTTAACGCGGTCAAGCCCAGTTTGCTGAATCCTGCATTATGCTCTAGAATATGCTTTTATTTCAGATAGAACACTATATGACAAATAAAGACAATACGGCGTTGAACGCTTTAAACCTAATATGTGCTAACCATAATGGGGAACTAATCCCAAACCACCGTGGTATTCAATCAGGGGTGGGGCACAGGGGTCTCTGGACGAGTTCGGCAATCTGCCCCAAAATTAATGGCAACATACTTTTCCTGCAAGAATTCAACCAGTACACACAGAAAGAGGTAAGTGTGACAGCTAATTTGTTTCAGTTAAAACAAAATAAAAAGTCTTTGAAAAATGGTAGTAAATAAATACCAACATTTCCTGTAATAACCAGAAGAATCCAATTAGAGTTCTGATCAGTGACAAGATTGATGTGTCACACAAAATGCAACAAATGAAGTAGCGGGGGTGACCTTCTTGTAATTGCAACCACATGTTGCAAAATAATTGTCACAACCTGTTGCAAAAAAAATCAAATCAATTAAAGGTCGCGCTAACCGGCCTATTCAGTTTGAAATTGCTCCAAAACTAAAAAAAATACTTATGTAATGGAATGTGAAAAATATACAACATTATCAGCCTCTATTTCATCTGGTTAAACATATTTGACGAGGCTATTTGCATATAATATTAATTCGTTGCATTTTAAACTGTTTTGAATCTTTTTCACAGGACACAAACAAAAGAAAGCCCGACAGCATGTCTATCAACTTTGCAGCATTTAAATGCAATAATATGCAACAAAGTTTACCACCAGCACAGCCGAGGATCGACGTGCCACAGCTAGGTGCTGACTCTCACTATGGCCAGTGGAGTGAAAGATGCCCCCAAGGATCAGCTATATGTGGGATTCAGACTAGAATAGATGACTACCATACAAGCAATGACAATACCGGTTTAAATGACATGAAGCTCATATGCTGTGAGGACGAATCGGTTTAATAAACAGATCTCACAAATATTTGTATATACATATATTTATATATTTTTTTATTCTTTCTACACCCAAGCAAATTGTGATTTGATTATTCCTTAAGTATTGCTTTAATATTTTTGTTTTATTCATTTTGTCATTGAATGTTTATATTTTGTGCTTCCTATGTAAGATACTAGCGTTGTTACAAATGACCTACCTTTCACTTTACCTTTCACTTTCAAAAATGTTTAAATATAAATACAATTTTCCAGTCTAATAATTTCCATGGTGAATAAATGAAAAGGAAACTTAAAAGCCACCGAACACTACAAACATATAAATATTGCAGGCTTGGTTTGACTGATCCTGTCCATGGGCAGTAATGGAAATGCATGTTACTGCATGTGCACGCAGCCTAACCCAGTGTTGATGAAAGCCAATATTTCCGTTCTATCATTTTAAGCTGATTTTCATATAGTCCAACTTGTCTTATCAGCCACCTGTGAATAGCAACCACCTGTCTTAAGCAGCCAGTTTCAATGTGTCCCAAACTGACATTTTGTTCTAATTTTTAATGTATTCAACAGCCACCTGTGTTTAGCAGCCACTTTTGGTCACTCCCCTGGGTGGCTGCTTAAGACAGGTTTGACTGTACGCTTAAATTTATGATATTACTTAGATTTTTGTATTTTTAAGTTTGGATGGTGACTTTTTCTATGAAACATAAAATAGTGTTTAGCTATAATTCCAGAACTTCAATGAATTGTTTAAATATGTTAAAGATTTCAATGAATGCTGTGTTTTTAAAAGTTAAAAATCTGGTACAACATATTGAGAAAAGCCTTTTTGTGTTTTATGACTTTACCCTATTTTTTGCTGTTTAAAAGCACGTCTTTGGAAACTTTTACTCGACCAGTATTTATTTTATCAGAACTAAGCGAGACTGACAACAACATCAACTAAGTTGTACGTTGTTAATGAATTTAAAAAAAGAACTCGCAGGAATTTAAGAATAAAGGATACTAAAAGAGTATTATAAGGAACTTTGCTTAGTGATATATATGATCAACCCCTATACAGTTGATCCCTTTATCGCTTTCCATCATTTTTGTCATAATTATTTTAGTAGTTATATGAATAGCTTGAAAACGTTTTTGTAAAAAATTCTATTTTAATCATGCAAAACTTTTTTCAAAACGTTTATAACTCAATTATCATGTAAAATTAATCAAATAGTCTTTTGCTCCAGAAAGTCTGTTAACTTTTTATGATGAATTAAAATAAAATGTTTAGCTTTTTAAAAGTTGTTTATAAGGACTACAATACAAAGTGAGGTTCTAAAGTGACAATATCATATACAATACAGTGTCCGGAGAAGGCTAACAAAGTATGTAAGTATATTGAACCATTAACAAGATAAGCGAAAGGAATTTTGAAAATACCTGAACAGAAAACTGTGAAAATGTCACACACAAGTAAAATTGCGCCTTGTCATTAAATTGCGCCTAGCCATTTGATTGCGCCTAGTCATTAAATTGCACCTAGTCATTTAATTAAACCTAGTAATTTAATTGCGCCTAGTCATTAAATTGCGCCTGGTCATTTAATTGCGCCTAGCCATTTAATTGCGCCTAGTAATTACATTTCGCCTTCTCATTTGATTGCGCCTAGTAATGTAATTGCGCCTAGTCATATAATTGCGCCTAGTCATTAAATTGCACCTAGTCATTTAATTGCGCCTAGTCATTTAATTGCGCCTAGTCATTAAATTGCACCTTGTCATTTAATTGCGCCTAGTCATTAAATTGCGCCTGGTCATTTAATTGCGCCTAGTCATTTAAATGCGCCAAGTCATTAAATTTCGCCTAGTCATTTAATTGGGCCTAGTCATTAAATTGCGCCTAGTCATTAAATTGCGCATAGTCATTTAATTGCGCCTTGTCATTTATTTATTGCACCTAGTCATTTAATTGCGCCTTGTCATTAAATTGCGCCTGGTCATTTAATTGCGCCTAGTCATTTAATTGCGCCTAGTCATTAAATTTCGCCTAGTCATTAAATTGCGCCTAGTCATTAAATTGCGCCTAGTAATTAAATTGCGCCTAGTCATTAAATTGCGCCTAGTCATTTAATTTCGCCTAGTCATCAACTTGCGCCTAATCATTTCATTGCTCCTAGTCATTTAATTGCGCCTAGTCATTTAATTGCGCCTAGTCATTAAATTGCGCCAAGTCATTAAATTTTGCCTAGTCATTTCATTGCACCTAGTCATCAAATTGCGCCTAGTTATTTAATTGCGCCTAGTCATTTAATTGTGCCTAGTCATTAAATTGCATCTAGTCATGGGCAATAATTTAACTTACTGTCACGCTTAGCCCTGTTGCAATGTAAACAGTTCAGAGTTTATTCACCCTAATTGATGGTGTGAATAAGGCAGTGTTTACGAAACTTTCAGATAAATACCATTCTTTTCTTAATATCAGCAATATAATTATGGTACCTAGATAAAAAGATGGCTTTTCTATAAACAAGAAAAGAATAGGAATTTTAAATGGTATCTGAGAATATAAATACTACGTATTATGCACAGTGTACGCCAAAAGCAAAACGATGAAAAGTGATAGAAAAATACGCATAGCCATGCTTGCTTGCTGGGATTTTGAAATCACCCATATAAGACGAAATACTGGCTATAACGTATGTAAGGTGTACTGCGAACCAGACCAAGATTGTTCTTTAATAATATCGTAAAATTTAGCACACTGATCAACATCGGACTAATATTGACTGATGCCCGAGTCTCTTACAAACTCCATCTTCTCTGTACCATTGCATTGATTCAACAAAAATTTTTAAGAGATGAGAAAACTTCTGTAGATGAAAGGTGCGGTAAGTTATCATTAACGAAATTCAACAACTGCTACCATGGATCGTTATTTTTTGTTGCTACCATAGACCATTGTTAATTTTGCTACCATTGACTAATATATTTTCTGGACGAATTATGGGTCATGTATTATATTTCTTATTTAACTATTAATAGATGATGTTTAATATGTACATCTAGTTTGACCCAAGAGAAATAAGAGGGTTACTAAAAAAGTTCAGAAAAGATGTTGTTTTGGTAAATACGTGATTTTTGTTACTTATGCATTCAAAATTATTGTTTTAGAAATAAAATGTATTGTTATGAACGTTTTTATGGGTAGAAACCTTAGTTTTTGAAGTGAAATTGTTGAGTGATTTTGACGGGGGAGAAGAACTTTTTGAACATCCTTTTCAATAACGAAAGTTATGTTTGATAAGGGAAATTTTCAAAGTAATTTGTTTGCATTTGGTAAATTGTGTGGATTTTTTAAATTTTTGTTAAATATGTTTTAGGTGTTCTTTAATAAAACTTTATTTTTATTTGCGGTGAAATTTTATTCGGATGTGCGAATGTATATCTCGTATTCGGCGTAATACGTCATTGTGCGTGATATCTTTGAGCTGACCCCTCTGGATTTCAACATGGCGTGCGACATGTGAATGCTTTAGAAATAAATTCGTTATTTTTACTTTGAATGCAAAGTGGATTGTATGAGGTAAGTGCCAGAGATATTTATTTATTGTTTTATATCGATATTCAGTACATAACTAGGTCAAAATATGTTATCTCAAAGGTCGAGAGCATTCTATAAATAGCGCTCACGTGCTAACATATACCTCGTCAGATGCAGCTTACGTACGCAATGTTTCTTTTTATCAGGAATGTAGTTCTAGATACCTGTTTTTATATACCCTTCTCGCTCAATAAATTTGAATACGCTGGAAAAAATTATTCGACATCATGGTTTACTAAAAACAAAAGCAACATTAGTTTCATGCTATGGCGTAAGGATATCGTAATGGTTATAAAAATAACAGCGATAGGATTTTCCAAAACTATTTCGGAGTTCGGTATGTGCCGTAGAGTAACGGAAAATCACGATCAGAATACACATTCTCATAATAATTGTAATACACACGCTGTAGTGATATTTTGATCACGCTGGTTTAGTGACAGCCCAGGACATATAGGAATAACTTCTACGTTTGGTCATTAGAGGGAGAAATTTAGACAATTTGGGAGACTATTTCTGCCAAGTCTCCCGCTAAGCCATTCCCAGGCAATTATTAAGCTCTTGGTTGATTTTCATGTATTTCTTTATTTTTTGTTGTGTGCTTCTGGTGTTTATGTTTTTGACTAATTACATATGTGTTGCATGGCTGATCCCATACCTATCGACAAGCAGATGAGCATAACATAATGTGTATTTGTACATAATGGAAAATAACTGTTACTTTTTTGTAGGTGTGGTTTGGAATAGCCAAGATTACCCAGTTTGTGGAAGTGTGGCAGATTTAGGAATCATTATTGGACATGTGGACTGGCAGACTGATGGTGTGTGGTGGCTTGATCATAGGTCAAACAAGTTTTAGCTTTCCAAAAAGCTAGTCGGTTATTAGCCTGACATTTTAACAAAAGACGCCTTTGAAGTGTTAAAACTTCTCTAGAAAAAATTCGTTAGAATGTTGGTATTTATTTAGAATTTCCGCACTGTAGTGAATATGGTCGCTCGCTCTCGTCACACGTTTTTGTTTCAATTTTAAATGATGTTAAATTCATTGTATGGCAGTGCTTATCAGCAGGTAGACACGTAAGAATCCTATTGTCCGGTGGCGGCGGCGTCGTCGGCGGCGGCTGCGTTGTCCTGTAGCACATAAACTTAAATGTGAAATTTAATGTTGCCTATAAGTTTGTAAGTATTTGACATATAAACTTAACAATTAAACAACAAAAATGATCACTCTTGTTATATTATTTTTTTGTTATGCCCCTATCAAATTACTTAAATATCTAATTTTTTGTTGCCATTGAACATTGAAAGTCCTTGTCCTATCAAAACAATACTTGAAATACATGTATATCCTCATTTGCATAAACAAAGCCATCTCTGACATCAAGATCGATAACCCCTGTTTCAATATTTTTGAGTTATGCCCCTTTTAAAAGACTTTAAAATGAAACATAATATTGCCTATAATGTTGAAAATTCTTGTTCTATTATCTTAATTGTTTGAATACATTACCTGTATGAACAAAGCCATCAGTGACAATAAGAATGATAACTCCTATTTCGTTTTTTTTTAAAGTTATGTTCCTTTCAAATGGCTTTAATTTCGAACTTAATGTAGGTTAAACCAAAGTATTTCCAATTCCCATGGTTCTGAAATTCCCAATATTCAATGTCCATTATATATGATTTCTATCATCTTAATTCCTAGACAACAATATATTGGTGCGAAGATCTGCATTCCATCTATTCGAAAACACACAAGGGGTTAACTTGCTTTAAAAAATAGTAATGCTCTCTAACCGAACAGACCATACTTCAAACGCGGAATAGCAAATACGGTGCCAAAAATATACATCCGCTGTTCCGGCACTAGTCCACCTCTATCAAAGAAGATATATGGATGGAATTGCCTTCGTTTCATTTCCTGACATGTAATCCCTGCCAACAAGAGGCCCTCGGGTGAAGAAAAAAAGTTCTAATAATATAAAACGGACTATGTGGTGCAATGCAACCTTTAAATGAAAATTCGAAGTGACAATCTTCATTCAGCAAAACGAATAAACAAGTACCAGTGCACGTGTTTGTATTACAAGCTGTCAACAAAAATGCACTTTGCACGTGCCTTTTTCGTTAAGATATCTTCTATCGCGACTGCTCGATTTTATCTCCAACATAAAATTAAACAATGCATCCCAAACAAAGCCGACAAATGTACTGATTCACTTTTTATATCTAAAGACTGCTAGTCTGTTAAAAATCTCGCAGTTTTAACATTTCACTTGGATGATATTTGGAGAAATGGTGCAACTACTATAAACACAAGAAGTATGATTAACCGTTTGAACTTTTGGATAGAAAGCTTCAGTGAATAACAATATCAGTTTAAACTTTAGAATACTTGGAATAATTGTGTTTCATGGAATTCATTATCTTCGACCTGGTCTGTGGACTATAGCACGAACTTAATCTTGGCTGTCGGCAATTTATAAACTGATCTCTTAAAAAATGCAGTAGCATTGTCTGTCTTCTCAAGCAGGTATACGCCGATGAACTTAAATTAACTGAGGAGTGGCATGAACTGGCCAGTCCCGACTCTGCAATAAAGTATTCTGACTTTGCCGGTAATTTCACTCACATGGAATACTTCCAGATTATAACCTTTACATGATTGATAAAGTATGGAAAATCTGTAGGCTTCGCTTATATGGATTACTGGTGGCGTCGATATATACACGCAAATAAGACGTACTGTTTCGGCATTGGTAAAAATTTGTCTGAAACGCAAACTTGTAAAAACAAATGTTTGTTTTTTTATTTCATGTTTCTGTTGGAATTATTGTTTCGTCAGCTTGTAAATAAAGCTAAGTCACCTTTATACTTTAAATATTTGTTCTTTTTTCCCTGTTAAAACGAAGCTTACATAGTGTTGTTATTCGTGAATATTTAGATCGTCTATAACTGAGATTTACATGAACGTGCCCATGAGTGAAATTGAGCTCAAAGGTGCAAAACATACCCGCGAAACCTCTAACCCTAATATCTGACCCCACATTGACACACTATGTCACTGATCTTGTTCGGTATGAAGTCAATGATAAAACAATAACAAAGTATAGTAAATTTGACAACACAGGCAATCATCACAACATTTTTATGTAAATGGCGATTGTTTAGAATAAACTAAGACGATCACATTTTGAAGAAATTTTCTGGCTGAGAAGGAATACTTGTGAAACACCTTTAAAACAGCTACATAATGCCAATATTTTGGTCATAGAATTAGTTAAAAACAAATATTATTTCTTTGTAACAGTTTCAGAGAAAATCGTCTTAACAATAACAAAAACAATCAATGTGATCAGCGCAAATTAATTAATGCATCCAACATACGAATACATCTCTTTCCGTCTCATAACGGTCACTGACCTGTTTGACCTGATTTGCGGACCTAACTATGCTTGTCTGCTAAGTGTACAAATACGCATCGACTGTGGAAAGTTCTATGGTACCGCTATGACCTAGAAGCCATCCAGTTTAACGATACTTATTATTTCTACACGTCCTGAATAAAATTATAAATTAAGTATACAAGAAACATGATTATCTACATTAATGTCTTTTCCGGTAAAGGCCTTCTCTATATATGAGGCAATAAAACATAAGCATCTACACTATCCTTTTGCATGCGTCTAAGGAACAGGTGGCATAGTCTAAATTATCCGTTCTGGACCGTGAGTCAATGTTAACCGGTGTTCAGGCTAAAGATCTTTCAGGATGACCGACAATAACTATTCAGTTCATATCTACAATCGAATGGATCTAACCACAACTTGGCTCAGAGACATTACATAATTAGCATAAATGTTGTCCACATATAACACGTGTGTGTTATACTTTTCTTGTTATTGCTACCATTTTATTATTGTTTCTCTATTTTTTTCTAATTTTCTTAACAAACATTGCTAAAGCTTAACCATCGCCGAATTAGTTTAAAGTTTAACAATAATTTATTTATGGAAATGCTATTTTTTATCAGTTCACCGGGTGGCTACAATTTCGGTCTTAATTTAAACAAAGTGTGTACGAATATTCATCTCAAAAGGTGTACTGGTACACTTTTTATATGGTTTAACTCGAAAAGCTCTGTGATTTTAACAAGAAAATTACAAAACGGGAGGTCCTATAAACAGGGCGTGTATTCGTAATAAACATTTATATGTGGAACATGGAGGCTTGTATACTAATGTTAATCGATCCTACGAATCACCTGAAAATTATCATAGTCTAAAAATAAAGGACAATTTTCCCACTAGTTCTAGTTTCGTTTTCGTGCAGTGTACTTGTCTACTTTCTTTCAACACGATTTAAACTAAAATAAACTAAAATGGAAAAATACAATGAAGGAAAAATGTGCGATGGAGCAGAGCATCCATGTATAAGGGTGGAACATAATTACAGCGACAAGGTAAATTAGTTATCATAAAGGAAAATAGCGCGATTTAAATTAACACGATTTAAATTCAGATAAGTCATATCTAACTGTTAGCTGATAGCGTTGCGGTTTTCAGGATATGATTTTAATCAGATTGGAGATATCGCAGAATACTGTGGTATCATTTATTTTCGGACATACAGATATCATCATCATCATCATCAACATCACCAACATTTCCGTCATCAACATCATCATCGTCGTCGTCATCATCATCACCACCATCATTGTCGTAGTCGTCATCATCATAATCATCATTATTAGCATAAAGCCATATTTAGATAATGTAACTGCAAATGTAGTTTGTATATAGGTATATTTATTAAACAATAATCAGAATGCATTAAGTTAAGAATAAAACAATAATGATGAATAATCGATAAGTCAAAGAGACATGAGTATTAATAGGCGGTGTTCGTGAATGCTATCATAGTATCATATATACCGTTTATATAACATATACAAGGTGGCCACACCACGTGGTTTGCAACGTCATTTTTCGGTATTATGGCAAAAATATTTCATCGATTCAAACCTTTGAACCCTTGTAACTATTTTATTAGTTCAATATTTTCGATAAAATAGCACATTCTAAGAGGAAATTTAAACACTTCTCACGACTGTAAATACATTTGTCACCTTTTGTCTACTTGTGTCTTTGTTTATTATAATGGACTGCTGAATCGTACTTTACTAGAGGGGGATTACGGTATGCAGCCTGCACTTTCAATATAACAATAATCTAGACGGATTAACAACAAATCTCTAAATCTCATTTTTGAAAAAAGGAATTTAACTATCCAAGTCATTGTAGTGTACAATGCTTTCGGTCTTCGGCATTCAGTATATTGTTTTTTTTCTTCAGCAAAGCTGCCTAACACGTCGTAATGTCTTGTTGGGTATTGGTGTGTTTGTAGCTGTCAGTCTCATCATAGGACTCTCAGTGGCACTTATGTAAGTTCCAAGATTATAAAACTCCCGGTGACAGTAGTGTAAATATTCCCGGGTCCAAGATCATAAGGGTAAGAATAACGAAGTTCCGGGGACTCTTAAGTTTTATCGCCCAAAGACCACAGGACTCGTAGTGGTACTCATGCAAGTCATTCAACATAGGCGTAAGATCGTACAACTTTAGGTGACCTGTTTAAGTCTATCAAGTCAGGTACAATTACTCTAATTAACCCTTGCAAGTCTGTCAACCCAGGAACAAGATTTTAAGACTCTCAGTTGCACCCGGGTTAGTCTGTCAGTGTAGGGTCAGTATAAAATCTCAGTGACACTTATTTACAGCTTTTATTTTTTTATGAAAAGCTTTGGACTTGGTCACAGGGACATAGGTCTTTCAGTGGCACTCATGTAAAGCTTTCTTAGGATGGTCTGAGTGTGAGGTTGGTGCATCCTACAACCTGGTTAAAACCCAAGCGGCTAATTGTTTTGCAACTGACCGTTCCAAGGCGGTAACCGGTTTGGTTGATTGTTTGTGGTGTCTGTTTTAAAATTGATCATCTTATAAACCATGCTCTCCTTCTTTTTCTTGGCTGTGAGTGGAGACTGTGTCTTCTGAATGTGGCAATTTCTGGCCTGAAGGTTATAAAGCTGAGATTGGAAACCAGTCTCAAATCTCAAGCATCTGATTGGCTGAAATGGCGACCAGTCGCCATATCAGCCAATTAGATGCTTGAGATTTGAGTCTGGTCTCCAGCTTAAGTTTTATGATCTTGGGCCCAGGATACAGGACGATCGGTATCAGTCATGGCTTTGTATCCGCGAAATGCTCAAATGTTCAGTTCCATTTCATACAATTTTAATTTCACGTAGTAAAACTGCTCATCGAGTTCTACGTCCAAACTTTTATTCCACGCATTCGCTATAACTGCAAGCCCAATTTGTAATTACTTATTTTAACATTTTATTTTCAGAATAACTAGAACACAACTGGAGAATCTGAGGAGTTCGCAGAGTGAAGTGTATGTGCAAAATAAACCAATACGAGTGGAAATAAGCGACAAAACGCTACAACGAGCGTCAGATTTCGTAAATTATGGACAACCACACCCAACTAAAGATACTAGACCACATCTCCAATGGCCTTGATTGCAACATTATTTCGAACGTTTTCTAAAACAGGTTGTGTGAGTCAGGACAACAAACTACATTTTATGGATGTGCGTTTTTTCATTAAATTTACTTGTATCTTTTCAAATTTCACTTATTACATTATAAATGTTTTGTTTAATTATTTAAACATTGACAGGGCGTAAGTTTTTAAAGTATACTTAAGGTTCTGCAAAGATTGCAAATGGCGAAAAGTAGCTAAATTTTCAAAATTGAATTTTGGGGGAAATACTTATTGCCACCTAGATTTTAGTAAATAAATGTATTTAGCTATGGATGTAGTAAATGTTTGCAAGCTTAATTTAGTCTAATTCATGTTCTAATTACTAAGCACATACTGAAACAAAAGAAAAACCGTTTGCATGAGAACTCTGAAACTCATGAACAATATTCCAAAGCAACTTATTCCTGAAATAAATATATGCTGGTCTACAATGTTTAGTGGTCATTCGTCAAAATAATGTAAGGGTTTTCAAGAAATTCAAGGAAATCTTACTTCCTGGTTCAAAGTGAAAGTGAAAGTACTTTCACTTTGAACCAGGAAGTAAGGTTTTCTTGTTAACCCTAACATTATTTTCACGAATTGGCACTAAACATTGTAGACCAGCATATACTTATTTCAGGTATGAGTTGCTTTGGTATATTGTTCATCAATTTCAGAGTTCTCATGCAAATGGTTTTTCTTTTGTTTTAGTATGTGCATTGTAATTAGAACATGAATAAGACTAAAATGAGCTGGCAAACATTTACTATAACCATAGCTAAATACATGTATTTACTAAAATCTATGTGGCAATAAGTATTTTCCCCAAAATTTATGTTTTGAAATTTTAGCTAGTATTCACCATTTGCAATGTTTGCGACCTCTTAAATGCTAAAGAAGTTGCGTTTCTAATTTCTTTAAATATGTTATATATACTAGTACATAAAGAAAATTAGAAACTCAACTTCTTTAAACACGAAATATATTTCGTGTAAGTTGCGTATACAATTTCTTTAAGTATATATTAAATATTTTAAGTTATTTATATATATATAGTTATATAATAATATATTGTTATTCCCATACATCAACAACCAGGCCATTTATGGCAATCGGATGAAGTTATATTAATTGTATTTATCTTCGCTACCAAAGAAAACAATATAGTCATAATTGTTTTATTTATGAACACTAGTCATCCCAGATAGATCAAAGATCATTCATGTTCGTTATATGCACTACTAAGTTTCATCGGAAAGACTGTTAGTTATAAAAATAGAGGATCAGCGGGTCGAACATACTTGCCACATCATATAAAAAAAGTGCAATATGCATATCAGGAATGGCCACATCCAGCAGACACAGCACCCCTCACAGCCAAAAAATAGAAACAGAGAGCATGATAAATTATTACAGTATTTTAGAGATTTTGAGTGGTTGGGGAGGGTTGTGAAAAGTAAATGTAAACAGCAATCCCTGAGGGATGAATAGATAACAATATTGATTGAACAATACCGCCAAACATTTACATGTACTATAATATCAGATCCTGTTATTTCAATACATCAGCGATGCAAATACCTGCTGCAATTGGCTTCCATAATACCGTTATACTCATTTCGTGATATCTGATATTTTAGCAATAACATCTGTTGTGACCAACATTATCAGAAACTATTGGAAATTCCCTGGAAATGCTCAATAAGTGTGTCAAAGCAGTGTGACTCATAAACAATGATGTTTTATAGTAACAGTGAAACAGCCTGCATAGTTGCATCATGTCAACATTCTAATAACAATAAGGTCCTTTGTAGCTCACCTAGCGACCAAATGGAAGGCACGTTTGCTGTGTACATCATTTCAAAAACAGTACTCGTCATGCTCAATATAAATTAAATGTACCCAAACTGTACAGATATTTTTTCCCGCAAAATTAAATAGCCATTTCCTCCCCGATTCGTATCAGATATTTCATAGGTTTTAATACTCGTCATGCTCAATATAAATTAAATGTACCCAAACTGTACAGATATTTTTTTCCGCAAAATTAAATAGCCATTTCCTCCCTAATTCTTATCAGATAGGCTATTTCACAGGTTTTAATACATTTACAAAAAAAAAAATACAATCTCCTACGCAGATTTGTCGTTCCTTACACTCACTTTACATCTCTACGAAAGGCTCAATGTCAAGATTTTTGACCAAACTAATAAGCTTCGTTGTATACAGTCATAATTATGAATTTGAAAGCTTGTGGTATAACAAATGACAGAAATCTTCACTACCTTTCATTAAAACCCAAGAAACCCTAGTTATTTTTTAAAAAGTAGTTGGTGAACTATTTTGTTGCGCCAAAGTAAACGTAGTTGAAAGTAGTCCCAGCCTATAACAGAGGTGAATGTAATGAGCCGATAGTGTAAGAGAGTGAAAAAAATATTGAACAATGCATTTCAGGAATGGCCACTTCCAGAAAACAAGACTCCCCGCACAGCCAAAAAAGCAGAAAAGGAATTCTTGCATACCAGATCAGGTCATCCGGTGTTTTCACCCATGTAGGAAATTTTGATTCTACACCTCCATGTAGAATGAGTCACGCGCCTTATATGACGTCACGACGTCTGACGCATTTATGAATGAACGATGAAATGTCTCGTATATCACTCCGCTACTATAAAAAAGTAGTGCAAAGAAAAATTTACAGGAAAATACCCCAAAATGCGCAAAATAAATACGGTATGCAAGAAAAAGTATCATTCACTTATGTTGGGTTAAGATCGCATGATCCGGCCCTAGTGAAATATGCACTTAGGCGGTAACTCGGCAGAGCCTCGTTACCGCCCTTGTGCATACTTCACTCGGGCTGGATCACGCGATCTTTACCCAACACACGTGAATGATATATAAGAGAGCATGAGTTAATAAAATGATCTATTTCAAAAAGGACACCACAAAATTAACGAAAATGAGCGGTTGAGAGGTAACCGCCTTGGCACATCCAACTTTGCCAGCTCTCGCGTGCACGTCCAATCTGCATGAACCGCACCAAAATAAGAATCATTACTTATATTTACATTTTATTCATTTTCTTCTTTAAATAAACTTAAGTCGAACGCTTTCAAAAATTAGTATTAAGTGAAAAGGGGGAGTAATACGTGGGAGTTTTCAATAGTAACAGCCATGACGTTACTGACGTCATTCCGGGTCATGCGGTTCATGCAAAATGAACCGAATTTTTTTTTAACGAAGAAATCAATAGGAATGTAAATATTATTACATATTTACAATCGATGCATAGTAGGTACTTTGTCCTAATTTTGATTAAGACTGATTCTAAATTTTGTTATTTGAAAATATATGCGCAGTAACAAAATCATTTACTTTCTTAGGAAGAAATCGGTGTAAACATGGTAAAAGCACTACAACATCGGGGTATTAAAACAGCACATAAGGCATGTCTAAAGATTGCGGCTCTACAGCTAGCTCAAAGCCATTTTAAACAACCCAAATTTTTACAAACCCGGTTGAAAGTAATACAATAATATTAAGCCAGTCTCTGACAAAATGACCCTTATTACATTTAAAAAATGTTAGGTGCTTAGTTCTCACTATCCTTATTTTCATCGAATAGTTGTTTATTTTAATTTGAATGATATGTGTTTTGGAAAATAAAATAATTGTTTATCCTTGTCAGAAGTAAGCAAGTTTTATTCTCATCATATAAACAATTAAATATTTACTAAAAGGGGGAATAAAACAATGAATTTTATTTCGGCCTTTACGGTCATCTTGTTAGAAGTGGCCCAATTATCTTTTCAATCATTAATTGGATAGCTCAAACAGAGCAAATATTTTCTTAAATGTTATTAAGTACGAACAAAATACACATCATTATGGAAACCGAAAGTAGTGCGTAATTTGAATGGAATGACTGGGGAGTTTTCATTTGTAACTTAAACCCAATCTTTTTTTTTTTTAAAAGATCCCCGATTTTCGAAAAGTACTGGTCGTTTATTTGACTAAATCATTGATCCAATTTTAAAATCTATGGATGAAGTGCTTCGTTGTGTTTGTACAAGAAAAGTCAATTATTATGTAGACGATTCTGAGAAATGTACTAGTATAATTCTTTTATATGACTAAACCATGGATACATTTCCGAATCTATGAATGACAGTAAGTGATTAGAAGTGTTGTTATGTTTGTATAAGAGAAAGCAATTATTATGTAGACGGTTTTCTGAAAAAATAAAATACTTTTTAAAATTTATATTTTAAAAATCAAAAGAAAATATATTTTGCTGTTAATGTGACGAAACCAAACGAGTAACAACTAATTTGAAGTATAACGATTTGTTTCCCGAGAATAACTTGCATTTTGGGTCAGTACTGTTTTGAGCAGTGTTGGAAAAGTATCACAAACAATATAAATGGGCAAGGGAACCCTGAAAGTTAGCCTACCCGGTAATAATGATTCAGACATCGGAGAAAAAGTAAAAGTCGAGTACGGAAAGTATACCGGCGATGAGGAACAACTTGTAAATAATGGATACGATCGTAACAGTGGACAAGAAATGAAAAAGGTACATGCTAATTTCATTCATTTTTTACGAAACGTGTCGATTTTCATTACCTTTCTTTGACCAGCGTGGATCTATATATTTTTATTCGTCATCCATGTGAAATGTAGACCATTGTAGAAGGTTCCGCGAGGAGGAGGTGGTATAAAGCAATGTGATCCCGGCAATGCGGTGGTCTCAAAAACATATTTTAAATTAAAGTCCTACCTGCAAACAAAGGCTTCTCATGAGAAAAACGAAAGAATATCCGCTGTTGACAACCTTGGTAGTTAAAATGTATTTTACCATAAGTTTGATTAGACTAGTAAAGATGTTCATTCTTTTTGTTAATAATCGGTTGAATGTCGAGCGTTTTATAATTATTCAATTAAGCGATTTAAGTGTGTTTTTGTTATTATTCAGTTAAATAGTTCAAGGTGCTTTTTTAATTATTCAATTTAAAGATTTCAGGGTGCTTTTATAATTATTCAAATAAACGATTTCAGGGTTGCTGCTCACTGCGAACAGTAGTGGAATGTATCGCTGTTGCTGTTGCAGTCGTTACAATTATCGCACTAACAGTGGCTCTGATGTGAGTGCTCGCTTAATTAAGTTTATTTGTGTCGATTTCAAACTATTTTTAGAGATAACATAAGAACAGGATTTTTCATATGCTATGTTAAGTCATTAATATTCGTGAGGTAATAATTTTCAAAGCATATCTTTCAAAGTTCCCTGTTCATCTTTTATAATGAAAGTACACCAATACTGTCCCAAACAAACTTACTTTATGATAATCTGCATCAATTAGCACACATTTCTTGGTATACACGCCCTGGAGCCTATATGATCAACTATTAGTTAAGGATTTGTCCGTAGGCGACTTTTAGTGTCTGCTATTTTTCAAAATAAGACAGAGAAACTAACATGAAAATAATTTTCTTTTTAAAGAATCACCAAACAGCAGTTGGACAAATCAAAGAATATTCATAAAACCGAAGTCTACGTGAAGAACACACCCGTCAGGACGGAAATCGGCGACAAAACAGTACAAAGAGCTTCCGATTTCACCAGTTTCGGACAACAACATCAACCTACGAACCAAGACATATCTAATAATGGTAGACCTCCCTACCACTGGCCATAGCTTTATGGACCTTTGACTGTTTCCTTTCTAGAAAATGGAGATGCAATGTCAATATATAAGACAATTAAGACAAATTTTGTTTTTAAAATTAGAAGTCGCCATTACAGAAATCGCTCCGTGGCTTTCCAGTTTGCTAGGATAGCAGATACGCTTAAATATAAAATATTTCTGAGAAAACTTTAATACATGTATGTATTTAATATTTACTAAATCTGAAAAGGACTGATTATTTAACTATCAATATTTTATCATTTATAGAGTTAACAACATCCCCCCCCCCTGAAATTTAAAATATTGTTGTAAAGTAGTTGTAAGTCTGTGTATTTCAAAATCATTACTACATACATGTATACTCTAAAGAATCGCACTTAACTGTGTTTATGTATAATGACGTAAAAATAAACATTGACTTGGTCAAATAAAAGTACTATTTACTTATGATTTGTGTTCGGTGGCTTTCAAAGTTCCTTTTTCATCTGAGTTGCGCCCAACCCGGGGCTAGGCGGCGTTCGCATTCATATGCATTTCCATTATTGCCCACGAACAGGCTCACTCAAATAGTGTCTGCAATATTTCACCGGCGAAATTGCTTATGGGAAGGAAAATAAGGACATTCTTACCAATTTCTCCCAAACAACTCATTCCTAAAGCTCCAGAACCAGCGGGTCGAGCAACTACTCTCTTCACAGAAAGACTTGCAAAAGAGCTATTATAATAACAGTTACACCCCTGAACCATCTTTCTGTACGTGAACTTGTTTATTCAGCAAGATACGTGAAAACCTCTCACTGTTGTGCAAAAACACAATGACCATTCATACACAGTACAAACACCTGAAGGTGCTGAGTATTGTAGAAACAGACGTCATTTGCTTAAGGCAAATGAACCTCATCATCCTCAAATTCTCCCAGATTTTTCTATACCAAAAACACCAGATATTAGTGAACCACCATAATTAAAAAAACAAAAACCATTGTGAACCTCGGCCTCCCAAGCTAAATAATCAACGGGCAAAATCGAAATGATCATTTTCAGCTAGCGCCGGATACAATAGCATACCTTATCACTGTCGTCGTGTTTTTGCTGAATTGACTCGATTTGCTCTGGTCTCGGTAAGATGATCGAGTATCCGCTCTTTTGTTTTGCAATGCTATTAGCTTCTTATGTTGTATATGTTTGTTGCTATTGCATGCAACATTGTTTTGCTGATGGCTGGGTTGGAGGTATTTTAACAAGACAACTTGTACTTGATTGTTCATATGAGAACCTGTTGGGGCAAGTGTGAGGTAGATGCACGCTAGAACCTGATTTTAACCCCCAGTGGCAAATCGTTTCGTCACTGACCGTTCCAAGGCAGTAACCCCTCGGGTTCTCATTTTTGTTAATTGTTAGTGGTGTCTGTTTTGAAAATGGACATTTTACAAGCCATGCTCTAGATCTCTTCCTCTTTTCTTCTAAGCTGTGTGTATGGGGAGGCTGTGTTTTCTGAATGTGGCAGTTCCAGATATGCGTATTTCACTTTTTGATATTACCAGATACAGCAGGACAGTAACACCCAAAATAGTTGAATCGATGTGAAAATAAACAATATCGGATGATAATACAAGCTTAAAATGTCATTTATTTCCTCTGTTATAAAAAACAACAAAACAGCCTAATAATTTGTTTATCTCTCAGAATGATTTACCACTGACCGTTCCAAGGCCGTAACCCCTCGGGTTCTCACTTTCGTTAATTGTTTGAGGCGTCTATTTTTAAATTGATTTTTGTATAACCATGCACTCGTCTCCTCTATACTTTCTGGCTGTGTGGAGAGTCTGTGTCTGCTGGATGTGGCAATTTCTGCTAAGCATATTTTACTTTACAAAAATTGTTTTGTGACATTTATCATGCGGATATTTACCTAAACCTTCGATGATAACATCAAGTGAAATATGATATGCCAGGACTTAAACCGCACAGTCAGTTCTTTTCGGATAACTGCAAAGTTATAATCATGCTATAATTAACAAGTGAAATGTGCATATCTTAAATCGCCACACTCACAGAACATAGCATCCCCACGCAAGGAAAAAGAAGAGAGGAAAAGAGAGCATGTTGTTATAAGTATGTCCATTCAAATAAGACGCCACAAACAATTAACGACATAGAGAACCCTTGGGGTTACCGCCTTGTGTAATCATACTGTTGAATACTCTCGGAGTCATTCTTATGCCTTACACAACACTAAACTGACACAGATCTCAAGAATTACGAGTCATCGCGATCGGACTGTATATGAGAAGCAATCGAACTCAACAAATTTAAAAATATTACAGGCTCGGTTTGAATGATCCTGTTCAAGGGCAGAAAAAATGCATATTACTGCCCACGCCGCCCATCCCAGATTGAGTGTACCTGAATTTATACACAAGTGAACAACTGGTACAAATTTTGATTCATCTTTGATGCTGGTATACCTACGATAGTCAGAGTGTGAATCTTAGATTTTGCTCACGTAAACATGCATGGTCTGCATTTTTATAAGGAGACATATGAGTATATGAAACTGACAAGTTCATGACTCATCGTTCCTTTTGTATATTTTATTTACAGTTTCAGAAAACGAACTTTTGCATATTTGAATAAAGTTTATTAAAATAAAAAAGCGTATATATTTTTGGCGAAGTCGCAGAAAGCGAACTATTTTATATTTAAGTAAAGTTTATTTAAAAAAGAAATGCGTTTTTACGAAGAATTTCTTATAGAATTTCTGTTCAGTCAAGGAAATGATTTATAATTTCTTATTGAATGTTCCAATTAGTTCAAATACAAAGAAAAAATACTTTTTTTTGGTGATAAGTCATAAATACCGGAAAAAATACTTTTAAATATTATATTATTTTTATTCTGGGTTCTATTTTAATATGAACGATAGAAAATAGATCGATTTATTTTAAACTGCGCATGCGCACTGCTACAAATGCAGGGCGACTTCTAAGTCGGATAGAGTTAAATAAGATGTTTCTATAAAAAATAGAAGCTTGCACTCGCATCGCTCGTTTCAGCTTCTATTTTCTATAGAAACGTCTTAGTAGACTCTATCCTATACTTAATAAACAAGCATTTTTACATAACGTCAATAATGGCCGACATGCATTGTCTTTGAAATGATGCTGAAACTTTATTTTTTATGATAATTCACTGAAATGTTCAATATCGTCTTCGTTTAGATAGTTTTTTTTTAATTCTGCTTTATTTTTTATGAATATACTTCTTCGGCCAACATTGCGCAAAACATACTCACCCCTTTAATAAAAAATATATAATACTTATAAAGCAAATTTATGCATTTTTATTCAAATATTATTAAATAGACAACCACCATGTATGTACCATCAAGATTAACTTGGAAAAAGGCGGCCGAGAACTAGTACCAGAAAACAGTTTCGAATAATTGCTAATGAGCACTTTTTATCAGCTGTTTTGATAAAACTGTGCGCAATGTCATATAAAGATGTTAGATTATGGGGCGCGACACGGGAAAAGGTTCATTCGGACAGTTGACGTCAATCCCTTGAAATGAAGTCATAAAGTTCAATAGATGGCATTTATTATTATGCAATTCGCGGTAAAAATACCGTTTTATTTACAAAATGTGTAACAAAATCACTTTTTAGTTATGAGAAAATAATATATTATTATAAGTTCTTTCTAAATATAGTAACAACTAAAATGTCACAAAATATGACCGAAGGTATCTTTTCCCGTGGCGTGCCCCATATAAAGGTGTTAGATTTAATCTTAAACATGAGCCATATTATAGAAATACAGAACTACTATCATTGAAATAATGAGAAAAATATGACACTTTTCTGCCTATCCTTAGATACGAAAGTAAAACTACCTATACCGAAAGTTGAATTAGCAATAATTTCATTTTCAAAATGTAGGCAATGCATACCTCATTTTCAGGTATCTCATGGATCGAATTTTTTTCTGCCGCGCATACTTCTTCAAAATAAAATTAGAATACACGTGTAACAGAAACAAGCACCATACAAGCACATCATGCTTTTTTTTAAATTAAAAATTGAAAAGCTAACTCAAATCTATTCTAAGCTACAAGACTTATCTTTATTCAAATGTATGATATTTAAGGAAAGTCTACCCAGACCTGGATATCGGAGTTATATGAAACGTTTTTTCTAAGAAAGTATCAGCCCGTCAATGGAGATCACTATAATGTCAAATGCGGGTAAGAAAAAATAATTATGGCGGTAACCCATGTTTAAGAGGTCGCAAACATTGCAAATGGCGAAAACATGCTAAAATTTCAAAAAATGAATTTTGGGGGAAATACTTATTGCCACCTAGATTTTAGTAAATAAATGTATTTAGCTATGGATGTAGTAAATGTTTGCAAGATCAATTTAGTCTAATTCATGTTCTGTTTGTTTGTTTGTTTGTTTCGGGTTTAACGCCTGGTTTCAACAGCTAGGTTATATCCCGGCGGTCAGTCCACCTAACCGGTGTTCCTGGGTCTCCAACCAGTACTAACCAATTCCTCCGCAAGCGACTGACTGCTTCCTCACTTGAATCAGAGGTGAGGGACAAATGACTCTCAGACGCAATGTCCGAGTTCAATTGTTACGGAGAAATTTTTTCCCGCCTGGGCTGGGGATCGAACTCACGACCCCTGAATTGACAGTCCGATGCTCTACCAACTGAGCTAGCCGGGCGGGGCTTAATTCATGTTCTAATTACCAAGCACATTCTAAAACAAAAGAAAGACCATTTGCATGAGAACTCTGAAATTCATGGACAATATACCAAAGCAACTAATACCTGAAATAAGTATATGGTGGTCTACAATGTTTAGAGCCAATCCATCAAAATAATGTTAGGGTTTTTAAGAAATTCAAGGAAAACTTACTTCCTACTTTCACTTTCTACTTTCACTTTGAACCAGGAAGTAAGATTTCCTTGAATTTCTTGAAAACCCTAACATTATTTTGACGAATTGGCACTAAACATTGTAGACCAGCATTTATTTTCTGCATTTTGGGGTATTTTTCTGTAAATTTTTATTTGCACTACGTTTTAATAGTATCGGAATGATATATCATACGAGACATTCCATCGTTCATTCATAACTGGCTTAGACGTCGTGACGTCATTTAAGGCGCGTGACTCATTCTACATATTATGGGGATGTAGAATCGAAATTTCCTACACGGGTGAAAACACCAGATGTTCTGATCTGGTAAAAAGAAGACATTCAAGGAACTCCATACAGAAATCACTATAATAGGAAATCCGCGGTATACCATTTTGACGTTACTTAAAATCTTCAAGACGAGACTGCGTTGGTATTACAATAGAATCTACATTAGAATATGGGGCGACTCTTCAGTAATATTAAAGACAAAGCATAGATCCTGACTGATCAATTCAAGTCGGTTTTCACCAAGAACAGCAGCTTTAGACCATGTTGTAAAACTGACATTTATAGACATGTCTAAAATCTGAAGCATCTGATTGGCCGAAGGGCGACAAATCTCCATTTCAGCCAATAAGTGCCCAAGGTTATAAAGCTGAGCATGGAAACCAGTCTCAAATCTCAAGCATCTGATTGGCTGAAATGGCGACCTGTCGCCATTTCAGCCAATCAGATGCTTGAGATTTGAGACTGGTTTCCAATCTCAGCTTTATAACCTTCAAGCCTATGCTTTTAGAGCCGGTTTCTCATGTGAATCACACCTTCTATTTTAATATCACAGAAGCGTTGCTTGTGCCGTGTACTATCCAGTGCTGTTATCAATTACGGTCTTTGAAGGTCGCTGACCACGGCACTTAGGATACAACTTACTTAATAGCACATGTTGCTATGTGGTATAACTTATTTAGGTTTCACAGCCCTACATGTAATAGTTACTGAAAATTGAGAACAACAAAATTAACAAAAAGTCGAGTGAAAAGGGGGCATAACTTTGACGAAATGCACTCAAGAGTTGTTGCTTTTAAAATGCCAGAGGACTATCTGACGTTTCTATATCTTATATGAAGAAGTCCTGAAAAAGAACAAAATCCAAAAAACTAACCAAAAACTCGACGGACGCCGGTGAAGGAGACATAAGCTTATCTGTCTGAAAAGACGTTGTAAAATGATCAATTTTAGCAACAGAAATATGAGCCTAGTCTCCAGACATAAACAAATCCCCAAAGCTTAAGGACTCCGCTATGTGTATACGATTGACGATGTTCTGATTTGTATCCTCCTAAACCCTCAGAATATTAGATACACGAAAAGCGGTAGCGAACATAAAACAATGCAGTCCAAGAAACGCCACATTGTCAAACGCAGACATTCCCGCGAGAAGAAAGATAGTTAGATATCACAAACAACAACAACAACAATATGGGACAAACTGGGGGATATGAGAGTATAAGCTGACAAACGTTAAATAGTTCTCCTTAAAAATAAAAACTCACTCGATGAACTAGCAAAAGACCAGATCAACAAAATAAAGAATATCCACTAGAATTAGGGGATTTTAACGGCATTACAAATCTCAGAGGTCAGCCCGGAATATATTATTATTGCTGACTTAAAACGTATTCAAAAGTTATGACAAACCATGTCTTTTCTGTGCTGATTTATGCCCCTACTGGCAAGTTAACCCATACGGCGACAGCGCCTAGAAATGCAATCTCCTTCGCAGAGTTGTCGTTCCTTACACTTACTTGACATCTCTGCAAAAGGCTCAATGTCAAGATTTTTGACCAAACTAAGAAGGGTTTATACAGTCATAATTATGAATTTAAAAGCTTGAGGTAAAACAAATGACTGTAATCTTCAATATCTTTCATATAAAACCGAAGAAACCCATGCTGTTGTAAATGTAATTGGTGAACTATTTCTTCGTGTTAAAGAACAAGTAGTTGAAAGTAGTCCCAGCCTATAACAGAGGTGAATGTCATGAGCCGGTAGTGTAAGAGAGTGCTAGAAATGCAATGTCAGTTACACTACCTATTGAGCTAACCGGGACAACCCCCCAAAAAGGTTGATCGGACAACCCCGATAAACATAATCAAAACTGGAAACCGATTAATTATTGATAACAATAAAGGCACTTAGTTTACTTTATTAATCGTCTTAAAAAGTTATTTACAATTTCTTTTAAAACAATACTTATAAGGAGATGTTTGTTTTTCATAAAACACAGTTAGCTTGATATTCAGCCAAATGAATAACATGGTTGTGTTATAAGTTGTAAATATATCATATATTAATTAATCAAGATTAATTCTGCAATTGAAAATGAAGAAAACTAAAGGTTTCCTTTCGGTATACAGTTATTAATATTGAAACTAATATTGCACTGCAATATTTTAAATATTAGTTAAGCTCTAAATTTAGTTTTGAGTTTCAGATCATGACACTAAACTAAATTTAACATTTAAATAAGATTAAAACTAATTCCTGAAAATGTGAGTAATTGGTTTAAATTTCAAAATTATATATCTACCTGAAATTATATGTCCCGGTTCTTATCGATAGGTTAGTAATAAAATAGCCTCTTTTTCGTTTGGTATAATATTTGCATTTTTACTTTAAGTAATCACGTTCAAATATAATAATTAACTAATATTACAGTTGGACTGCTAAGATCCCAAAAGAATGCATTTTTCTGTGTGATAAATATTTCTGTTCAACCAATGGAATAAAATAATTATTAAACCAACAAGTAAATTAAATTTAAGCAGATTAATCTTCTTGGGCATTTTTTACATCAAGAGTAAAGATTAGGTATTGGTGCAAAGAGGCGCTGACATAAAATAAAAACATTGAATATGTAAAATTCTGAATTGCTAAATTGCAAATTGGGTGAAAACAAATTCATACAACAACACTGCGTTGTTTATTATATTGTACCACATTGAATTTCATCTAAAATCAAAATAAATGTAATTGTACAAATGTACTTCGATGATTTAACATACATGTGTTTGTTTTTAATGTTTTATTTGTTTTTACGATTCCAGGAAGCATGAAGGTAAATTCTGATTTGTCATATTTCTAATTTAGTGAAAACAAAGACACAATATAACGCTGTGTTATTTATTACATTTTAACACATTGAATTTAATCTAAAATCAAAATAACTGTAATTGTACAAATTTTACTTCGATGATTTTAAATATGCGTTTGTTTGTTGTTGTTTATTCGTTTCCAGAAAGCATGAAGACCGACATAGGAAAAGAAAATGAAAGACTCTACACAAGTCAAGATTTCTATGAAGAAAGCAAATCCAAAAGCCGGGTACGCAAACAAACACAATAATAACAAGATACAAAGATAAATCGCACATTTAGTAGTTGCATATCCGAATATGTCCGGTTGCTACTCTTAAAGTAACACTACATTTACGTCTATCGAATCTATGACATAAAAAAAAGGCTTAATAATCGAACATACGTATATTTTGACGCGCCGATATCTGTTACTATATTGTGATGCGCCTACAAATAAAATGTTAAAAGATTAAGGATTTTTAAAAAGCTTGTTGACTCTTTGAGAAATGTATGAACAAAGATGAAAAGGAAACTTCGAAACCGATCGAAAACGACAAATATAAGAATTTATTTTGGCGTCCTATATTCGGATTAATAAACGCTGGTTGTTAACAGCTTTTGGGTGTAATTTAAACTACGCTTCAAATGTTGTCGCAACTCCTGAATTTTAACGATTCAATTTTCTTTATTGTCACTCCTTCTTTTAGAAAATGTATAGATTACCTCTAAGCCATACAACTGTGCCAGCAGTGCATAGCCAACCGTGCACGAGACATGCACCGTTCACTATTATCTTTACAAAACAAAAATCATGTTTGTAGGAGGAAGAAAATTTAAAGATATCTTTATTTAGAAAATGATAAGTTTTATTTATAAATTTTCAAAAAAAATGAAAATGAAAATGTTTTATAATTGAACAGTTTTCAGACCACAAAAATGAAAATTGCTGACTTTTTGTTATTGTGGACACAAAACTTTAAATGCAAAAATATTTGGCCCCCGATCAACAAATATATTTTCTCTAACTTAAAGATAGAATTAAAAGAATTTAATGGATACTGTTAAAAATATAAGAAAAATGAACTGTGTAAGCCACCGAACACGACAAATGTTAGCATATTGCTGGCTTGGTTTGATTGAGCCTGTTCACAGGCATAAATGGAAATGCATATAACTGTCCATGCCGCCTAGCCCAGGGTTGAGCCCTCCGAGCGCTACTCAATGCATATAACTGTCCACGCCGCCTAGCCCAGGGTTGAGCGCTCCGAGCGCTACTCAATATTAACACAAAAATGTATCTTGCGCTCAAAGATGGCGATCGTTGATTAAAAACTTGAAATTATGAATGAATATATATATTATATATCTGGGAAAACTAGAAAAAAAATCACACACTGCCAACATATGAGAAGAAAAAAAGTGAAATATAAATCTCAGGATTTGGCACATTCACACGACATAGCTTCCCCACAAAGCCAAAGAGAGAGAGAGAGAGAGAGAGCATGGTTAAAATTATGATCAGTTTCAAAGCAGATATCACAAACGAAAATGAGAACCCGAGGGGTAACCGCCTTGGAAAGGTCAGTGTCAAAAGAGAGTGCTCACTATGAATTATATTTTTTTGTATTCTATTACAGATATGTCAACGCTTCAGACACGCACTGAGATTCTTACTGATTGCTATACTTGTTTGTTCCATCTTCTGCCTTATTGCCATTCTTGTGTGAGTATAGCTTTTGCGTGTTCCTAGTAAATAGGCCACACATATTGACTCCTCAGTTTATTTTCCCAGCCAATCGACACTGTAAAATTAAGGTTAACAATAAATTATAAGTGTAGTATACGTAATATTTACAATATTTTCAGTAATTACGAGGGATGATCCAAAATAACGTAGACTTTTGTTATAGTTTTTATATTATTCAAAATACCACAAATAAAATTACATAAGCTTAAATCGGAATATGTCAAGCATATTTTTACAAAATATCAGCAAAATATAACATTGGGTAAAAAAAACTATGAACAATTAAAATCATACACTAAGCGCTATCCGGCGCAAGTCAAATTAGATCTCTCGTCAACGACGTTAATTCACTTGCGCAGCGTTAGCGAAGCGGCGTATATTCAAATAGTTTTAATAGACCCACGTAATTGGAATGCAATGCCGGGGAACCCATTGACCGAACATAACTGTGTTTTATTGCTGGTCAAAGCCTCGCAAGTGGTTATAAGGCGATCAAGAAATTGGTCTCTTATCGCTCGTACCGCCGGAGAAACGAACGGGAATGCAATACCAACAGTATTGCAGTTCTTTAGCCACGGGCGTTTACCTGTAAAAATAATTCATCACAAATTTGTAATTGTTATAATATAACAAGTCTTTGGATTATGGACACAGTCTCTGTCGTTGTTTATTCAAGTATTATTAAAATAAATAGCTTATTTTCTTAATTGATAATTTATGACTTCTTAATGATTCAAATACTTAACAAAAACATTTTTTTTGAAAAACAAATTTGTTAATTATTGATATCAAACGATTTAAGAATATAACACTTTTGTGACGTTCGGATGGTCCATGTAATGAAGGTCGGCATTTGGGCTGTGTGACTTTCTCTGTATAGTTATCATCGTTCGAAAGACCAGTCAAAATTAAATTTATGACAATGAGTCCGTCGTCCGTCGATAAATTGTTCATCTTAACGAAGTCACCTACCAATCGACCTGCTCATTTTCATGGACATTTAGCATTTTTCAAACCACCCTTTAGCCATTTGGTTTAATGTGTTTTTTTTCCAATCTTGAATTTTTTTTGCGAAACTCGAATGTATTAAGCCTTGATAATATGCCGTGTGTTTTATTTCGTTAATCTTGATAATATGCCGTGTGTTTTATTTCGTTAATCTTGATAATATGCCGTGTGTTTTATTTCGTCAATCTTGATAATATGCCGTGTGTTTTATTTCGTTAATCTTGATAATATGCCGTGTGTTTTATTTCGTTAATCTTGATAATATGCCGTGTGTTTTATTTCGTCAATCTTGATAATATGCCGTGTGTTTTATTTCGTCAATCTTGATAATATGCTGTGTGTTTTATTTCGTCAACCTTGATAATATGCCGTGTGTTTTATTTCGTCAATTCCAACTCATATTTGATACAGCACGGGGTAACATATGTGTTCCCCTCAAATTCAGAACCATGTCCTAGTTTGTGAAAATTTAAACAAAAACATTGGCATATTTTCATACTTGTCGTGTTTTGGTGGCCCCTACAGTTCCCTTTTCATTTATTTCTTTAGAAAATACTGTAGCAACTTTTTTTCAACTGTCTCTGTGTCTAAATCTCTCCCCCAACTGTTATTTTCATCTTCTTTTAATCCCGGTCACTAAACTCCCACTTATTTATGATTTTTATGCCCGCTTCCACACACGACCATCAGACAACAATTGCCCACCTGCCAAATGTAACCAAACTACCAGCATACCCTTTTTCTACTTTGAATCAAATCATCACAAACTCCCCGAAAAAGGAAAAAAAACAACCAACAAACTTAAGATTAACTGTTGTTACCAGGAATTTAACAACACTCAAATCGGTAGTCAAGAGTGGTTGGTGTTATGTTGCTCGGCGCTGCCACCGTACTGGTTCGATTCCCCGCGTGGGCTCTTTATTTACAAATCGTATCAACTCGGCGATCTCCGGCAAGCTTCGGATATACACGGATTACGTAGAATCACCAAAGCGTGATCCGAGTGTTTATTTCCAGTTATCTGGTCTATGACCATTCATTTGTCAATTAGTTCGACCAGAAGAGCAAGTTTTACCCTTAAAGTCCTCTCTTCTAGAAACTTATAATGTCTTTCTTGTAGCAGTCAAATAACAGCGAGTAAACTAAGCTTTTTCCGACATTGGTAAATCTGTTTAAAGCAATTACATAGTAAATAAATAACGTTGTTTTTTTAGTTGAGTAGATATAAAAATAAATAACTGCATACTTGATTACGATTTTCAGACTAATGAAAACAAAAATGGACACAATTTCGAAACAGTATGAGGAGATCCGAAGCTTAAATAACAGCGGCCAACCATTGAAGAATGTGATAAATTCAACAGGGATCGAAGAACAACCGAAGGCACAAAAACTAGCTGCTCTTGCTGGTATTCTTGCAAAAGGTGGTGCTGGTGTGCTCGCGAAAGGAGGAGCTAGTGTTCTTGCAAGAGGTGGCACAAGTGTACTTGCAAAAGGAGGTGGTACTAGCGGCTTTGCGAAAGGTGGCGTTGGTGGACTTGCGAGGAAGGCCGTAGGCACACTTTCTTCTGTTGTTTCAAGAAGACGTTATCAGCGAGGCGGGGCGACATCTAGAACGAATACTGGAGGAGCAACAGAAATTTCGTCAGCTGTACATCAAGGGAACAGAAATACGGCTTTGGATTACCTACGAGAGAGGAAAAAGGCTTCGCAAAACGAGCGAATGAACTCCGAGGCGCAGACATTAGCAAACGAAGAATATAGACATCTTCACCTTGAAGTTGGTAAGGCTATCAAAGAAATGGTCAGTTTTAATCTAGTTTGATTTATAAATGAGCTTTTGGACGGAATGAAAGTAAACAAACATTGTAAAGTCTACGTAGAGTAGAAATTTTAAAGTTAGAAAAACATAACCCTGTAAAACATAACCCTGTAAAACATAACCCTGTAAAACATAACCCTGTATTGTGCTGATAGCACTCAAATTTTATTTTAGCCTTTAAAATTAAAGGAATGAATGTACTCGATTTAATTGAGAGACAAAGATACCTAATTTGATACTATGGGCTGATAGTTTGTCTAGTCCTGCCTTTACCCGTTCGTATAAAACGGTAGAAAAGTGAAATATGCATATCAGGAATGGCCATATCCAGCAGACACTGCCTCCCACACAGCCAAAATGTAGAAGCTCTGACGAAACGCATATTATTATTGTTGGAATCGAAATATATTCATAGATAAGGCAAGACTTGGAATGTACATAATTATAATAAGCTTATATTTTCTTTCAGGATATGACAAAGAGATAAAACTTTCTTGTGAAGGAAAGGAACCATCAAACACTTTTCCAAACATTGACTACGCCCTAATGGGTTATGATATATATAAAGGATTTCCTTTATCAAATGGACATGATCCAGGCTTTACATATCCAATCTTCCAAGCCGACTACACTTCTGGCTTGCAAACGGACGACTGTCGGTTCAATATACCAAGAGATGTTGTAGCCGTCACTGATATATCCTGTGTGACCTCGTTTTCTATGAAAGTTTTCAAGAATATTTATGAACTCGAAAATGGTGTGAATGTTTATGCAAATACTCACGTCGATCTAGGATTTCAATTCCGAGCAAACAGTGAGTTCAGATCAGCATGGACTATGCTCGCGTCAGGAGAAAACGTATATGTTCTGGCATCAGCACAGTGTAGCTACTACTTGAGTAAAATCAAAACCGACAAACCGCCAGCATTCGAACCTTATTTCTTACAGTGGATTCAGAAGTTGAATAATTCCCAAACAAACGATACCTATCAAGAGTTTCTATCTATATTCGGAACGCATTTTGTCAAAGAGACGACATTTGGAGCAAGGATTTCATACCAGTGTACGACGACTAAACATGAATTTGAAACGCAAAAACTGAATGGCACTAACATGGAAGTGAATGGTGGATTTGGCAACCTTTTCAGTTTTGGAGCAGGGCTCGGTAGCGAGAGTTTCTTTGCAGCGAAGGGATCTTCCTTTTCGAAAAGCAGCCAAATAATAAGCATAGGGATAGCTCCACCCTCGAGTGGCAGCGGAGAAGCATGGGCCTCGAAGGTACAGGAGAACCCCATGCCATTAGCATACAAAGTTGAACCGATTGAGACATTACTTCAACCTGAGCTCTTCGAAGGTTTAGACCTTGATTTAAGTAGAATTTCGCAAAAGGTTGCAGAAATAAGACTGACCGAATATTACAACAAATTAATTCTGGATTCGGAAAGGGAAGAGTATTTTGCCAGCGGTAAGTTAGGCTGCATTACTTAGAAAAGATGATAATAAATAAATAAATATGGAAATCAGGAATGGCCAAATCCAGTAGACACAGCCTCCAGTAAAATTAGAGAGGAGAAGTTTATCGACATTTGGAGGTCCAAATAAAGTTATATATTTATACCGCGGTAGTTGTTACAGATAATATTTCGGATATGTTTGAACAAGAAGTAAAAAAAGACTTAGTGAGTTGAATAAAAGTTGAGTAAGCATTACAGGAGAAGAAGGCCCCGAGATCATAAAACGAAAGCTGTAGATCAGTCTCAAATCTCAAATATTTGATTGACTGAAATGGCGACTGTTCGCCATATCAGTCAATCATATGATTGAGATTTGATCTGAGTTTTATTATTTTGGGCCAAGGTCGCCCGACATAGCTCAATAGACGGAGTGAGAAAAAGCCAGCTTTCCCCACCGAAACGAGAGGTTCCCAACATAGCAAGTTAAAGGGGAATGTTACCAATTTTACGTTTAAAGCTGTCTGTAGTGATTGAAGTCCTTTCGCCGGTGAATATGGAATAGTATTAATCTTTAAATAAAACATTGAAGGTTCCATGTTGACCGCCATCTGCATATAATCATGTGAGCTGGTTTAAAAATGTACTGTTTACTTGTGTCAATAAGTTGCGCTCAACCAAGGGCTAGGCGAGGTGGGAAGCAAATATGCTTTTCCATTACAGCCCATCAACAAGCTCCACCACACCAATCCCGCAGTGTTTTAATATTTGTCGTGTTCGGGGAATTTTTCAAGTTCGCTTTTCATCTATAAGAAATAGAAATATTAAGATAGTGATACTAAGTGTGTTACTTAAGATCAAAAGGGAACTTTGAACGCCATAAAATAATACAAATATGAGTTTGATTGAGGCTGTTAATGGACAGAAATGGAAATGCATATTAGAGTAGATATAGCGTTCACTTACTGCATATTTAAATTATATTTTTCATAAACATTTTAAGAATGTGTTATCTGTCGTTTAAACAAAGGTTTTACATACAAATCTTTTACAACAGTTGTTAATATTGAATAAACTGTGTATGTAATGATAACTATCATTCACAGGACGTTGGATAACCAAAACGTTGACTGTTGATAACGGCGGCAAGGAGGGACAGTGGTATCCGCCAGAGTTCTGCCCCTTGGGGTACTTTGCTGTTGGATACAAGATGAAGGTAGCTGACCGACTATTTTATCAAATATTGGTGATTAAAATAAGGGATTCTGCATTTATTATATTTATTTTTGTTAACATTATATTTCAATAATCACAAATCTTAACCTTCCTGACAGGAACACCAAATAAGAACTGTTTGGTTGATACAATTAAATGCATCGTTTTTTGTCCGTTTGTCCACTCATGTTTTTATTTTGATTGTTTTGGTTCTTTTGTCGGATACTACATCGGCTGTTCATCTTGTTGAGTTACCACAAACCATCGTTATTGTGTAGCATATTATCACTCGCTGAAGTAAAACAAGCGCTCTATGGTTGGTGTCATTTTTTGCAAATTTTCTTTTCTTATTATCTTCATGCAAACATTTAATTTTAAGTCACATAGTCAATAAGATAAATTTTGCTTTTTCCCGGTTTCTAGTTTAAGATATTTCATACTAATCAATATTTCCATCCTTAGTCATTTACAGTAAAAAAAATTAGGTAAAGTAGATTTTAAGAATGGAAGTGACCTACAAAACGTGTTGCAATGAAAAAGAAAGAAACATAGTATACGTGTGGCCGTTTCCCCTATGCACCAATTCAGGGCCCCTTTTCCATCTGTTTGATCTGCATCAATTATCGCGACAGTTTCGATTATTTGTAAATCAGCTTCGTTATCCCGTTGCTCATCATTATTATGAGACTCATCGGTTTGTTCTTCTTGCAATTAGCAACGTTAAACATGTATTACCAAATAACGGAAGTGAGCAAAGTGAGATTAAAACTTAACAACCAAACCACTGAAAATAAATATGCAAACCAATTTTTTTTTATTAACTAAAGAACGTAGAATATCACCTGAAAAATATAACTGTAAAAAAGAGAACTGACAAATTGCAAAAAAACCCCGGAAGTTGGTAAGAAAAGAATGAAAACCAAAGTTCATAACCATAAATGAAAAGAGGTAACCGAAGGCAAATTCTTACCATCGTGAAGCGAAAATAAACGAGGCTACAAACAAAGAATAAAGATTTATTTTAATTACATGAAACATATTAAGAATTTGAAATAATAAAAGTATCATTATATTTCCATGATAAAGTATTGCACTGAATAATAAAAATTGAGGGTAACATACCTAATACAAATGATATTGTCCCTACTGGGAAGCAAACCCGTACGGCCACAGCGCCTAGCCATGTTATACAAATTATGCTTCCTATTGAACTAACCGGGACAACCCCAGAAAAGGTTAATCGGATAACCCTGATAAACGTAATCATCACTGCATGACATGGAATCCGATTAATTAGTGATAACAGTACTGACTTAAGCTATTTTTGGCAAGCCAAACCTCACTTGGCCATCCCTGATATGCATATTTCACTATTTTACCAAATGCATGTAACGTTTCAGATAGACTTCGTTAAAGGGAACGCCGACAACACTGCTCTAAACGCTGTAAATCTTATGTGTGCTAACAAAGCAAGGCATTTCATATCTGGTCATCTTGGTATCCAGTCAGGGGTGGGACACAGAGGCCTTTGGACTGCCAATGCTCTTTGCCCCGAAACCACGAACGATCTCCAAAAGCTTTTCATTCACAAATTTACACATATCGTCAAAAATCGGTAAGTCTCTACTTTCAGCCCAATACCTTAATCGGCATGATTCAAGTTGTGCTTTTAAAGTTATTTCTAAGATTTTATGCACTACAGCCATTGGTTCAATTCGTGCTAGGTTCTTTGAGTGTAAACAAGTAGTGTATGGTTGTCAACAATCACATGGGGCTCGCCATGGGAAAAGGTATGTTCGGTGATATTTTTTGTCATTTTAATGTGTTACTAAATTATGAAAGAACTTAATCTACCGGTATTAATTATTTTCTTGGTGATTTGATGACGTGTTTTCACAGACTGACGTTAGCTGTCCGAAGACATATTTTCCCGCGCCCCAATTCTTGTTGGTGTACTTGATTTTAATATTTTGTTGATTTTACAGGAAAACGGAAGAGGGGATGTAGACGAACTATCAGTAAATTTCATCCAGGTTGAGTGTAATGATATATCTAGGCATATGGATTCTATTCCGCTGATTATACTAGTACCACATTTAGGTTACAGTCACGATGGTTCAAAAAGTGAGAGCTGTCCACAGGGATCTGCAGTATGTGGTATACAGACGAGAGTTGATGCGTTCCAGAAAAACAAGGACAACACCGGTCTCAACGAAATTAAACTTATGTGCTGTGATGACGATATGACATAGGCAATAAAGTACTGGAATGAGTCTTAACACATGTCACATCAAACTCACGTTTTGTGGTTTTTATTTGAAAACAATTTGTGACGCTGTTTACAGATCCTTTAAATTACCATGACAATAATATCTCTTAATTACTTTTTCTTATGTTTACAGTATTGTTTGTATCCTACTGATTTTTTTTTTAAAGAAAGAAGCTTTTTTCCACTAATCCTGTTCTGTAATTGTGAATGGGATTACTGTCAATCCCATTCTGTTATATATTCGACCGAATGAAAGTTTCATTTTTCATTATTGGAGGGAATTTAATATTACGTAATAAATACGTTTTTAACTGACATCATGATGAAAACGTTCATCAGGGTTATTCGCGCTTTTTTTAAGGGGGGGGGGGGGGGGGGTCGGGGTGTAACAGCTAGTACAATTGGAATTGGTCGCTCGGAAGCATTATTGGATTTGCGTTGCTAGAGGGTGTCACCGTTTGGTACGGGTTCGATTCCCGGTGTGGTAAAATTTACAGTAGCGCTATTTGTGCGGCGGCCGTTGAAACTTTCCCCGTACATATAACTTTTAGTCAGTACTGTTTTCAGTAAATAATCGGTTACCGATGTCATTCAATGATGATGACGTTCATCAGAGTTATACGCACAACATTTTTGGGGGGTAGTCTTAGCTAGCTCAATAGGTAACGTAATCGGATTTTCATGGCTAGACACTGTTGCCAAACCGTACGGGCTAGAGTGGGCAATATCAACTAAAACACAATTTGAGATGATAATGGAGACAGAAAGAAAATGACAAAAGAAATTCTGTGGTCTAAGAATCTGACCTATCTTCGAAACCAATTATCTAATAACGTAGAACTTTCTTAGATATTCAAGGGTTAGCTCAGAATTTAAATTTGTTTGAGGTTCAACAGAATTCGAAATATTTTTTTGTGTTGATGTATTATTCGGGGTTTTTTTGTCGGTAGACCCAGATTTATCAGTTTTTATGTTCCTTAATATTAGTTGTAAAAACTAACAAAACTTATTTAACATGTAAAGTTTGACATAAATGTTATGCATGATTAAGACATACGCAAAACGCATTTTTACATGTATGAAAACATGTTGGAAGTGACTTTTGAATCTGTCCATATATGATAAAGTAACAGTTTGGACAGGAGTAATTTTAGGGCGGACGAGGGGGCATAAAAAAGTTATACGAAAGAGGAAAGTTTAATGAAACAATCAGTTTCTTTTTGTGTTTTTTTTTGTTTATTGTTCCCTTGTTCATTAAAGTACACACAAAGAACATTTGGTTCGAACGTCTAATTAATTAGTAATGCTAAGGCCAGAGAAAAAAAATTAGATTCTCATCCAGATTTTGGGGAAAAAGGGGCGGGTGGACACCTTTTAATTTTTATTTTTTATTAACGAAAAACATAAGAACATAAGTAAAAACTAACATAAAACTTTGAGAAAATGGCATTTATAGTTACCAGAACCATTGGTGTAGAATATTCGTCCATCTTTTCAATTTTTTCCAAAAAATCGTGATAACAACTTGCAAAAGTAGCAGGCTGGTGCCTATTCTTGCTTGAAAAGCCATACCAGTCTTTAATAGTGACACTATCGTCTTCGGTAAGCTTTGAAATGATGAACATTTATTTAATTATTGTCGGCAATGTTGTCAGGATGGTCTTAAACCCGTTCTGTCCGGAACAGATTATGTTCCGATTTTTTTACCAATGAGTTATTTTGGGGCGGGTGGTTTTGGACACGGGCGGACGGGGATGAGAATCTAAAATTATTTTTTTTCTATTGCCTTATAAAACGTTCAAGTTGAACACATTTATAGCTTATGTGTTAAAAGGTCAAACTTTGCACTTCACGCACCATACAATCGACAATCTATCTAACAGGTTCACGTGACCGATAAAAACTTTAAACGTTGATATTTAAAGAAACTTGTAATTAAAAGATGTAAAACATGTAAAAACAAGGAAACGATGAATAATTTTTAATCTGTCCTTTGCACTAACAGTGATTTTTTTCCGAAAATTCCATAGCGTTTTTCGCTTTGCGCGTGGCGATTTTTCGCGGCAAAATATAAAAAACACGCTGACATCAATTAGCCACCATATTGGTTCATTTTCTTTGCAAGAATTATTAATCATATATTATATTTGCAATTAACTTTTACTCGATACTAGCAAATGAAATATATCTTTGAATTTTTATTAATATAAAAAATATCGTATCAGGAATTGCCATATTCAAAAGACACAGCCTCCCCACACAACCAAAAAGAAGAGATAAATAGAAAGCATGGTTTATAAAATGACCAGTTTCAATACAGACGTCACGAACAATTAACAAAAATGATAACCCTAGGCGTTACCGCCTTGGAACGGTCAATGGCATAACATGTCACCGGGGCTTTAAGCAAGGTTCAACAACCTCGCACTTGTCACAACAGTTTCTCTTATGAACTAATCAGTTAAAGTTGTCTTTGTGAAAAAATCTAACACACCCATCAACTCAACGAAAAAGCACACATAAACATGTAAAACATAATAAGGTAATCGCATTGTTAAGTAAAAAAAGGCGGGTACTCAATGACCTTACCCAGACCAGAGCGCATTGAGTTGAATCAGCACGAACAAGAACAAGAAAAAAAACCCTAAAAGATCAATCTGTTACTGTTATCCCTATCATCGTGATAGGGATAAAAGTAACAGATTGGGCTTTTAGGGGTTTTTTTTAGATTTCCTTATAAACCTTCATAAACTCTTAAATATGAAATTTGTTCTAATTAGGAAGGAACTTAATTTTTTTCTTGTTTGCTAAGTTTGTCTAAATCGTTTAAATTTATGCTTAAAATATATCACCTCAATAGTAACTGTTATTGTTATTCCAGAACTAATCTCACTTATCGGCATAAGTGAAACTTATTTTATTGATGGCACCGACGGGACTTGAGGTTTAGTAGCAGTACTTTATAATAAACTTTATTGATAAAAGTAATATCAATAGAAGAAAGTATACATTAAAATGAATGCGCTTTGCCAGTCACACTTTAAAGAGCACATTTTGTCAACTTCTCAAAAGTATTCAGTTTGAATTTATATCTAGTCTTAACAGAGATTCATCGACAAATATTCGCAGTTTAGATTAATTAAACAGTGCTAATGAACAACCGACACGAATTTTTGGACAAGCAATATAGGTTAACAAAACAACCATTAACCGCGCGGATATTTTTGTATTATCAATGAGGACATTCAAAGTTCAAAAGCTGTCATCACATGATTTCTCTAAAGATTAGATATAATCTTTGGCTCATTTGGATTAGATCAGGGTCAAGACTTGATAAGTTGCTCGACAAGGCAATGGTTGTCCATGTTGATTATGATGAGGGTATTGCGTTATTCAGTCGCCACTTCTATTTTTTACCCGAATTGAGTGCAAATTTTACCCTTTTTTTTTACATATTCCAGCTGTACGTTACAATAGCTTGAAAATGGCATAGCAGCCCTTCTAAATACATGTATTTCAATCTTACGTTTTGCTGAACATAGCTTTTTTGTGTGAAATCAAACTAAAGGGGCACGAATCCGAAAATGGAAGAAAGTCGATTGTGTGATGCGCAACTGACCATGCTAAAATAACTGAAAGAGTTGTTTTAGGAACAGCGTTTTGCAGATTCTTAAATTCGCGGTATTCAATTTTCTAAAACGTGCTAAAGTTTTTTTCTAATGTTCGTGGTATATCAACTAACCCAAGATATACAGTAAAATTAGCACACTACAAATATTTATAAATTCACTTAAGAAAATATGACATAACCAATTATTAGAACATTTAAACAGCTATGAACTGTTACCATTATTCTAATCAGACATGGTTAAAGGCCCTTGAAAGTAGATTGAAGTAACCTTAAAAAAGTAAGGCAAAAATACACTTCTGTTTCTTATGCACTTTAAATTAACGAATGCGAGAGGGCGAAATTTATTGGTTCATTTTTTAACATTTCTTGTGTTCAAGTAGATAGCAATGCTTACTGTGCATATTGAATCTACATTGCATTTCATAGATAGATATTATTTTTAATCCTCCAAAAGAAGAGCAGCATAAATAAAAACATACATGTAACAAAACAAGGAAACAATGCTACAATAGACAGAACGTTAATATACATGACGAAAACACAATAGACGAAATATTAACATATAATACTTAATTAACATATTGATTGATAAAGATATAAACATTTTAATAAACAAACAAACACAATATTTGCCACACTTAACGTTACTCTTTTAGGTGCGATAATAAAAGTCATTTATAGTTATAGCGAATAAAGTCGCGAAAACATATCGGACATAATTTGAGATGCCGAAATAAGGGAGTTTGGCAACTTACTTGTTTTGTGACTATTTCGTATTGTTGTAATAATCATTCTTACCTCTTTCGATTTACATTTATTTGGATGAAAATATGGGGCTCGTTGTATTAATAAATTAATACAAATTTTGAAGCGGGTGCTTAAAAACGAATGCGACGGGTCCTGAGAAACAGAAGATTAATTAGTTTTGGTCTGAGCTATCTTAGCTAATACTTCAATATAATCATTTGTTAACCAGTTAAGACACACACGTTATTGATACAGCATATAAACACATTTGTTGCAATAAATTCAAAATATGAACGGAAATAACGTTGGAATTGTTATTGTTCTTTTTTTGGCATCTTGGATGACCGAATCATGTACTGGTCAGGTAAATATCACGGACAAAACGAACTGCTCACTCGTTCCAATGGACCCCCATTCCATTTCTCGGATCAAGGAACTTATTACCGATAAAAACAGAATTATCAAGATTGAACTTGAAATCGAAGGTGAAACAGGACCGCTTGAGGAAAACGTTACTAATATTAATCAAATACTAAACTCAAACGAATGGTTTATTGTGACAGAAGAAGTGTCGGAAGTCTTGTTGCAGTTTCCAGCTGACTACTTAGAAAAATCATTATATACGTTTTCGTTTCATCAGGCATCCATCCAGATGTCAATGATCCAACAACCAGAGAACTGCTTTAGCGACTTTTCTTTGGAAGAAATACTGAACACGATTCGGTACCATTTTCTCCGGAACTTTACTTCAGGAAATCCAGATTACACAGAATTTCTGAAAATATGTAATCGTTTTATTAAAGTTTTGTCCGACAACGGAACCGGGGAAATAAAGTACATTTGCTGTGATGAAAAAACTAATGACTGCACTGTTTTGGTGCCAGGGATATGGAATAAAATGTTTAACATTTGTCTTCTATCTGTCAAGTATTTTTTGATGGCCGTATGTCCACTATTCATTCCTAGATCGCTTTCTAGAAAATTTAACACAACATTTAAATTTCGATTAGATGAAGCACATGATACTGAAGTCATCTTGAAAAAAATGGACGAAAACGAAACTGTCGATAACAAGCGGTATACAGAACTGCGTAAGGGCGGAAATTCCTTCAAAAAACTTAAGAGTTTTATCCAAGATTTACCAGCTGGGATACATAGTTTAAAGGTCAAGACAGTGTACATACCTGTTAATGAAGAAAGGGTGGTAACGGAGAACGTAAATCCAGTCAGTTTTACTCATTTTATTTTTAGAAACTTAGTCCTATGTAAAATCAGAGACAGACTCTCAGTTGACGAATGTTGTGATGCCGATGTTTTAATGCAATGCTGTTGTAAATGGTTAACACTTTTGAAAACGTTTATGTTTCTTTTAATGTTCTGTATCATTATTTCTCCATGGTCCGTCACCGTTCTTTTTTATATGATGGTAACTTTCCCCTACTACAAGTATTTAGAGGAGTTAGGTAATTTACACATTATAACAATAGTTAAAAATGTCCACGATCCTTCTTTTCTTTATCCTGATTTTGTTTGTGTCGCTCTGCTCTTTGTTTTATTTTGTCTCTTTAACATAAATGGAAAATTCAGAACATCTATCGATTTAGTACTTTCTTGTTGTCTTAACGAAAGGTATGACTTGATAAAAGAATTTTCGGAGCTTCTAGGGGTCATATTTATGCCAATTAAGCATTTACATTTAGATAATTTAGATAATTTATTTACCAATCCCTTTAAGTTACTAGGGATATCAATTATTTGGATTTTACTTTTGGCAGGATCTGTTATTGTTTTTTTTTTTAAAACAATCCCGGTACTTGTGGTAGCAGGAAATTCTATACGTATACTCGCCGACAAAGAAAATGGATATCGAGAGTACTTAATGTTGTTTCTGTTTTTTTGTCAAATGGGGTTATTGTGCTCTTCATTTGTTGTTGGTTTCATATCTTTTTACATTGACTGTATCTTTTATACGATTTTAGGAATTCTTATCAATTATGATGAAGTCTTTCAATACGTCTGCTTGATTATCCTGTTCTTAGGTTACACCTTTAACAGTTTTCATACTGTAAATATAGTGTATCGCAACTTCAGCCGACACATCTGCCAACTTTTACAAACGCGATTAAATTCGTATAGTTGGAGTGAAGATGAAACACACAATGACAGCAAAATAAACAAGAAAATATTAAACACTGCTCACATTGTGCCTCATTCAAAACAAGAAAATGGGTATTGCTATATTCATTCTAAAAAGGGTAGGCTCTTATGGGAAGTTAATCGGTTGATTGTCTTTACTGGAGAAACATCAACCTGTATATCTCGTCGTTTCTTTGATGAAATGAGACATATAAACTGTGCTGCCGCTCCTGGTTCTCTTTTCGCATTATATGTCAAATCGTTTCGAGACTTAATTTTCGTAATTGTCTTCTTTCTTTTTATAGTACTTGTTGTCTTTGCCCTCGGAAAAGCACATGATTTATCTGCCAGTGTTCAAACACTGTTAGCTGTTGGGGGTGGGGTCGTTCCTTTTCTTCTTCAAAAACTATTTAAGTCTCGAAATAAAGATGCATGGCCATTAAGTAATGATGTCTTGGAGAAGATGGTGATGTCTGGAATCGATTTATTCAAAGAAGAATGGGAACTAAATGATCTCAGTGTGAAAACACTCGCTGATGAACGTTCTGGGTACATAGACATTATTGCAAAAGAAATAGACAAGAAAATAAAAGTGTTCGCTCCTTTAAAGTCCCGCTTTAAAGAGAAATTTGAACATGTCGCGAATCCGGAAATAGAGATGAAAACCATTTCTTCGGAAAATCAAAGCACATCCTCCGAAAAGAATCTGGAAGCTAACCAAGAAATAAATCACACGGCGATTGAAAGCAATAACGATTCGCAGTTAGTTCACTTGAACGAGGCATATCAGGACACGTAGATTGAACAGAAAAGTAAATGACGGCTGCCGATCTAAATCTTACTTTTTTATGAAATGTATGCCCCTTCGTGTGCAGTAAAATATATTTCCATTACTGCCAATTAAACCTAGCCTGCAATATTTTTTATATTTGCCGTGTTCGGTGGCTTTTAAAGTTCTTTTTTATCTATTTCAAGTTCCTGCATTTCGCTTATGTAATATTTCAGCTTTTTTATTGAAACATTAATATCACAAAGTTTTATAAAGGATAAGGCGTTATGTTTTATTTAATTGCACAATCTTTGCTCATGCATCTCGTTGAGTGCTGCTAAAGGAGCCCAAAGCATCGCTTAATTTTCCGTACACAACTTAAAGGTTATGATGCAAACTTAATATGAAAAAGTTATTAGAAAGAAAATCTTGATTTTATATTTAATGCTTTTTCCATGCTATGACGGAATATACATAAACTCTCGATAAAAACCTGTTAACGAAAGCGTCAGATATTGTTTAAACATGTTGAATTTCATCGACACACTATATAAATCATAATTATAAACGTTCACAGTTTAATAGCATTCATTATATTATCAATATTAAAAATCAAATAATCACCAACGTTTTTAGATAATACATCTTTATCATTTCAAGTTATTAGTTAAAGAAAGAAATACTATTTATAGCCTTTATCCCATTTCTATGAAATTTTGAATGAATTCATTTTTTCCCTTAATTTAATCAATGTGATTTATAAAAAAAATGGTCGAGACAGTTTCTTACATTGGGAAAGCAAGAAGGAAATGATATTAAAATGACATAAGTACAGTGATTAAACGTATTAAAATCGTATTACATTTATAAAATTTTGGGTATGATAACCAGGATATTATGCCTGTTAAAATATCCATAATTTTCATGTTATTGCCATTTGACGGTGATCAAAGGCGGAAATATACTCTAGGTAGTTTGTTTGATATTTATAATTGTAATTCAACTTATATATATATATTTTATTTTCTCATTCAATGTTAGTTTTTCTCTCATTGGTGACAGTTATTTATTTAAATGGATTTTCTATGTGTTTGGTGACTTTCAAAGATCCATTTTCATCCTTTTAAATTATTAATAGTTAAGTGAACTTTTGGAACATTTGCATGAATTAAACCTGCCTTATGGGATTACACAGATAACAGTGTGACGTAGTTAATAGAATTGTACATTTGTGATTATGTATTTTGCTTATATAATAATTGTCCAATTAGTTAAAAATAAATGAATCATAATTATATTTTAACCTGAAGAAAGCTTTTGTTGTTTTGTAGTTACCGGTACTAAAACCTTCTCAGTTTGACTCCAATCCAGAAACTCCTGTCCTCTCTTGAAACTGTCAAGTTTAGAGGGCGAGACACGCACGCAAACCTGCATTCCGTTTCCGGTCCAGGGACCGGGTCCCTTCCCGAGAAACTGACGTGTAGCAGAACAGCTTCTTTGTGCAGAGGTTGTGCGGTGATCTTATTGGGAAAATACCATAAGAGCACTTGGTCCTATACAGAGTTACCAAACACGCATATATCTGAAGCCCGCTTTTGCCGACATTGCGGTCCATATACCCCTTCAAATTTTTACTCAGTTAAGATTCGCCCATTTATTCCTCGTTTATGGTAAACCCTTTTTTATGTAGACCATATTCCGCTGGTAATGGCATGGTATTAATCTAAAAATAACGCATTGAAGGTTCTGAGTTGACCGTCATACGCACACCATCGTTTGGGATGAATAAACAAAATGATTTTTTTTTTTTTTAAAGTTATTTTCTAGTTTTAGTGACGCTGATCTGACGTTTTGGCTTCTGTTAGAACTGGTTTTAAAAAAGAATATTAAGTACAATATTTTGATTGTAATGTAAACATAATGTTGTTTTTATTCAAATGATATAATCTGTGTATATTAGAGATACGATGTGTATATTAAAGATACGATGAGGTAAGTCATTAGGTGAGGTCAAATCAATTATTTCGGGGTTTACAAAACCTAAGTTTCAAAATGACGTTTAAAATCGGCAAACATAACATGCGTCTTTTCATTTATGATATTAGACAACTTTTAAAGATTTGTGTAATTTAAAACATATTTAAATTACAAAATATGATTGTTCTGATGATTGTAAAGATAATAAAGACTAGAGTAATGGAATAATGGAATGTTTCATGTTAACTTGGAGCTTGGATGTTACGCTTTATTCGAAAGTAGTTGAGCGAAGACTATACTTCGTTGGGATAAGAAGTGGCGGATATGACAATTTTAAAAAAGAGATACATTTTGAAAGGTAAGAGATTTCATGAAACCGTCATCAAGTCTGAAAATAAGTCTGAAAATGATCGAGTCTAACTGCGCATTTTGTGACCAGATGCCTAAGATACCATTAACACTTTATTTTATGATAGCAGTTCTTGTTTTTAAGAGAAGTTATTTAAGGTATTATACAGCTTGGGCATGTAAAACGCTAGAAAATAGGCCAGTTCTGCAAATACTGTAAAAGGTGAATAATATTTATGATATTTTTCCCATATTTTACTCTTATGCAACATTTTACTGGTTTAATATAAAGTACTTAAAAACATAACAACTTAAAGTTTCTTAGTGTCAAATTCCGTACCAGCCTATCCAAATTCAGCATTGTTTTTTACTTTAAAAGGACATTTAACTTGCTCTATATGCTCTACAAACCTGTTGGTCATCCTGTCCTACAGTTGGTATCGTACGTTCAAGATTTTTTAATGATGTCCCGTTTTTCTAAAATATTTTTATATTGTCAAATGAAACCTTATTAAAATACAAATACACATAAAAGAAAAAAAATAATATCAGAAACTTAATACCTCATAAACTCTGGCAGTTCCGTCCAATATGTTGGGACCCGGCATCACATTCCCACATTACAGCAGAATTTCTTCGTTTAAATTTCCATCAAGACTATACTGATCTCGGATCCCCCAGAAATTCAATAAAACATTACTTAAGTTATAATGTTCCAACAAAAGTGCTTCAACACAATACAAAACTGGTTCTTAAATAGATCATGGAATATCAACAGATTGCGGGATAATTCACCGTCATGCAGTTATACTTTTGTTTGGGAACGACCGAAATTGTACTGTGTATTAGTGTAAATATTGAGTTGTGCTCAACCCGGGGCTAGACGGCGTGGGCAGTAGTATCCATTTCCATTACTGCCCATGAACAATCTCAATCACACCGGGCCTGCAATATTTTCGTATTTTCGTGTTCGATGGCTTTAAAAATTACCTTTTCATCTATTTTTTGACAGTGATCACCTACAGAGCATGATGATGATCAAGACCTAGAAAACGTCTGCTTTTTCCCCGAGTTGCTTTTTAAACAAAGATATTGATTATCTGCATTTTAATAATAATAATAATAATAATAATAATAATAATAATAATAATAATAATAATAATAATATTATTATTATTATTATTATTATTATTATTATTATTATTATTATTATTATTATTATTATTATTATTATTATTATTATTATTAACAATACAATGTAATAATAATAATAATAGTAATAATTGTCGCGGTTCGAATCGAGTCACTATCTTGGGAGAAGCTGTTAGAGCGCGCTGGATAGCTCAGTCGGAAGAGCAATCGACCTGTAAGCGAAGGATCCCGGGTTCAAGTCCCGGTCTGGATGCACATTCTTTCCTACCCTGTGACATAATAATAATAATAATAATAATAATAATAATAATAATAATATTATTATTATTATTATTATTATTACTACTACTAAAAATAATAATACTTATAATAACAAGAGATGTTTGTAAAACATGTATGCCCCCCACCCTCCCAAATGCCAAATGGATAGTAGACGGCTGTTATTGATCGCTAAAATCTAGTAATTGGTGTAAGAAATTGTAATGAAGGTCTCCTTGACCTTTGACCTACTGACTGAAAATCGATAGGGGTCTTCTAAAGGTGATGACAAACTTCGCTACCGAATTTGAGGACTATAGGTGAAAACATTGTATAGTTATTGATCGGACAAGGTTTTAGTGTTGAAGGTCTTTGTGACCTAGACCTTTGACCTACTGACCTGAAAATCAATAGGGCTTATCTAATCATGACCAACCGCCGTATTAAATATAAAGACTCACGGTCAAAGCGTTGTCTAGTTATTGATCGGACAAGATGTGGTCTACGGACAGAATGACATGTGCAAAGCAATATACCCTTGATTCTTCGAAGAGGGACATAATAACTTATCGTATCGTATATCCGGCCGTCGGCAGAAGCTGTAAAGAAAGTTTTAAAAAAAAGATACGGACAACAATTGTGACGTCGAACAACTGCCTATCAGAGGCCTCTATTTATGGTAAGCAACAGTCATTTATTTATGGAAAAACTTAGAGTCAAAACATATATAGCGTTTCTATTAGTTAACTAGCAAGATAGACGATAGAACGTAGATCTTTTCTCCTCTGTATATTAGTAGTCTGACTCTACAGAGATTTCAGTATTTATAAGCGTTATGGCATATGAAATGTATAATGCACCCTGCTATGTTTAAATCACAGTCTAAACGCTTTTATCGATATGAAGCAAGTATTTGAAATGGGTTTGTTGTCAGAATGCCACGTATCCATTTACTTAAAGCCTGCGATATAAACAGTCTTTTTGTAATCAATTAAAGATAGGAGGACCATTATCAAGGTAGGTTTAATAAAATTCCTTGAGTTCCTATTTAAAAAAAACAACATTTTATAGAAATAACATGTTATTGAAAATGACCTTAAATATTTTCAATGAACATAACTTTTACATAATATTTTAAAAACAAAGATATCGGAAAGGAAATTAATGAAACTTTTCGCAAAAAGTGAAATATGCATGTCATTATTGGCCATATCCAGAAGACACAGCCTGCCACAAAGCCAAATTGTAGAAAGGAAAAGGGGGCGTTATAAAATGATCAACTTAAAAGTAGACACTGCAAACAATTAACGAAAATGTGAACCTTAGGAGTTTTATTGCCGACATCCTGATTTCATTCAATACAATTCAGCTACAGTTTAAAAGTACTACAACAAAAGGTATATATTGAGAACCCAACATTTGCTTGGTTATGCTATTAGCTTCTTACGTTTTGTATGTGAACAGCAATGCAACAATGTGGAGTACCCGGTAAGTGGATGGATTGTAGCTCATTCACAATGACAACTAGTTTTTTTTGTTCATAAGAGAACCTGTTAGAGGTCGGTGCACCCAAGAACCTGGTTGGTTTAACTAACCTTGGATAATTGTTTTGCCACTGACAATTCCAAGGCCGTTCCCTTCAGGTTCTCATTTTGGTTAACTGTTTGCGGTGTCTTTTTCGAAATTGAATGTTTTTATCCTTGCTCTCTTTTTCTCACTAATTTTGGCTGCTTTGGGAGGCTGTTTTGTCTGGATGTGTCAATTCCTTACATGCTTTTTCATTTTTTTTGTTCTAAAAAAGGTTTCTTCAAAAGATTAATACAGACCAGGAAAATTTACAGAAAGGTATATTATAATACTCCCGATGCGTTAAATGGTTTCGAATCAGTTACTGCAGGAATCCTTTCTGCCACGATATACCCGTTAAAAATATCTTGATAAAATTGCATTTTCTGCTAAGATTGTCATAAAAAATCTTCACTTCCGTGTGAATATAAAATACGATAGTTTATTGTCTAGATGCAGATTGTGTTAGTGCCCAAAGCTTCAATTTATTAAATAAGATATTGGCCCAAAAATTTTGAAATCTCTCGGTGATAATTCATCTGGAGCAATCTCTGGTATATTAACAACAACATTTAATATAGGGTATTCCCCGATGTCATTATAGAGGCTTGCATTTTTTTCTGTTCAAAAAGGTGGATGCAAACAGGACGCAAATAATTGTCGTCTGATATCTATCTTGCCTACTCTTTCTAGAATATTTGAACGCCATATTGCTTTACAATTACAATTGTTTTTTCTAAAATACCAAATGTACTTCATGTACATCTATCCGGCTTTAGAACCTCTCATTCGTGTCATACACCTCTTATCAGACTTGTTGATACTTGGTTAAAAGAGGTTGATGATGGTAATTTTGTTGGTGCTGTAGTTTTAGATCTAAGAAAGGCATTTGATTTAGTTGATCATATAAATATTGAAATATTAATACATGCCTTCATCATTTTTTAGAAAATGCTGTTAAACTGTTTAGATCTTATCTTAAAAACAGAACACAAATGGTTTAAGTTGGTTCTATTAAATCTAACATCCTACCCATTTTACTGGTATGTCTTAAGGCTCATCTTAAAATGGTGTTTCATGTACGGTTGTTGGTACAAGATAAAAACTGGAAGTCAGCCGCACTTCATCTCACATTATCAGGAAAATAAATTGAGAATATTATCAAGAAAAAATCGTCGCCACGCGCCGAAAACCAGGTTTTTATTTAATACTTATACTTTTGTGAAGAAAATACCTGATATGAAGAAACTGAACTTCTATTTTTAGCAACAGTGACATTTATCTTGATCACAGACTTCTGAGTAGAAATCCAGAGTTGCGTCTTGGTATCAGCTACCCAAAGAAAGTTTGGTGTTAATAGATCACAGCTAACCCAAGAAATAAGGAGAAACCTAAATTTCCATTTTTGGCAAAAATGACATAGACCTTTATCACAGACACCTGGGTATCAAGCCTAAGTAATGTGTTGATATAAGCTACCAACAAACCAAGTTTGGTGTCAATAGGCCAAAGAAAACTCAAGCTATTGAGCAGAAACTGAATTTCTATTTTTAGCTACAGTGACCTTGAGCTTTATCACAGGCGCCTGGGTAGAAATCTCAAGCTGCATCTAGATATTAGATACCAACACTAAGTTCGGGGAAAATATACCAAAGCAAACTCAAGTTATTGAGGGAAAACTGAATTTCTATTTTTAGCAACAGTGACCTTGACCTTGATCACAGATACCTGTGGCAACCCCAAGCTGTCTTTTGATATCAGCTACTCATATACTAAGTTTGGCATCTAGAGGTAAAAGCAAACTCAAGTTATTGAGGTTAAGCTGAATTTCTATATTTAGCAAGTGACATTGACCTTTATCACAGACACCTGGGTAGCAATCTCAAGCTGCCTGTTGATATAAGCTACCCACAAACCAAAGTAAGCGTCAACAGGCAATTTGGCATCAACAGATAACATTCACAAAATACTTAACAAAAAATCTAAGTCAAAAGGGGGCATAACTTTTGCAAAACACAGTCAGGGGTTATGAAACTTGACCTGATAATTGGTACTGTGATGTGAAACAATTATGTAAAGTTTCAAAGTTATACCTTGAATGGTAACTGAGAAAAACACAACTTTCATAAAAAAAACTTAATAAAATTTCTAAGTAAAAAAAGGGCATAATTTGTCAAAATACAGTCAGGGATTATGAAACTTGTCCTGATAATTGGGTTGAGATGTCAGACATCTATGTTAAGTTTCAAAGTTGTACCTTAAACGGTTACTGAGAAAAACACAAATTTCACAAAAAAAACACTTTACTTACAAAATTTCTAAGTGAAAAAGGGGCATAACTTTGTCAAAATACAGTCAGGGATTTTGAAAATTGTCCTGATAATTGGTATTGATATGTCAGACAACTATGTTAAGTTTCAAAATTGTACCTTGAACGGTTACTGAGAAAAACACAACTTTCACAAAAAACTTTACAAAATGTTGACGCCCACCCGCCCGCCCGCCCGCCCAACGACATACCCCAATCTAATAACCAGGATTTTTCTAAAGAAAACCTGGTTAAAAACCAAACGGTATTGGGGATTTACATAGAAAATAATATGTATTGGAAAACTTAGACAAAGTCTCTTTGAAACTTAACTATAAAATTGCTTTTTTAGAAGAATTTTATATTATGTTACAAAAGACAAACTTATTAAGTAAGCATTTTACGTTATGAGCACTTTTGGTTATTGTTGTACTGTCTGGGGCAAATGAAACCAGTCTGGGATAAAATATTAAATATTCAGAAAAGAGCTGCTCGTATTATTTTATGCAAATCTTACAGAACACCGGCATCCTCTCTTTTTCAAATAACAGAAGGGTGGGTTTCAAAATAATGAAGACATTCCTTCTTTTTCATATAATTTGAAAGCTATAGGACATAAGAATAAAATTTTACATTCAAAAGTTGTGTTTTGGTGTTGCTAAATTTATTGCAAAGTTTCATCTTGATTGTGTTGTTGGTTCAAAAGTTATAGCTAAAAAACAGGCCAAAAATGTCCCGAGTGTAACACTTTTAGCGTGACATTTATTTTTTTATGTTTTTTTCTTGTTGAATATTTCGTTCACTTTTGGTCTTAGTAGTTCAAGTTGATTTCATATTGAAATGTTAAACTGTTACCTTGAATATTCAGTGTATTTTGTACAAATATTATAATCATAAGTCATAATTTAATGTCATTTTATAAGAGCACCTGTACAGAAAAATGTTTTTTAAAAAACGGTAAAGTTTAATTTAAGCTGGTGCTGCACGTAAACAGATGCTTAAACAGTAAATAAAGTTTTATAATAAGATAAATACATGTGTCTACTTTATACTAGAAAATATGGTTTTAATAAAAACTTATCGTTCAAAAGAATATCCTTATATAACTGTAACTGGTTGGAAATGTCCCGAGTGTAACATTTTGTCTTTTCATATAAATGAAAAACACATTCTTTGCAAACAATGAGGTTTTCTTGTATTTGTCAAACTCACAGATTATAAGTAGTAAAACAGAAACAAAAATTGTCATGTAGAACAGCTATTATTTTGTCTACATGATCAAATGTGTTGTCCCAAGTGTAACACCTGTTTCACCTAGTTTAAATCAGACATGTTACTTAGTAAATAACTGTTTTGAGCCATTTTCATTTACGGTTTTATTACAAGTATGAATTGTATAAATACTTTAATATCTGATACAGTGGAATGGAACATGTTTTTGTTTGTAAAATCAATTAATATTCGAGAAAACAGCATCATTCAGATATGAAAAGAGGTATCTTTCAATATTTTGAGGATAACTAAGAAGCTCCAACTTGAATTCATTTATGACAGTTTCGAAAATGAAAGTAGGGCAAATTTTACTTATCTTAATGATATTTTATCTAAATCATCTTACCTTCAAATGTAATAGTATAAAATGTTACACTCGGGACACAAAAATATTAATTTTGCATTAAATGTACAAATATGATTCAATTCACAGGCACTAAAGACAGAAACATTTACATTTATAAAATGTCACAATCTGTGTAACAGCACAGTAAAGTTGAAAGTTTACACCAAATTCAGTAGCACTAAAACAAAATTTTGAATGTAAAATTTTATTATGGCGGCATATAGGCTTAGCTTTCACATTATATGAAAAGAAGGAAGTTATATATGCACCTATCCATAACCTCTACCCTTTCACTATAAAATAGAATCTGTCTTTTCTTTTTTGTCTTTCCAAACACAAAACGATAGAAATATTTTAGGATCAGGGGTACCCCTCCCCATTTTTGTTGTTGTTGTTGATAAGTTTGATGACGCTGTAGCACAATGTACAAAAAGATAATATGTGACACATACTTTGATAATAATTGTCAGGTGGTTAAGGGGGACAGGGTCACAAAGGGGTTCTAGGTGGGTACTTACAAAAAAAAACACACATGCAAACTTAATTTTTTATTTTATTCAAACCAACAAACTATTTTGGTTGTTTGGGGAGGATGAGCGATAATTTATGGTATTCAGACATTTATTCACCGTCCCTCCATGCTCTCTTAAACCGATTTTTTTATATTTTAAAATATTTCTTTCAAAAATTCAATTAAACTTTTAGATAATGGGATTGGAAACTATCCGAGTTACCCTTCCTTTCCCTAAATTTTTAACTATTATTTTCTTTTATTTTTTAAGGCTAAAGCAACAGTTATAAAACAACATACCACACACATACTTTTATAGGAAGTATCGAGGGGTGTAGAAATCACAAGCATTGAAATTAAACAAGCCCCATATTTAGACTAAAAATCCCAGTAGTGTATTGAGCAATTTGTTGTTTCAGTTACATCACACAATGCACACCTGTCTTTAGGAGGGCCAGTACAAAAAGAGGTGTGTGCCAGTTTGTTTGAATGAAACAGAACATACACATAGTACAGTATTTCTTATAAATCCAACTGTGAATGGATCAAACTGACTACACATTTTTCATTATAAAGTAAATTTTGTTCATATTCATGCTCGTTGTTTAAATTTATTAGAATTGTTGAATAACAATTTTCATTTTAATAGTATAATGAATGTGTCCCAAGTGTAACAATTTCTGTGGCTATAATAATAAATCATATTTTATAAAACATCTGTTTAAACATGTTCTAAATAGTTTGTATGTTATGTACATTTTGTTCCAATACAGAAATAGCAAAACACAGTCCTACATAATTTTTGTGTGACATATGTTCAATTTAAAACATTGCAGTTTCATTTATTATTATTTATGTAAAGTTTTTTGCAAATTTATTATCTATAATATATCCAAAATATTCCATAAAAGCAAAAATTATTTGTTTCGTGGTATCACACTTATAAATGTTATTGCGAAAATTTTCTCATTAGCATTACGTAACAGAATAAATAAATGGTGCGAACAGTCGAATAAATTTGCTAATGAACAATTTGGTTTCAGGGATAATCACAGTACCACAGACTGTATATTCATTCTACATTCTATTATACAAAATGCATTAGCAAACAATAAGAAAGTGTACTGTGCTTTTATTGACTATGAAAAAGCATTTGACACTATTAAACATGATGCACTATGGGTAAAACTTGTACAATCAGGTATGAGTTGCAAAATTTTAAAAATGATTAAAGCAATATATCTAAATGTTAAATATTGTGTTAAAGATGCTGCAAATATGTGCTTTTCAGATTTCTTTGATGTATCATTGGGCCTAAAACAAGGTGAACCGCTATCTCCTTTGCTGTTTATTTTGTTTATCAATGATATAAAAGATTGTATTGATGTTAATAACTTAACTGAAGGTGACCTGAATTATTTATCTGTGTATATGTTACTTTTTGCTGATGACATTGCTTTATTTTCAACTGATAAAGTTAGTCTGCAGAGACAACTTGATAGCATAGCTGAATATTCTAATAAATGGGGTTTAAAAATAAATGTCAACAAAACAAAAATTTGCATTTTTGAAAAACGGAAGACTGTTTCTGATTTTCAATGGTATATATACAACACAAGAATCGAAATAGTTGACAATTTTTGCTATTTGGGTGTCGTATTTAAACACACAGGAAATTTAAAAGATGCAGTAAAAACTCTTCATGAACAAGCTCTGAAAGCATATAACAATTTATTATCCGTTTTTAATAGAGTAAAAATTGATATCAAAACTAAACTGTCAATGTTTGATACACTAGTTGTACCAATACTTCTTTATGGTTCAGAAATATGGGGTGTCTATAATTATAAGGAAATTGACAAGCTTCATTTGAGATTTTGTAAATATATCCTAGGAGTAAGACCTCAAACATCTAACGTAGCGGTATTTGGCGAACTTGGTAGAAAACCTTTATCTGTGATTGCAAAAGAACGTGCACTTAAATATTGGTTAAAAATCATGCATAATAATGACTCATTGATCAATAAAACTTTTCTAAAACAAAAATCAGTCCTAAGACAAGGATCCTGGGCTTTCAATATAAAATCAACTTTTGACCGATTAGGGCTAGGATTTATTTGGCAAAACTTCGACGCGAACAATAGAAATTATTCTGTATTAATTAAACAACGGCTTCATGATCAATATTTTCAGAGCTGGAGTGAAGAATTATCAAATCAACCTAAAATGGAATATTACAGAAAATATAAGATTGAATTTAAATTTGAAAACTATTTGTATCTCGTGAATAATGATAAAATTAGAAAAGAAATGTCACGTTTTAGATTAAGTTCACATAGTCTTGAAATTGAACAAGGGAGGTTATTAGGAATTGATAGAGAAAATAGATATTGTAAACTTTGCACTCTAAATGTCATTGAATCGGAGTTTCATTTCTTGCTTTGCTGTCCGGCCTATAGTAACATACGAAGACAATACTTTGAAAATCAATCCTGGCCAACAATTCAAAAATTTATTAATATTTTGTCTTGCACAAATCCACGTAAAATCAGAAATACAGCTAAATTTATTTATAATGCTATGAACATAAGAAAGGAAAAACTAAAAACTTGACCTGCTTCGTAAATAATTATTCATGTCATCTTAAAACAATTTTTTCTGCCTTTGTGTCTATTTCATGATTTGTTTGTTGTTTTTTGTTTGCTTATTTGTCGTTTTGCTTTGTAAAATTGTAATTGTTTTTCACATTACATGTGTATATGCTTGTGAAAAGTCTTGGCCATATGTATTTTGTTATTGTTAATGGCCATAGGCAACATAATGTTTGCCGATTTGCCAATAAACTGGAAACTGGAAACTGTATTTCATAAGGCAAACATGGAATATATTTTATTACCATGTTATAAATGTCTTTATAGTAAACATAAATAAATATGTCCCGAGTGTAACAGTAACAGTGAAAAATATATCAGTTTTTATGGCCTTAACAAGTCACCTAAAATCGCTTTAAAACTTTAAAAAAAATTGGTATAGTTTCTCATAAACATCTATATTTTTATAACAAATTGGTTTTGGACATGCAACTGTACTAACATTAACATAATAAAAACTTGTTGAGGTACAGTTTGCAAAAATAAAGCCAAAAACATACAGAATATGTATTTTTTCCTCAAAAAACTTTAGTAAGATAAAAATTCTTGTTTTAAAAAGTATTTATTATTTGTATATGTTAAAACAATTCACAAATATTTGTTACAAACCTCTTAGTTTAGTAAATATGAGAGTGAAAAGTTAAAAGCTTGTTTCAGAAAAGTTTGAATGCATTGGAACAAAATGTTTAAAAGTCAAAAAAATCTGTATTCTGATACTTTAACCCTTGTTGATTTTTCAAAATTCAATATATTATTTATCTATTTCAAATGAAATTTTGAACAAATATATAATTCTAAATTTTACCCCCTTTGTCACGCTTTGTCTTCATTATTTTGAAACCCACCCACAAGTGGCTTCCTTTTCAAGACAGTGGCTTTCCTTTTCCTTGTAAATATCACGCGGCACTTTTGGTTTTCAAATCCATAAACAATCAAACACCTAGCTATGTATCAAATTTATTAAAATTCTCTTAAAATGATAAATACAATTTTCGCTCTTCGACATGGAAAAATCTCTCACAAGTAATTTGCATTCCAATGGGTACTAATTGTGCACCGCTTGTTGCTGATCTGTTTTTATACTGTTATGAAAGAGACTTTAAGATATCTCTTTCTACCGAACATCAAGATGACATTATTGCAGCTTTTAATAACACCTCAATATACCTTGATGATTTATTAAATATAGATAATAACTATTTTCCATCACTGGTTAATAAGATTTATCCTAAAGAACTACAGCTTAATAAAGCGAACACTTCAGAAAAGCAAGCAAACTTTCTTGATCTAAATCTGTCTATTGAAAATGATTACGTCACTAGTAAAATATAAGATAAAAGAGATGATTTTAATTTTAATATGGTAAATTTTCCGTTTGTAGACGGCGATGTTCCTCGTGCAACATCTTACAGGGTATGTATCTCACAGCTTGTTCGCTTTTCAAGAGCATGCAAGGATGTAAATGATTTCAATGAACGTAATCTGTGCATTACAGACAAACTTTTAAAACAGGGTTATCGGTATCACAAATAAAGGAAAACCTTTTGCAAGGTTTTTCGCCGATACCAAGATCTCATTCATAAATATAAATGCAGTTAAAAATCACTATTGCAACATCCGGTATTTCACAGCTTAAGAAGATAAAAGGCAATGTTAAGTTGTCTCGGTTATTTATTTCTTTTATAAATTTACCGATGGTTTTTACGAATAACCGGGAGAAATTAACATTATAAGTTACCCAATAACCAAGTTTGGTGTCAATAGGTCAAAGTTAACTCAAGTTATTGAGCGGAAACCAAAAGTTGGCGGCTGCCCGCCCGCCCGCCCGCCGACTTCAGCATAACAATAACCAGTTTTCGTTGAAAACCTGGTTAATGGGTACTAATTGGGCCACAATATGTATCGCGGTATATTGTTTGGATCTTAAACATGCATTCAAAGTTCACCATCGGTTCATGAAAATTAAGTAACTATGTGTGAGTTTGTAGAACAGCTGGCACAGCTTTTTTCCGAACAAATTGGCGTTTAAGTGACAAGATTTTTATAGCTTTAAGATTACATGACCCAGAGTTGGCTGAACTTCCCGCTTTATTTTAAGAGAAACAGTTTCCTCCACAGAGGGTCCGCATTCCACCTTTTTACTTGCAAACATTGTATTGGTCTTCGAAATTGAGGTTAATTTTCAAGTTACGTCCAAGCATTTTACCATCATTTTACACGGAAAAAAACAGCTAAATTTTCTTATATTTTAATATAATAGTCTTTGTGCTTCCAAACTGGATCCTTTTCCGTTTCGCTCGACGTGTCTTCCAGTTTGCGACGATACGGTAAATTTGGAAAAAAAGTTATTGCTGAACTATTCCGAGATCGGATACATTCGCTGTTATAATAATCGACATTTAAACGTATGACAAGCAAATCTTAGGAAACAATGATAAAAGAACGAGAAAACAATGGGCGGAACTAAACAGAATAGAATTCGGACAGGAGACGTTAAAATACCAATCCTGCATAACACAGAGAACGCCAAAGGCAAAAATTAAAACCATGAAGAATATTCTACAGGTGATTGAACAATATCTAAATCTATATAGGCTGGGATATTGAAACCACCCATCTTAAAACTGAAATATTAAAAAATAATTTTAGAAGTACTGTTAACATTGTTAAGTATCGTGCTCAAGGTCTTCAAAGTACGTACCTAATAAGAAAACTACCATTTATTTCAACTTCTAGCTCCCTTATTTCCACAAAACATTTAAATTTTCCATGCACGTTGTTCTGAAAGTATTTAGTAGATCTAGCCGATCTAGTAAAAGACTTAGGAGAAAACTTAACTGTTTACTTGACATAATACTTACGTAAGAAACATTTTATCTACCAAACAGCTAAGTTATTAAGTGACGAAAATAACTTTTTCTCTTCGCAACTCGAAGAACTCTAGACATGTGGAATTTCCTGCTGATTGTGTCAGCAAAACATCCACTTGGAAAGTACAATAAATCTGTCGTTACCAACAACGACATTCTGATTTTATCAGATGTTATCACATTACAAAATTAAATATATAAAAAATTATATTTCTAAGTATATAATTGAATAATGGTCAGGAACGGCTCCAGACCCCACCCCCGTTCGAGAGGCTGTTTTTCCTACAATACGGCGGGTTCCAGCCTGACAGCTATTTGGTTCAATGCAACAGTGTCTGATCTAACAGTAAATGTCAAAAAGGTATCACCAATAGCTCAAAATATGCGTAATATTCAACAGAAAACGGCCTTCGAAATGCAGGTTATTTTTTCATAGATTCTTCACCCCAGTGCGACTTCCGAAAATCTCCGACGCTTTTGTTCGGAGCGTTCAGATTGGTAGAACAATTGACGTAGTCCGGGAAATACTTTGCACACAAATTGTTCGACCAATCAGAACGCTTCTAACAAAAGCGTCGTGGATTTCCGGAAGTCGTACTGCGGAGAAGAATCTATGAAAGAAAAATTAACCTGCATTTCGGAGACCGTTTCCAGCTGACTACATAGAAAAGTCATTATATACATTTTCGTTCCATCAGGCATCCCTTCAGATGTCAGTGATCCAACAACCAGAGAATTGCTTTAGCGACTTTTCTTTGAAAGAAATACTGAACACGATTCGGTACCATTTTTTCCGGAACTTTACTTTAGGAAATGAAGAATCCACAGAATTTCTGACAATATGTAACCGTTTTATTAAAGTTTCGGCCGACAACGGAACCGGGGTAATAAAGTACATGTATGTGTTGTGATGAAAACAACATAGACTGTGCTATTTTATTACCAGGCCAGGAATATGGAATAAAATATTCAACATCTGTCATCTGTTTAGCAAGTACTTCTTGATGGCTTTATTACCGCTATTAATTCATAAGAAGCTTTACAGGAAATTTAAAACAACAATTAGTTGTCGATAAGATGAGGTATATGATTCTACTCTCGGCTTGAAGAAAATGAATGCAAATGGAAGTGTTTCTCAAAGACAATATAAAGTGGAAATTATTGGGGACGAAAATTCTTTCAATAAACTCAAAAAGTGTATTCGAAATTTGCCAGAGGGAAACCATAGTTTAACGATCAATTCTGTATATTTAACAGTTCATGAAGAAAGTGTTTTAAAGGAGAATGAACAACCAGTCAGCTTTACAATTTTTAACCAGCGAAGCTGGTTTTACTAATCACAATTCTGAAATCGGTATCAAACCAACTGGCAAACGGCGATTTACGCATTTCAGAGAAATCAGAGTAAGTAAAGTAGGATAAAACCTGTGCGGTGCATCAATAGTCAAATTCATCTTTACGACAGTTTGATTAAATGTAAAGTCGGTGCGGTTCATATTTCTAGGACTTGATCGGTGCGGTGCAACAATGGTCAAACATTGTCCGTGTCCGCGATTTTCACAATGAAGGAAACAATTATATATTTCTTATTTCAAAAAACTGCATAAACTTTCCCATCGATGGGGTCTCACTTTTTATATCATTTTTCGTGTTCATTATGTCTTTGGGATGTCAGTACACAGATTTCACTATTATAAATTTTTGCTTAAAACCCTTTACTCAATATATACGCCTTTCATCACATAGGTTAACAGTTCAGGCACCATAGTGCCATCTGATCTGGATCTAAAATTTGTGATTACTGGTCAGAAAAAAATGATCATAAAAGCGAACAATTTAAATCCTAATCAGATCGCACAGATGTGCCAGCTGATATGGATCTAAACTGTTCGCACAAGCTATGAAGGTATATCTATGGAGTAAAGGGTTAACAGAAGCCTTCATCCAGATAAAACATGGAAACCCTTATTTCCACTATCATTTAGACAAGAGGAAGTTCTTTGCGAGTGAACCAAGTTTTTTTGCTTTTTCGTAAATGGATACATGTATGAGAATCAAGGCACTGGTTATTCTCAATAAGCAAAATCGCTTCGCTGGTTTTCTGTACTTTCAGTACTTTGATTTTTATTCGGAACTTAGTTCTGTGTAAAATGTTTAAAGAAAAATGGAAAACGGACGGAAATGATAACCGTAGTTAGTGTTATCTAATATGTAAATATTTAACATATCAGAATCTGATGACAACTTTGTTTCTTTTAATGTTCTGTATCTTAATTTTTCCATTGTGGGTCACTGTTATTTTTTACATGTTAGTAAATTTGCCGCACTACAAATATTTAAAGGAGTTAGGTTCTTTTCTTAATATAGTCATAGTTGAAGATGTCCCCGGTCCTTCTTCTCTTAACGCTGATTATGCCTGTATCGCATTGTTTTTCGTTCTATTTTTTCTTTTTTACAAGAATAGAAAATGCAGAGCATCTATTAATTAAGTACTTAATAATTGTCTTGAAGAAAAGTATACATTTACAGAGGCACTTTCGAAACTTCTATACAAGAGTGTTACGGAAATAATAGTACCATTAACTTTTTTTAATGGAGCTTTTACTACTCCCTTTTGTCATCCCAATCTGGCTTGTATATGTGGCATTGTATGTTGTTGAGTTTTTGTTTAAAACAATCCCGATACTTATGATACTGAACAATGCTTTGGATTTCCATGGCCTAAAAACAGATGCTTTAATGTTAGTTATGTTTTATTGTGAAATGGAATTGTTGTGTTTAAATTGTTGCTGGTTTCATTTCCTTTTACATTGACTGTGTCTATTATACGGTTTTTGGAATTCTTATAAATTATGATGAAGTCTTCCAGTATGTTTGCCTGATTATGTTGTTCGCTGGTTACGCCTTCAACAGTTTCCATAGTGTAAGTACGGCGTATCTTAACTTCAGCCGAAACCTCTGCAAACTACTACAAACTCGGTTAAATTCATGTAAATTCAGTGAAAATGAAACACAAATAGAAGGAAATAATAAATCAAAAACATATTTAAGCGAAAGATACAACGAGACTATGCTTAACACTGCGCACATTGTGCCTCATTCTCGCATCAGAAAAGAAAACAAGAATTCCATATTTAATGTGGAGCAGGGGTGCCTTAAATGGGATGTCGGTGGTTTAATCGTTTTTATTTCAGATACATCGACTTACATCTCTCGTTGTTTCTTTGATAAAATGAGTACGATTAACCACACTGCCGCTCCTGGTTCACTTTCCGCCTTATATATGTTCAAACTTTGTTAGCTGTTGGAGGTGGGATCGTCCCTTTCGTTCTGCAGAAAGTAGTTAAGTCTCGAAATAAAGATGTTTGGCCATTGAGTAATGATGTCTGGGAGGAGATGCTGAATTCTAAAATTGATGAGTTTGTAACATCCTGGAAACCTAATGATCTCGAATTGACAAAACTCGATGATAAACTTCTTAATGACATAGAAATATTTGCAGACGAAACAAATAGGAATATTCAATTGTTTGATGCCAATCGATATAGATCAGAAACTGTAGAACAAAACATTGCGGTAAAAACAGAAAGTGCTGCGCATCAGACAAAGAATATAAAGAACATGCTTTCGGAAATTTCATGCACGCCTCCTGAAATGAATCAAGAATCAGTTGAAATCAATATTCATGAAGAAAACGTGGATGTATCTCTTGAAAGCAACCTAACTTCGAACGAGAACCAGGGTTGGCACCAATCGACCACCCCTGGTTTAAACCAGCGGTTTTAACCGGTTAAAACCGCCCCGGTCAATACTCCCCAAATGGTCAATAGTGGTCGATACTGGTCAATTGAACATTTTTTCAAGACTTTTAATAAAGAATGGAAGAAAACTATAATTGTATTTCTATTATTTCTAATTACTTAGTTACTTTAGTACTAACTACACTTAAACATGCTTTGCACTTAAAAATTGTCTTATTTACCTCATTAATGAGATGATAAAATCCCCAAACATGTTTTTTTTGGATTTATTCTGGTTTGTTTTTAGACAAAGTAAGAATTTTTTAATTTCAGTGCTTTATCAACTAACTGTCAACAGAGAAAGATTCAGTTACTTGAAAAATCTTTATTTCAAGCAGAGGCAATTTGCACCACCAGTAGGTGTATGGCAATGGATAGTCAGGAAATGTTGTGTCAGTGTCACACTTTTATTGTTTATTGAACTTAAGAACATGTCAATTAAGATGCTTATTTAATGTGTTTCTTTAAGGATTATCCAATAACCATAAAGTAGGTGTTATACACTTGCTTATTAACACTTATTTATGACACTGGATTGTCAGGAGACTGAGGGGTAATAAACTGCACTTCTATTGACCCCACAGATCTTTGCACAAGTAAACAACAAAGTCATACTGTTTCATATAAAGTATATATTTTATTGATCACTTGGGCAAAGCTTACAGAATGTTCTTCACAGCATCTAATACATAAATTACATAAAATGTAACATACATTTTATAACTTGAAACTTTTAACATTCTAGATTACATTCAAAAGATCTTTCCCAATCAAATGAAAATTTTTTCCACCTACTTCTCTCGCTTAACCGGCAGAAAATACATTTCTGTTGTTAATTGAATATCGGAACATTCCAATAAAGATGTTTTCATTTAAGAATTATATAATATTAAACTATAAATGTAGTATCATTTAGGCCCTTAAAGGGCTATTGTAAGGGCCTAAAGGATTTTAAATGATTCTAAGAACATTTTGGACATTTTTGCTGTGAATAAAATTGAATTGACCAGTAATGACCAGTATTGACCAGTAATGACAACTATTGACCAGTAATGACCATTATTGACCAGTATTGACCACCGGCCCGGTCAATACTCAATCGACTGGTCAATAAGCCAACCCTGACGAGAACATATCTGTTAAAGATAATTACGCTTCGCAGCAGGATATAAAGTTAGGAGGCCTAAATGCGGCATATCAGGCAATGGAAAAGGTAGATGATATCTCGGCTCTATAGTTATTCCGGTTTTTTGAACCGTATCACTTGTAAAAGTTTATGCAACTCCTTAAAGGAAAAAAGCCATATCCATGTATTGCAATATTTGAAGTTTTACTTGAAAGAACATAATTCACAACGATTGTTCAACAGCCAATGACGGTTTAGGCTTTTTTTTAAATAAATCTTTGCACGGTTATCTAGTTCACCAACTAACTCTTCAAATGTATTTTAAAGGTATCCAGCAGATAGCTTAAGATTCCGTATAAAATTTACAAATATGGTGCAATTTAAATATGGAACAGTCGTAAATTGTAGAGTGTTTTACTTCAACATTTAGGTGTTTTTCTATGCAATTGTGGAGTATAAATACATTTGTTATAAAGATTTTTTTTCGCGACGTTATCCCTTGCGACCTTGATCTTCAAGGTATCTCTTTCATATCAAGCAAGTATAATATAAAGTTTTGTTGTCACAAACATGCAAGCTATTATCAATTTACTGATGATATTTACCATAATACGATATCATAATTAATCATTTGACTTAATTCAATCAATATACTAAACTTCTTAAACATTTTGGGGAAATATTTGGAGACGAAGTTTTATCTATGGACGAACAAGTAGGAAGTGAAACTTGTATAAGATCTCAACATGTTATGGGAACACATTTTAAGCCTTTTAGTGGTCACCGTCTATTTGTTTTATATTAAAGTTTGGGTAGATGCTTTGCGAGTTAAAATATCTGAACTTTTTTAAGGCGATCATTTTTCCACGGTGGCATCTACCCTTGTTAAATTTGTTTAATGTTTGTTATTAGCTTTTAACTTTTCGATTACGCTTTGCTTTCAGTGTAGGTCTTAAATTGTACTCGTAGGGGGCTGTCGTTTGCCATTTACATTTGCATTATCATATTGTGTATGTTTTGTCAGTTAAAGTACGCTCTTGTTAATACGCCCACTTTTTTATACTTGGTTCCTTTTTAAAACCCACCCGTTGTTTTAATACTAACTTTCATCATATATTACTCAAAGTTTGCATAGCAACAAGAATATTTTCTAGATATCTTATTCTGTTTGACACTTCTTATTTTTATTTCTTTTTATGCACATGATTAGTGATTTATAAAACAGTATAGGCACATGTTTTAACAAGGTGTATGTGTTTTGGGGTTAATTTAGAATTCGGAAAAAGAGTGATTTTAAAGATGGGTATTTAGATAATTTAAAAAAAATTGAAAATTTGTAATCAAGTTTAAATTTTATGAATGAGTTAAACTTACCAGTCATATTATTTATATATAGGATTTACTTCCCTTGTTTACAGTCAGACTCGCATAGGCGCATGCGTGTAATGCTTGAATAAGAAAATCAAGCGTCTCGGTGATATCACCGCGCATGTGCCAGATCAGTTTTACTGACCAAGTGAAAACAGTAATTTATGACAAAAATTACCGTGGGGTGGAGGTGGGTAACTAGTATGACTGGTAAGTTTAACTCATTCATAAAATTTTAACTTGATTACAAATTTTTCAATTTTATTTCATTCGTTAAACTTACCAGTCATATTTATTTACATATATGATAGATTTCAAAGCAATGTACTCACCTCAAAAAGGTGGTGTCTGGTAATTTTTGGGGTAATTATGGTAATCCTCTTTGGTACCGGTATCAACAAAGTCCATTGTGTGTAGTAAAAAACCATTTGACCCACACTGTAGATAACACTACAAAAACCACTATATACATTTATGTTCACTAGCTGTGAACATTAATAAGAAAACATTCAGTCCCGCGACTCGCTAAAAGTTCCTCTTTACACTTTATCAATTCTTTTTAAAAGTTCATCTCCAAACACATGAAGTTTCATTAACATCCCGAATTTACACTTTTTCAATTTTATTTAAAGTTCATTCAAAACACATGAAGTTCTATTAACATCCCGAAGATAAAAACGGGTAAACGTTGACTCTCTGCGTCAATTATTTTAAAGTTCATTTCAAAACACATGAAGTCCTATTTACATCCCGAAGATAAAAACGGGTAAACGTTGACTCTCTGCTCCAATCTGCTGAGGCTAAGATGGATTCCAATGAGGCTCCTTTAAACAGAGCCATTGACGGGCCAAGAGCTCTAGTACTGTGAGCCTTAACCTTCAAATTTTTGTCCTGAAGAGTTAATTTTAAAGTCTGCACAATCCAAATTGATATTGTCTGTGAACTAACTGGTTTATGAGGTTCGTTTAACCCAAGAAAAAGATGTGTTTCATCTTCACCAGTTCCTGACTTCCTGAATTTTTCAGTTGCTTTTAAGTAGTAATACAAAGATCTTTTGGGATCTAGCTTCTTGTTTTCTGGAAAAGCCGGAATAAAAATTGTCGCCCCAAAATGTGAAGGTCTGTCTTGTTTGGCTAAACCATGACGAATGAATGTAATACCTTTTTGTTGAATATTAATGGAGCCTTCTCCTAACCTCAGGGACTGTAGGTCACTGCATCTCCTGAAAGAAGTAATGGCAATTAAAAACACTGTTTTAAATGTTACTAACTTTAAAGGAGCTTTATGCAATGACTCAAAAGGCGCTTTTTGTAATGCTTCAAGCACCTTTAGCAAGTCCCATTCGGGTATAAGCCTAACCTTTGGAGGTCTGGAATTAAATACTCCTTTGAGTAATTGAATTACATATGGATGCTGACCAAGTTTATGACCTTCAAATGGAGGGAGTACCGCCGACAACATTGACCTATAACCACTGACTGTGCGGTATTGTAAACCTTTGTGATATATATCGGTAAGAAATTGCACAATTTGCACTAGAGTTGCCGAATAGGGATCAGTTTGCCTTGCACGACACCAGCCACTGAAAACTCTGAATTTACTACCATAGTCTTTCTGAGTACCTGTTCGCCAGGCTGCCTTGAGTAATTTTCTAGAGTCTTTAGAAAATCCAACCTTTCTGAACTGTCTGTCGACAGCATCCAGGCTGTTAGTTGAAACATTCCTGGATTTGGATGCCTTATCAGAGTCTTTGGTTGTATTAAGAGATCTGGAATCACTGGCAGTTTCAGAGGGCATGCTGCTAATAAATTCAGAATTTCCGTGTACAAATGTCTTCTCTGCCACTGAGGAGCTATGAGAATAACTCGACAGTGGAACTGCGACATATGTTTCAGTACCTTCGGGATCAGGCATATTGGAGGGTAGGCATAAGCATACATGTTTTCCCAAGAAATACTTAGAGCATCTATCGCAAAAGCCTGATTGGTTTTTGAACCATGAACAAAACACTGGTGTCTGATGGTTCTCCACTGAGGCAAATAGATCCATTACTGGAGTTCCCCAAACTTGAAAAATTGAGTGTACTACTGAAGGATTCAGAGACCACTCTGTTTCCTTGATATTGTGCCGACTTAACTGATCTGCTAATGTGTTCAGTTTCCCGACTATGTAATCTGCTCGTATTGAAATGTTGTTTTGAATTGCTAAATTCCATAAATTCCAAGCCTGAATGCACAATTGACTTGACCGTGTGCCCCCCTGATTGTTTATGTACTGAACCACTGTTGTGTTGTCCGTCTTTATCAACACTGATTTCCCTTGAATCTGATCTCGAAAATGACTGACTGTCAAAAAGACTGCTTCCATTTCCAAGAAATTTATATGCATGTTTCTCTGTGTTAAAGACCAAGTTCCCTGAATGTAATCTTTCCCCAGATAACCCCCATACATTTTCTTGGAAGCATCTGTGGTTATGGTGATTTCTGCTAGGGGGTGTTGAAAAGATCTGCCCTTGAAGATGTTGGCTGGATTTTGCCACCAAATCAGATGTGATTGCAGATGTTGTGTAAATGGAATAACCCTGTCTAAGGGGTGAATTGATGGTTTCCAGAAACTGAGAAGGTGAAGTTGAATTGGCCTCATGTATAATCTTGCATTTGGAATAAGTTCTAGGCAAGATGCCATGAGACCTAGAAGATGCAGAAAATTTCGAGCTTTGTTCAAACCCTTGACTATGTCTGATATTGCAGACTGAATTTTCCAAAATCTCTCTTCTGTTGGAAAAATCAGACCCAATTTCAGATTGAACAGGGCCCCAATGTAAGTGATTGTTTGTTGAGGTTTCAGACTGGATTTCTCTAGATTCACTATGAAACCCAGTGAAACCAGAAGATTGAGACAAACACTTCGATTTGCAATTAACTGACGGCGATGTTGATTCAGGGCTAGCCAATCGTCTAAATATACTGCAAGACGTATGTTTTGAGAATGTAAGTGGGCTGCAATTACAGATACTATTTTGGTGAATACCCTGGGAGCCACTGTTGGCCCAAATCACATTACTTTCCATTGATAGCACTTGCCCAGAAAAGCAAACCTCAGAAACTTTCGATGGCCCGGGAATATTGGTAGATGCATGTACGCATCGGTTAGGTCTATAGAAATTGCCCAATCTTTTGGTTTTACTAGATTTATCACCTTTGACAATGTATCCATTTTGAAATGTTTCTTGAGCAGATACTTGTTGAGGGGTCTCAGATTTATAACTGGTCTTAACGTGCCATTTTTCTTTGGAACCAGAAAAAATGTACTGTAGAAACCTTGATTTTGCTGATTTTGAGGGACCATTTCGACAGCATCTTTTTCTAATAACATAGCGATTTCTTTTGAAATAAGAGGTATATCTTTTGGGGGAACGACAGTGTGTCGAACACCCGTAAAAGCAGGAATTTGACTGAACTCTAGCTTGTAACCCTCTCTTATTGTTGACAAAACCCATTGATCTGTGGTAATGGTTTCCCACATAGGTAGAAAATATCTGAGGCGTCCCCCAACAGGTATCTGGGGCTCTAGACAAAAATATTTGCTTACCTGGTCATTGTTTCTTAGGGATCCGAAAATTCGGAACCGTAGGTGCCTTTCCGTCTGTGGCCTTAGTCATCTGAGTCTTAAGAGTCTCGAGACTGTCTATTGCCCTTGTTATGGTCAAACCCGTAAGATCTCTTCTGAGTCCCCGTATTTTGCTGACCCCGAGGTCTTTTGAAACCTTTTTTATCAAACGATTCTGGAGCTTTTCTCTTTTGTCTCTCAAAGAACTCCGGAACTAAGTCACTCAGCTGATCCTTCTGTTCCTTCCTGGTTTTCAATTTAGACTAAAGACCAGCCCCAAAAACCCCTTCTGCTGTAAGAGGCAAATACATGACTTTTGACTGAATGTCTTTGAGTGTATTAAGTCCAGAATCCGACACAGCTGCTTTACGGCGAATAAGATGATGGAAAGCACCAGCCCTTCCAGCTTGATCTAAGGCTTTAGTTGACATATCAAAAAGATCACGTACTGTCTGTTCTGATTTGTCCACATTGACTTCTTTTTCTTTGAGTGTAGACAACAACGTCCCCAAACCCTGCTGAATATAGGCTACAGCAATAATGTTCAACCTTGAAGCCAGCTGTCCTTGATAACCCAATGTTTCTATAGACTTCATAGGCTGCGAGCATAACTGTCTACTCTTACCCCATGCTTTTACCATCTTTGTACCATGGCGTTTCTGTAACATGGGCTCCAGTAAGTCATCTAGTCCCGGCACACCCAGGAAATCTTTGCTTTTTTCATGCACTGGAAAACACAACTTATATTCATCTTTATAAGCAGATATACGATCTGGTGTTTCAGTTCTCCACGATTTATTAAGAACCGATACTTGCATGTCATCCAAGACCAAGCCATCAATGCCACTGTCAGAATGAGAAGTGTCACAGCCAAACAACTCCTTCAGCATCATAGGAGTTTCTGGGTTTACATAATTTTTGAATTTATCAACACACCCTGTAACAGATGACACTGCTGAGTGAACTGACGCCGAATCGTCACAAAGTCCAAATACATCCAAATTTTCGTTTTCCCTTGGATGTAATGATAAAATGGCCTCAGTGACACAGTCGTCATCAATCCCATTGTTGAGACTTATTATATTTCGAGGCCTATCCTCGATTTCAGCTCTCAGCTGGGCCGAACCCACTGTATGCTGCTTAGTTCTCAGCGAGGCTAAACCTCCTGTATACTGCGTAGCAGATTTTACTGATTCAAGAGATTCCAAAATTTTCTCAAAACCAGAGTCAAACTTACATTCCATGTCCGAAACACGTTTATCCAACTCTTTTAAACTCATCTTCGAGCCACCGGAAGCACGTGGTTTCGAAGATTTGTTCGAATGCGAAGATTTCTCACTAATAACTTCATCATCCAAGGCCGCAGCGCGAATTGCTGCTTCAGCCATATCAAAATCCACAAAAGGAAAAACACTAAAGTCCACAAAACTCGAAAAATCCAAGAGAGAAGCATAAAAAACACGTCCGACTGTTTTCACGCTAAAAGTAAAACTGATCTGGCACATGCGCGGTGATATCACCGAGACGCTTGATTTTCTTATTCAAGCATTACACGCATGCGCCTATGCGAGTCTGACTGTAAACAAGGGAAGTAAATCCTATATGTAAATAAATATGACTGGTAAGTTTAACGAATGAAATAAAATCTTCTTTCTTTGCCACAGAACAAAAACTTTCGATGCGTGCATACGATAAATGCCTTCTAGCATTTTCATTTGCAATAGTTCATTCATAGACGTTTAAGTGTAAATAAAGATTGAGTACCTCACAAACCCCGGGTAAATACAGCGTAAGTCAAGGAGGGTCACCTCTTTGTTATTTATACACTGGGGACCTTACCGATACATGTATCACAAAACTATTTCCAACTTGAATATATAAAATGTATACTTTACAATGATGTGTGGTTAACTAGTCATGCTTGGTGCTAAGCAAACTTTGAGAAGTATATATTTGTTTTTAATTAACATTCTGTGAAACATTTGAATGACGAAGGTTCCAGGAGTTCCATGCATTTAAAGGGGCTTCATTAAAATAAAAGTTAACGCTTGACTTTTTGACTTTTTGCGTACGTTACAACTTAATAAATTTAGAAAATCAGTCCCAATATCTTAAATAATGGTCATATCACAATAAGATTATGACACATGTTATCAAACTTAATGGAACTAAATTGAAAAGTTTTGAAGCTGAATATAGTTATGCTTCGTGTATATATCTAAAATATAAGTGTAAGAATGTGTTTATATTTTCGATTTGTTTGATATCAATTGATGATGTTCTCAAATTTTTTTTTGTTCTCTGTAACTGACTGTTGATTATTTGATAGCATTTTGTACATTAAAATTTGTAGAAATATTATCTATCTCAATGAAGGAATATTAGGATTGTCGAGTACAATTAAATGTTAATATTATTCGACTTTTCTTTTTTAATTTCATTATCCCCCGACTTCCCATGCAACACGACAATATCCCGGCTCACCCAGTTTCCGGCAGTCTAAGGGTTTATCACAACATGAATAAAATTTAATCAATGTTAAACTCTTTTTTACATCAGAATCAACAAATTAACTCATAAACTAACCAAGAAAAGCAAAGAAAGTTCACTAGCCTTCTTTTTTTGTTTTATTTATGCTCCCCAGAATGCCCTATGCAACTTCCTTCAAGGGGAACTACTCTGATTCGGTTTTCGGCGGGAAAACATTATAGTACACTTCACAGAAAAAATTCTGTGACACAAAAATATTTTTTCAGAAAATGTAATTTTAAACATTTTTTAACCATTGGGAGCCGTTTTAAGCTGTTCTTAACTGTTTTAATGAAAATTGATCATATAAACAAAGGTTTTGACTGTTAGTTTTTTTTTTTACAATTTAAGCAAAGGAAAGTATCAACTCTTATTAAAACCCTTTAATTTACAGCAGAACTAAAAATTAACACATTAATTATCAAAAGCACTTCTTGTTGATAATTTCATTATGGCAACTTCTTGTGACTCTGACCTTTTCACTTGAGTCCTTTACTTAAAAAAGTATACAGCAATTATTTTAGTTAATGGATCCTCCTTGTCTATAAGTCCCAATGGTATAGTGAAGTATTTTCTAAATATTTTGTTTCATGATGACTATATCCATAGTATACTTCATTTATGGTCTTGAGGTGTTGAGCAAGGAGTACTTATTGCTCCTGTAAAAGTGGAGGTGGTGGTCCAGATTTTTTAAGTCTCCAAATTGATATGCTAAGTAATCTGTCATGCAATATAGAACTTTACACCCCCAAAGGTCTTGCTGCTTCATACTAAGAGATTTTTCATCTTTGACAGCAAAATATGCATTGATAAGTTGGTCAGGGTCGAAATGTCTGTAAGAACCCCTTTCAAAATTATTGCACTGCAGAATGCAGGAGAAAAATGTGAAAGTAACAAAAATATGATATTCAATTAAAATTCAATTAGCAAACAATTCAGAATTTGCTATAAGAAGTCATTAATTTCTGTCGCGCTATTTTTTCCATACACTATACTATAGAAATTTTTTGGCGGTGGCGCTGCAAACATAGTGACCTACTTGTGCTGGGAAGCCATTGAAAACTGTAAACATTTGGAAATTTTACAAAAAAAATGAATGCAATCAATGGGAATTTTTGGGAATAGTAAAACAAGGTAAAATTTTATATGCTTGGGTATTTCATGTCAAAACTTAAGGTTGCAAACTACTATTTGACCTATTTTCAATTTCATTGAGTAGGATGTTGCCTGCGTAAACAAATGCGCGCGCACTGACCCGGATCTGACGTAATTTGACAGAATAAGTAAAACTTTTCCAGGGCCGCCGGAAACAGGCGAACGCCGGAAATGAGGCAACCGGTGATATACTTAAAACAAACCCAAATGTTGAATCCTTTAATAAATACATGTACATGTAAGTCATGGTTATGATCTTTTATGCTTTTCAGTGAATTATAGAATTTTTCCGGTGAAATAAACGTGGTATTTTACTGTTTTCAAACAGTGGAATATCATTTTTATTTTCATTGATTTTTTCACACTGGTACCTAAACGCATATTACATACCAAATGAGAACGCTTAGAAAACGGGCTCAAATTTATATATTTGACGTCATGACGTCACGTCATAAGCAAGTGGTTTTGGCGCCATTTCTTGCAACTTTTCTGTCAAAATCATGCAAATTCTGCACTAAGAGCATAAAATAAAAAGAAAATAGATTAAACGATTTGTCCCGGTGCATCGATTCATATATGGAACCGTTTCATACAGACAATGCGAAGTGATACGAGAATTTCTGGTACGCACATAATCAAAGCGCTGAAAGCGTTGAAATACTGGCGCGCTGGTTGAATCGAACATGCCCTGCATGCTCACAGATATCATTACTGTAAACATATGAAACTATGTGTGATTTTTTCGTTAAACTTTGTGACAGTTACTATCATCAACATTAGCAAATAATTCTGTATATTCAGGGATTTCAATAGATGCAGGTACTTGTATTCTGATGCAAGGAAATTAGGTTTTCCACTTTTTTTCACCTGAATCTTAGGCGGGGGTCTTTTTGATGCAGAAGCGTATGATTAGTGGTTAAATTTTGCTAGAATAACGATGATCAGGCTCCGCCACAACTGAGTATTGTCAACAATGAAATGCACAAGGCTCACGTACCTTAAGAGACTGAAACAGTTACAATCTTAATTTTTACGTCGATCGCAACAATGCATTAACAAAAATATTCGCCAACTTACTGACGGTCTCCCCAGGATTTTTGGAAGGGTTGTCGCTGGATATTTAGTGGATATAAGCTCGCGAAACTTTATTTTTTAACTATCATTTTATACAATTTTATATTTGTACCAAAGTTTACTGCAAAAACTGTATATAGTACATAGATGTTTTTTTATCTCTTTAGAGCCAAGAAAGGTACAAAGTTAAAAAAACATAAATAATGTGAAACAATGTGTAAACAGTATGTCAACATGTGTTTTAATAACATAAACTGATCTGATCTCATCAAGTTACAATGCCAACTATATACTCTGTATAGTTAGTTTTTCACCTTCATTGTCCAAGATATCTTACACATATCAAACTCAGTGTTTCATTACAACTGACAGAATTAGGATTAAACTTTCAGAAGCCTCTTTTCTTCTTGGGCGGGCCCAAGCGCTGACTGCCTTATTATAATCAAACTTCAGTAAATCAGGACCTTCCATGGATATCATTAACAATGAATTTAATGTTGAATTGTTAAGCCTGCTTCTAAGCTTAGTCTTCACTCTTGATAAAGTGGAAAAACCCCACTCACAATCTGAAATTAAATTAATTTACGATACCAGTAAACATATAGATAGCTTCACATATATAAAAATAATATCATAATAGGTATTCAGTTAACACAAACAGGTATAATAAATTATGTAGTGCACCCCAAGAACCTGGTTTAAACCCCTAGTAGCAAATTATTTTGCTACTGACTGTTCCAAATCGCTAACCCATACGGTTCCCCTTTTTTATTAAACAATCAACAAACAAATCATTTATTTTCCTCTCTTCTTTTTGCTGCAGGGGAGGCTGTGTTTTATGAGTGTGGCGATTCCTGATATGCATATTTCCCTTTTTATATATAGTAGCATGAAATTGAGTTATTTTATTTATTTAATGCAAGTCACAAGGCTAAGTAAATATATATAAAAAACATTGCCAACTTCTTGCAACCAGAAGTAGACTTTCTTCCACTTAGGATCGACACCTGACTGGATCGAACTGGCTGTTCGAGGTAGCCGGCGTTGATTCAGTATCTCGGCATCCCAGTAAGCATTTCATATTGGTCCAATATGGGCCCCATATTGTTTTCCATGTAGGCCCAAGATGTTCAAACCATAATGGGCCCAGATGGGATTTGCAACCGGGATTTAAGTGGGTCCCATGTGGGCTGAAATAAGGGCCCCATGTTGGCCCTTTCTTGGCCAATATGGGCCCCATATTGTTTTCCATGTAGGCCCAAGATGTTCAAACCATAATGGGCCCAGATGGGATTTGCAACCGGGATTTAAGTGGGTCCCATGTGGGCTAAAATAAGGGCCCCATGTTGGCCCTTTCTTGGCTGGCTAATGTGGACATACTTAAGGGTCCCATGTGGGCTCTGTCTGGGCTAATGTGGAATGTGGACCTACATAAGGGTCCCATGTGGGCTCTGTCTGGGCTAATGTGGGCCTACATGGGCATGAAGAATGCATTAATGGGCCCTGTATATGGACCCATTCAAGATCCTACAATAGAAATTTAGTTAAAGCATCCATTTTGGACATTATAAATTGAATACGAAAACAACATAATATTTACCATTTGAACAATTTATTAAGTCTTCATTATGAATTTGGTTTGAAACAATACTAAATCTGCATTAATTTATAAAGATCTAGCATATAACACACACATTATGCATATATGTAAGGTATAATAATATAGTCATGAAATGCTAGATGCCACATTTAAAATTGACCACAAGTAAATTATGTTGATATTTGGTATATGAAAACCATATTTTTAGAATAAATCTCAAAATTTTATCAGAGGTACTGCATGACTAGATACATCTTTAAAACAAATACATATAATTCAAACTATCTTCCAAAAAAGTAATTTTGTACAACTGAAAGAAACTACAATAAAGATTTTAACACAAATATGTAAACAGCAGCAAGCAAATTATCAAAACAATTACAAAATAAAAATAAGTATAGCATTTTCCAAATGTTGTAGTTAATCTGGCAACTCTGAATTAAACACGAGTTAGGACAGTGTGCACGACTATATGCTGCCTTTTCTTAGGAATGAATGCATTAATAGTTTGTCTCTATGGATTTCAATGCGAGACACAGATACATTTCTTACCAACATATCCACACAGTATCATGGTTCCCACCAGATTAAAGAACATCCCAAACATTTCCTTTATACAGAACTAGTTTTACTCAGCAATTTCAAAAGTATAAACTATACAATATTTCTTAAACTATAACTTCTTTCAAGCACGAGAGAAAAAAGTCTCAAACATGAGAAAAAAGTCTTACACAAGGGAGACAAAAGGCTTTTCATAATCGAAGTTTATTCATTACAGGCTGTCATTTTCATTTCTTAACCCTTTACTCCATGGATACCCCTTTATCACATAGATGACCAGTGTAGATCCAGATCAGCCGACACATCTGTGCTGTCTGATCAGGATCTACACTGTTCGCTTACTGGTCAGAAATAATGAATATATGGCGAACAGTGTAGATCCTGATCAGACTGTACAGATGCCATAACCATAGAATAAAGGGATAATGACATTTTATTTGCTTTAAAAGATGCTATTAAATATATAAACCGATGTTGTAATGTTAAAATAATTAAAATGGCTAACAGTAGAAGCTCGACATAAGTTTCATAATAATTGCTGTTATGACATAAAAAGCTTTTCATAGAATTGCACCTGAATACAAAAATGCACTTTCAAAAATGGGCAAAAGTCCATCTTGACACAAACAAGTTGTCATCAACACATGTGTGTTGTCTTCAGCAATATAATTTGAAAGTTTCATGAAGAAATATTGAGAAATGGCCAAGTTATAGCTTGAACATTAAGTTTTCGTTAAAAAATCCAAGTACAAAAAGCATAACTCCATCAAATGTGATCTTGACCAATAGAATTTGGCAACGTCATGAGCGTATTTTTATAAGCAATATAATTTGAAACTTTCATAAAGTAATATTAAGAAATGGCAAAGTAATAGCCAATGTTAAGTTTTCGCGACGGACAGACAGAGTGATCCCTATGTATCGCCATTTCTTCGAAAGGGTGACACAAAAACAGAATACCTAAAACAAACATTATAATCGTTGATATACAGACATGGAATTCAATAACAGAAATCACCAGAAATTCAGTCTCTTAATGCCTTTTAGAATCTTTACCAACTATCTTTAATGATCACATATTTAATTAAACTCTTTAATTTCAAAACGTTTCTGCCATCGGCCTTCTTCAGTTGAAATTGTCACTACAAGCTTACATTTTCTTATTATCACAACATACATACAGGAAGTTAAAAGAAATGTTTGTATGACGTCAATGACGTCATAGTTAACGTCTGACGTTGCATCAGTCCCACACAGGCTTTTTGGTGCCAAATTCTTGTGAAGTATTTTTCTAATCAATTGATGATGATATATACTTCAACAACTAAAGTGATAATCATGTAATATTATAATTATTCATTTTAATTGTTATGTAATTTATTTATTTATGTAATTTATTTATCTATATATTCCTTTAAATATAAATTTTGCTAAATATATATCATCATCAATTGATTAGAAAAATACTTCACAAGAATTTGGCACCAAAAAGCCTGTGTGGGACTGATGCAACGTCAGACGTCAACTATGACGTCATACAAACATTTCTTTTAACTTCCTGTATGTATGTTGTGATAATTAGAAAATGTAAGCTTGTTGTGACAATTTCAACTGAAGGAGGCCGATGGCCGAAACGTTTTGAAATTAAAGAGTTTAATTAAATATGTGATTATCATTTCCTATCCCTTTATGGATAAACAAAAAGTAGATATCTTTAATGAGTAATTACAGCACATTATAAAACACAGGTGTTGCTCTTCATTTTATTAAGTCGGTCATGCATTTTGAATGTTTAATATTGCTTTTTTGTCATAGTAAATATGCAAGTACATTTTGCCTTTAATGTATCTGCATAATTAATGTTATGGAAAATAAACATAGTATTACTATTATAACCATGCTCATACGTTCAAGAAATGTTAAATTATCATTATCGCCGGTGGCATAGCAACATGGATGCTCTGTATTTACATGAATTAAATATTACTGTCACTGTAACCACTGTCATTTGTTGTTGCACAGATTTCATTAGACCGTTTTTTTTATGCCACCATCCCGATCCCACGCTCCCGACAGCCATCTCCTCTCCTCCACCTCCATGTTTTTCTTATTTGACTGGTTGGTAGAAGGATTTTTTTAAAGACACCCTGAAAGAAATTTCAATCATTTATTTTACTAAAATTAATAAATTATATAATAATAAATATTAAGGAATCCAGGTCTGGTATACAAGAAATTCACTGCTGATATTTCTCCACTGTGCCAAGAAGAAATGTGCCAAGTGCTTTTTTGTTTCTTGTTAAAACAGATATACATGTAACAAAGAAATGAAGTACTGCTAAGTTATACATATAACATGTGAATTTATTCATAACAGAGATAATAATAGTGGATGTGCATCAAAACCTGATGTCCTGTTTACCTTTCACCTTCAATTATGACCTTGAGCATACACAAACAACAACTGACAGATGGAAAATAGCATTCATATAGTCCCTGAACTGTCTTTGGACTTTTAGGAGAATAACCGTCTATTGACGTTCAGTTTACTATTTTGTTTTACATTTTACCGGATAACCCTTTTTAAAAACTTTATATAATATTCTTACCACAGATGAAAAGCTCTCCGGTACACGGAGTGTTCTTCCAGGTGATTCATCTCCTCTACAGTTGTAAGAGGGATATTTAATCCATCTGGGAGACATGCTGGACTGTCGTCTGCTGTAGTGCCTCCTTTCGAAAGAATCAGCTTTAGAAGACAATTGTTTTCTTTCACATTTTCCCTCAAAGATTCAAGCAAAGTAAATATGCGAGAATCACTTGCTGAAAAAAAATAATTTCAAAATGAATCCTAAATTTTCTAGACAAAATTAATAATTTTTAAATAAAGCAATTCTCTACAACAAACTTTTAACCATAATGTTTTGTCATTTGGTAATGTTTTAAAGCATACATACTGACGAAGAAATTACTTTATATCCAGTGGCAGTATTATCACAGTATGTATTTAATTGTTGGATTTCTACTGTGATACATATCATGTTGTGAGACAAGCCTATCACTTCACTCTACATAATTGTTAATATCTCCCTTCCATTAATTACTATTAAAATGAAGTAACCTTGAGCCAATTGAGATGTGAGTGGCGTTTCCGAAATTATACTACTGCCTGATGGTGAGACTGTCAGCAATCTTGGTGATGGCAAGATTAATGGTGGCGGGGGGTGATGACATCGAATTTCCTGGAGAATTCTGTACAAGGGAAACTTTTTTCCCTTTTTAATGGTCTCATCCTCCGATGATGAACTGTCGGTCTAGCTTGTGCTCTGTAGATAGTAAATTAATAAATGGAGATTAGTTGAGTGAACATTATTTCAGTACACGACAAGTGCGTGATGGATTGTATATTATAGTATTTATATAAAATGGTTATTTCATAACAAAACTGCTTGTTCAATCAGCTTAATGTTTATGAATTAAAATCTACTATTACGTAAAATCTTCCAAATGGGAAGTCAGTTATATAATTTATAAATAATATACACTCTTTATTATTGAATTTTCGAACACTTGTTCTTTATTAAGAAAAATACTGAAATTATTTCGTATAATATAATAATTTCTGTATTTTTCTTGATAAAGAACAAGTGTTCGAAAATTCGATAATGTGTGTCTATATTATTTATAAATTATAAAATCTACTACAGTCAATTATTCAGTTCCAGTATTCAATCTGTTCCGGTACATTTGAGTTATAAATCGAAAATGTGTTAAGAAATCATTGTGTTCTTGCAGCATTTCTCTCGTTTAGAGTGATGTTCATAGAACACACATTGATTTCTTGACTAATTTTCGTTTTTTAATTCAAGATTATGAACATGATCCGGAACTGATTGAATGCTGAAACTGATTTATTGTATGTAGTTAATAAATGTTGTCAAAGCTTGGCAGGCAATCAACTGAGCCAGTTGTTGGTAGCACTTGCATATGTGTGTAGCTTTCGACCTAACCCTTCGGTATCGCTTTCAATAAGCAGGCGAAGACAGTAGCTCTACTCATTGTAAAATTGAGTTTAAATTTTAAAAATGCAAGTCGCGAAATTATATGACATTTCAAGTCAGCTTCAAAATCTACAAGTCATACATTACTTTATAACAAATAAAACATAATAATTACCTCAACTGGTAAATAAGTCACTTATTTGCTTATCTATTTTGGGGAAATCACTGGCACTTTGAGCTTTCACTGTTGCCGCGGTTAATGTTGGCGTATGCTCACATAGGCGAACGGTGAGAGGCGTAAAAAATCTTATGCGTGGAGTTTGTTTGGCGCGAATAATAAGCGAGGTTTTTTATATTTTAATTAAGTCATTTCAATAGTAATTTAAAAAATAATACCGATTACAGGAGCATTTTATTAATAGAAATATTTTAATGAAACAAAAAATTAAATAAACAAACGCGCTTCTGCTGGCTACGGCACAACGGGCCCAATACGGGTCCCGTATTACGGCACCCGTTTATGGCTATATGGGACCAACATTGGTCCAGTATTACAAAAAATTTTACCTTAATTCAGCGAACATAACATAATCTTAGTAAAGCATTGATTAAATCGTTTCCACACAACTTTTAGGTCATTTATAATTATAATTATGTGTCCCAGCTATCAGCACAATATATATGGGACACATATGGGTCCGATATGGGCAGATATTGCCTTTATGGGTCCCATATAGGTCCATTATAAACATTATGCCCGGATACAGCCCATATGGGCCCCATTTGGTCATGCTGGCTGGGATGTTGGGGTACCGCGTCCGGCGTCGGAGTAATTTCACGACGTGAAGGGGTACTTGGCGTCGTAAGAGTCGCTCTTGAAGGGCTATCCGGAAATGATCTCGATCTCATTTCTAGAATTTTGAAGTTCAGAATGCCCGATGGAGTTGGCATCAGCCTCACAAGGCCGGTTTCTCTTGAAATAAGATAGAATTGACGAGTCGTCGTTCTTTCGCGCATGCATACTTGAAAATGTGTCCGACGAAAATGAGCTGATCGTTACGATGATAGCGCAGTAAAATGCCACAGAATGTATTTCTTTTGCAATTTAAGTTCTAAATGCAACTTGCCAATAGATTTGTTTAAAACAATTCGATTATCGCACAATTATGTTCATACATGTATACAGTACAATTTTCGAAGTGTTTGTCTTCTAATCACAGAACTAAGAATAACCAAATAATTACTCATGATCGCATCTCATTTAAATCATTGAACATTATGTTAAACACACCGGGTTCCGCTATTAATTGAGAATATCAAGAGTCAACAGAGCCAAAATACGATCAAACGACACCGACAGACTTGCGAATTCACCACGTGGAGAGGCGGAGTTATCCAGCTGATAGTAAAAAAATCGATTGTGATTGGTCAAATCGCCCATTGCTTAACCTTGAATGAGGTGTGTATTGAAAAGCGACCTGTGTTTACAATGCAAGAAACAGAAAATTATGACATGTCGATTTTGAATAAACGGATGTCGGCGAATTTAACACTTGTTGGAAATAGATCAAAGCTTGTTAACGGTTGTCTGGGGAGAACACTGGGACCCGGCCCGGTCCTTGTTAGCCGAGCAAAATCTCGATCCACAACCGCTCCAACCTAACCAAAATGGCAACCCACGCTATCTCCCGCTTGTCACGTGACTGATTTGTTTTTAATCGTTCTTTTAATATCCTTTCCTTGCGAATCACAACATTAACTTGTTTTATCGTTTTTATTTGTAGAATTATCTTTCAAAGTTCGCATTCCTTCTCGAAATATTTGTATTTTCTTAAAATGCACTACTTTTTATGCCACACAACTACGAAATCTTTCAGGCGTAACTAAACTACTCATTCATATCCAGTTGCTTGTTCACTGCCGTAGCTGGTCATGATTTCACACTACATTGTCCGATGGAATTTTTGGCATGGATGCTCCAAAATTACACGGAAACTTACTATCAATCGCTCAGAATTCGTGGAATGGTGTGCTGCATTGTGCTTCACACTTGTGCAGAACATTTCGGCCTGCTCTCGCGGTGACCACTTACTTGATACGCTCTCGTGGTCGCAATGATACACCCGAAGTTCAGGACTGCGCGTCGCAGAGTTCACAGCATCGTTAGTAAAATACTGGCGCATGCGCGCCAGTATTAAAAACGAATAAGTAAACAGAAAAAAAACATAGTACGTAGGCTCAAGTTTATTCAGTTAATAGGAGTTACTTGAAATTACAACTTGCCATTTCCATTATATCGCCGGATGATCCCCGACTGCAAGTGAAACATGAAGTAGTAACACATCTTAAATTCTTCTAAAAGAGATATGAGAAAACACATACCAAAGTTGAATCAAACCTCCAAGGATATAACAACGAAACATAGATCATATATTTATATTTATAAGTACACGTATAACATATAATATATTTGTAGTGAAGAAACAAATTTCAATGGACTGATTTAGATCAAGAAAGTATGCTTGCTTTTTAGAAGTGTTCGCAATAAGTACATTTTAAAAGAATTTCCTCTGAATTTCTATTAAAAAAATAGTTGTTGATCCTTCGCATCGTATTTTTCGCATCGCGTTCTTATTTTCATGATCTCATCTTTAGATCAGCAAACTATTAATAAAAGCTGTTTTCCATTTATTTAAAAAATGTTAGAAAAAAACTATTTAAGTTTAGATAGAAAGATTAGCTTATAAGAGCTAATTAGATTTACCAATGTATAATGAAACTGAAGAAAAGCAATGCTACTCTTTCTTAAACAAAAAACGTGTATTTCTCCAATTGTCGAAACAAAAAAACTGTTATCCGAAACACTAAAGATATGAATATTTAATAAAATTTAAAAAAGACTTATTTGCATATTTTCAACTTTAATTTCCCGTGTCTATGAATCAGATGAGCGATATAGGGTATTCGATGCGAAAACCACAGCCAATTCTTTGCTCAAAGGAGTTCCAAGGGGATCTGCCGAAAGTTTGGCAGTTTTTGAATGGAAAGAGTAGCATCGACCAGAACTCGAACTTCGGACCTCTAGTTTACAGGGGCCCCGATGTACAACCATTTTCAGAGGTTCTGTGTTTGATCATGCACGATGATGAAAATTCGAAGGCACGATGGTGAAACCATAATTGCACGACGGTGAAAGCACGAAGGCAACTTTATGAACATTTTATACGGAACACCGTATAAAACAGAAAGGCAGCGGAAATGCGCAAGCTTCACCGGAAGGCGATGGTGCGATGGTGAAACAACGATGGTACGATAATGAAACAACGATGGTATGTCGCGTATTCACTATCGTACCATCGTGCCTTCGTGTTTTCACATTCGTGCCTTCGCGTTTTCATCATCGTGCCATCGTAACATAGTAAATTAATGGCTCAAACCTTTAACACCACTAGTGACATTGAGTAATGATAAAGCATAGGTTTATTTAAACCCTCTCTCTCACCCCCCTTCACATCTCTAGATTTTATAATGTCCTGCTTATGAATCATTTTCAAAAAAAAAAATACAAGAAGGGAAGCAATAAAGGCAATACTTTTACAGTGATTTTACATAAGTGTAATCCCTTCTTTAGCTTTATACTTAATGGAATTTAAAAAATGCGGGTCAGAAATTTGAGATCAACTTGTGAAACTGACCTTGAAAAATTTGCAAATCGTCTCAGTGAGGCGATTTGACCTTCCAGGAATTAAGAAATTAAGGAGTGTACACAAATAAATAATTCAAACCTATGAACACCACTGGTGACGCTGACCTTAAGCCAGCATAAACAAATATAAGTTCTGCGCATTGTCTTAATCATTGTTTTCATGAGATGGACATTTGACCAAATTTCATTAAAATGCGTCCAGGACATTAGAAATGATGGACACAAAATATATGGCCCAAACCTTTCAAATTCACTTGTGACTTTGAACCTGAGCCAGCACTATTGAAACATTTTGCACATAGTCTCAATGAGTTGCACATTTGTCAAAAGAGACATGAAATTCCTTTTAGCGGTTTAGAAGGAGCGAACAAGAAATGCAAAGCTCAATCCTTTGAACATCAGAAGTTAGAGCAGCAAGTTTGAAACAAAGGTTCGATCTGCATGTTGTCTTGATGGCCGTGTACATCTGATGTTTCATAAAATGACTTCCAGGGTTTTAGAAGTTATGGAGCGGACACAAGATCCTAATGTACTGACGGACACTTCTTATATTTACATTTCTATATGCCCTACGCCATGCTTGGCGGGTGATAAAAATGATTTGCAATGATAACTATTTACCTATGTTGCTTACTTCCCTTTTAAGGTAATAGGTATAAACACTTGTAAATCCAGTCCCTTAAACCTGAAAGGCAGTTAACGAAAGCGAGAACCGAATTTGAATAACCAATGTCGAAAATGTATTCCACAAGAGGTTATCAAGACTTTTATGATGTATCGCACCCAGGAAACATTTGACGTCGAAAAGACGTTGGATTGACGTCTGACCTCGACGTCGGAACAACGCTTGATTTAGGTTGGAAATGAAAGTTTTTTAAACGTCATTTCCAGACGTCGGATTGACGTCGGGTTCCGACCAAAATACAACCACATTCCGACCAAAATCCGACCCAAATCGTAACTCTTCCATCTTTCTTTTATTACTATCAGTGTAATAAGACTATGTAAAGATACCATCAATGTGTTTTTGAATCCATCTCTAAACCTCTTTTTCTAAAATGAATGTGTTTTATGAGCTCTGTATCATAACAATAGCCCAGTAGCGAGACTGTTTCATGACGAAATTTATTTCATGAAAAAAAATCCACGTGTCTTACACATGTAGTGGGCATGATAATCTCAACAAGATTTTAGCAAAAACTAGAATTTAAAAACAAACTACAAATACGAAAAAGCATACTTGCTTAATCTTTCTTCTCTGGCAAATATAAAATAATCTTTTCCCCTTCCGTATTTGTTTGGCGATTTTGTCTTTGTTCTTTGTTTCTTTGTTCAAAATGGCGCAGATTGTTTACATTAAGATTCGATTCCGCATGTTTCGATGATATCCCTTCCATTAAACTGCCAACCATTTAAATTTAGAAATAAATTTAATTCGTTTTTAACCAGCGAAGCTGGTTTTACTAATCACAATTCTGAAATCGGTATGAAACCAACTGGCAAACGGCGATTTACGCATTTCAGAGTAATCAGAGTAAGTAAAGTAGTCCCCAAGTTTCCTGTTACCTACGTCATGTTGATAGGATAAAACCTGTGCGGTGCATCAATGGTCAAATTCATCTGTACGACAGTTTGATTAAATGTAAAATCGGTGCGGTTCATATTTCTAGGACTTGATCGGTGCGGTGCAACAATGGTCAAACATTGTCCGTGTCCGCGATTTTTCACAATGAATGAAACAATTATATATTTCTTATTTCAAATAACTGCATAAACTTTCCCATCGATGGGGTCTCACTTTTTATATCATTTTTTCGTGTTCATTATGTCTTTGGGATGTCAGTACACAGATTTCACTATTATAATTTTTTTCTTAAAACCCTTTACTCAATATATACGCCTTTCATCACATAGGTTACCAGTTCAGGTCCCGATCAGCTGGCACAATAGTGCCATCTGATCTGGATCAAAAATTTGTGATTACTGGTCAGAAAAAAATGATCATAAAAGCGAACAGTTTAAATCCTAATCAGATCGCACAGATGTGCCAGCTGATATGGATCTAAACTGTTCGCACAAGCTATGAAGGTATATCTATGGAGTAAAGGGTTAACAGAAGCTTTCATCCAGATAAAACATGGAAACCCTTATTTCCACTATCATTTAGACAAGAGGAAGTTCTTTGCAAGTGAACCAAGTTTTTTTGCTTTTTCGTAAATGGATACATGTATGAGAATCATGGCACTGGTTATTCTCAATAAGCAAAATCGCTTCGCTGGTTTTCTGTACTTTCAGTACTTTGATTTTATTGATTTAATGCATATGTAAAGAAAGTTTGGAATAAAATAGTTATTCGAAAATTATTTTACCAAGTGGGTTAAGAAGTCAAATATCTAACCGACGTTATTTTTCGACGTCTAAACGATGTAGCATTTTCGACGTCGGATTAACTATGGATTTAGGTCGCCGACGTCGCGACCAAATTCCAACCTAAATCCAATATCGTTCTGACGTCGAGTGTTTACTGGGCATAAGCTTCGTGTCTTTAAAGGTCTTGCCGTGAAGTTAAGATATGCTCGTATTATAAGCTGATTTGGTTAATATACTGTAACTCATCAGACGCTTTCAAAAATAGGCAAAACACAAAATCAACGTAGTTGGAATAGATGAAAAGAAAACTTTAAAAGCCATTGAACACAAAAATATGAAAATATTAAAAGATCAGTTGGACAGTAAGTTGAATGCATTTAACTATATTACTGCCCACATCACCTATCCCCGGGTTGAGCGCAAGTCAGTATTTCATTCCCTAAACAGTACAATTTTGATCCATGCCAAACGATGTTATACATTTTGCGGTAAACATGGAACCTTCAATGTCGTATTTTCCGATTAACACCATTCAATGATCAGCCAAGTGTGGTCCCAATGTAAAAGAATGGTTTTGCGCTTAACGAGAAAACTAATGGCGGAACTGAATAGAATAAATTTTAGTAGCAGAATCTGAGAATATAAATCCTGCAAAACACAGAGAACGCCCAATGAAAATCTTAAAAACCAGGAAGTATATCCCAGGGGTGAACAATATCTTAATCTACAATGACTGTGATATTGAAACCACTATCTTGAAACGGGCACAAGAGCATCTAGACTCACCTCATGATGGAATTTAAAAGGGGTCGAGAGCTCTCCAAATATCTTTCTCACGATAGGTTCTTACGCGAGAGCTAGATAGAGAGATGGGAATGACGAAGACTGAGTAGGAAAGAGACGAAGGGAAGGATTTTAATTCTTAAAAAAAGCAGTTACAGTGAAATACTAGTATGCACATAGGACAACAATACAAATACTTGAAAAAAATCCGTTAACCTGCACATGGTGTTATCAATTATGATATGAAAAGTTCGAAAACTATCATCACGTGCTTGATCTTGATATATGATAAAAGTTTTGTTCATTTCAATCGAGTCTCCAAGGCCACAAAAAAAAGTCACGCGACAGGACAAAGTTTGTCCGTTTCTATTTTACAAATGATTTTGCGTTACATAGTCATCCCCATCTATCATAATCTCTCAGTCATGAACCTGTTCCTGATGCGTCGTGTTGTAGCTTGAAAATGTTTCATTATTCCTTCCGAATCATTTAATCGTACACAGTGCTAAAAGCTGCAGGTTTGTCTTAGCTTAATCTTGCGGCGTATAAATCAGAAAATGAAAACTACTTATATCGTTAAATAACAGAGCTACCTTATAAAATTGGCGTAATTTAATGGCTACGTAACGTTTCCAAAAGGCATTTTAGGAATATTACTGATTCCGGGCCAGAAAATTGTGAATGGGTTTACCTTAAACGAGAAAACAATGGGCAGAACGAAAATCAGGAAATCTGAGAATATGAATCCTATTTTCACAGACAACGCAAAAGGCATAATGTAAAAAGCAAGAAGAATATCCTTGGGGTGATTAAACAATATTCGAATATATATTGGTAGGGATATTAAAACCACCCGTCTATAAACTGGCCGAAATATTTAAGGAAAAATCATTCTTTTATCTGGGGGCCATACGTCGCTGAACATGGAATGGTATTAATCTGTTCCATATTCACCGTCATTATGCATTCCATCGTTTGGAATGGATCGAAATTGTACAGTTTATTGGTGTAAAAATTGAGTTGCGCTCAACCCGGGCCTGGGCGGCGTCGACAGTAATATGCATTTCCATTACTGCGATGAACGGGCTCAATTAAACCGAGCCTGCAATATTTTCATATATGTCGTGTTCGGAGGCTTTCAAAGTTCCCTTTTCATCTATTTCAATATTATAGTAGCGTTGTTTTTGTCGATTGGTGGCTGTAAAAAGTCTCCTCCTTTCATTCAGTCAGTGCTGTTATCACTTTCGACCTTTGAAGGTCGTTGAGCACGATAGTTATGTACTATGTCGAAAGTAATTCTAAAATTACTTTAATTTGTTTAAATATTTCGGACAGTTCATAGATGACTTGTTTCAATATCCCTACCGATATTGATTCGGATATTGTTCAATCACCCCAAATATATACTTCCTGCTTTTTACAGTTTGCCTTTTGGCGTTGTCTGTGATATGCACGATTAATATTCGCAGATCCTCTGTCAAAATTTTATTTTGTTTAGTTCCGCCCATTGTTTTCTCGTTTAGGGCAAATCCATTCTTTTATCCGGGGACCATACGCTGCTGTTCAACACGGAATGGTATTATTCTGAAAATTTCTAAATGAAGATTTCATGTTCATCGTCATATGCATTCCGTCTTTTAGGATGGATCAAAATTTTACAGTTTATTGGTGTAAATATTGAGTTGCGCTCTTGAACCGAGGCTAAGCGGCGTGGGCAGTAGTATGCATTTCCGTTATGAACAGGCTTAATAAAACCGATTCTGCAATATTTTCAAAGTTCCCTTTTCATCTATTTAAACATCAAAACATGACTGTTGCTTTTAAAGTTGTTTTTAGCCTTTCCTGAGAAAAAAAGCAAATGTTTTGTCCTTGAAACATAAAGTAGAAAAGAAGAGGGTGCGGCTTTCTTCACCTTCTTAGAAGCCCGGCATTACTTTGACAGATTGCTTAAAGATATTGTAGGTTAGCAATTACCTGGAATTTAACTTACATGTATGAATTTCAGAGTTCTGATGCAACCGTTTTTTTTTTAATTTTTGAACTGGTGTGTGAACGGCAACAATATGACATTTTTTTTCCGTGCTAAGCATGTAACATAAATGATAACAGTTCTACACTAAAATCTAGCCGACAAATATCAGAGATTTCAGAAATTTTCATGTGATTCTGGCCTCCGGCCCATACACAAGTACAATATACAAGTTACATAAACAATATTGTGTGAGAATGATCAAGTATTAACAAAAGTTCATAGAAATAGTTAACAATAGTAGAAAGCAACATGATAACATAACCAAGTACACATATAAAGATTACCGAAACAGCATTGCTTAAGAATGATCGATTATTAACAATATGGTCATACGTTGATCATTATCAGTAGCAGAAAACAACACGTTAACATACACTATTCAATAAGAAGAGCAATATTGTAAAATAACGGTAATAAGGCACCGGCCTTGTCGAAACGAAAAACAAGACTGGTGTATAAAATATCTTTAAAAATGTTCTATATTTTGCCATTTGTAGAATTTGGAACCCCTTAATGTTCACAAAGTTGCTTGAAGTACACTTCAAAAAGTAGGATATCTTAGCGAGCACTTGAGTACCATCTTTAGTTTGCAGTTTGAGACATTCATATACTTACACAACTTGTTTACAGATCGTTGCAAAAAATACAAGAAATGAACGGAAAAATTGTTTTCGACCGTTTTAGGATTGTTATGATGGTTTAATTAGTATCGTGCATGAATAACATATTTATTTGTCAGGTATATACAACGGACAAAACGAACTACTCATTCGTTCCGATGGATCCCCATTTCATTTCTCGAATCAAGGAACTCATTAAAGATAACAAGAGGGCCATGATAGCCCTATATCGCTCACCTGAGTACAAAAGTACTCTCAGCTTTACCCCAGGGCCTACATTTAAATAATGCTAGTAAAGGGTCTCTTAACAATACCAAATATCTAAGAACCCTGGGGTGTGGCCAATTTTGTCCCAGGGGTCATAACTTTAACAAACTTGGTAGATATCCACTAGACAATCCTACATACCAAATATCTAAGCTTAAGGCATTGCGGTTACCCATGGTTACCAGTAAGAAGATTTTTTTTTAAATTGCCTTTTTTACAAATAAATGGCCCATCGGGGGGTGCAATAATGACCCTAGGGCCAACATTTAAACAAGCAATATCGGTAAAGGGTCTCTTCACAATAATCAACAGAAAATATCTAAGGTCTAGTCCTATAAGTTTTGGAGAAAAATGATTTTTCATGTTTCCTCTATAAATCAATGTAAACTAAGAGAACCCTGGGGCGTTGCCAATTTCGGCCAAGGGGACATAATTTGAACAAACTTGGTAGACATCCACTAGACAATGCTACATACCAAATATGTAAGCTTAAGGCATTGAGGTGTCCAGTAGGAAGATTTTTAAAGTTTGCCTTTTTCACATATTAAGGGCCCCCAGGGCGGGGACAATTTTGACCCCAGGGCAAACTTTTTAACAAAGTTGATAAGGGGGTCTCTACACAATACTCAGCACCAAATATTTAAGATCTAGTCCTATTAGTTTTGGAGTTTTCATGTTTTTCCTATATAACTATATGTAAACCAAGAGTACCCTAGGGCGTGGCAGATTTTGGCCAAGGGGACATAATTTGAACAAATTGAGTAGACATCCACTAGACAATGCTACTTACAAAATATCTAAGCTGTTCGCATTATGGTTTGTGAGAAGAAGCTTTATAAAGATTTCCTATATAAGTCTAGGTAAAATGAAGTGACCCCTGGGGCGGGGCCAATTTTGACCCCAGAGAAATCATTTGAACAATCTTTGTAGAGTTCCACTAGAGGGTGCTAAATGCCAAATATCTAAGCTCTAGGCCTTGTGGTTTCAGACAAGAAGATTTTAAAAGTTTTTTCTATATAAGTCTATGTAAAATGAAGTGACCCCTGGGGCGGGGCCAATTTAGACCCCAGGGAAAATAATTTGAACAATCTTTGTAGAGTTCCACTAGAGGGTGCTAAATGCCAAATATCTAAGCTCTAGGCCATGTGGTTTCAGACAAGAAGATTTTTCATGTTTTTCCTATATAAGTCTATATAAAATGAAGTGATCCCTGGGGCGGAGCCAATTTTGACCCCAGGGAAATAATTTGAACAATCTTTGTAAAGTTTGACTAGAGGGTGCTAAATGCCAAATACCTAAGCTCTAGGCCTTGTGGTTTCAGACAAGAAGATTTTTAAAGTTTTTCCTATATAAGTCTATGTAAAATGAAGTGATCCCTGGGGTGGGGCTAATTTTGACCCCAGGGAAATAATTTGAACAATCTTTGTAGAGTTTCACTAGAGGATGCTAAATGCCAAATATCTAAGCTCTAGGCCTTGTGGTTTCAGACAAGAAGATTTTTAAAGTTTTACCTATATAAGTCTATATAAAATGAAGTGACCCCTAGGGCGGGGCCAATTTTGACCCCAGGGAAATAATTTGAACAATCTTTGTAGAGTTCCACTAGTGGATGCTAAATGCCAAATATATAAGCCCTAGGCCTTATGGTTTCAGACAAGAAGATTTTTCATGTTTTTCCTATATCATTCTATATAAAATGAAGTGACCCCTGGGGCGGGGCCAATTTTGACCCCAGGGAAATAATTTGAACAATATATGTAGAGTTTTACTAGAGGGTGCTCGATGCTAAATATCTAAGCTCTAGGCCTTGTGGTTTCAGACAAGAAGATTTTTAAAGTTTTTCCTATATATGTCTATGTAAAATAAAGTGACCCCTTTGGCGGGGCCAATTTTGACCCCAGGGAAATAATTTGAACAATCTTTATAGAGCTCCACTAGAAAATGCTAAATGCCAAATATGTAAGCTCTAGGCCTTATGGTTTCAGACAAGAAGATTTTTAAAGTTTTTCCTTTCGGTTGCCATGGCAACCAGAGTTCTGCATGGAATTGATTTCTTTGAACAACTTTGAAAGAGCTTCATGCAAGGAACATCCGTGGCAAGTTTCATCAACTTTGGCCCAGGGGTTTAGGAGGAGATGTTGTTTAAATCAAAAATTGACGACGCACGACGGACACAGGGCGATCCTTAAAGCTCACCATGAGCACAAGTTCTCAGGTGAGCTAAAAACAGAATTATCAATATTTAACTTGAAATTGAAGGTGAAACATGACCGCTTGAGGAAAAAGAAGTAACCAAATACTTACTCAAATGAATGGATTATTTTGACAGAAGAAGTTTCGGAAGTCATTTTGCAGCCCGATGTAGCCATATGATTCATAATTGTTTTCATTACCACATTAATATGTTATAAACTTTACCCAAGTTTAATTCAAAAAGTGAGCCGACAAATGGGTAAAAATAAATCCTTTGATACTGAAGAACATTATTTCCATAATAATAATAATAATGATAATAATAATAATAATAATAATAATAACAATAACAATAACAATAACAATAACAATAACAATAATAATAATAATAATAATAATAATAATAATAATAATAATAATAAATTCTTTATTTTAAGATGGTAAACTCTTAAGTTTCTTACATAATCAAATAACAATTATATAAAACTTATTTTCAAGAGGCCATCTAACTACAAACACGCACACACAACAATAATACAAAATAAAAATAATAAATACTAATTATTAAATAATAATTAAAAAAATAAAAAAATAACACAAAATCAAACACGTTTACCGAGCAGTGTTCTAAGAAGTCAAAACATTTTTTAGCAAGTAAGTTTTATAAGTGTTTTCAAAAATTTCAAGTTTCGTTATAAATTTTATGGAAGCTGGAATTGTATTCCAGATCACCATTCCAGAGTAACTGAATGTCTTTCTAAGGCATTCTGTGTTTGGTTTTATGACAACTAGATTTAAATTACTTTGGGATCGCAAATTGTAATTTTCAATGTTACATGTATGAATTAATTCTCTCATGTATGAAGGAGCTAAATTGTTAATAGTTTTATAAACGAGAATATCAATATAGTATTTAAAGCGGTCTGTTATTGGTAACCAGTTTATGCTCTTGAAAAGAAAACAGTGGCATTAATTCAAAACGCATAAAAAGACAACATCAACCTGACTGGTACTCGGAAGAAATTAAACATGCTCAAGTGATTTTTTGAGGTTAAAAAGATAATAGATTCATTTAATATAAAAAGGCTACTGGGCCTGATGGAATTGGACCACGTATTTTAAAAATTAGTTTTATTTATTAAATAATTTATTTATAATAATTATTATAATATTAATTATATATTAATTAATATCACAACAATATAGTAATAATATTATTATTTTATTATTTTATTAGATTATGACGTTATTAACTACTCTTAATCCTTTGCTCACTAATTGAAACGGCGAATTTTGTTTTGTGACATTAACAAAGTTTGAAGAGTATGTATTGCGTTCATCGCTGCATGAACTGTTATTACACATTGAATTAGTCTGCATTAGTAATTATCATTATAATTAATGATATTATGATATTATTGATTATAATAATAATAATAATTATTATTATTGATAATAATAATTAATTATGCAATAATAATTATTAAAATATAATTATTAATTAATAATAAAATTAAATATTATTTAATTATGTTTTAAAGTTTTAAAATCACTTGAAGTTAAAACATTAAATTACCACATAGGAAATCTTTAGCAAAACACAATAGAGAAGAGTTAAATATATAGTTTAAGTTTTAAAATGTCAATCTGCTAAAATAATCTCATGAAAACAAGTAACTAAATCGTGCTTTTTTCAACAACTTTAAGCCCCGTTCACAACCCGCCGTACGTGCAAGTGCGTGCTGTCTACGTGCAAAAACGTGGACCAAATTCAGGAATCCGTACGTGGTGAGTACCTCCTCCGTACGGATTTGGGAGCACGCAGAGACGCCGTAGCATTTTTAGTGCATGCAAAACTTTCTCTTCTCCTTTTACCCCTAGACGTGGCGTGCGGGCCACGTACTCACACCTTGCGTGTGACGTGCGTCCTCTCTGCTCTTGCCACGTCCGACCAAAAAACGCCTCGAACGTAACCTCCGCCTAACACGTACGGCCAAAAAAGACGTACGGCGGGTTGTGACCGGGGCTTTCCCAACCAATAAGATTGTCGTCTACAAAAATATAAGACTTCCAAACGTTATATACCGGTACTGTAATGACGGCGTCTATAGCAATGTGTTATAAACAGAAAATTGAAAGTGTTGACACTCGGCACAAGACATATTTTCACTTTCATGAAAGGGTTGTCCTGTATGGAATTGTGTGTGCCCTGTGCTATTTCTCAAGGTGGCGACACAAAGGTTTGTTTTTATTGTGGTTCCAATATGTCAACATACTTGTATGTATAGACATACAGCTAAATAGAGGTAAACTTGTCCCCTTTGATGAAAAGGAGTATTAATTCAGTGATTGCTTGCTTTCTTTAAAAGCCTTGTTCACATTTTCCGGTTACAGCCTCGATTCGTGCCGGTACGGACATCGGTACCAACCGGGACCACAACCGTAGCGACGTCGGGAAGAACCGCAATTAATCGGGATAAACCATGTTAAACCGGCGAGTAGCCCCGGTGATGTTTCAAATTTTAATACAACTAGGTCTCACTAGGAGCGAACCAAATGACGGCTTATTCCGGGGAGATCCAGAGCATCACCCTAACTCTTCCGGCATGATCCGTCTCGCAAACATAAGACCAACGGGTGTAACCGTAGCATGGGCTGTGTCCAAGGTAGAGATACGGTGATTTCCCGGTTTGGCCATGGCATATCCAACTTTGAGCATCAACCGGTTAGCAAAAATCGATAACGAATTTCTCAATAGATTATGAAGAAACAAAATTGAGTTTTTTCTTTACAACAGTTTCATTTCTTAAACAGTTGAAAAAACCCATAGTACAAATTAAAGATAAATTTCTGCCGATTAAGATGGTATTTTTTATTTTAATTTATCTTAACGATATTTTGGTCCTTTTTGACTTTGAATAAAGCCACCCTATTTTCACTATTATTTACATAGAAACTATTGAGAAAGTGGGATTTTTTTCGTTTATTATTACATATTCTTGCATCAGGACATCCGGTGTTTTCACCCGTGTAGGAAATTTCGATTCTACATCCCCCCATGTAGAATGAGTCACGTGAGTGACGTCATATATTCAAGTTATTGAGGTTATTTATAAAAATGGTTTGTGTTAATGTCACTATTTCAGCATAAGGATATTAAAAAAAGTTTATATACATACATAGAAATGTTATAAATAATAAAAGGTATGCAAGAAAAAGTATCATGCATGAGTGTGAGGTGAAGATAGAAAAATCTGTCACCTCGGGTGAACTGTTTTGGCGGGAACTCGGCAGAGCCTCGTTCCCGCAAAACAGTTAACCCTCGGTGACAGATTTTTCCATCTTCACCTCACACTCATGCATGATACTTATATTCTATTGTTAATATATTTTTATCCAAATCATAAGTTTTAAAAAACCGGTTTGCAGATTTTGCAAAAAATATTTATCTGTTGTTTAAGCTTATTTTTATTAAAATAAATTTATAACATTTTGGTCTTGTTTAACTTTTTCTAACACGACTATCGAATATCGAATATTTTAAGTGAAAAAGTCTCCGTAAATTTGCGAACATTCCCGATATTTTACGATCATTGACGGAAGACTGTTTAATTCGGCAGTCAATTGCAGAAAACAATGTAGAGCCTTAACTAGTTTGATTTGTAGAAGTTGGAGTATTGAAATTTTGTAATATTACTTTGAATTAAGTAGAAACACTAAATCCGACAATATTTTACAAATTTCATAGGCGGAAACAAATACGTAATAAATTATTCATGGCATTTAGAAATAAGTATATGACTTTTCGATATAGATGTGAATTAAAATCCCAGTAATATAATTAACCCAGACGAAATTCTTAAAAGGCGATTATTGTAACAAATTACAATGAACCCCAGGTAAATCAACACGAAAGACATATGTGACATTTTGTGTATAAACAATATGTCACATTGAGTCACAAAACTTGTCAATCATAAGAAATTGCATAAAGAAATTAAAATCGTCATTATAAATTCTCATCTATATACAAGCCTATCTAAAACAAAAACCACATAAATATTAAGATAACTTAAACAAGAGGGCCATAGGACCCTGGGTCGCTCACCTGTCAACAACTGCTCAATGCTTGCAAGAGTTTTGTGCAAGTGTGGTAAAATCAAGTCAAAAAATAAAGCTGCTATTGTTAAAAGGTCAAAATAGCTTACCTTGGCTCTTTCAAGGGCCATAACTCTGGAACCCATAATGGAATCTAGCTGGTTCAAGAAAGGAACTGAGATCTTATAGTAACTTAAGTTTTGTACAAGTCTGATTAAATTCAAATTTGCTATTGTGCAGCCAAGGTCTAAATAGTTAATTTTGGCACTTTCAGGGGCCATAACTCTGGAACCTATAACGCAATATGGCAATTTCAAGAAAGGAACCAAGATCTTATGGTAATGAAAGTGAAGACTAAAATTAAGACCACTAGTGTGGGAACAAGCTGTTATTATAGCTTGACCTGGTGACCTAGTTTTCAAGGTCAAATGACCCAGTTTCATACATGACCTAGATATCATTGAGACAAACATTCTGACCAAGCTTGTAAAAGAGGACCAAAATTAAGACTACTAGAATGCGGACTAGCTTTTTCTAAAATTCGACCTATTGACCTAGTTTCCAAGGTCACATGACCCAGTTTCAAACTTGATCTAGATAACATTAAGATAAACATTCTTACCAAGTTTAAAGAAGATCCCACCAAAATTAAGACTCCTAGGGTGCAAACAAGCCTTTTTCTTTAATTTGACCTAGTGACCTTGTTTTAAGGGTCACATGACCCAGTTACGAACATGATCTAGATATCATTGAGATAAACAATCTGATTAAGTTTAAAGAAGATCGCACCAAAATCAGGACTGCTAGAGTGCAGATAAGCGCATTCTATAATTTAATCTAGTGACCTATATTTGAAGGTAACATGACCCAGTTACGAATTTGACCTAGATATCATTGAGATAGACATTCTAACCAAGTTTAAAGAAGATCTGACCAAAATTCAGACTGTTAGAGTTTGGACAAGCCCATTCTATAATTTGACCTAGTGACCTAGTTTTCAAGGTCAAATGATCCAGTTTCGAACTTGACTTAAATGTCAATGAGATAAACATTTTGACCAAGTTTGAAGAAGATCCCAAAATTAAGACCCTAGGGTGCAGACAAGCTTTTTCTTTAATTTGACCTAGTGATCTAGTTTTTAAAGATCACATGACCCAGTTACGATCTTGATCTAGATATCATTGAGATAAACATTCTGACCAAGTTTAAAGAAGAACGCACCAAAATTCAGACTTTTAGAGTGCAGACAAGCTTTTTCTATTATAATTTTACATAGTGACCTAGATTTCAAGGTAACATGACCCAGTTTTGAACTTGAGCTAGATATCATTAAGATAAACATTCTGACCAAGTATAAAAGAAGATCCCACCAAAATTATGACCGCTAGGGTGCGGACAAGCATTTTCTATAACTTAACCTAGTGACCTAGATTTCAAGGTTACATGACCCAGTTTCGAACTTTACCTAGATATTAAAGGAATAAAAATTCTGACCAAGTTTAAAGAAGATCCCACCAAAATTATGACCCCATGGGTTCAGACAAGCTTTTTATTTAATTTGACCTAGTGACCTAGTTTTAAGGGTCACATGACCCAGTTTCGAACTTGATCTAGATATCATTAAGATAAACATTCTGACCAAGTTTAAAAAAGAACGCACCAAAATTAAGACTGCTAGAGTGCAGATGAGCTTTATCTATAATTTGACCTAGTGACCTAGATTTCAAGGTAACATAACCCAGTTTCAAACATGACCTAGATATCGTTGAGATAAACATTCTGACAAAGTTTAAAGAAGATCGAACCAAAATTATGACCGCTAGAGTGCGGACAAACTTTTTTTATAATTTGACCTAGTGACCTAGATTTCAAAGTCAAATGACCCAGTTTCAAATTTGACCTAGATATCATCGAGATAAACATTCTGATTAAGTTTAAAGAAGATCGCACTAAAATTAAGACAGCTAGAGTGCGAACAAGCTTTTTCTTTAATTTGACCTAGTGACCTAGTTTTTAGGGCCACATAATCTAGTTACAAACTTGACCTAGATATCGTTGAGATAAACATTCTGACCAAGTTTGAAGAAGATCGGACCAAAATTACGACCGCTAGAGTGCAGACAACAATTGTGAACGGACAGCCGGAAGGACGGACGACGGACGAAAGCCCCCCACAAAAGCTCACCCTGTCACTATGTGACAGGTGAGCTAAAATGTTACTTAATTATTTGTAAAATTTTAATTTTTCTATTTACAATAAAAAAGTTAAAATGTAAATTTTATCAAAAAATTTATATCGTAAAATGCAATCGGAAAATTGAAATACATAAGCACGTTATAATAACTTCTGAAATGCTTTTAAGACCTGGCTTTTATTTTCAACTTGTAAATTACCCTAAATAAAAAGAGGGTGTAGAAAAACTATTTGTTAAGACATCTTACTTCGTTTGTATTTTTCAGATAACTTAAAACTACCGGCTTTAGAATTTGTCTTTATCTTTAAACTTTGCTTACTAAAGTCCTTAATAATATTAAATATTTACACCATGTCATGGATAATCATGAGAATTAAAAATCATACATTTTCTTTTCACTTCCATTATTTCAACGTTTCGGCTTTCGGCCTGTTTTTTAGAGATACAGAAAATTTCTACTTTTAAATTTTAGTCGCGTTTTATACCACAACTTTGTAATGTATCATATTTCTATATCTGTTGAAAATATAGGCCAAAGGACGAACCGTTGATTAAATAAGAATGGAAATGATACTTTTAAAATTTCCTAACTTTTAATAACTTTGAGAGTAGAAATATGATATTTGCAGTGGTAAAAGAAACGGAATATATTCACGTTACAAGCTTTCTAAAATAACCGCAATCTTTTGTTCCCCAATTCAAAATATAAAAAATATCTCTTTTGAATAGCATGACATAATGTTCAAATATTGACAGCATAATTGAGCTATAGCACCGGTTCATTGGTTTGAACGTCATTTAAATCACGCCATTTAAATCTTCAGACTTTTCGGTCTTAATTATTTTAAAATACTGCGAATACTAAAATATAAAAAAAACTCTAACACAACGAAGTTAATCGTTTTTTTCCTGCGCTAAAGGCATGATTTATATATATATATACTTTTCTATGTAAACGTTCGGTGATTTTTAATTCGTTTTAATAAATAATTTAACGAAAACAACACACGGTATTTTTTTGACGCGTTTCGACATAATAGTCAGGTATAAAAAAAATAAAAAAATATGTTTAAACAATTTACGGACTATTAATTAAACTTATTGCAGTATTGCAGTTATAAAAAAAAACAACAATATTTTAATTTAGTTTTGTTTCTATATCCACGGACTTATTAAACTTAACTTATTTGTTTTCTGTGGTATTGTCATTTGTTAATATTGATTAAATGATCGATTTAAAGCAGATTAATCATTCAAAATGATGAACTATAGAGTTTCAATCAGAGGTATGTGTATCATATTTTCATAGAACGTTACCAATAACTTGACAGTCACGTATCAAACACGTAAATTAAGTTATGGTTTATAAGCAAAAGTTTTACAAGTTTGATATCGCAAAGTTCTCTTCTTGATTACTAATCTGGTGTGTCACCGAGGAGAGCGGCCCCGACTTGAGCCGATCGAACTACGGTTTGGCACGGTAGCAGTGGGTGAAAGCCGGTAAAGTAACGGTGGAGCTATGTTACGACCAGGTATTCGAACAGAATGATCACCAACAGCAAGTATTACAAAATTATATTTTATTAAACAAACAATAACAAACAAGTGAAATTTACAATACCTTATATAGCTATAACTCCACACAATTTCAAAGTAAAGTAATAAATTGTCCACAGTTTATCCAATATTTAAATGTTATAGTCCTCTGATCCTGAATTATCACTTTGAAATCACTGTCCGAAAGTCCAGAAGTTCCAATATAGAAAGCCAAAATAATCACAACACGTTTGTTGAATAATCTTATTTTAGAAGTTATAAACTTATTAATTATATCCGTGAATGCCAACCATTTGACATGTATGACATGACTTGCAAAATTTTGAGACATCACTTTTCAGGCCAGGCCAATAGAAATGATTAAGTATCTTCTGATAGGTCTTATTTACACCTAAGTGACCTGACATGGGCGTGTCATGAGCTAGACTCAGAATATCTAAATGAAAAGACTTTGGAACAACTATTTGATGTTTTACAGCCCATTCATCATCAACAAGAACATCTGGCGGACGCCATTTTCTCATGAGAATACCATCTTTGGTATAGTAGCATACAGGGTTTAATGAAGCTTCTTCTTCATTTACAGCCCTATCAAATAATTTTGAAATCTCAGGGTCTTTTAATTGTTCTGAGATAAGTTGTGACCTAGAATTTTGGTCATGATTTGTTTCAGAAATGAAATGACTTTCAGACATAGAAACGTCTGTCTTGCTTTCAGGCAGACAAGAAGTAAGAGATTGTTTAATCTCATTATCAAAACACTGACCTATGAAAGTGTCAGATAAGTCAAGGTCTGAATTGTCATTCTGAACGGCTTTCTTTGCCATAGCCCTAGTAACTGCACATGAAGGATAAAGATCAGGCATTTCCTGCTCATATGGATCAATTGATTGATCTACTGAAGGAGTGTCAGTTACAATAGGATCGACCCTAACCTTGTCCCCTGCTAGGTCATTGCCTAGTAACAAATGAACACCTTTAAAAGGTAATGAAGATGTCAAGCCCACAAAAACTGTCCCAGTAACCAAATCTGATTTTAAATGGATATTATGGAGTGGAACATTTTTAAATCCACACTCTACACCCTGAATAAGGACACTTGTCCCTGAAGAGGAATCTTCTGAAAAAGGCAGAACATCTGCTAAAATAAGAGATTGGGAAGCCCCTGTATCTCTTAAAATCTTAATAGGGGTAGGTGGGCATAAATCACCTAACAGTGAAACTGAACCTTCTGTTAAGAATGGCTCAAAAATCTCCATAGTAGAGTCAGACTTTGGCTCTTTGAACATAGAACTTTCATTTACTCTGACAAAAGAATTGGGTCTTGACCTTGAAGTAGTGAGCCCAGTCGGTTTGGCTGTCTCACGACGTTGTTGATTGCGTTTCAACCTGAAACATTCAGAAATAACATGTCCCGGTTTCTTGCAATAATTGCAAACCTTTTCTGGCAAAGGGGACTGAGGTTTTGTGTCATTGGTTGGCTTTGATTTCGACACACTTGAACTATCAGATGATCCAGAGTTTTCATTAGAATTCTGTGACCCTGATTTATCAAAAGAATTTGATGGCCCATATTTACCACCATAGTTTGGCTTAGAACTATCATTATGAAAACTGGACTTTGATTTATTTGAAAATATATTCTTGTGAGTCAATGCATATTCATCTGCCAACTTTGCAACTTCTTCTAAAGTGTCAACTTTGCGTTCATCAATGTGAGATTTTATATCAGAGTGAATGCAGTTTTTGAATTCCTCTACTAGCATAAGTTGTCTCAGACGTTCATGATCTTTGTCAATTTTCTTAGATGTGCACCACCTATCAAATAATTTTTCCTTTTCTCTTGCAAATTCTACATGAGTTTGCCCAGATTCTCTCCGGCAGTTCCTAAAACGTTGCCTGTAAGATTCCGGAACAAGCTCATACGCCTTAAGAATCAATTCTTTAACTAACTCATAGTCAGAAGTCTGAGCAACAGACAGAGAATTGTATGTTTTAGCAGCTTTGCCAACAAGAACAGTTGATAAAAGCAAAGTCCACTGCCCTTTGTCAACTTTCAGTTTTTCAACAACCTTTTCAAATGAAACAAAATAGTCATCTACTGTCTTTTCTTGAAATGGTGGTATTGCTTTAAAATATTTTGTAACATCAGTGCGTGCGGCCTCGGACTGACGTGCTCTTTCTTGAATTTCTAATTCCTTTATATGCGAATCTCTTTCAGCTTTCTCTCTTTCAAATGCTAACCTTTCTCTCTCTAATGAAAGTTCTATTTCCTTTTGTTCTCTATTTAATGTTATCTTCTCTCTTTCTAATGCAAGTTCTCTTTCTTTTTGTTCTCTTTCTAATGCAAGTTCTCTTTCTTTTTGTTCTCTATTTAATGTTATCTTCTCTCTTTCTAATGCAAGTTCTCTTTCTTTTTGTTCTCTCAATAATTCCATTTCTAATTTTTTGTTTTCCAAATCAAATTGTAATTTTAATCTTAATTCATCTAACTTTGATTCATGTGAGGAGGATATGTCTTTTTTCAAAGCAAGATAAGACTCATCTACTATTTCTTCATCAATCAGAAAGTCAATCAAAATATTCATAATTTCCTGCTTGCGCATAGAAGATTTAGCTTCAGCTAAACCATAATGTTTTGTAAGATTGAGCAAGTCAGTCTTTTTGGCCAATGCTAACATCTCCTGGGAGGGAGAACTCTCAAAAGCTTCTATTTCAAAACTCATGATTACTTGCTGCTGACTACAAGAATTATATATAAATCTATAAGAAATACTTTCAAAGGGTTAAATACGACAATTAAATTTGTGTGAAAAAAAAATGTTCATCCCGGACGAGCCCCCAAATTCTGTTATTGATTGAACTTTTTTGAAAAATAACATACAGGATGATCTACTCCTTTGCTGTCTTCCTGTAACAGAACAGAACCTGCCCCTACATCACTGGCATCAACAGCCAATTTGAATGCTTTGTCAAAATTTGGGGCTAAGAGTACTGGTGCACTCTTGAGTATGGCTTTTAATTTGTCAAAAGCTATTTGACAGTCATCACTCCACACAAACTTTTTACCCTTTCTTAACAAATTTGTCAAAGGTTCTGCAATTGTGGAGAAATTTTGGCAAAATTTTCGGTAATAACCAGCCATACCAAGAAATCGCATCAGTTGTCTTTTCCCAACAGGTACAGGAAATTCAGAAATAGCTTTCACTTTTGCTTCAATTGGTCTAACTTGACCATGTCCTACGGTATGTCCAAGAAATGTCACACAAGCATGGCAGAAATCACTCTTGGCGAGGTTGATGGTCAGCTTGGCTTCTGTCAGTCGGTCGAAGAAGTCCCTGATGAGTTGTAGATGGTCGTCCCACAGGTCTGAATGGATGATGGCATCATCGATGTACACATCACAACCTTCTAGACCAGAAATGACCATGTTCATGAGCCTTTGAAAGGTTGCAGGAGAATTCTTCATCCCAAACGGCATAACTTTATACTGGTAAAATCCGTGTGGTGTCACAAAAGCAGAAATCCCTTTGGCTCTGTCTGTTAGTGGAACTTGCCAGAAGCCTTTTAAAAGGTCAATTTTTGTCACATATTTGGCATGTCCAACTTTATCTATACAGTCATCAATCCTTGGTATAGGAAACGAATCAGTTTTAGTCACAGCATTCACTTTGCGAAAGTCTGTACACATTCTGTAGGTTTTGTCTGGTTTCGGCACAAGTATACACGGAGAACTCCAGTCACTCTGACTTTTCTCAATTAAGTCATTGTCAAGAAGATATTCTACTTCCTTTTGTAGATATTTTTGCTTTTCTGGATGCAAGCGATATGGATGTTGTTTTATAGGTGTGCAGTCTTCAACGACGACATCATGGAATATTTTGTCAGTCCTTGACGGAACATCTGGAAATAAATGTTTATACTCCAAGATGAGTGTCTTCAGTTCTTCCCTTTCTTCAGGCTCAAGATGCTGGAGTTTCTGGTCAAGGTTGTTCAGGACGTCAGAGTTGTTCAATTTCACCGAACCAGGATCAGAGTTTTCAGTGTCTTTACTGTCCTTTTCAACATCATTGTGTGAAGTAGAATGCACTAAATTTACTGGTTTGAGTAGAGTATCTCTATCAAAATACGGTTTTAACATATTAACATGACATAACTGATTTTGTTTTCGCCTCCCAGGTGTATTAACAACATAATTCAAATCACTAAGTTTTTTCTCTACTGTATAAGGTCCACAATATCTAGCTTGTAAAGGTTTTCCTGGGACAGGTAACAATGCAAGAACCTTATCTCCAGGACTGAAGCCTCTTTCAACTGCTTGTTCATCATACCTTGCTTTCATTTTGTTTTGACTTTGTTTGAGATTGCTTTTAGCAAGTTCACAAGCAGATGATAATTTTTGCCTAAAATTTGAGACATACTGAAGTAAATTCAATGGACTAGATTCAGTTGAAAGAAACTTTTCTTTCATCAATTTGAGTGGTCCCCGAACAGTGTGACCGAACACTAATTCAAAGGGACTGAACCCTAGCGAGTCCTGAACAGATTCCCTGACTGCAAATAAAAGTAAATGTATACCTTCATCCCAGTCTTTTTCAGAATCAAAGCAGTATGATCTGATCATATTCTTCAAAGTCTGGTGAAATCTTTCTAAAGCACCTTGACTTTCTGGGTGATAAGCAGATGACTTGTACTGCTTTATTCCCAACTCATACATCACTTGTTGGAATAGACCAGACATAAAATTTGACCCCTGATCTGATTGCACAGACTTGGGAAGCCCAAAGAGAGTGAAAAATTTAGTCAAAGACTTGACAATAGATTTTGCTTTTATATTTCTTAAAGGTATTGCTTCAGGGAATCGTGTTGAGGAACACATAATTGTAAGCAAATACTCATTCCCAGACCTTGTCTTGGGCAAAGGACCTACACAGTCAATAATAATATGGCTGAATGGTTCAGCAAAGGCTGGAATAGGCTGTAATGGAGCTTTTGGAATGGTTTGATTTGGTTTACCAGAGGTATGTGTATCATATTTTCATAGAACGTTACCAATAACTTGACAGTCACGTATCAAACACGTAAATTAAATTATGGTTTATAAGCAAAAGTTTTACAAGTTTGATATCGCAAAGTTCTCTTCTTGATTACTAATCTGGTGTGTCACCGAGGAGAGCGGCCCCGACTTGAGCCGATCGAACTACGGTTTGGCACGGTAGCAGTGGGTGAAAGCCGGTAAAGTAACGGTGGAGCTACCTGATGATTACCCTCGGCGGGGGGAAATTCACCCAGAATTTAGAGCCATTTCCTGGTTCCCCGGCGGGAGACCAAAATCACCCGGAATTATCAGAAGTTAAGAAAAACGGAATAAAAATTCATTATTGTCGCTTTCATCAGATATTTGTCTAAATACCGAATACACAGTTGTGTATCTCTACAATCGTAACGGTTGTGTGAAAACGTTTTCAATTCGTCTTATAAGTGTCCCTGATATAATTATCGATTATTTAGTGAGTATTGACACTTAACAGGATTGTTTATTGGATAACTGATTTTTTATACGAAGAAGGAAAAAATGACCAGTCAAGCTGGTCCTTGCAACCTTGGAATAAAAACATAATAGCCAGGCTGCAACAATTTGATATATTCAAGGACGACGGATCCAGATGGGGTTCAGTAGTGTTGCTCGAACACAGTTTTTGGGCAGCAATATTTAATATTTATTTTGTTTTTTTAACAGAAAATAGCAATTATCATGTAAATACAGTGAAAACCGAATATTAAGACCACAATTGGGTCTGGGAAAAAGTGGTCTACATAGTGTGTTGGACTTGTTATCGGGGTAGAAAATAGTGCAAAACTGCAAAATGGGACATCTGAAATTGGTCTTATTATCGATGTGGTCTTATTATCGAGTTGGTCTTATTATCGAGGTAGTCTAAATTTCAGGGTGGTCTTACTGAGCGGTTTTACTGTACAATAAACTTCCCAAACGAACCCCCTTAGCATACTAAGAAAGATCCAGACTGACTCTAGGTCTAGTTTTAATGCAAGGACCATTTACCATTTGTTTAGCGTTAAATAAAACGAATTCAGCATCTGCAGCAAGTAAATACCAACCAAGTCCATGTAAGTGAACTCATAGAGTTGTTGTTACTGATGTTAATCTGTACTGTGAACATCAGAACTTGCCGGTCGGACTGTTCATTTAGTGTTGTTTTATATTGTTTTATTATGCGCTGACACCATATGATTTTATGGATAATTGTATACTCCAGTTATTTTTTTATATAGAATATACTGTTTTAGTTCATTTTGATTGGTTGTTTGTGGACTATTCAATTAGGAGATACTATTTTTGATATAAAACCACAGAGAATATGTCATTCTGGCCACAATTTTCAAAAATAATACAACTCAAACTCAGAGCTTGATCCATAAGATCAAGGCTAAGCTTCTTAAACTTCGAATAATAAGAGAAATATATTTCTAAATTATTGTTAATTATATTAAAACAGAAAAGAAGCTTTAATTTTGGCACTTAATTAAATAGATTGATTTAATTTCCGACACTTGGAATATTGGCTTATTAGAAATTATTTATAACTAAATAGATCATATTTCAACAAAGACTTTGTCTTTGTTTCTATGTTATAGACTGGGGTTATAATACTTTTTGGTTTTAAACTTCTTGCTTAATCATTATATGGTAATTAACGGTTGTTAGACCCTGACTGGTAGACCTATGAGCTATCCGTTGGTCAACTGTACTTTCTTGAGCGCGTTAAAAGATCTTTATTTAATTTTGCATTTAGTTTTTAAGGCCAGAATTGCTTAACTTAAATTTTTGATATTTTTCTTTAAGACTTGGCAAACCACAAGGCGGCATAGTTTTCATTTTACGAGGAAAGCGTAGCCGCTGTCATGTCATATTTACGTTACACCACTTCTAAAGCTTTCGCCTTCAAATGATTTAAACACAAGGGAACATGGTTAAGAGCTTTACTTAAATAAATTTGCGCTTCAAGTATATTACCCAAGCAGCACTCAACGAGTAAATTTATAGCTATGCTTTCGTCAGCATAACAAAACTGCGGAGAGGGTAGGAAATTCAAGAGCTTTCAATATGTATCCTTATTACTTTTAAGGCCATAAAATAACCAAATAGAAACTCATCAACTAACAATTGCAAGTGGTAGAATATCTGGCAATTGTTTACAAGTTTGCAATCAGATTAGATATACAGATATTTGAACCAACTGCAAAATCTTAAAAGCTTCTTTTTTTTTTAATTTGTGTTACCGAAAAACCTGTTTTAAAAGTTTTCTGTTATTCAAAGATTACGTTAATTTAAATCTTTAAAATTGTCACAAGCTCTATAAAAGCGAGCAAGCTGTGAGATATAAACCACATAGAATGTTGCACAAGAAACGTCGCCGTCTAAATCAGAAAATTTAAAATATTAAGATTAGATTAAGGTCGTTCGCGCCCATGGCTGAAAAACGACGTCAAAAATGAAAATTAAAATAGCCACTCGAAACTTTGCATAATATCATAAATGTGATTTTCCGGTTGCATGGTTACCAAAATTTTGGAATGACGTCGCGCGCTTTCAAATCAGACGTGCCACCTGGCGGTAACTGTCTTTAAACGCGAGCGTTTCACTGTAACGTGAATAACTTTGCAAACAATGGCATTAATTTTTTTGTAAAAAGTGTTTTCGTTAGAGCATATGCTTTCGTTATAAAAATTTAAATTAAGGTTTATTTCAAGGACATTTTAAACGACGTCAAACTTTAAAATGTCAGCATTTTACACTAAAGATTGGAGCTAGATCTAAACGTAAGTTATTTTTTTCTCGAAAATGGTGTGGTAGAAGTTTCTCATTCTTTCACAAAATATTGTTAGACGTATATGAAATAGAACAAAAATATAAAAACAATATGTCATCGGTCTAAATTGTCTGTAATTTTGCGTTAAAATATACAGTACATCGCTAAAAATAACGTTCTTTTTCCGCGACGTTCGAACTAAATGTTGTTTTATGTCTGCGTATTGAGTCTGTCATCCACATCATAATTATTTAAACCTCAAAATGCTTTTTTTTTAAATTACGTAGATGTTTTCTTTTAAATATTACTTTAAAAATTTGTTTTATAATCAAGTCATATAGCGTGTTTAATGTAACACATTTTAGCTCTCACTATTGTAGAAAATAATTCAATTTTGATGGTCCTTTTTGAATTGTATTTATTAATTTTAAATTGAAGCGCTTAAAATTGAAATAAAACTAGTGATCGGGGTTTTCATCAAAATTATTGTTGAACGCAATATTTTGCTTATTATGAATTCAAGATCTTTGAATTAAAGAGAATTGTTTCGATACCTCTTAAAGTTTTAAATATATTTTTGATTAATGCAAATGACATTCATTTGCTTCGTAGAAATTATTTTAACGGTTTGTGGTTCTTCTTCTATTTGACATTTAGGAATGCTTAAAGAAACATCCAAGACAAATGGGAAGGGGGATAGGGGCTTTTTATTATAACTAGGTTCCAATACCTAAAATTTTTAAAGCAAACGCACTCAAATACTGTGTTATCACTATTGCACACAAGTTAGAAAATACAAGTATTTCGCACCAGGGTTAATGCTTAAATTTAAACTTTAGAGAAATTACAATATTTAATAATATAGCTGAATAGCAATATTCAACTTCAAATTTATGTCCGGGCGAATATATCCTTTGCAACTTTTGCGCGACTCTTTGTCCAGAAAATGGTAAAGACAAATAGATCTACTTACAAAACATGTTCAAATAGATGAAAATGGAACTTTGAAAGCCACCAAACACGACAAATATGAAAACACTGCAGACTCGGTCCGATTGAGCCTGTTCATGCGCAGTAATGGGAATGCCCACGCCGCCTAGACCCGGGTCGAGCAACTCAATATTTACACCAACAAACAGTACAGTTTCGATTCATCCCAAACGATGGTATGCATATGACAGTGAACATGGAACCTTCAATGAGGTATTTTCAGATTAATACCATTCCATGTTCAGCGATGTATGGTACCCAGATAAAAGAATGTGTTTGCCTTTAACGAGAAAACAATGGCCGGAACTAAATAGAATATAATTTTGACAGGGGATCTTAGAATATTAATCCTGCATATCACAGACAACACCAAATGCAAAATTTGAAAAGCAGAAAGTATATCCTTGGTGGTGATTGGACAATATCCAAAACCTTATTTGTTGGCATATTGAAACCACCTCTTTAAACTGGCCGAAATATTAAAAAAAAGTAATTTTAGAAGTACTATTAACTTAGTACATAAATATCGTGATCAACTACCTTAAAGGACGTTACTTATAACAGCACTGATTGATTGTACGGAGAGACTTATTACAGCCGCCACACGACACAAACAACGCTACTGTGATATTGAAATAGATGAAAATGGAACTTTTAAAGCCACCAAACACGACAAATATGTAAATTCTGCAGGCTCGGTTTGATTGAGCCTGTTCATGGGCGGTTATGGGAATGCATATTACAGCACACGCCGCCTAAATTTTCTAATTTGTAATATAAGCAGATAGAAAGTTATACAAAAGAAAGCATATCTAATAAAATCAGAAGATACACAAACTTGTTTTTGGTAAAATAAATCGTTTGCTTCACAAGAGAAAATTATTTATTATCATAACAACCAAAACAGGGGAGGGTGGGCGGGAAAGACAATTGTCCGGCTATTGCGAAAATCGAGCGCGCACTGCTAACAATTGGTAAACTTGAGCCAAAACTCAGAGTCACAGAGGACAAATAATGTGATATTGAGATGCACTGCTTGATTGCTTGTCTTAACGAAATTAATGAACTTTATTTTATATGCAAAATAAAAATGCTAGCCGATTTTTATAAATATGGAAGGTAAAAATAAGCCTCTTTTAATTCAGTGTTTTTGCTCGAAGTACTGGTTTCTCGCGGTTTCTACATGTCACGAAGAATGTCACGAAGAATCACAAACCGGTTCTTTCATACGGTGAAGTGTCATTGAAAAATTCGTTTAATTGCCATAAACAGTTATATTACATTTTTTTCTGGTTAAAGAATAATCAAATAATATAGACAGCGCTATAAATTTAACATCTTTATGATAAGAAAGATACACCCTTAATTAAGTTCTATGTCCCACCCACTATGATGGCAGTTGACATACCAATGGGACACAGTCACCGGTCTGACATTAAAACACCTCTTAAAACGCTTAAAGATCTTTTCAAAGAACGGCGGAGTGGAGAAATATATGTAACATCAAAAGCAGGACTTGGTAAAACGGCTTTTTGTAAACGACTTGTGGTAGCTTGGTGTCACTATTGGAAATCGCGTGCCCCGAAAAGAAAAAGACAATTGAAAAAGGGTCATCCAAACGATGAAGAGGCAATAAAGGAAGAAAAGTACTATGAGGGATTTCTTGAAGATGTCAATGCAATGAAAAGCTTCAAATTTCTTTTCTTCATTCGGTTAAGGGATGCCCTTCCTGTACATTGCGACGTAGATGAAATGATTCACCATCAAGTCATAAGAAATCTTTCAAGAGAAAAACGCTATGATGAAGTATTTATACAAGATATCTTGACCAACGAAAACTGTTTGGTGATTGTTGATGGACTTGATGAGTGGACTCATCCACGAATGAAGGGAGAATGCAAAACAAATAATGACATACCTCACAGAAAAGCAAGACATATGTGTACAATTGTATCCACAACAAGAACATGGAAATATTGCACGTTTGATCTTAGTACAAATCAAATAGACTTGCATGCTCAAATTTCAGAACTTGAAGAACAAAGTTCAAAGACGTTGATCCAAAATGCATTATCAGCTTTGGCTGATAAAGAATGTACAGAAGTCGATGAAAACATTGCTAGTTTTCACGAGGAATTCAGAAAAAATAACGCCAGTAGATTCAAGGTGTTTCCGATGATTTTAATGTTTTTCATATGTCTTTGGAAAGAAGGAAAGTCATTTGGAAATTCGCTTTCCGAGTTATACAGCAATATTGTTGGACTTCTTGTTGATCGTGTCAAAGTTGGATTCAAAGGAGCACATCCTTTGAAAGGATATGATATGAAAAACAGATACATTCACGATATTCCAAAAGCGATAGCTTGCAATGAAACCTGTTTGACCCACGTTGATTTATTGACCGGTGTAGGACATCTTGCTTTCGACTTGTTTTTCAACAATGAAAGAAAAGAAAATTCACTTGTTTTTGATAAAACAGACACCGACAAATATCCTCTTATCGATTTGCAGTTTTGCATTGACGCCGGAATATTGTGTGAAAGCAGTTTCCCTAAAGAACTGTTACTTAAACCTAACAATTCAAACCTTAAAGTCTGCTTCGCCCATAAAACATTTCAGGAGTTTTTTTGCGGCATTGTATGTCAGCAGAGTTACAGAGTTTCCTCGTGTGTTAGAAAGATTACTCTCGGTATGTAGCAATGTGACAGAAATACTTTCTTGTTACGAGTTTTTTGTTTTTCTTAGCGGTCTCTCACCGGACAGGGCACAACAATTAGGTCGGTCGATTTGCAAAATCATCACAGATTCTGAAATAGCACGAAACTATAGGAAAGATATGGGTTCTTGGAATTACTTTGTTGGGTACAATGAAACAATAAAAAAAATACAATCACTCTTTGTTGAGTGCAACACAGAAGCCTCAAATAACAAACATGATCTCATAAATTTTCTAATCGAAGATATAATTATAGATACTGATTTTCACGATGAGCAGTATTCAACTGTTTTGAAGAAACTAATAGATTTGAACAGAACAAGTATAAAATCAATCAAAATGAGAGACATGAAGACCAAAGAACAATTTCATAAATCACTTATGGACGTATCTTCTTCTGAGCAAAAACAATTTTCAATCAATCAGTTACAACGTCTGGAAAAGATAGATCTGAAATGTGAAATCTACGAAGAAGATCTTGAAAATGTGCTAGAAGGAGCTAAGACAAAATTAAAATGTTTTATTATCAAAGGTGGAAGATGGTTTGGAAATAAATGGGATCACAAACACGTCACCTTTTCGAACAGATGTCACCAGCTGATTTGGAACATGCATCACCTTGAAGAGCTTTATCTCAGGAACATTAAATTAACACACAGGCAATTAGAAAATCTTATTAATAGCATCTCGAACCGAAGACAAATAAAACATCTGGGATTAGGATTTATACAATGTACAAATCATGATGAAATGTGCCCTGGGGTACAACTAGACATGTCTAATCATCCCAGTCTGAAAATGATCGAGCTTGGCTGTGTTTCTATTAGTGCATTTACACTAAATGTTGAAGAACTGGAGGTTATTTATGTAGGGGATTTCAGAAAGAAAGTTGTTTTAAGATCAATTTTTCAGTCGTTGAAACAAGCAAACAAACTCCGCGTGTTTTGCTGTGGATTTCTTTCTCGCCCCGAAGATATTGAAGACATGTTTAAGGCTTTGTTACCACTTCACAACCTGCAACACGTTTGGTTGGCATATATGACTCTTGGACAGAACTGGAAAGAACACTGTGACTCTTTACAACATGTGGAAAACATCTATTTAATGAATATAAATTTGAAATATCTATTCCTGGTCGAACTGGTGGACAAACTAGAGCATGTTGCCCACACCGTGAGAGTTGGTCTCTCTGAATGTGATATTCAACCAAAGGCAGAGTTTAATATTTGGAAAACGAAAGTTGTAGAATCAAAGCATTTTAAAGTGTTACAAGATGATATCGAACGGAATACATTTATTTTTAGAACATTTGAACTTTAATTCAACGGAAAATACCCATCGACAATTTTGTGCAATAGGAACTACGCAAAGAATACGGGGCTGAGATTTCAAATAACTAATAGTAATAGCTTTTAGAAGAAAAATACGGTAAAATTGACAAAAAGTATACGATCAAACATTTTTTTTCAATCATATGATACATTATTGAAATAATTTTGTGAATCTTACTTTTTGTGAAGTTCAAGGTAATTTATGCACGTCCGTCTACTTTTAATTTTTAATGTTGGTCCAAGACGACACTGCTGGATTTAAGGGCATAATTCTGTTTTAGCCTAATACACAGAGCAGAACTTAAGAAAATATTAATTTGTGTAAGTTATTTGTAAAAGTGATCTGTAAATTCAAAAAGAAAGTTCCGAAACATGATATTCTTAAGCGCTCTGCATGCCAGCCGATTACACAGTTACTCTTGATCGTTGTTATTATCTCTTTGGTTTCACGACGGTGGCAGGGGTTTAAGAGTTAATGAAGGTTTAAAAGGAATTCTTGTAAAAGAACCTAGAAGCTCGATCTGTTTCTTTTATCCCTGTCATCGTGTTCTTGCTGATTTGACTCCAGGTGCTCTGGTCTCGGTAAGGTCATTGAGTACCCGCCCTTTTGCTTTAAAATGCCATATTAGCTTCTTATGTTTTATATGTTTGTGTACCTTTGCATGCAAAATTGTCGAGTGAATTGGTGGGTTGGAGTTATTTCATCAAAACAACATGAACCTGTGTGTTCATATGGGAACCTATTGGGGGCAAGTATTAGGTTGGTTCACCTAAAAAACTGGTTTATTTTATTACTGACCATTCTAAGGCGGTAACCCCAATGGTTCTCTTTCTCGTCTACTTTTGGCCGCGTGGGGAGGCTGTGTGGCAATGCCTGTGTTTTTTTTCATTTTTTTTCCCATCTTTTATACATCTATATTGCAAGTAATTCATGTATTCAATCAACTTTCCCATCTTAATTCATTTTTAAGTACTATGAATGATCCCAGTTTCCAATAGGCATTACTCACTTAAATCCTTTATTGTCGCACATAAATATAGTCATATTATTCAGATAATTATTGCGTTTGCACAAGTATTTTTTTTACAGATTTTTGATATTTTTAATGCTATTATAAACTTTATGTAGGCGCATAGTTGAAAAATCGTTAGCAGACATATTGAATTTGTATTAGTTAGTGCTATGGGGAAAAGAAGTTGTTCGTTTAAACAAACATTTTTTTCAAATAGTTTCAAAACAACTATTTAAAACACACTTATGAGGTTTTGTAGTTTAATTTTGAGCTCACATTAATGAAAAGATAAAAAGTTAAGAACTTTTTGGCGACTTTTTAACATAATTTGCTTTTATCCGCAAAGTTTTAATGTGACGCAGTGGATCACAGTCTCCGCACTCAATCTCTTACACTATCGGCTCATTACATTCACCTCTGTTATAGGCTGGGACTACTTTCAATTACTTTTACTTTAAACTCAAAAAAATAGTTCATGAATTACCTGTAATTGTTTGGGTTTCTTCGGTTTGAATGATAGATAGTAAAGATTTCTGTCACTTGTTTCACCACAAGCTTTTAAATTCATAATAAGGACTGTAAGGCTGTCTAGTTGGGTGAACAATCTTGACATTGAGCCTTTCGCAGAAATGTAAAGTGAGTGTAAGGAACGACAACTCTGCGGAAATTGCTCCGCACTGTGGATTAAAAGATAGAATAAATAGTCATTTTATCGGTAATTCGGGGACTCCAACACACACAAGTTACGTTGTACTTACGTTAAGACTTTTTTTTAAGAATGAAACATTTGATAGTATTAAGAGGTGCATGTTGTTTTTATTTGAATAAATAAATGTTCAAAAAGAATATTTTTAAGAAATTTTCTAAACGAATTTAACATCCCTGATTGAATTATACAGATCGCTATTTTCGCATATTTTTGCGAATTTATGTTTTATTAGTATTAGTAAGCTTCAGTAGAGTAAAGACTTCAGCGCAGAGGCTAATATTATTGTGCTTTTATAAAATATTTATTTCGCTTGCATAATAATTCTGTCAAAATTCTATTTTGTTTAGTTCTGCAACCAGTTTTTTTACGTTTAGTGCCAACTAATTCTTTAATCTATTAATCATACGATGTTGAAACATTGAATGATATTAATCTGAAATTACCGCATTGAAGATATCATGCCATGTTCATCGCCTTATGCGCACCATCTTTGGGACGGATCAAAATTACTGGCGTAAATATTGAGTAGCGCTAAACCCGGGACTAGGCAGCGTGGACAGTAATATACATTGCCATAACTGGTCAATAACAGGTTTAATCAAACCGAGCCTGTGACAAGTCCACATTTGTACGGTGGCTTTCTAAGATCCTATTTAATCTATTTAAATACTTAATAATTCTTTTGTAACTTTTGCAAGATTTAAACATGCCTTTTGAGATTAAATAAACTGCTATTCGCGCATATTCAGAACAGTAAATAATACTTGTCATAGTTTATATCATTGAGCATTTGTGATTATGTATTTTCTTGTATAATAATCGCCAAATTATTTACAAATAAATCATAATTATAATTAAACCTAAAAGAAAAGATTCTGTTGTTGTGTTGTTGCAACTACAAACACCTTATCAGTTTTTCAATCCCACAACCCCTGTACTTTACTGTCAAGTTTAAGTGCGAGACACACACGCAAGCGGATCCAGGGACCGGGACCCTTTCCGAGGAACCGTCGTAAAGCAGAGCAGGACTTTGTGCAGAGGTTCTGCGGTGATTTTATTGGGAAAATGCCTTTTTTGAGAAATGCCGTTCAAACACCCCTTTCAGCCAACCAACCCTAGGGCCAGCAAGGTTACCTAGGGCCATGGCGCGAACCAATATTTTCGTTTTAATAATAATTTAATATCGCTCCAAATTCTTATAAATTAAGAGTTGTAAGTACAGAAAGGAACAAGCAATCTTCTGAACGGATTGTCACATGAAAATCGATGTACAAGAACAAATCATCAAAGTCTACACTCAGCTGTGCATTAATTATTTATTTTGTATATTGTAGTAAGACAGCACATGCAGGTGTTCTTAATATACCCGGTTAATCATTAACAAAGTCATAAACGGCAGGGAAACCAAAGTTCATATGCAGTTACTGTCGTAGTAAAATAACAATAAAAATCCATAGACACTGAAGTTTCTATACTTTTTTTATTCAGTGTAGTATTATCACAGCTCGAAGCCGATGTAACCTGATTTTAATATCAATAAATCACACCAATGAAGGTAGACATCTATTACTCTCGCGCCCTCTACAATAAACATAACAAGGGATACAACCTCAACAGTAATACATAATTAAGTACAACTAGATTTATCTCCCTTTGTAACTAAGTACATGCACAATCCAATACACTACATTCAGCTTTTGATATCCATTTATATACATAAAACTGTATCAAAATGTGTTTCAGGCGTACATATTTGAACTTGATTTCTTAGTTTTCTTCATTTATATGTTGTCTTTAAGGTTTAGAGGATACACTTTAGAATCTGTATCGTTTGGAATAGCAAATAGTGTTCAATCAACATAAGGTGTACATTCTATTTTTTTAATATTAACAATTTTGGCGCGAACTATGTGATACGCATAATATATATTCTCGGATCCTCTGTCAAATTTCTACTCTGTTGAGATTAGCATTTATTCCTCGTCTAGGGTAAACCTTTATATGTAGACCATATTCCGCCGGTCATGGCATGGTGTTTATCTGAAAATAACGCATTGAAGGTTCTCAGTTCACTATCATATGCACACCATCGTTTGGGATGAATAAAAAAACTGATTGTTGTATTAAATGTTTTTCTAGTTTTAGTGACGCTGATCACACGTTTGAATCAAACGTTCTGTTGGAACCGGTTTTAAAAACAGAATATTAAGTATAAATGTGTTATTTCGGGATTTACAAATCCTTACTTTAAAAATGATGGTTAAAATCTCCGCAAACATAACGTGTGTCTTTTTATTAACGATATCAGAAAACTTTTTGAAAATGTGTGTAATTTAAATCATATTCTGATGTTTGTCAAGATAATTAAGATTAGAACAATGTTTCATGTTAAGTTTGGGCTTGAACGTTGCACTTCATTTGAAAGCAGTTGAGCGAAGACAATATTTTGTTGGGATATGAAGTTGCGGATATGACAACGTTAAAATAGATAAAAAGGGAACTTTGAAGACCCTCGAACACGACAAATATTAAAATATTGCAGGCTCGGTTTGATTGAGCCTGTTCATGGGCAGCAATGGTAATGTTTATTACTGCCAACGCCGCCTAGCCCCGGGTTGAGCGCAACTAAATATTTACACCAATAAACAGTACAATTTTGATCCATCCCAAACGATGGTAAAAGAGATACATGTTGAAAGGTAAGAGTTTTCATACAACCGTCATTAAGCCTGAAAAGATCGAGTCTAACTGGGCATTTTATGGCCAGATGCCTAGGATACCATTAACACTTTATTTATGATAGCAGTTCTTGTTTTTAAGAGAAGTTATTTAAGGTATTATACAGCTTTGGCATGTAAAACGCTATAAAATAGGCCAGATCTGCAAATACTGTAAAAAGTGAATAATATTTATGATATTTTTCTCATATTTTACTCTTATGCAACATTTTACTGGTTTAATATAAAGTACTTAAAAACATAACAACTTAAAGTTCAGGGCGGGTAATCAAACTGCACCTTACCATGCATTTTGTAAACAAAAGTCCGCCATCTTGGATGAAAATTGGTAAGTTTTTTACTTTTACTCATTTAATAAATAACTCGTAAAATTGAGATATACCTAAGAACCTGCTACACATTTTTCCGAATCTTTTGGTACCTAGATGGAATATAAACTCCAAGTGGAAAACAAGTTACCTCGGTCGTGGAAACTGAATCGGCGAGAAATGAGCAAGAATTTTTAGGGTAAAGTGCAGGTAAATTTGTCATTTTGTACGTTTTTCGCCAAGAAAGGTAGTTTTGTCTGTAATCACACGAAAAATTGAATTCCATTTTAAATTTCATGTCCCAAGACAACTTTTTTAGTCAAAGAAACCACCATTTCGCAGCAAAATGAGCAAATATCCCTTATGGTAAAGTGCAGTTCTGAAAATTAAATGATAAAGTGCAGTTGACTTTTTTCCTCAACTAAACATAAAACATCGCCGTCGTATTTCCCTGACTTATATGACCATATAAACACATGTCCGACACGTAATCAATTATAGAAATAAAATGTAACATTAAGGAGACTCCTCAATAACAAATTCCGGCTTAAAACATGTAATGTTTTGATCCACTTCTCTGAACTTTCGCTTGTTCAACGGCGAATGAAAAACTCCGGGCTTGCGTATTTTTTATTGAATTCTTATAGCTGGTACAAAAACATCGTTTGTGTCAAAATAAAAAAGTAATATTGGCAGTGAAACAGCTTTTGCCTCCATATATTTTATAGTATTCCGCCATATTGTTTTGAATTGTCGGGAAATGCATAAAGTCAATCGCCTTATTTGCTCACTGGTATTTTCAGGGTTTATTGAAATTGAGATTGGTATTAGCAGAGAAAATAGAATCTCTCAGAATTGCAACATGGGAGTCATTGAATCTGAATTTCATTTTTTGTTAGTTTGTACTAAATATAAGGATGTGAGAGATAAATATCTTCCAAAAATATCATGGCCAAATCTTACAAAATTTGAAAATATTATGTCTTCTAAGAAAAAGAAAACTATTATTGGTATTTGTAATTATTTGAAAAAAGCATACGCTATTAGGTAACATTTCATTTTTGTAATGCTTCACGTTTGTTCGCTCATAGTTGCGCATGAATATGTATAATTTTGTTCACTGTTCTTAGCCATAGGGATGTGATATGCCGATCTTGCTAATAAAGTTTGTTGTTGAAAAAAAAGAAATCTTTACAGAGAATGATTGTGTGAACGTTTTATGTTAAAAGTAATAAAATAATTATGAATTGTAAAAAATAACGAATCTGCAGTCCATCTAAGCTATTTAGAAGTGACGTCACTTAGATGAAAACACGACGTCAAACGTGTACTTTTGAGGCTCAGTGGAAAGAGTGCCGTTTGAAAATAAATGAGCCCCATTTATTAAATTCCAATATTTTCTATATATCTATTGTTCGAAGGTTTTGCAGTATAATCAAACAATTATAAGGTTTCTTGAATAGATATACATGTGAGGATACATTGACGGTCTGAGTGTCGTGTTATCCCACTTCTGCGGTTCAAGTAAAATACACTTAGATCGGCAATATATCCTCACACCTCTTTCAAAAACCAAATGACCTAACAATATTAACTATTAAACACAATTTCTTATTTGCTCCATGTTTTGCATGATGTATGCGTTGCCCACCTGAACTAACACAATGTATACGGTTTTAACAAATCAATCAAGTATTATGTATGTACATTTTATTATAATACTTAACAATTGTGTATGCGTACTAGAAGTAAAATGTACACAAGCAGTTGTGGAACAATTCCAAAATGTTTTTATGTTTTTATGTTTACAGCCTAATATTATATATAAAGGTCTATAAATAGGCGAACTATAAGATTTAAGGACGTGAACAAAGCAATGTCTGTTTTATATTGCAATGGTCAAAAACTCTTTGGAACTTTGTAGCGAGGAACGAATATACAATTTAAAAATATATGCTTTTTACGTTTAATCAGGAAGAACTAGACATTCCTAGGTGAATACAGTATGATCGCCGGCGAAGCGTCCTACAGGACTCGATTCCATTGATATCTAATTAAGAATCTGACAGCCCATTGCCACTATGTTCGATTTTGCATTACGCGTTTCACTTTTGTGTTTAATAATTTAAAATGGACATTATTAAGCTATGTCTTCTCAGTTCGGTTTTATCCCTAAAACCTTTACCGCAACGGAAACGCCTTCTGATGGATGGCCTTGCAATGGACACGCATTGCGGCACGTGTATTGAATGGCGCTCCACAATGTTCACATATGTTATTCATGATCTGAAACACATGGAACCTAGATACAGTCAATTATGCGTTTTTAACTAGATTAAAGAGCGATTTCCAGGTAATTTCAGCATACGAAACTATCTGTGTTGGTCTCCTAAATATCTATAATGGTTGTGTTTAATTAAGAATATTTTCAATATTTTACAATCAGGCACCGATCGTTCAAGCAAAAGCTGTTTCACTGCCAATATTACTTTTTTATTTTTACTCAAACGATTTTTTTTTTGTACCAGGTTTATTAATTCAATACAAAATACGCAAACCCGGAGTTTTTCGTTGGCAGGTGACAACTGAACAAGCCAAAGTTCATAGGATCGGATCGAAACATTACATGTTTTAAGCCGGAATTTGATATTGAGGAGTCTCCTTAATGTTACATTTTATTTCTTTAATTGATTACGTGTCGGACATGTGTTTATATGGTCATATAAGTCAGGGAAATACGACGGCGATGTTTTATGTTTAGTTGAGGAAAAAAGTCAATTGCACTTTATCATTTAATTTTCAGAACTGCACTTTACCATAAAGGATATTTGCTCATTTTCTGCGAAATAGTGTTTTCTTTGACTAAAAAAGTTGTCTTGGGACATGAAATTTAAAATGGAATTCAATTTTTCGTGTGATTACAGACAAAACTACCTTTCTTGGCGAAAAACATACAAAATGACAAATTTACCTGCACTTTACCCTAAAAATTCTTGCTCATTTCTCGCCGATTCAGTTTCCATGACCGAGGTAACTTGTTTTCCACTTGGAGTTTATATTCCATCTAAGTACCAAAAGATTCGGAAAAATGTGTAGCAGGTTCTTAGGTATATATCAATTTTACGAGTTATTTATTAAATGAGTAAAAGTAAAAAACTTACAAATTTTCATCCAAGATGGTGGACTTTTGTTTACAAAATGCATGGTAAGGTGCAGTTTGATTACCCGCCCTGAAGTTTCTTAGTGTCAAATTCCGTACCAGCCTTTCCAAATTCCAACATTGTTTTTTACTTTAAAAGGACAATTAACATCCTGTCCTACAGTTGGTATCGTACGTTCAAGATTTTTTAATGATGCCCGTTTTTCTAAAATATTTTTTTATTGTCAAATGAAACTTTGTGAAAATACAAATACACATAAAAGAAAAAATCATTAAAAAAAATCAGAAACTTAATATCTCATAAACTCTGGCCGTACGTCCAATATGTTCGGACCCGGCATCACATTCCCACATCACAGCAGAATTTCTTCGTTTGAAGTTCCATCTAGACATTACTGATATCGGATCCCCCAGAAATTTATAATGTTCCAACAAAAGTGCTTCAACACAATACAAAACTGTTTCTTAAGTCGCTCTCACACTGGGCTCCGCGTGTTGATCGCGTGTGCATCGCGAGGAAAAACTGTCAAACGCGAAGTAAACGCGGTAACAAGTGGATGACACGTGAATGAAACGTGGAGGACTCGCGAATAACAAGTGGGCACACGCGCGAAAAAATTCACACGCGCTCGGAGCCAATTTTTATTTTTGAGCTGCACAAAAATTAGGAGCAACGGCCACCGCGTGTGGCACACGTGGTGTAAACGCGGTACAAACGCGGACCAAACGCGATAACACGTGGTACACTCGCGGATCACAAGTGGACGACAAGTGGTCACTCGCGGGCATACGCAAAATTTCTTTGTGTGATTGCGTGTGTAGCGCTTGTAATCCACTTGTGATCCGCGTGTCTACAGCGTTCCTAGCACGTGTGATAGCGTGTGCTCCGCGTGTAAAAGGCTTTCTCAGGGATTATGTCACCAGTCATCCGCGTGCCATTCGCGTGTTTTTGCGATTGAACCACGACTGATTCGCGTGTTGTCCACGTCCCAATCACGTGTGTACCACTAGTTATTTCAGCTATAAAAAGATCGCGTGTGGGCCAGTTTTCATCAGTTCTGATGTAGACGCTAAGGAGGCAACATGGATCCGGCGCATCTGATTATGCTGTTGCTGTTGGGCGTGGAGGTGTACTTCTTTGATTTCGGTGCCATGACGGTGATGTTTACTCAACGAAATATGGATCGGAACTGATCAAGAACACATGGCGCGGCGGCTTTTATACACGCGGGCAGCAAGCAGGGCACAAGTATGTAACTCACACGCGGATAACACGCAGTACACACGTGGGGCAGACGCGGAGCACACACGGTACACACGCGGATCACAAGTGATACACACGCGCTGCGTTTGATCACTTGTGACGCCATTTTCTGACCACAAGCGTTCACACACGGAGGACTCGTGGTGGACACGCGAAGGACACGCGGAGCACACGCGCGCGTGTGGTCCACTTGTCATTCGCGTGTCCAGCACGTTTGAGACAATTTTGTTGATTTTCACCGCGTGTAGAAAAAAATTGCAAATTTACAAAAAAAATCACACGCGATCAACTCGCGGAGCCCAGTGTGAGAGCGACTTTAAATAGATCATGGAATATCAAAAGATTGCGGGATAATTCACCGTCATGCAGTTATACTATCGATTGGGATGGACCGAAATTGTACTGTGTATTAGTGTAAATATTGAGTTGTGCTCAACCCGGGGCTAGACGGCGTGGGCAGTAGTATGCATTCCATTACTGCCCATGAACAGTCTCAATCTCACCGAGTCTGCAATATTTTCGTAATTTCGTGTTCGATGGCTTTCAAAATTCACTTTTCATCTATTTTTTGACAGTGATCACCTTCAGAGCATTATGATGATCAAGACCTAGAAAACGTCTGCTTTTTCCCGAGTTGCTTTTTAAACAAAGATATTGATTATCTGCAGTTTAATAATAATAATAATAATAATAATAATAATAATAATAATAATAATAATAATAATAATAATAATAATAATAATAATTATAATAATAATAATTATAATAATAATAATAATAATAATAATAATAATAATAATAATAATAATAATAATAATAATAGTAATAATAATAATAATTATAATAATAATAATTATAATAATAATAATAATAATAATAATAATAATAATAATAATAATAATAATAATAATAATAATTATAATAATAATACAATGTAATAATAATAATAATAGTAATAATTGTTGCGGTTCGAATCGAGTCACTATCTTTTCGAGAAGCTGTTACAGCGCGCTGGATATCTCAGTCGGAAGAGCAATCGACCTGTAAGCGAAGGATCCCGGGTTCAAGTCCCGGTCTGGATGCACATTCTTTCTTACCCTGTGACATAAAAATAATAATTATAAAAATAATAATAATATTATTATTATTATTATTATTATTACTACTACTACTAAAAATAATAATACTTATAATAACAAGAGATGTTTGTAAAACATGTATGCCCCCCCCCTCCCAAATGCCAAATGGATAGTAGACGGCTGTTATTGATCGCTAAAATCTAGTAATTGGTGTAAAAAAATGGTAATAAAGGTCTCCTTGACCTTTGACCTACTGACTGAAAATCGATAGGGGTCTTCTAAAGGTGATGACAAACTTCGCTACCGAATTTGAGGACTATAGGTGAAAGCATTGTATAGTTATTGATCGGACAAGGTTTTAGTGCTGAAGGTCTTTGTGACCTAGACCTTTGACCTACTGACCTGAAAATCAATAGGGCTTATCTAATCATGACCAACCGCCGTATTAAATATAAAGACTCAAGGTCAAAGCGTTGTCTAGTTATTGATCGGACAAGATGTGGTCTACGGACAGAATGACATGTGCAAAGCAATATACCCTTGATTCTTCGAAGAGGGACATAATAACTTATCGTATCGTATATCCGGCCATCGAGGGCAATTCGAAAGAAGCTGTAGAGAAGTTTTAAAAAGGATACGGACAACAATTGTGACGTCGAACAACTGCCTATCAGAGGCCTCTATTTAGGGTAAGCAACAGTCATTTATTTATGGAAAAACTTAGAGTCAAAGCATATATAGCGTTTCTATTAGTTAACTAGCAAGATAGACGATAGAACGTAGATCTTTTCTCCTCTGTATATTAGTAGTCTGACTCTACAGAGATTTCAGTATTTATAAGCGTTATGGCATATGACATGTGTAATGCACCCTGCTATGTTTAAATCACAGTCTAAACGCTTTTATCGATATGAAGCAAGTATTTGAAATGGGTTTGTTATCAGAATGTCACGTATCCATTACTTTAAGCCTTTGATATAAACAGTCTTTTTTGTAATCAATTAAAGATAGGAGGACCATTATCAAGTAGGTTTAATAAAATTCCTTCCTTTTTCAAAAGAAACATTTTATAGAAATAAAATGTTACTGAAAATGACCTGAAATATTTTCGATGAGCATAACTTTTACATAACAAACTTTTAAAACAAAGGTATCGGAAAGGAAATTAATGAAAATTTTCGCAAAAAGTGAAATATGCATGTCATTAGTGGCCACATCCAGAAGACACAGCCTGCCACAAAGCCAAATTGTAGAAAGGAAATGAGGGCGTGGTTATAAAATGATCAACTTAAAAGTAGAAACTACAAACAATTAACGAAAATGAGAACCTGAGGAGTAACCTCCATGCAAGATTTATTGCCGACATCCTGATTTCATTCAATACAATTTAGCTACAGTTTAAAAGCACTACAGCAAAAGGTATATATTGAGAACCCAACATTTGCTTGGCTATGCTATTAGCTTCTTACGTTTTGTATGTGAACAACAATGCAAAAATGTTGATTAAGTGGGTGGATTGTAGCTCATTCACAACGACAACTAGTTTTTTTGTTCATAAGAAAACCTGATAGAGGTCGGTGCACCCGAGAACCTGGTTTAACCCCCCTTGGATAATTGTTTTGCCACTGACAATTCCAAGGCCGTCCCCTTCATAGACCTTGAGCTGCCAATAGACCCCCCCCCCCCCCCTTGGGGAATTTTAAAGGGTATGTTTTTCTGAAAGCCTATACCATTCTACGCATTTTGCAATTTGTTTGCACTCTGGCGAGTAGTGCGTTTTTCCGTAACGCCTGTTTGAATATGTTACCTTTGAAAAAAATTTGTGTAAGAATGAAATATTTGACAATTATAAAAGTTCTAAAATAAACCTATTTTATCTACACCAGGAAGCTCTTATCTACATTACTTATGCAATAAAACATCTGTAACCTAAGTTATTGGTCTAAAATTGTGATTAAGTTATGTTACTTAACATAAAAACCTAGTAAAATAAGATGTATGAAACATTTCTTACTTGCAGTAGCAAGTAATTTGTGCTTATAAGTAAAATATAGTAAGATAAATGAGAATTCAGGACAAATGTAATACAGTGATATACATTGGGACATAAGCCCGTAACGCTATATTGAAATATGTTACCGAAAGAAAAGAACATGGGAAAACAGGCGATAATTGTATTAGACCTTGAGCTTCCAATAGACCCCTCCCACCTGTGGGAATTGTAAAGGGTATGTTTTTCTGAAAGCCTATCCCATTCTTCGCATTTTGCAATTTGTTTGCTTTCTGGCGAGTGGGGCGTTTTACCGTAACGCCTGTTTGAATATGTGACGTTTAATAAAATTTTATGCTTTGAAGAAATAATTGGCAATTATAAAAGTTCTGAAATAAACCTATTTTTTTCTACACCAGGAAGATGGTTTTTTATTAATTTTTAATGCAATAAAACATCTGCAATCTAAGGTATAGGTCTATAAATAGTCATTAAGATATGTTACTTAACATCAAAACCTAGTTTAAAAAGTTGTATCAAACATTTCTTACTTGCATAAGCAAGTAATTTCTGTTTTATTTGTTTAATTTTTTAATATAAATTAGAATGCAGAATTTAAATGTAATAAAGTCACATTGAGACACACTTCTTGTTTAATGTATATAAATAAATACATATATTTGGAAATTCCAAAAACCAAAATATCTGGAAAAAAATGCAAAAAAGCCATCTCAAAGATAGCAAATTAGTTATCTATAAATAAAATAAATTATAAAGAAATAAACTTTGTGATTAAAAGATAAACTGTGTTAAACACTTTGTTAATAATATCCATAACTTGAGTTATATGTGACTTTAGTATTATGTTATATCATATACTTATGCCTATGGTTAAAAAAATTGAAGTTTTGGTTTAATTGTTTTTGTTTAAATACACCTCTTCATGTGTTTTAACGATTAGTTAGCTTTATAATATAATAAAAATAAATACCATATCATAATTCACCATTTTTAAATATGTTACCCAAAAGAATGTATTTTAGTTACCAACCTTCCTGCACTTTATGTATCTTGTATTAAAATATGAAATATATATTAAGAATTATGTTACAAAAGGAAATTAAGGTATTGATGCTGGTGATATTAAACATTTATGTATTTTTAATTTAAATATTGTTAAACTTTAGAGGTTAATGATCTGTGTACTGCTCAATATTTCTTGAAATTAATGATTTTGGTGTAGATGGTTCAAGTTCGTCCTATTTTAAATCTTTTTAAATTAACAATAAACCTATCAATATGGCTCAGTGACAACATTGTAGTACAGCTTACGTTTGCACTAATTATGGGCTGTTGCATCCAGTCTAAAGCTAAGTCCAGATACTCTCGATTGAGACAGATAACATTAATTTGTTCTAACAAAATGTAGACAAGAAAGAATAAACAAAATTAACCATTTTTATCATTTTATTTTTCTATTTATGTCTTTTGTCATCCTATGAAATGTTACCAATTTTTACTTTAATAGTAAGCAAAAAATAATAAGAAAAGAAAAGCAAGAAACTGCAAACAATTAGTTAACATTTTGATAAATATTTTTTATATAATATTATATTATGTTAAAGTTGATCTACAACAAATTTAAAAGCTACTTAATTTGAACTTTACACAAATTAGCTGATTAAATTATCTGATGTTAGAAATGTTTTTAAAAGTAGTTTTATTCATCTAAAATACTTAGGTTCAGTGTAGAATTTGTAAAACATTGAAACAGCATGAGCATTCTATAATACAGTAAAAGAAATTTTTTCCTAATAAAATATTATACATAAGTCAAAGTTAACTTGTCTATTAGCTTACCATCACCTGCATTACACAGATTGTCTTTCAAATTAGGATGTTTCTCTTTAACAATTATTTGTCTTTAAGAAAAATAACATTCTATAAAGATCTTAAGGAATTCTTAACAAATTCTTAAGCTTTCTTTGAACAATGGAAAAAATAATGTTTCATTTAGGACAATTTATTTTTCTTATTTCACATGTTTTATTTAACAGTAATGTCAGTTATTATTGCTCTAAAAGACCAGAACTGGTGCTTTCAACTTTGTTTTTAGTAAATATAGTTTATAGAAAGTTCATATTCACATTATGAATGGCTCTACGGTAATCTAGATACAAACTATAACACGGTTTAGAAATTTATTTTCTTTATTCTAAGTCATCTTTCTAAAAAAAACATTAATTAAATAATTAGGTAACATATAATTAATTTTAATTAGTTTGTTTGTAACACTTTTCAAAGCAATATTTTTATCTCTTGTCTTTTTACTTTTTTGGAACCAATTATAAAAAATATTTTTTTAGAATTTCCCTCTTATCATTTAATTCATAAATGCATTGTACTTTGTCAATAGTGTAACTTTAGAATTGTATGTTACGGAGATTTAAAGGTTAAAAATGGACAAGCTTAAACACTTTAACATTTTAACCACATAACATAGCATAACATAACATAGATTACGCTATAAACTTCTTACTATTATTATTTTATAGTTTAATCTAAAATGATTGCATAGTTGTGATACAGTTTTGTAAATGAGTTCAGTTATTTATACAACATTATCAGTTTTAGAGAAAATACTTCATTTAATCAGTAATATTAGTTAAAAGAATGACTTTCAATGTAATTACAAATCTACACAGGGCTTACAAACATCAGGACATTGCACAGAGCACACATAATTAATTTCTTCAAATAGATATCAGCTAACACCATTAAAACAAATAAAAACAAGGAAATAAGCCTTATTTTAATAAGTAACATATGTTATGTATGTTGAAAATTTGAAGTCATGCAAGTTTCAAGAACACTTACATTTATAAAGCTCAATAATTTAATTAAAGTCTATATTTTATAATTGTTTATCCCAAAACATCAATATAATGTTTGAATTAGCGATATGGTAACATATAAGATTATGGTTAAATTATTACAATTGCCAGTGTGATTTTTATAAAAAATACACTGTTTTATATTGTTTGATCATGCAGCTTTCAAAAACATGTATTATTGCCTAAGTTTGATTACAAATAAAAATCCTACAGGTAAGTTTCTGACTTAAATTTCATCTTTTTAGGGTTATGTATGTTTTACACTAAATATGTTACCATAGTGCAAAAAATTTGAAATGAAAACTACATCAATCAACAGATAATACTTCATCCTTTTATAAAAATATAAGTTTCACTAAATCGTAGCTGGAATAGAGCAGAATTAAAGGTTCAAAATCCATATATTTTTTCTACAAATTTTAGGGGTAACATATTAAAACCTCCGTAACACCCTTATGCCCCACTCGCCAGAGTGCAAACAAACTGCAAAATATCCAGGACATAACAGGCTTTTAGAAAAATCATGTCTACAAAAATCCCTAAGGGGGGGGGAGCAAACATGTCCCTGGCCACCGGCCCATCAGGTTCTCATTATGGTTAACTGTTTGTGGCGTCTTTTTCGAAATTGATTATTTTATCTTTGCTCTCTTTTTCTCACTAATTTTGGCTGTGTTGGGAGGCTGTTTTGTCTGGATGTGTCAATTCCTTACATGCTTTTTTATTTTTGTTTTGTTCTAAAAAAGACGTTTTCTTCAGAAGATTAATACATACCAGGAAAATTTACAGAAAGATATATTATAATACTCCCGATGAGTTAAATGGTTTCGGATCAATTACTGCAGGAATCCTAAGTGTTCGCAAGTTAGAAATGTAACTAATCGCCCTAATGGTGGCATATTTCTGCCACGATATACCCGTTAAAAATATCTTGATAAAATTGCATTTTCTGCTAAGATTGTCATAAAAATCTACACTTGAATATAACATACGATAATTTATTGTCTAGATACAGATTGCATTAGTGCCCAAAGCTTCCATTTATTACATAAGATATTGGCCCAAAAATTTTGAAATCTCTCGGTGATAATTCATATGTAGCAATCTCTGGTATAACTAACAACAACAATAAATATAGGGTATTCCCCGATGTCATTATAGAGGCTTGCATTTTTCCTGTTCAAAAGGGTGGATGCAAACAGGACGCAAATAATTGTCGTCCGGTATCTATCTTGCCTACTCTTTCTAAAATATTTGAACACCATATTGCTTTACAATAACAATTGTTTTTCAAAAATAAAAAATGTAATTCATGTACATCAATCCGGTTTTATAACTTCTCATCCGTGTCATACTGCTCTTATCAGACTTGTTGATACTTTGTTGAAAGAGGTTGATGATTGTAATTTTGTTGGTGCTGTAGTGTTAGATCTAAGAAAGGCATTTGATCTAGACGATAATGAAATATTGATACATAAGTTATGCCTACATCATTTTTTTCAGAAAATGCTGTTAAACTGTTTAGATCTTATCTTTAAAACAGAACACAAATGGTTTAAGTTGGTTCTATTAAATCTAACATCCTACCCATTTTACTGGTATGCCTGAAGGCTCCACTTAAGGTCCCCTTTTGTTTCTATTATATATTAATGATATAGCATATTTATCTGAGTCAATGGATATTGATCTTTACGCTGATGATTCAAAATTGTACAAAGGAGGACCCAATTTACAACAAGTTGAAGCAGATCTTCGGAATAATTTTTTTTTAAAGTGTCCCATGTATGGTTGTTGGTACAAGATAAAAACTGAAAAAGTCAGCCGCACTTCATCTAACATTATCAGGAAAATAAATTGAGAATGTTACAAACCAAAAGTATTCGGAGTTTACATAGAAAATAATATGTATTGGAAAACTTAGACAGACAAAATGTCATTGAAACTTAACTCTAAGATTGTTTTTAGAAGAATTATATGTTATCTCACACAAGACAAACAAATTATGTATTAGACTGCTTACGTTATAAGCACTTTTGGTTATTGTTGTACTGTCTGGGGCAAAGGAAACCAGTCTGGGATTAGTAAAATAGTAAATATTCAGAAAAGAGCTGCTCCTATTGTTTTATGCAAATCTTACAGAACACCGCCATCCTCTCTTTCAAAGAACTGAAATGGCTTCCTTTTCAATACAATCCTTTTTCCTTGTAAAGATCACGCGGCACTTGTGGTTTTTAAATCCATAAACAATCAAACACCTAGCTATATATCAGACCTATTGAAATTCTCTACAAATGATAAATACAATTTTCGCTCTTCGATATGGAAAAATCTCTCACAATTGACTCAACGAACAAATTACTTAAAAAGACAAGTTCAGTTATACTGTAGTAGAGATGTGTGGAATAATATACCACTAACAATACGTTCGGTTAAGTCACTCTATTCCTTTAAACATCTTTTGAAAAAGTACCTATTTAATCTGTCGCAATCTTGATGTATTATATAATATTTCTCATATTTTTAATGAGTGTCTGTCTGTGGTGAATGTCAAATGTTTTGTCTTAATAACATTTCATATTCTTTATAGAATTGTTTGTAATTGTCATTTTGTTAAGAATGTCATATTGTAAATAAGATTGACATCCTTTTGTTCCAACTTCATATGTAACCTTCTTAAAATAAAGAATTTCTTCTTCTTCTTCTTCTTATTATTATTATAATTATTATTACAGATAATGTCATATATTATCTTTATATTTCATTTTTAAAACGTTTATCTAAATAACACAAAGTTTTCTGGAAATATTATTATCACGATAATGTTTACGAAAAATATCGTGAAATTAAACAGTTTTCAGAAATTTCCTAAATGTTAACACCTTTATCTAAGCTACCTAGCTATTTCGCGGAAGAAATATGCCAAAAATTATAGGTCATAAATATATATTCCAGCAATTTTATAAAAATCGTCATATGCATATTTCACGATTTCACGTTTGACACTAGATAATAACTACAAAAACATAAATAGCTTGACCATGTTTCATATAATTACATTTTATTCCGTGAATCGTATCATGCCCTTATCGCGCTGATATTTTGTTTCATTTAAAAGATAACAAGCCCAAACAATCAAGTAATCTAGAAAAAAAGCTAGCTAACATGATGAAGTAACGAAAATAGAATGGAATGTCTCATTTTAAGCGATGATATAAAACAAACGGGTTTACATTTTGCGAACACATTGTCATCGAAAGAAATTCAACTGGTAAACTATAAGTATTTGCAACTCTGAGGGGAAAGAAGATACCAATCAAAAAGAATTTCATATTCTTTTGTGTATAATAGACTTGTGGGCACTCAGATAACTCAAAAACATTATCCTATCGTAATGTATTGTTCTTTATCCTTGCGACAGGTTAAAACACACGATTCCTTGCCGCGGGAACAGGTTTTGTACTTCGAGATTAGAAATACCGGGTATTCGAATTATTAAAGGTTATTGTATACGTTTAGCCGGGGACGACAAAGCAGTTTGTGATATCTACGGTGTTCGAATGATTTAAAACCATAATTTTAATGGTTTAATACAAGCATTGGAGTATATGGAATTTGTGTGCCTATTAGAATATCTTAGTAGGAATAGGGTTGTATTAAATCCAAACATCTCAATGTCAAGATTAAAGAATAGTTTTTTTTATTTACAGTGTCAAATGGACGATGAACTACAAACAAGAATTGATCACAATGTTGAAGCATGATCATTTAAAGAAATGGGCTTTCTTGATACTCGCTCTAGGAACCGTGTCGACCTTCGTCTTTATCACCAACTTTCATCTTAACGTCCAACGAGAGAGGCTATGTATTTCTGTCGCTAGTTACCCTAAAACAGATCATCGACAAAGAGCACGTACGGTGAAAACAATGCCAACTTATTCTTGTTCTGTGTCAAAACTGTTGAGTTCCGGGTATGATATATCGCTAAATCAACTTTCTATAAGGCAAACAAAAATAGGCATCTTGATAGCGTCTACCACACGTACTGAAAATGTGTTAATTGAAAATTTCATTTTGATGACCAATTGTTTACCTTCTCTACTTAAAACCATGGAGGAAAAAATTTTCTACAAAATATTCATAGGAATAGATAAAAGAGACTATTTAGAAACGGTTCAGGATAAAATCAAAACAGTTTATGATCATGTTGAAGTATTTGTAGTGAATTCTTCAAGTTTCACAAAAACGATCAACGAAATCGCATGCGAAGCATATAAGCAAGGCATGGACTACTTTGTGCGAGTCAACGATGATACCAAATTCACATCTGTAAACTGGACATCATTAGGAATTGAAGTACTTCAAACATACGACCCTCCGAATGTTGGAGTAGTTGGTCCGACTTTTGAAGAAGGCAATACAGAAATTTTAACACATGATATGACCCACAGAACGCATCTCGAAATCTTTGGCTTTTACTATCCGCCATATTTTGAAAATTGGTGGGTTGATGACTGGATCACGCTTGTGTATACACCATTTAGATCAACCAAAATAAAAAAGTGGACGGTTGAACATTTATTACATTGCACGCGATACATCCCGGACATGGAGAAAATGAATTATTTACGACAAATTGTCCTTGAGGACAACGAAAAACTCATTAAATACATTATGTTATACAAACAACATGAAACTAGAATTAAAGCTCAATCTTCAGAACACGAAATTACAAAACTAAACCAAACAAAAAAACAACACAAAACTACAGCATTAAACCAAATAAAAACAACGCGAAACTACAGAATTAAATTAAATCAAAACAATATGAAACTTTGAATAGGGTCTTATTACATCATCACGAAACAACAGATTACATTCAATTCGAAAACTACAAGCTTGACCTGGCAAAGCTGTTTTTGCACTCCCAGTGGAAGAGGACCATGGCCAATAGTTTTGTGGAAAATAGCATTATTTCTTCTCCAAAAGTAAATGAAAAAAAAAACTGATGTTAAGTTACATTTTGGGGAAAACTGCATAATTATAACAAAATTTTCAGAGGGGTAATGTGCCTTTAAGCAGTCTCTAATAAAGAAGAAAAAAGCCCTGGAGTCCCATAACAAGATAAACGAAAGATTTAAGCAGAAATACAACAGCTTGAACATACAGATTTAAGCCCTATAACAAAGAAAACATTTGAAATAAAAGATTGTGTATAATGTGTGTAAATATAGCATTTAGCTTATTATTTTCCTGTATCATTCATGTAAAAACATAAACTGGTATGTTTGCAATATTTAACTCGACCTGAATAAGACTAAAAAGGAGAATCTCATGAATTATTACCTGATCACATATTAACTTTAACAAGAATAATATATTTTCTTTACGTTTGTGCTTTTGTTAGTGTATGTGCATAAACAAAGTTTTTCTCAGATGAAGGATTCAGTGTTTAAGGATTGGTTTTTTTTAATTCTCTTCGGTTTGATTTTTAAAAAAATGCAGTTATGAATTCATCTTTTTAAATGAAAATAAAATAAAACAAGGTCGAGAATATAACGAAGATATGTTTCGTTTGCAAAAAGATGTTGTATGCGAACATTTACTATCAAAATGTGTAACAAAATCACATTTTAGTTATAAGAAATCGTTACAAGTTCTTTCTAAATTTAGTAAAAACTAAAATGTCACTAAAAATGACCGAAAATACTTTTTCCCGTGACGTGCCCCAATTCAAATCGGTCTTGTGCTCGGCATGATCTTTCCTACACAATGTGTGGCAAAATAAGTCCAACAAGACGGGTATGCGCGCACACTCGGGCTTAGACAATTTACATTCATGCATTTTATATTTGAAAGTCATTCATCACATTTTAACTTCATTTCAGCAGATGTAAGTTTTTAATTTAGCAAAAAAAAAGTAATATTTAAAAAAGAATCAAAGAAATAACTCTTACAATTTTGAAATTAGAGTATTTGAAACTCATGCAATACCCCGTTATATGATATTTTTGCTCTTAATACGTTAATATGATTTTATACCAATGACGAGTTGTACAAGTAACTGGCTACGGTAAAAAAAAAAAGTTGTCCCTGTATAAACGGCTGTATTTTTTACAACGCAAAGCACAAACTGATGTAAGTCTATGAGATACATCAAGACAAAAAGAGCTTATGGCAGGTTAGAACCATGCTTGGTGGGTCTACACTTACCACACACACAACAAGAAAAATTTTGATGCATAGCATCAAGTCGGCGGTAAAAAATATTTCCGACCCACTTATGAAATCGGATGAAAAATAGACGATTTCACAAGCGAGCTACAGCCAGTGCCCATTGCATTTGAAAGCACGGTCTACATAATAAAGATAACATGTGCAACTTAAAAAGGCACGTGCATGTTTGTTAGATTGTTTTTGCAATAGGCAACGTCGAGACAAAACATTTACCACGAGTTTTGTGTATATTAAACTCTTTAGGAACATTTTTACACATTTTCTAAACAAAACAAATCCAAAGGTTAAACATGTTATATATACGCAACTGAGAGGAAAGTAAGGTACCAAATGGAACAGAAATTCATTTTTGCGTATAACAGGCCACACTCAGTATCTTGAAAAGTATGGATATGGGCTATACAATAACTAAAAAATATGAACCGGCGATTTTGGTCGGCCATTATCCGTGCATGGTATTAAAACAAAACCACGTGATTCCCCGCAGTGTTACCTGCATTCAATGAAACTGAAAAATTATTATAACTATACGAAATTATAAAATTATACCAAGTCCTCATATATTTAATAACTGTGCATAGAGAATATGACAGGTAAAATATAAACTTTAAGATATTACGTGTTACTCATTTATTGCAAAAACCAGGAGCAATTTAAGGGAGAATCATTCTGACATTTAACACGAGCAAGGATAATCGTGTGTTCAAGTGTTTTGACACGCATTTATCAAAAAAGTATATTATGATACACGTGTACACTATGCATAGTTTTTAAAATGAATCAGTAAAAATTCTATATATATAATATGTCACATCTACTCACATTTCTTAAAGCGATGTAGCATCTGTTGTAGAGAAGAACACACTGCAATCACAACTGTACAACTGCGAGTACTATAAGGAAATGACCCTTTCTACCACCATCTTATTTAGTATGTTCATCTTATTTGGCGGGCAAAGATACGAACCGTGCAGAACCAGGTCCATCAGTGCTTGTCACTCGGAACAGCTGTCAAGAAAAATCCAGGAAAACGTTATAAGCACACCCATTTAAATAATGTCAACTGGAACTGTTTAACCAATAGGTGCGACACAAGCTAGAAAATAAGTCATCGCCCAGCCAGAGTTATTCACCTTTGAATTACGAACAAAGAAATTTTCGCGAAAAATCATTAAATTATAAATCTGCCCAAACTCACACAGAATTGCATAGAAACATTGCATATGAACTGCTGATCACTCAAAAGTTCCTACTTAGCCCTAAAAACTGTTCAATCTGGTCATGCCAAACAACCCCCACCCACCCAAACAACATGAGTGGGATATCAAAGAGGGATATCAATGAGTTCAAAACTAGGTCATGATATCTATTCGTGGTGACACCAGCTTGAAAGTATGTCACCTCCCAACCAGAAATTTTTGCGCTGAAATTTTGCTTAAAATCGTAATTTTTTCATGACCGCTTTACTGTGAAATTTTCACGAAAAATCGTTAGTTTTCAAAACTGCCAAAACTCACTCCGAATTGCATAGAAACATTGCATATGCACTGCTGACCACCCAAAAGTACCTACTTAGCCCTTAAATCTGTTTAATCTCGTCATGCCAACAACCCCCACCCACCCAAAAAACATGACTGGAATATCATACAGGGATATCAATGAGCTAAAAACTAGGTCATATGATACCTTTTCGTGATCGGGGTGACACCAGCTTGAAAACGGGTTACCTCCCAACCAGAAATGTTGACGCTGAAATTTTGCTCAAAATCGCTATTTTTTCATGACCGCGTACCTGTGAAATTTTCACGAAAAATCATGAAATTTCAAAAATGCCGAAACTCAATCAGAATTGCATAGAAACATTGCATATGCACTGCTGACCACCCAAAAGTACCTACTTAGCCCTAAAAACTGTTCAATCTGGTCATGCCAACAACCCCGAACCACCAAAACAAAATGACTGGGATATCATACAGGGATATCAATGCTCAAAACAAAGTCATATGATACATTTTCGTGATCGGGCGACACCAGCTTGAAAATGGGTTACCTCCCAACCTGAAATTTTGACGCTGAAATTTTGCTGAAAATCGCATTTTTTTCATGACCGCGTACCCGTAAAATGTTCGGAAAATCATGAAAATTCAAAACTGCCCAAACTCACTAAGAATTACATAGAAACATTGCATATGCACTGCTGACCACCCAAAAGTTAGCCCTAAAAACTGTTCAATCTGGTAATGCAAACGAGCCCCATGCCAATTAGCAGCGCAGAATAAACAACAGTCCGATAATTGACTTACAAAGGAAGTGGTAATTGACCAGGGCCAACCGACAGTGACACGTGGTTATCTCGCGTATTCAAATGAACATATTGGGTGTTGGGTCCGTCAAAAATCGATAAAAATCTTCTTTTTTTTGTTTAATCATTTTTTGTACGAAACAGTCATTTTCGGTGACTGCGCGATTTCGTGTCGGCGAAATTAAATTATACATGAACCACAGTAGTTACAAACTTGACCAAATTTACCTAACATGTAATTAACAAGCATGCTCCACTATTATTAGACCCTAACTTTGTGACAACATTAGCACCCTGGCTAACCTGGTACGCTTAGCGAACGGCACTACGCCGCGATCACGGCATATGCAACGCTTTTAACCGGCTTAACCGGTGTTAATGTACACACCGTTCAACCCGATAAGGTGAATGCCGTGGGTATGCAGACGAGAGTTGCTTGTGTACATGAACGTTTTTCTGCGAAGGTCAGGATTGGCCTGACTTTAAAATTTTCCCGCAATATCTTAGTACAAAAAGTATACATATTGCTTCCCTGTTTGTTAAGGCCTCTTCTGACGAAATCTTGACGCATACAGGATATTATTTACAAATTGCAGAAAAATTTTGCAATTTCTTATTGTGACTTGCTGTTTAAGGAAAAATGTACAACACAATTTGCAATGTGCGCATTAAAAAACCATCGGTCAAATCACGATGCAATAAAAACATTTAATTATGTTCTCAAGACCAGTGGTAATCATTGTAGAGACAAAGCTAATTTTTACTTGACGGCCGTTAACGTTATCCAATCCACTGACGAAACTGCATTCAGCTGTACCAATATTTTAGTGTTAACGGCCGTTGTCATTACCAAAATCACCACGACGTACCAAGTTTAAAAGTAAATATCTTTCTAGAGAAAGCGAATTGAAAGCTGTGGTTTCAAATAACTAATTGAACTTTATCATGGAATATTTTTTTCTGCTAAGATATTGCGGGAAAATTAAAAAATCAGGCCATATACTGACTATCGCAGAAAAACGTTCATGTACACAAGCAACTGTCGTCGGCATACCCACGGCATTCACCTTATCGGGTTGAACGGTGTGAATGTAGGAGGTTTTGTGGGGTAAGGTAAGAAAATCGCAGAGTTTTTGGTTTGAATTTTATAAAACACTCAAACCGATAAACGTATACGTTGTCAAGTCATGACACTTTATGATTCTAGTCCTCTCTTTGTCCAGAATATAGTAGTTTGCTCAGTCAGGAGCAAAACGGACCTCTCTGTGTTGCAAACGTAAGTAAAATATAGATAAAACACACACAAATTTTACACTGCGTTTACCTCCATTACAGACAAATTTAATGCAGTCATATTTCTTCACTAGACTTCAGTTTAGATCAAGAAAAATAAGTCTGAACAGAAAATTTACAAGATTTGCAGCACAGACGGGGGTGTACATCTTATTTGTTATCTGAAAAATAAATATGGAAGGAGAACTTCTGAAAAAAAAAGAATCGAGAAACAAAAAAGCGATTTTCAGTGTTAAACCAGATCCAAACAATCGGTACTATTGCTACCGGATGAGTCACATGGTCAAATCAGAAAGCCAGATTTTGCGAACCGGAAAAGATTGTTTTCCTCTTGGTATTGCTTTGTTTCTAATGCGCATTACCGTAATCGGAATCGATTCCGTACTGATTTTTGGATGCTACTGACAAAATAACGATCATTGTTGTGATTAATTTCCAAGTGGACCGTTCATGATAAGAAGATATTTCAAAAGAATATCAAGTTCTTAATGACGACTATGGTATTAAAGACAATTCTTTAAATTAGGTAAAATCCTTAGACTTTAAAGGCTACGAGAGTTAGGATGAAAATGCATGTTCTAACACAGAACCACTGAAAATCGGTGTACTCCGGGGTTCCTGCGCAGGCCCAGTTATTTTACTATTTTACTAGATCACTGATCTGATCAAGATTGTAGAGAAATATTCAACTGAACTTTATTGAAACTAGAGATGTGTATATACGACACATGCCACCCTTATTCTCAGTTGTCAAAAAGCTAATATTATGGTCACACTCACAGTACATTTTACTTCAGGATTACAAGATATCACCTTTTCAGGTAATGGTAGTAGTTTTAAATGATCTGGTTTTTCATTGTTTGTGTTGAAAACTTTCAAGAAAAAACAAAGATGAATCTGCAGTTCACACAGTTTGACATGTTAACCATAGTTTTTGAATACTTATTACAGTAATACATAGGGGTCATAATTGACATGGCCAGAAACAAAACCCACGGAGCACAACTACACATGATGGTTAACATATCTGTAACTACACAATATTACATGCCTTATGCGTAATATAAAAATGCATAACGGGCCGTTACTTTAGTTTTAAAGGGCATGGCCAGAAACAAAACTTCAGGTGATGGTAAACACAACTGTAGAGTTTCATGATTGTGGCTTTCATACTCGTTGAATTATGCGTGACACAAGATTACATGGTAATTGTATTATTATATTTAAATATATCAGGAGCCATAACTGGTTTGACCAGAAACAAATCTCCAGGTGAACTACACATGATGATCAACGAAGCTGTAAGGTTCATTACTGTGGCTGTTATCCGTTTGAACTTATATATACAAGTTTCGGGTGGTCAGAAGGACGGACGGGCGGACAAAGCGGTCCCTATACGAGCCATTGCTGGTTTTAACTGATGTGGCCAAATCCAGGTGAACTACACATGAGGATCAACAAAGCTGTAAGGTTTATTACTGTGGCTGTTATCCGTTTGGACTTATATACGTGTATATACAAGTTTCGGGTGGTCAGAAGGACGGACGGGCGGACAAAGCGGTCCCCATACGAGCAATTGCTGGTTTTAACTGATGTGGCCAAATCCAGGTGAGCTTCACATGATGATCAACAAAGCTGTAAAGGTGTATTGCTGTGGCTGTTATCCGTTTGGACTTATATATACAAGTTTCGGGCGGTCAGAAGAAGGGACGGGCGGACAAAGCGGGCCTTTTATTCGTAAGGTGACACAATAAATAAAACCACATACAAATGTAAAATTAGATTTATTTTCACAAGATCACGCAGACATTAATTCATATTTTACAACCTAATATTCATTTAATGAAAATATAATAAATTAGTTGTTTCCATTAAAAATACAAAAAAAATCAAATAATTAACTGTCTACAATTTGTCTGCGAACTAACATTTATTGTGAAAATTGTCAAAAGATAAATTGATTGTCAAACGAATTGTGGTACTAAAATTGAATAAAACTACAATTTATAAGGAAGGTGCTGCCCTGTTTCCCCATATTTGGTGCTAGGAATTGAATTTGGTTAATAACTGACCAATACAAACGTTGTTTGTTGAAAATGATAAAAAAATTAACATTTTGATTGAAAACTCAGAAAACAAATTACAAAAATTCAAAAATATGACTTTGGAGTTAAGTGTTAACATAATCATGCAAAGAGGATGTTTCTGCCATCTAAACATACATTAAGTCTTTGAAATCTATGCATTTAAAGCTATTTGTAAGATTAGGACTTATGAGTATATTTTATATATTTAGTGGTGAAAGTTTTTAATTTGTAAAAAAATACATTAGCATTAAGTTCCGTTTATTTTAAATTACTAAATAAAAACTAATTTAATTTAAGCAATTATATTTTTTACATTAAATTTAATTTTCTAACGTTTTCGCAATACAGTTAAGTCACAACCCTACTTTTCATCAAATAAGGTTACCAGTTTGACTTAAATCGGATAAAATGATGCCACTTAAATACATGGACTTTCTTGCGTATTTCAAACGTATTCCATCAAATATTTCACACAATAAATGGAAAAAAAGAACACATTGATGTTGAAAATGTAATAGAACAGTGGGAGGATAAATTTTTAAAACACAGAGTTAGGGTACTTTCAAAACAAACATACACTGAAAGCAGAGCATATCTAAATCGTGTAAGGCAACAACAAACAAATGAAAGTTAAGTAAGTTACTTTCGTAGGACGGTCAATAGCCGTGAAAATAAAAAAAATACTATCAAACTATTTTCTTCTCTTTTCAAATATCTCAAGAAAAAAATTGAAGGCTTTCAATTGCCTGATAACAAGCTCTTCTTTCATTTTTTTAAATTCATATGACTTAGATATCTTATCTGTCATGAGAAGTATAGTCTAATATAATGTAGGTATAATTCATAACTTGGACAACATAAATGGTAAAGAACAACCTTTTAGAAAGATGGATTTCCATAATAAATAATAAACTTGAATTGCATGCCTTCAGACACTTAAGTGTTGCTTTTGTCTCCTTTATAAACATCCGATGTGTTAAATCGACGCATGTTTAGCTTTTAACTTTAAACAGCATAAAATGCCTCCAGAGAAGAGATTAAACTAGAATCGCAAATTTAATGAAATAAATTGATTACAATATAGAAACATGGATCTTTTCATAATAAAAGGAGCGGTACACATTTTAATAATAAGATATTTTCGCATAGTTAAGTTCGAGAACTTAATTTTTAGGTGTGATCTTCAAGCTTTTATCTCCCCATCTTCCGCGTTTGTGCAACCTCATGCAAAGCGTATTTGCTTTAAACGGATATGTTTTCGTTCTCCATGCGATTGTTTTTGAATGATATATGTTGATTCTGTGCTTGTATATTACTTTCCGCTGCCAATTAGTCGGCTTCAAGATTGATTTCAGAAGATACACCCTGATTTTCGGAAGATATGTTCTTCATTTCTATTGCTTGATGGCTTGCATGTGTGCTTTCCATGTCATTATGAATTTCTTGATTTTCGCTTTCACATATGCCTAATAAGTGAATATCACCACTTTTTACTTCAGCAAATACATTGCTGGGAAGTATATCATCGAGTACTACTGATACATCGAGATCTATTATTTCCCAAGTTTCCGAGAATTCATCGATTTCAGACATTACCATCTTCTCCCAGACATCATAACTCAATGGCCAAACATCTTTATTTTGAGACTTGAATAGTTTTTGCAGAACGAAAGGAACAACTCCACCGCCCACTGCTAACAGTGTTTGAACACTGGCAGATAAATCGTGTGCTTTTCCTAGTGCAAATACAACAACTACTATAAAAAGAAAGAAAAATACAACGAAGATAAAATCTCTAAACGATTTGACGTATAATGCGGAAAGCGAGCCAGGAGCGAAATCGTGCTTAATTTGACTCGTTTTATGAAAGAAATCGCGTGATATACAGGTTGATGATTCTTCCAAAAAGACAAGCAACCTGCGAACTTTCCAAATAAGCTTTCCATTGCTGACATGAATATCAGAATCCTCATGTTCTTGTTTGTTGCAAGAATTAGGCACAATGTACGCAGTGTTAAGAATTTTCTTTTTATTGTTGTTTGAATTCGTTTCATATGGATCATTTTCTTGTATATAAATTTCGTATTCGCTGAATCGCGTTTGTAAAAGTTTGCAAAGTTGTCGGCTGAAATTGAAGTACACCATACTTACAGAATGAAAACTGTTAAAGGTGTAACCAACGAACAAAATAATCAGGCAAACATATTGGAAGACTTCATCATAATTGATAAGAACTCCTAAAATCGTATAAAAAATACAGTCAATGTAAAAGGAAACAAAACCAACAACAATTGAATAACACACCAAACCAATCTCACAAGCGCAAAAAAATAACATCAAGCAAAAGCGAGGTTTAAAGTCAACATTCACGTTTTTGTGTGTTTCAAGATAATCAAAAATAGTAATACCATTTCTTGCTATCACAAAAAGTGGGACCGTTTTCAAAATGACTTCTAACACAAAACTAATGATCACGAATGGGAAGGCAATTAACATTACAATAAAATACAATATAAAAAATAAAACACTTTCGTCCTTTGTGTGACAATTTTGAAAAAGTTTGGACGCTATTGTTATGAAACCAGTCTTATTGTTCAGACAATACTGAAGTATTGTTTCGATATGCTTTCTGCACTTGTTATTTTTGTTGAAAAGATAAAATAAAACGAAAAACAATGCTATACAAGCGTAGTCAGCATTAAGAGCAGAAGGACCGCGGACATCTTTAACTATTGTTGTATTGAGTAATTCGCCTAACTCTTCTAAATACTTGTAATATGGATAATCTATCAGTATATAAAAAATAACTGTGAACCACCATGGAGATGTCATAACACAGAACACTAAAATTAACATAAAAGTGATCAAACATGTTATGCATTTACAACATTTAGGTGTCCAACAAACATGGCTATCACATTCGTCCATCGACAGATGTTCTCTCATTTTACACAAAACTAAATTTCTGAACAAAAATTTTGTAAGGCTTACTGGATATACGTTCTCCATTACAACTTTTCCTTCATTAACAGTTATATATACCGAATTGATCTTTAAACTGTGTGTTCCAGCTGGTAAATCTGCAATAGACTTTCTTAAATTTTCAAAATATTCTTTGTTTCCACTCTTTTCGTTATCGTGTCGGCTGTTATCGTTAATCTTTTTCAAGTTGAGTACACTACTATGTACTTCGTCTAATCGGCATTTAAATTTGTTTTCAAATATTCTCGAAAGCTTTTTTGGAATAAAGAGCGGACATGCGGCCACCAAGAAATACTTGCTACACATCAGACAAATGTTGAACATTTTATTCCACAATCCTGGAACTAATATAGTGCAGTCATTTTTCTTTTCATCACAACACATGTACTTTATTTCCCCGGTTTCATTATCGTTCGAAAGTTCAATAAAACGGTTGCATATTTTCAGAAACTCTGTCGATTCTTGATTTCCTGAAGTAAAGTTCCGGAGAAAATGGTACCGAATCATGTTCAGTATTTCTTCCAAAGAGAAGTCAGTAAAGCAGTTTTCTGGTTGTTGGATCACTGACATTTGAAAGGATGCCTGATGAAACGAAAGCGTAAATAATGACTTTTCTATGTAATCCGCTGGAAACTGCAACATGACTTCCGAAACTTCTTCCGTCAAAATAAACCATTCCCGTGGGTTAAGTATTTGATTGGTACATGTAACGTTTTCGCCAAGCGGTCCTGTTTCACCTTCTATTTCAAGTTTAATCTTAATCAGTCTGTTTTTATCTTTAATTAGTTCCTTGATTCGAGAAATGAAATGGGCGTCCGTTGGAACGAGTGAGCAATTCGTTTTATCCGTTGTATTTACTTGGCCAGTACACGATTTGGTCATGCACGACGCTAATAAAAGAATCATGAAGATTCTAAAATAGTCGCAAGTCTTTTTTCCGTTCATTTTTTTTAATTTATTAAAACCATATGTTAACACAACGTGTCAAAATATGAACGTCTCAACTGGTGAACAAAAGATAGTACTAAAGTGCTCACTGAGATAACCTACTTTTGAAGAGAGCCTCAATCAACATTGCGAACATAAAGGGGTTCCACTGAAAATGGAAAGTATCATATCAGCTGCTAGCGGGTTATCTTATCTGACGGAATATTGTCAATACAAAAATAGGTGATCCTTAAATTTCTTCGATTACGTAAGTTCAAGTCCGTTTCCCGAAAACCTCGAACGCTATTCGACTCTCCTTGGAATCTCGAACGAGATGGTGAATGTAGTTCCTGGAATCACTTTAAAATCAATACTAAAACCATGAAAATATCGAAGCTTGACCTTTACTGTAGTCCACTCTTTAAAAAATACGTTGTTTATTCTTATTGTTTGGTAACAAAATCGTATGTTAGTGTGAAATTGGATAATAACTATCATCGGATAAAACTTTAGTGTCCAGAAATCTACAAATCTATGGCGAAAAACAGTGCAATTTTGATCAATTTCAAACGATCTTCAAAGGGACTTAACTGTCTCTCTCTGTCTCTCTCTGTCTCTCTGTCTCTGTCTCTGTCTCTGTCTCTGTCTCTCTCTCTCTCTCTCTTTCTCTCCCTCTCTCTCTCTCTCTCTCTCTCTCCGGTTTTGAGTCCCCGCAGTTACGGTATCTTATCACTTTTTCGCATTCTGGGGACAACTCTCTCGATTTTCTATATGATATATGGGGTCAGATCAAGTTTTCATAACTCTCATTTTTGTGGGGTCATAGCTATTAATACATTTTATGACCTCACCATGATGTAAGGATTTTAATGCACTACCGTAACAGTGAGGACCCACACAATGTCCCCAGAATTACGATAGGTCCCCAGAGTCCGGTAAAAAATGGTGAAAATGTCCACGCAATTACGGTGTTACAAGTGCTCTCTCTCTCTCTGTCTGTCTCTCTCTCTGTCTCTCTCTGTCTCTCTCTCTCTCTCTCTCTCTCTCTTTCTCTCTCTCTCTCTCTCTTTCTCTCTCTCTCTCTCTCTCTCTCCGGTTTTGAGTCCCCGCAGTTACGGTAACTTATCACTTTTTCGCATTCTGGGGACAACTCTCTCGATTTCCTATATGATATATGGGGTCAGATCAAGTTTTCATAACTCTCATTTTTGTGGGGTCATAGCTATTAATACATTTTATAACCTCACCATGACGTAAGGATTTTAATGCACTACCGTAACAGTGGGGACCCACAAAATGTCCCCAGAATTACGATAGGTCCCCAGAGTCCGGTAAAAATGGTGAAAATGTCCACACAATTACGGTGTTACAAGTGCTCTCTCTCTCTCTCTCTCTCTCTCTCTTTCGCTTTCTCTCTCTATCGCTCTCAACCACAAGTTTCGATTTACCGTTTTGATGTTTCATCGCCGGAAATTCAAGGCAATGCTTTCGCGCATTTATTTATAAAAAAAACATCATTAGGTCGCCGACATAGCATAGAGCACAATACATGCTAAGTGGTTACTTCTTTGTTGGACGAAGGTTTATCGCCTGAGAACCTATCGTGAGAAAGATATCTCGAGAGCGCTTGACCCATTTCTTTTCATAGTCGTCCATCCTGGGATGAGCACAGGTGCATTGGTCCCGGATACGTCATTGCATATCTTCCAAATACGTTAGTTTTGAGTTTTGCCTGTTTTTAATGCATCTGATGAGTTGCAGTTAATAAATCAAATATGCTTATACAAGCGTTTTATTCACTTCAGTGCACGGCCTGAGAAATGTTAATACCGCTATACATGTACTTAATTAGGAAAAGAACAATAAAGGTTGCGAGTTACCATTGCAAAACATATTTATCTTCCGCCCAGCTTAGTGGTAGGGGTAAAGGAATTGAATACGTTTATCCGTCCGTCCGTTCGTCCGTCCGTACATCTGGATTTCGTGTCCTCTTTCTAACTTCTAAACCCACGGAAATTACGCTATTCGTTATGTTTCTAATTTGTGGCTCAAAACAGTGGTGTTCAGCGGTTTGAGCTTTGCATTTATTGTTCGCTCTATAACTTTTAAACCGCTTATTAATAAAGGAATTTTATGAATATGCGGTAAAATGTGCACGTCTTTGATTAAATGTGCACAACCTATGTTTTTACAGCGCTGGTCAAAGTCACAAGTGGAATTCAAAGGAATGTAATTTGTGTCCGCTCCACTATTTCTAAGGCCCTTGACGGAATTTCGTGAAATTTGGTCAAATGTTTATCTTACTAAGACAATGATTAAGACAATGTACAGAACCTGTTTTATTTTTGCCGGTTCAAGGTCACCAAAGGTGTTCAAAGGTTTGAGCTATGCATTCGTGTCCCCTCCTTAATTTCTAAATTCCTGGAAGGAAATTCATGAAACTTTGATCAAATGTTCACCTCACTGAGACGATGTGCAGAACTGATCTTTGAAGGTCAGCTACAAATTCGATTTCGTAATTTTAAATCACATTTTAATATTCCCATTAGTAGCAAGCTAAACAAGTGATTATAGTTAAAAAGTATTGTAATTATTAGGGGTGGGCGATATACCCTGGTACAGCGGTTATTGCGGTATTTTGGCGACGATATGATATCGCGATATGATTTTCAAATACTGGTATTTGTTATGTTAAAAGCTTTATATTTTCACAGACACTTTGCTAATAAAAACAGTTTTCGCTCATGTACTGTTGTTTTCTATATCGAAGAAACCAGTGCCATAAATAAACGCAGTAGTGCCGAGAAATTCAGTACTACGGACTCAGATATTTAATAGGCGTGCATGACAACATAATCTCGAGCGAGTTTGAAAATAAAAAAGCGAATTCGCCCGTTATTTTAGCCTGAAGAAAATATGAGTTTGAAAACTGTGCAAGATTAGGTAAAATACAGCGGTGGCACCTCTAGTTTGGCGTCGCACATGCATGATCATCGTACTTCCGTCAGTGTCTTGCAATCATAATGCAATGTTTTTCATTAGTAAAATTATATTATTAGTAATAAATAATTGCAATATATTACTTCCCCTGTTTTGGGGAAAATGATTCATAAGCGGGACATAATAAAATCTAGTAATGGGACGGTGAAAGAGTTGGGGAAAAACCTGCGTTTCCTCCAATTCTCCAATCCGGCTAAAGTTCAATGTCACCGATGGAGTTCAAAGGTTTGAATCATGCAATTTGTCCGCTTAAAATAATTTTCTGATTTATCATGGCTTTTCTTAATTAAAAAACACTAAAAGCTCACCACATCGACTTATAACATTAGAAATTCCTGAAAAAGTGTTTCTAACTTCTGTCTGCGTGAAACACATGTTATTAACATCTCCCAGTTCCCAATATATGCTTTCTCCTGTATAGAAGAGCTATTGCATACTGGCTTGCCTTGTACATACGAGTACAACGTTAAAAACGTATTTATGACATCGCATCGTGTTTCGCGCCCTCAGAAACGCGACCACGAACAGGATCTGAGGTCGCTGAACCAAGATGCGAGGTCACGAAATAAAGATGGATAAGGGCGATATTTATGTCATAATTTCGTAAGTTCTCATCGAATTCTCGCGATCTCGCATAGTTGTTTCACGTTTTTGTGGTAACGCCAAAAAAGATCGACAAGCTAAAACAACGATGTCTCATCCTCCCACTAAACGGACTACCGAAGCGAAGTAACAATATACGTTGTTGTGTTCAAGTTTAAATAAAAAAAACGAGAAATTTCAATATGACTCAATCTTTCCAGGAAATACTTTTTTTAAGGTCACAATTAAAACTTTTTAAAGTATTTCGTTTGAGTTTCTAAGAGAAAATGATCATTGCCCTCTCATCGTAATAACTCCTCTTCAGTTAAGCGTACTATTAAAAGCTTTATCAATTTGATTTTCTAAAAAAGGGAGAACTTTGTTAGACTAGATAGAAAGAATAGCTAATTGATCAATTTTACTGAAAAAAAATAGAACTCTCTCTTTAAAACAGAAAGTGTGTACTCCTCTCACTGTTGAAATCCAACACTGTTGTCAAAATCTAATTTTAAAGATGTTTAACAAAACTTTTTTAAAAATATGAAGAGATTTTTTTACATTTAGTTCTAGCTTTCATTTCTCGTATCCAAGAATTTGGCGAGCGATATAGGGCCGATTGGCACTCTAATATCTGTCGTGTGGAAACTGCGGAGTCTCTTAACTCTATTAGCAATATAAATAGTGCAAACGAGAACATGCTGAGCCTAATGCTCTTTCTAATTGGAAAAAAAACACTCATTCAAAATAGTTGACACTCGCATATCATCTATAAATAACATAGCTTTATCGCCATCACGACATTGTTTTAACTTCCGTCATTCAAAAAGGGACATTCAAGACAATCACAACGAAATGTTTTGTAACACCTGGTAATAAGGCTTAAAATAATGTAACTATAGTGACTTTATTATCGTACAAACTGAAGAGCTTAATAGTACAAATACTTCATCAGACAGTGACATGTTTTACTGTTCTAGTTTGTTTATTCTTTGCATATTGTACAATAAAGAATCATTGTTGAGCCAAAAAAAGATAAAATTCCAACTATGTAGTGGTTGCCTAAAATGCACAAAACACCTTATAAAGCAATATTTATCGCCAACTCCAGTTCTTGCTCAACTACTTAATTATCCATACTCTTATTATTTTGTATTACAGCCATTAAAAAACATGCAATTACATATGTAGGTATTGCGAAAAGATTTTTGATACCACTGGTTAAATCTGTTTTAGTCTATTAAAATCTAAGGCGACGTTTAATTGAAGCTTATATCGAATATTTAATATGCGTTTTGTTTGTCAACTTATGAATTTTTTCACTCTGTACACCTCACTCTCTCATTATTTAAAAGAGACAAGCTTACCAGTCTTATTCATGTTATTGTGAAAACGTTTGCAAGAAAAAATAAAACCTTTATCGTTTGCAATGAACATAGAACATTTTATACAGATGATTCTTATGTTATATTTTATGGACTTGTCAATATCTAATTAAGTCGCTAACTGTCTTACTGGCTAACACTTATGTGAGATTTGGTACCCTTAATTATAAACAAGTAATAGGTATTGTGAGTTGTGGTGTATTGGTATACATGCCGGACTACGGATCTGATGGTCACTGGTTCGAATCCTTATAAACATTATTTTATAAAAATACACTTTTTTTCTTGTAAAAAATCATTTGAAATCGTTTTACTACAGTAAAACCCCGCCTTACGACCACCCCGAAAATGAGACCACCTCGCTATTACGGGCACTTTTTGAAAGACCCGATTTTTTTGCTATATATTTCAATGGTCGGAACCCTCGATATTACGGGCACCCCGCTATTCCGTAATGCGACCACTTAAAACAGTCCGAAATTGTCGAATTATGCCTAAATTGACCCCGATAATCCGACCACGCATATCACGGTTTGGTCGCATGTTTGGTCGCGCGTCTATTCTTTATACCTATCAATTTACGACATAAACAAAACGCTTTGCGGCATTCGTTGAACTGCGAAAATCGATAATGAGGATGTTTTGACAAGAGATTAATCCATTGTCTGTTTCATTGATTTACGCTAGTTGACACTTATTTGCAGTAAGTTATTTAATTGTATGATTTATTGTGTTTTTATTGAGTAAATCGACGTCGATTTTAAAGATGGGTTGACTTTACAGATCATTTTATTGCATCTGTTTGACCAGTAATTAACGATTTTTTTAAATAATATAAGAATAGAAAACTGCAAAATGTCAAAACCTCGTAGAGAACTTTCTCTTTCTGAGAAAATGCAGCTAATCAAAGCAAGTTCAGGTCAAAGCCAACGCAAGTTGGCAGAGAAATTTGGCATTGGCAAAACTCAGGTATAGATCGATCAAGCAAATAAATATTTTCTTCGACATTTTTTTGTTAACAAATAAATTAAATTAAATGAGGACTGAAAGGCTGATTTAATAAGTGAATTTATGAATGAATTGATTAAAGATATCTCTGTCCTTCTGTCATCTGCCCCTTGCGAGCTTTTTGATCATCAAGTGATCCCACCCCTATATTGAGACCACCCCGCTATTAAGACCACTTTTTTTAGACCGCCAAGTGGTCTTATTAGCGGGGTTTTACTGTACTCGTACATCTGGTTTTAGAATACCCTTTGAATAGTGTTTTTCTACAATTTGATTTGTGAAATTATGCAACCGTATAGGCTATAAATGCATTTTACTTAAGCCCATACACGCAAAATATTCAGTTATAATATACTTCACACTAAACCGGTGGTTACACAGAAAAATAACAGTCTATACGAGTTTTAAAAGAATGGAAATTTTAAAATGAAACAAACAAAAGTGGCTAAAACATTAATTCGAACCCACGAGTTTACATATTTATTCTCGAATTTAAACACTTTTACCGACTGCGCTAAGCGGGCTTCTTACATTTTGCAGCTTATTAAAATTAGTTATACATAACATACCGATTTAAATTTAGATCGTAAAGTTTACGAAATATACCGACTACAGGGTCAAATTCAAGAGTGCCAGGTCAATTTTGTTAGACAATACTTATTGTGCACCCCTTGTTGTTAATCTGCTTTTATACTGTTTTGAACGCGTCTTTATGTTATCTCTTTCTACCGAACATCAAGATGACATCATTACAGCCTTTTACAACACCTCGAGGTACCTTGATGTTTTGATAATTGTAGATAATTACCATTTTCCATCTGTGGTTAATTTAATTCATCCTAAGAAAATACAACATAAACAGTTCCAAAAAGCAAGTAAAAATTTCATCGATCTAAATATTTCCTTTGAAAAATGGTTACATCATTTCTACACAATAGGATAAAAATATTAACCATGCATGTCAGGAATGGCCACATCTATAAAACACAAACACAGCCAGCAATGAGAAAAAGAGACTGGGAATAATGTTGTTAGACACCGTTAATAATTAACAAATATCAGAACCCGTTGGGTTACGACCTTAAAACATAAAATTACGTTATTTGATATTATGTTACTTTAAAAAAAAAACATACACCCACAAAATCGGGATAAGACCATTACAAACACTTGTGAACACAAGTGGTATTTGTTTCCTGTCTACGTTTATCAATCAAACTAATCGAGAAGTAACAAGTTGTCAAAATGGCCGTTCGGAGAATGTGCATGCGTTAGGGTTAGGTCGTGCGTTTATCCGGATTTGTCCTCTGTAAGACAAACTGTCGTATCCAATCCCCAGGTTTAAATCAAGAAGTAGCAACAAAAATATAACCTTTGATTGCGCAAGCAATTTGTATAAGGGAAACAAATCTAAATTTATTTACAGTAATGACTAATGTATTTCACCTTTTCAACAGTTTACATAAATGCTAAGGCAAACTAGTATCAGTATTGAGTATACTCGTTACAATCTAGTATCTCGGCCAAGTTCAATAACCAGCTAAACTGATGTAGCCACTTCAGAGTTATGGCTTTTATTCACGTTGGTTTAATGTAGACTTTTTTTTTAAAAGTGCAAACTACTTTTTTACTGAAAAGTCTAAATCCATATCATGCTGAAAACAATGAAGGCTTTAAAAATGCTGGGAAGGTTCGTATAGCCTATTGTATCGAAGTGTATGTGACTACTTGTAAATGCATATACAATCTTGCAAGGACTATGAATAGAGAATTTTGAGTGTCAAAAACACTCAACTGTACTGTACGGAGATTTCGGTATTTGAAATAATCAGCGCATTGGTTTCACTCTCTTTCACTATCGGCTCATTACATTCACATCTGTTAAAGGCTGGGACTACTTTCAACTACTTTTACCTTAACTCAAAGAAATAGTTCACCATTTACATTCAAAATAGTTTGGGTTTTTCCAGTTTTAATTAAATTTAATTAAAGATATTGAAGATTTCAGTCATTTGGTTTACCTCAAGCTTTCAATTACATAATTATGACTGTATACAACGAACCTTCTTAGTTTGATCAAAAATCTTGACATTGAGCCTGTCGCAGAGATGTAAAGTGAGTGTAAGGAACGACAACTCTGCGAAGGAGATTGTAAAGTGAGTGTAAGGAACGACAACTATGCGAAGGAGATTGTAAAGTGAGTGTAAGGAACGACAACTCTGCGAAGGAGATTGGGATGGCTTATGCAATGTGTATCGCGCCCTGATATTTTTAAACCACAGTCTGAAACGACGCTCTTATCGATATGTGATATGGGTACGTTATCAGAATGTCATTTACTCATTTATTTGAACCCTTTGCGATAAAACAGTCTTTTTGGTAACAAAGAACAAGGAAATTTGCCAAGGTAAGATATATAAAATTCTTTTATTTTCAAAATAAGTAACATTTTATAGAAAAACCATATTGCTGAATTTGTAACCATTAAATCGTTTTTATTGAACTTAACTATTGCATAGCAGAAAAAACAACTTATTAAGCAAATTATCAGAAAGGAAATTAATGCAGCTTTTGGCAAGTTTTATCGCCGACATCCTTATTTAATTAAAAAACTACAGCTGCAGATTAAAAATGATAATGCCTTTAGCTGGAAGCTAACCCGCACCGTCACAGCCCTGCAATTCCCGCGACGCAACCAACTAACCGGGACAACCCCAAAAAAGGTTGATCGGATAGCCCTGATATACGTAACGATCATTGCATGACATCGGTAATGGGTTATTTTAAGATCTCAAGGCGTTAAATCGCATTCGTAAAACTCACCTGAAAATTCAAAAAGAAAGGCTATCAGTAGGTTTTTTTCTTCAGCGCTTGCTCACTTGGTTACTAACCCATTTAGAGCTGATCTTTATTCTTACGCCTTTTTTGCACGATCTTAGCAGGAGTATAATAGATGGAAAAAGAAACGTTGAAAGCCACCGACCACGACAAAATAATGACATATTCAGGATCGGTTTCATTGATACTGATAATGAGCAGTAAGGTACATGCATATTACTTACTGTCCACGGCATAGCTCCGGGTACAGCGCAAACTGACCAATATAAATATCGAGTTCAACTTCCTTAAAAAGTAATTGAAAACAGAACCACCGACTTACTGTACAGGGTGACGTTTTACTTCACCACACGCACAAACAACGCCACTGCGATAATTTATTATAAGTGAGTGCTGACAGACAAATTTCATATATTATCTTGATATTTAAATGTTTTTCAAGCGTTTTTCTAAATAACACAAAGATTTCTAAAACATTTTTATCACAATATGTTTATAAAAATTTTCAAGATAATAACATACGTTCAGGAAATACCCAGAAATGCATTTTTATCGCGATAGCTACCTAGCTATCTCGAGCAAAAATATGCCAACAATAAAGGTTATTAATTTCAACGGCCATATTAAAATCGTCATATGTTTATACCAAGCTTTAAAAAGAACGTTGAGTTTGACTTCAAAACGTAAATAACTTGTCCCTGATTCATATGATAAAGTTTGGTTCCGTGTATCATATCAGTCTTATCGCGTAGGTATTTTGTTTAACAAGATAACAAGCACAAACAATCAAATGTACTAAACCTGAAAGAATGCTCTCTTACAATTAAAAGTAACGAAAATCGAATGAAATGTATCATTTCAAGCGATTATACAAAAGAAACGGGATTATCTGTGAAACAAATCTCCATAATAACAAAGTGTCATCGAAACAAATTTTAGCCTTCGTGAATCTATCCCTTTTAAAGCGGAAGTTTTCTGTATTTAGATTCAGTTCAGGAAGCTGTTTGTGGCTGATCTCCAATCATAGTTTTTATAACCAAGGACATTGATTTTATTACATTTTACAATATCTTCTGCAAGCCTATGTATACAACATATATGACTTTCTCAACTTAAGTCATGTCTTTTATATTTTGATAATCATTCTAGTTGACAGATAAAAAAACAAGTCAGATTGTTTTCCTGACGAATTTGCAACGGCGAAAACACTAAAATAACTTCTGTTATTGTTCTAATTTTGTTGTAAACTAAGTCCAGAAAGCCTGTTAAAGTTGTCAACCTTACTACAGATAGGGCAGCCGAAAAAGTGCCGGGTCGAATATATACTGATAAAACATGTTGAGCAAGTTAAAAAAGAATAGTATAACGGTTTGCAATATGTATTATAGGTTTATATTTTGAGATAGGTATGTAAACAACATCACGCGAGATCGAAAGTCGAGAGTGATGTGGTTTACAAACGCAACGAGAAAAATGCGAGCAAACAGACTGCATATTGTTATTATGTTGTTTTTAAATTATACCCTTCTTGCTAAAAATAAATTCAAATGCACTCAACTACAAAATTTTATTTAACAACGTGGTTAACATAATAGACGAAATAAAAAAGTAACATGATCGTAAACTAATGAATGGAGTAGAAAATTTATTTATGACGTAAAAATATCGTTACGGTCGCAGGAATTTCAGGGCTGGGCGCTGTCGCCGTGACGGTGCGGGTTCGCTCCCAGCTAAAGAAACTATCATTTGAAATTCACAGTACTAGCGCTTTTTGTGCAGTGTGGCGGCCGAAAAAAGTCGGCCCGTCCATGTAGTCAGTACTGTTATCAGTAAAATAACCCGTTACTGATGTCATGTAGCGATGGTTACGTATATCGGGGCTATCCGATCAACCTTTTTTGGGGTCGTCCCGGTTAGCTCAGTTGGTTGCGTCGGGATAGGCGCTGTCGCCGTGACGGTGGTGGTTCGCTCCCAGCTAAAGACACTATCATTTGTAATGAGCGCCGAAATTTCCTATGATGGCTTTCGGTACATGACAGAAAATAAGGATTAGAATACAAAGCGTAGTTATTATAACGCAGTATTAGCAAAAGCATTATTGTTGCTTTAAAAAAAAGTGAAATTTGCATATCAGGGACAGACCTGAGGCGATTACTTGGGAAAATATAATGATTAAATTACAATTATTTTGCTTATTTAAATTAATGATTAAATTACAATTACTTTATTTTTCAAATGTAATGATTAAATTAAATGTACAATTACTTTGGTAAAGTAATCAGATTACATTTTGATTACATTTGATTACATGTACACACCAATTCATATTGAAGATTCAAAAACATATCCCTTATTTACAAAGAAAATAAATGTCTATACATTCTAACGAACTTTAATGAACACATTTTAATAGGTACACTATTGAATAAATGAACTTCATACAATCTTTTAAAGGTTTTAATAAGCATCAACTGCTCAAATGTTTCAGACTTTAAAGAACATGTCTGGTCTAAATATTATGCCTGTAAAGGCAGGAATGGCCAGATATTTATTTGACAGTGATGCCAGAGATGGATACTCTTTGTTGTTTTTCCAGAATGATAATGGATCAGCTTTCATGTCAATACAGGGTGAAGAGAGTACATCATAATTTTCATATGGAACCAATCTCTTCTCTACGGAGTCTTTTAAATTTGAAAACCATCCTGTTTTTGAAAGTTTTATCATGTTCTTGTAATTTATCTCTAATTCCAATAGTAACAGTGATTGACAAACTTCCAGTTTTGTTTAAATGTGTAAGTAAATTTGAGGTTGTTTTGGTGTGCCCAGATATTGTTGTAGCACAGTGTTTGCATTTTCCTTTAACATGACCTTCTGCATTTTCAGGCAGCACAAAATGGCTCCATATGTTTGCTGCCATGACTGACAAACTTGAAATGACCAATTTTACACATTAACAAACAAATCATAAACAAATCTCTTTGATCTCACTGTTACCAAAATTGGAAAATATTATTAATCACCTTTTATAAATCGGCCGGTGAAAACAATGACGCCTTTCAATTTTCAGTTGTAGGTGAGAACATACTGATCACTCAAATTATTGGGTTCAATACATTTTGTCATAATGTATTTCTGCATTCTGTTTTGTCATAATATTGCCAGAGGCTTGATATGGCCCTTTAAATCACAATTACTACTGTTGGTGTGGATACATTGTTGGTTTACTCAATTTTGATGTAGGTTAAAATTAAAAACAACAACATATTCAGAGATGCAGGTTGTTGTTGTTTTTTTCATAACTCTGTTCAATTTTAAACTTTTTCATTGTTAACATAAACTTCGTATATGTACATGTAATCAGAACGTAATCAGAAATTAATCATGATTACAGGCAATTTTTCTTGAGTAATTTATTAAATTACAGTAATTTTAATCAGATTTAGCCAATGTAATCATTACATCTGATTACTTGGAAACTTAGTAATCAATCATTACAGCTGATTGCAATTACTGATTACGATTACCCCAGGTCTGATCAGGGATGGCCACATCCAGCAGACACAGCCTCCCCACACAGCAAAGTAGTGAGGAAAAGAGAACATGGTATTACAATAATCAATTTCAATAAGGACGCAACAATCGGTTTAAAGAATCGTGAAATTCTAAGAACATTAAATAAGACGGCCCATAGGACCCTGGGTCGCTCACCTGTCAACAACTGCTCAATGATTGCAAGAGTTGTGCGCAAGTTTGGTGAAATCACGTCAAAAATAAAGCTGCTATTGTGGAGAAAAGGTCAAAAATAGCTTATTTTGGCTCTTTCAGGGGCCATAACTCTAAAACACATTATTGAATCTAGCTGGTTCAAGAAAGTACCGAGATCGTATAGTAACTCAAGTATTGTACAAGTCTGATTTAATTCAAATAAAAAATGAAGCTGCAACTGTGCAGACAAGATCTAAATAGTTAATTTCGGCACTTTCTGGGGCCATAACTCTTGAACCCGTAATGCAATATGGCAATTTCAAGAAAGGAACCAAGATCTTATGGTAATAAAAGTGAAGATCAAACCAAAATAAAGATCACTAGTGTGCGGACAAGCTTTTATTATAACTTGACCCAGTTACCTAGTTTTCAAGGTCACATGACCCACTTTCGGACTTTACCTAGATATCATTGAGATAAACATTCTGACCAAGCTTGAAAAAGAGGACTAAAATTAAGACAGCTAGAGTGCAGATAAGTTTTTCTATAATTTGACCTATTCACCTAGTTTTAAAGGTCACATGACCCAGTTTTGAACTTGACCTAGATATCAATGAGATAAACATTCTGGCAAATCTTGATGATCGGCCCAAAACTAAGATTGCTAGAGTGTGGACAATCTTTTTCTACAATTCGACCTAATGACCTAGTTTTCAAGGTCAAGTTTTAGACTTGCTAGACAAGCTTTTTATTTAATTTGACCTAGTGACCTTGATTTCAAGGTCACATAACCCAATTTCGAGCTTGACCCAGGAATCATTGAAATAAACATTCTGACCAAGTTGGAAGATGATACCACCAAAATTAAGACCCGGACAAGCTTTTTATTTAATTTGACCATGTGACCTTGTTTTAAGGGTCACATGACCCAGTTACGAATCTGACCTAGATATCATACAGATAAACATTTTGACCAAGTTTGAAGATGTTCGGACCAAAAGACCGCTAGAGTGCGGACAAGTTTTTCCTGTCATTTGACATTGTGACCTAGTTTTGAAGGTCACATGACCCAGTTACGAACTTGACCTAGATATAATTGAGATAAACATTCTGACCAAATTTATAGAAGATCAGATAAAAATTAAGACCGCTAGAGTGCGGACAACAATTGTGAACTGACGGACGGACGACGGACGAAAGGCGATCACAAAAGCTCATCTTGTCACTATGTGACAGATGAGCTAAACACAACAACAAAATTATTCAAATTATTTGCACTTAGGGCAATGCTACTAAACAAAACACAAGTCTTGCAATAGCAAGAAATTGCTGAATTACTCATTTCGAGTTCACTTTAATTGTTTAAGTGGGGAGAAAGTTTTCATACTTTTATTCAACGGTTGACGACAAATTACCGATTCAAAGTGAGTTGTTAACATTTTGCAAAATGTTTTATCTTAGATTGTTAGGAAAATATATACCAAAGATTAAATAATGAAATTGGGTTATTAATTTCCCATGTTAACCTGGATGTTAAATGAGTGCGCTAAAGCAACTTGAAATATTTCTCTTTTGTTTTGATAAAATAAAACCTGAATTTATTGTAATTAATTGGTTTGTCATTTGAAACTTGCAAATTAAAAAAAAGTTTAAGAAAACAATATCGGACAATCATACAGCACCACGAAGTCTTATATTGGAGAAGTTTCGATGACGTCTGATTGGTTCCACTGAGTGAAGTTTGTTCCACTTACGTAAAATAGATGTTATCGTATAAACTGTATAAATTTAGTTAGTTTCAATCATTTATATATGATCTTATCAGTTAATACTTGAAGGTCGTTGAGCACGATAATTATGTATGTTAAAAACTTCTTAATATTACTTCTGCTAAAATATTTCTGCCAGTTTTATAAAGGGTGGTTTCAACAATCTCACTAAAGTCAGATCTAAGAAAATGTTAGATCTGATGACGACCCGCAGACACCACACATAAGTAATATCGGTTTTCCCCCATTACTATTTTTAGAAATTGTCAACACAGGAAGCATGGTTCGCAAATTGATCTGAAGATGCCTTGACGTTAGAAACGAATGCAAAACTACATAAACACCTCTATCTCCAGTAAATTCTGTATAATGCAGGCTGTCCATGGTTTAAAAGACTATTTTTTACTTTCACTTTTGCGATTTTTTAGGCGACATTCCGATTAGTTCCAAGGGTTAGCGACAAAAGCACGTTTTAGATCCTAATATCGTAGTGGTTTTCAGGAGATGATGTTAATCAGATTTGTGGTTTCAATATCCCAAAAAAATTTAACAAATTATTTAATTAGATTATAGATGTTCAATCACACATAAAACATATTATTACAATTTTTGCTCTTTTTTTTGTTCTAATTCACCGCCATATGCATACCGTCGTTTTGAATTGATCTAAATTGTACTTTTTACTTGTGTAAATAATGAGGTGTGCTTAACCCGGGGTTAGGCGGCGTGGTCATTTATATGCATTTCCATTTACTGCCAATGAAACGGTTCAATCATACCGAGCCTATTTTATCATTTATTATTTCATTATAATATAATATTATTTTGAATGCTTCAGTACAAAAAATGGCATATATGGAATGTTTTGTACACGTATTCGATCATCTTAGTATAAAACAGGTTGGAAGTCTTAAACGTTTGAAAGTAGTAAATTCAAACATCTCAATGTATAGATTAAAGGTTTTTTATTTTATTTATTTTTATTTTATTTCCAGAGTCAAGTGGAAAATAGACTTCAAACAGGATAAGATCACAATGTTAAAGCCTGGTCGTTTTAAAAAATGGGCTATCTTGATACTCGCTCTAGGAATCGTGTCGACCTTCGTCTTTATCACCAACTTCCATCGTAACGGGCAACGAGAGAGGTTCTGTATTTCTGTCGCTAGTAACACTAAGACGGATCGTTTACAAAGATCACGTACGGTGAAACGTTTAAATTTTACAACGCCAACTTATTCTTGTTCTGTGTCAAAACTCTTAAGTTTCGGGTATGATTTATCGATAAATCAACTTTCTATAAGGCAAACAAAAATAGGCATCTTGATAGCTTCTACCACACGTACTGAAAATGTGTTAATTGAAAATTTCATTTTGATGACAAATTGTTTACCTTCTCTAATTAAAACCATGGAGGAAAAGTTTTTCTACAAAATATTCATAGGAATAGATAAAGGTGACTATTTAGAAACTGTTCAGGATAAAATCAAAACAGTTTATAAAAATGTTGAAATATTTGTAGTGAATAGTTCAAGTTTCACAAAAACGATCAACGAAATTGCCTGCGAAGCATATAAGCAAGGCATGGACTACTTTGTGCGAGTAAACGATGATACCAAATTCACATCTGCAAGCTGGACATCATTAGGAATTGAAGTTCTTCAAACATACGACCCTCCAAACGTTGGAGTAGTTGGTCCGACTTTTGAAGGAGGCAATACAGAAATTTTAACACATGATATGACCCACAGAACGCATCTCGAAATCTTTGGCTTTTACTATCCGCCATATTTTGAAAATTGGTGGGTGGACGACTGGATAACGCTTGTGTATACACCATTTAGATCGACCAAAATAAAAAGGTGGACGGTTGAACATTTATTACATTGCACGCGATATATCCCGGACATGGAGAAAATGAATTATTTACGACAAATAGTCCTTGATGACAACGAAAAACTAATAAAATACATAATGTTACACAAACAACATGAAACTAGAATTAAAGCTCAATCTTCAGAACACGAAATTAAGAATTAAACCAAACCAAATTATCACGAAACTACAGCATTAAACCAACCCAAAACAACACGAAACTACAGCATAAAACCAAACCAAAACAACACGAAACTACAGCATTAAACCAACCCAAAACAATACGAAACTACAGCACTAAACCAAATGAAAACAATTCGAAACTACAGCATTAAACCAAAATACCAAACCAAAACAACACGAAACTACAGCATTAAACCAACCCAGAACAACACGAAACTACAGCATTAATCCAAATGAAAACAATGCGAAACTACAGCATTAAACCAAACCAAAACATCACTATGGGCGGCCAACACCGCCAAAAATGAATAATTTGCTTTAATTCAGTCATACCACAAACACATCGGGGAACAAATCCGTTCAATTCAAAGAAAAATGTTGCAAAGAAAGACTTTAATTGTCAAAACAATGCTGTTTCTGCTTCAATTCGGTGTATTTACAAACCACGCAGCGATATTGCTCCTAAAACAAGACATCAAGTAATCCAATTCAGTGTATTACCATTAGAAACGGTGCTTATTCTGCTTTAATTTAATGTATCAACACAGTCAATTCGGTGCAACCTCATTCAATTCGATGCAACCTCATTCAATTCGGTGCAATCTCGTTCAATTCGGTGCAATCTCGTTCAATTCGGTGCAACCTCATTCAATTCGGAGCAACCTCGTTTAATTCGGTGAAACCTCGTTCAATTCGGTGCAACGTCGTTCAATTCGGTGCAACCTCGTTTAATTCGGAGCAACCTCGTTCAACTCGGTGCAAGCTCGTGTAATTCGGTGCAACTTCGTTCAATTCGGTGCATCATCTTTTCATTCAGTGCAATCTCGTTCCATTCGTTTCAACCTCTGTATAAATCGTCTTATCTGGAGCAGGCGCCTTGGGAATAATTAACCGCCGTAAATCATTAGTGATCATTTCAACGAGAAGTTTTCATATTAACTGGTTACGGGATAGGTTACCATTAAAATCAAAGGGTGCATATTTACAATACTGTTTAATGTCAGTACCATCAATACCAAAGCAGATGTATGACTTAAAATGGCATAATGTACATTGGACCTCAAATTAAGATTTATAAATGTTTTTAAATAGTTTTCGTAGCTCGAAAAATAACCCCTAAACTGCAGACCAGTGCTGATAAGACAGCTCAATTTACCGTTATTCTTGGGAAGCGAAGATTCTTGTTTAGACTTTGAATAATAATAATAATAATAATAATAATAATAATAATAATAATAATAATAATAATAATAATAATAATAATAATAATAATAATAATAATAATGATGATGTGAAGTGTTCATTACACGATTTTCAAAAGAAATATATTACATAATTTAAGTATAAAATAGCAGATTATAAGACTATATGAAGAGATTCTAATACTGTTTATTATGTGGACTATTAGATCTATCCTATAAATATGTTATTCTTTTATCTGCTATAATATACCAAAGTAAGTTTTTAATCTCCAAGTTAAAGAACACACATTAATGTACCATTACCATTTCATTTCAGAAAGGAATCGCTGAATCGGCAAATACTAAAAGCAAATAGGAAATAGAAATGTCACAAGCCCCTTTTCTCGGAATATCAGCTAATGATATTACTAAAACAAATGATGGGGAAAATTAAACTAATTTATATGGAGGAAAGCTAAGTCTAGGTCACTGCAATTGTGAGATTTGTCTTTTTCATCAAAGCCAGCAGCAGCAATCGTCAGCAGCAAAAAAATCACTGTTTTCATTGTCATCAGCATTATCATCATTAATACATTAATCACCAATGGATCATCAGCGCAAATAGTAAAAATAGACTGGTAACGTATTGCGGTTTCAGCATATCATAACTACATAGTAGAAATATTGTGGGTGAGTAGGTCGTTGGTAAAGGGTATTAGAAGTAGCGGAAGCTACTTAGCAGAAAGGGCAGAAGAAGCATATTGCAAGTCGTAACAGAAGCAGCAGCACTGGGAATAGTACTTGATGTTTTTGTGGTGGTGGTGGTGGTGGTGGTGGTGGTGGTGGTGGTGGTGCTATTACTCAAATTAGAGGTAGAATTAAATAGTAGTTGTTACTGTAAAGGTAGAATATTCAGCTGCAGCAGCAGTAAAGTTAGGTGGAGGAGCAACAGTAAAAGAGGCAGTAGCAGTAGTAGTTAGAAGTTTAAGTCGAACTGAATGCAATAAAATAGTTGTTCTTTGAGAAGCTTTTAAGCAACAGCACAACTACTAGCACGTGGTTATCGAACTGTTTCATTGTATGAGACTGCTGCACCCTAGAACCTGGTTTTTAACTCCAGCGGCAAAATATTTTGCCACCGACAAAACGGTAACACTTCGGGTTCTAATTTTTGTTGTTATTGTCTTTTAAATTATCGTTTTGACTGAATGTGGCTATTCCGAATATGCACATTTCATTTTTAAACGCTTGTTTAAAATGTCTAAACATCAACTGCCTATAGTCCGTTTGTTTATTGTGCATAATGTTATAAAAAGTATTAACATTAATGTAGTAGTACTAGTAATTAAGGAGATTATTCGTAATAAGCATGGATAGTAGATTTATTCTAAATGTAACTTCGTAGAGGATCAATCGTAAATACCAAGAGTGCTAACTCTCGATTATAATAAGTTTCAAAGCTTTTGCTATGATTTTGAAAGAAATTACTTCAATATCTTAATCTCAATATTAACTTGCTAATAGTCTAATTAAGATTCCCCAAGGAAACTCTGTTGGAGAACTTTGAACTTTGAACCTGTGTTAAACATTATCCCTGAATTCCATGGTGTAATTTAATATTATTCTTATCAATGAAACCCCCAGTTAATTAATCAACAGGTCACAATTTCTTGGGACGAGTTACCTCTTGACCCAGAATAAAATGATATATAAAGATTGAAACTACATTGATTAGTCAGTATGCATCTCAATACCGTAGTAAAAATATGTTTTGTAATTTTATAGCAAAAACGTAATTACAAAATGATATTATTTTTTTGTTATATCAGAAGTCTCGTACAGTGACCCTTTGCTTGCTGAATTTATACAATGACGTGGATTTATGTGAACTTGTGCCCACTAGCAATAGGAAACAGTACATGGAAATTCTGTTCAGATGCAACGACAGATTTGGGTCTACATTTGTCCGATGATATATATGACACAAGCTGTGTTTGGTTAAAAAATGTTATAAGCCTATATAACACTGAATATGCACGTGCAATTTACCAGTGGGTGTTAAAAGCGGTGCAGTATTGTTTTCTTTCATATGTCTCAAGAGAAACCCCTTCTTATTCACCCAGAGTTTTTGTGTAACACAACATTGGTATATGTAAAGCTTGGTTTTTAAATGAGTTATTTTAAATAAATCTTAAGAAACCGTCTTTTATGTACACGTACAGGTTATATAGTTTTAGCTTAAAAATCTGAAGATGTTTGTGTTATTCAAAGTTTTTCCCGAAAATACTATGTAACATTTGAAACACATTTTTTTTCATAACAATATATTAAATCAAGCAAACGTTTTATTTACTATAATATAAATGAAAAAAAATGTAAATATCAGTTTGTGTATTGATACTTTGTGTTGACTGGGAAAGGGACAAAGGGAAGAAACTGCTCTAAGGAATGCTACAGCGCCCCCCTCACCGAATTCACTGGCTAACCTTCGAATTATATGGAGTTCCATCGGCTTAAACGATAATGAATCATATTGGATTGTGAAGCATTGCTTTGAATTAAATGATATCGGATGAGAAGGGATTTGCTATAATTAAATGTTCTGCTTCATAGTTTTAAAAGATATTATACTGAATTAAAACACAAAGATGTTTGTTTTGAATTATTATACTCTGTTTTGAATGAACTCCCTTCAAATTAAATGACATTGTGCACTTGTTTGAATGGAACTCGTTCGGATTGATTGGAAGTTTGTCGTACTGAGCAAAGTTTTGCACCGAATTAAATGAAAATGCATCGAATTAAGTTAAATGGTCCTACAAGTTGAATGAGTATGGTCTGAATTATGCCAAAATACTTTAAATTAAATTAACTTATTCATTTTTGGCGGTGTTGGCCGCCCATACATCACGAATCTACAGCATTAAACCAAACCAAAACAACACGAAACTATAGCATTAATCCAAATACAAACATACGAAACTACAGCATTAAACCACACCAAAACAACACGAAACTACAGCATTAAACCAAACCAAAACAACACGAAACTACAGCATTAAACCAAATGAAAATAATGCGAAACTACAGCATTAAACCAAACCAAAACAACACGAAACTACAGCATTAATCCAAATACAAACATACGAAACTACAGCATTAAACCAAAACAAAACAACACGAAACTACAGCATTAAACCAAATCAAAACAACACGAAACTACAGCATTAAACCAAACCAAAACAACACGAAACTACAGCATTAATCCAAAAAAACAAACAATGTGAAAGTACAGAATTTTTAATCAAAACAATATTAAAATTAAAACAGTGGCTAATTACAACATAACGTAACAACAGATTAAATGCAATTCGAAAACTACAAGCTTGACCCGACAAAACTTTTTTGCACTGCAAGTGGAAGAGGTCCATGCCCAATAATTTTGAGGAAAATAGCATTATTTCTTCTCCAAAGGAAAATGCAAAAAAAAACCTGATGTTAACTTACTTTTGGAGGAAAAACTGCATGATTTTAACAAAATTTTCAGAGGGGAAGGCCCCTTTAAACGGTCTCTACTTAAGAAGAAAAAAGCCCGTGACCATATCAACATAAACTACAGATTTAAGCAGAAATACACCGGCTTGAATTTACAGATTTAAACCAAATAACAACAAAACAATTTGAAATTACAGATTTTGTATGATGTCTTTAAATTAGGGATGTCAACGGATACCATTTTCGGTATCCGGATATCCGTATATACTATCCGGATAACCGTATAGATCGGCGACTTTGTCTGTTAAGTGATCACGTCAATATTCCCGCCTTTTTCAACGCATAGAATTGAACTTCGTATCTACGAAAACTTGTCAAAAGATACTTGAAAGAATCATTAATTTTGAGTGTTTTGTTTCTGCCGAGTGTCGCCGTATATACTAAGCGCTGTGTTACTATTGATCGATAGTATTCTTGATTTTATTTTTAACTCTTGAAATTTATTCACGCGATTTGACCAGGGCGAAGGTTAACTCACGATGGAAAATGAGTGAACTCTTGTTGATTTCTTTTTATGCAATTAAATTATTAAACACGTTTTTTTTTCTTCTGCATACGACTTTTGCATTGAAATTTCAAGGTTTTTCTCTGTCCATCTATTTTTCTGCAAAGCGTAGTACTTTGAATAAACATTTTGTACCGTTCGCACATTTTAGAGATATGTTTTTGATCTTAGCTGTGACATTAAGATTTATCTGGTACGTTCCAGAGACTATACATGTATTTACCAAATTACACACATTACAAATTAACAACAAATGCACAATATTTTATAATTTATTCATTATTATTTCATTTGCCGTTATCAACTTTATTTGCTCGAAATTACATCAAATATTTTATCTGCAAAATAACAATCAAGATATTCGACAATAAACGTGACAGCATTACGGGGACATTGGTAAACTTAATTGGCATTAATTGACAGCGATAGTTTGAAGACAATCACATTATCAGTATAACTCGTGGATTACTATAATTGGCAAACAATGGTCCTGACCACCTGGATGATTGCAATGAGGATGCAGTTTTCGCAACTCTGATCTGTTAAACAAACACCGCGTTACTTCTTGTGGCAGTTTTATGACGATCAATATACAGTCTCAAATTATCTGATTATGACATCTGAACAGGTGTTAAGAAGCAATAACTGACGCTTTTTGTACTGTTTAAGATGATTTTTTACTAATTTTTACGAATATTCGGATTATGAAATTAGTATCCGGATACTGACTGAGTATCCGGATATCCGGATATTCGGATATTCGTTGACATCCCTAGTAAAATGTCACTAAAGATGACCGAAAGTACTTTTTCCCGTGACTTGCCCAAATTCAAATCGGTCTTGGGCTCGGCATGATCTCTCCTACACAATGTGTTGCAAAATAAGTCCAACTAGACGGGGACGCGCCAACACATGGGTTTAGAGAATTAAGGTAGATGGACACGTTGGTGACGTTAAAAGGGCGAAAATGGACTATCCTAGATTTCAATGAAATTTATACCAAAGATAGTTCAAATCATTCACTTTTTGGAAATTATATTTTTGATGTCGGTTTATGGCGTATTCAGAGGATAACAAGCGCCACCTGGCGGTCACTAATTTTTATGCGATTTTTGCCGTTAACGGCTTGTAAACAAATCCAAAAACAAATTTTCTTGTTGTTTTATATACATAATTACAATAAAATATAAATCTGACAGAATGATTATAATAACAAGAGCCAGTCGGAAACGACTGCAAGCTCGACTATTCGAAAAGTCAGAATTATTAAGCACATTGCAACTGGGCTTCATTTAAACTGGGGAGTGATTCAGGAGTTTATGACGCCTCCAACAAACACACATGAACACAAGTTTCTTAATCCAAGTTAGGAAATCAATAAATTACACTTAATTTATTCTTGTAGATTTTTTAGGGTTTACACAACCCAGCCCATAAACCACTGATCCCACACCCATCAACTTACTATCCCTGCCCACCTATAGTGGTGTGGCGTGGTGTAGTACAGTATGGTATACTGGTTGCTGGTGTTGTCATTGTTGGTGTTGTTGTTGGTGGTGGTAGGGGTGGTGTTGGTTGTTGTTGATGTTGTTGTTGGTGGTGGTGTTGGTGTTGCTGGTGTAGTAATAGTAATAGTATAGTATAGTATAGTATAGTATAGTATAGTATAGTATAGTATAGTATAGTATAGTATAGTATAGTAATAGTAATAGTAATAGTAATAGTAATAGTGTAGTGTAGTGTAGTGTAGTGTAGTGTAGTGTAGTGTAGTGTAGTGTAGTATAGTATAGTATAGTATAGTATAGTATAGTATAGTATAGTATAGTATAGTATAGTATAGTATAGTATAGTATAGTATAGTATAGTATAGTATAGTATAGTATAGTATAGTATAGTATAGTAATAGTATAGTATAGTAATAGTATAGTAATAGTATAGTAATAGTAATAGTTATAGTAATAGTATAGTAATAGTATAGTAATAGTTATAGTTATAGTTATAGTATAGTATAGTATAGTATAGTATAGTATAGTATAGTATAGTATAGTTTAGTAATAGTATAGTATAGTATAGTAATACGGCAAAAGCCCGGGCGTTGCCGCTTATAGGTAACACGTATGTAATGAGGGTCGGATGTAAAAACTATAAGTAGGATATTTACCCGTGTCCTTTTTTAGCGGCCATTAACTTCCGGTAGTTTTTTTTCCTTAAGATATTTAAACGGTGTCTAACATACATGCATAGTTTAACCATTTTCGATTTTCGTCATAAATAAGCAAGCCGCTACTAAAATTAAATTGTCCCAGAAAAAAAATTGTTTTCCTTGGTTCAATGTTTTTCGCTATCAAAAAGAACGTCCGCATGATTGTTTTGCTTCACAGTCAGATAATGTTTTTTGCTAAAAACCTGATTCCCGTTAAGGTCCGTGTAACGGTTACGTATGTTGAACACTAGACTCTTGCGATGCCGCACACTAGACTCTAGCTATACCGAAGTAGTGGCATATCAATTTTTTGGTGGGTAAAATATCTGCTGCAGTGTAAAATTAATTTAAAATATTTTTTTTTTCATGAAAATAAAACATTTTTTCTGTACATCGACGATCATTTCAAATCTGTTGCACAGGAGTTTCAGCCATGATCATCACGACTAAGGCATAAGAGCATTTGTAATTCGTAGGTCTATAGTTGTCCTATTGATGTAAATGTGAGGATAAATATGCAGGTTGATTCCATCACTTAAATTGTTTTTTTTTTATTATAACTTTTAAATAATAACAAATTTCAATACATGCAAATAAGTAAACTTAAAGCCCCAGCTTTCAAATTATAATAATATAAGTAAGAATATACCACTAAAAAATAATTTTTGTCCAAATAGACTCCAATTTATGACCTCTTTAACAGAACACAAAAGGTCTGGTCAAATTCTTTCTTATAGACGGGATTTTTAAATGATATTGTTAAATTGTCGTTAACGAACTTTTAAGAAGCTAAATATAATGGAGCTATATTTAGCATCTATTTTAGCGAGGCGACGACTTCATGCGCGATCTCGATTTCTGTGACATTTCGGAAATCCTACTTTCGTTTTTAGTCGCGCGGACCAAATTTAATTTAGTAAATTAAAATTTTATTAGCCCGAACTAATGCTGCAAATTAGTGACTATAGTTCCAAATACATGTAATATTTCATACAAGAGCGGGTTAAATTGAAGTAATGTCGCTTTAACATTCTTTTAAGAATTTTAAGAATTCACCATTTTGAATGAGCATAGTTACATGTTAAATCCAAGTGTTATTGAAAGAAGGATTTCATGCATAAGACCAAAACTTTTTTAATGCTATAAATGAACAAAGTGTACAACAAAAAGACTCTTCAATATTAACAGAACATAGATACACAGCAAGTAATAAAAACAACCAGAAAAAAACAACCAGAAAAAAACAACAACCAGGCCACTGCAAAAATAAGTGTTTTAATGGAGTTCAGTATTCAAATATTGATGTTCCAGGGAATGGCAACTGTTGTTGTTTTTTTTCATTGTCTCAGCATGTCTGTACAAGGAGTTGTTTCTAAAACTTTTCACTACAGGATTATGATCTGCAAGCATATAATTGAGAACTGGGTTCTGTGCAAAGATATTGCTACTGTCACTCATGGCCTAACCAATGGTTTCATCACTCCGTATTACAATTAAATAATTCTAAGAAATGGCTAGGCAACAATGTGTAAGATTAAAGCTGCACAAAAGGTTTTAAAAATTAACATTGATATGGTGTTAAAGAGAATATCATTATCAATCTTACTATGCAGAGCCAGACACGATATACATACAATCACGATATACATACAATCATAGTTTACATACCATTAACAAACTCAAAAATACTATATGTTTACTTGAGGACTGTGGCACAACTATTTTACAGTGCTGACTGAAAGAGTTCAAAGAAACCATGATATAAATGTAGATCATGATGGACATGATCAATAAAAGAATAAAATGTAACATTTGGGAGACTCCTCAATACCAGAGTTCAGCTTTCAACATGGATTGTTTTGATCCGCTCCTCTGATCTTGGGTTTGTTCAGTTGTCAGTGGTTTCTGAAAAAAAATTCATGGCTTGCATATTTTTCTACCATAATGATTCTGCATATGATTCTGACTGTGTGCTTGTAATTCATTACCTTAAAATCGATTAAGGTGCTTTCCTGACAACTGCAATTTATTTCTGTCTTTCTTTAAAAAAAACAACAATATAAAGACTGGTAGTATGACATTCTTATTACAGGTTGGTTCCAGTACAGCTCACTGCACCTAGTATTATGTTTTGTTATTTGTTATCTGACTCAGGATGCTACAAAAATTCTAGTTTTGTCCTTAGTAATCTCACATTTGGATTATTGCAACGCTATATTGCTTGGAATTTCAGAAAGTGAATTACAGTGTATCCAGAATATGTGCACTAAACTTGTTTTGCAACGTGGTAAATATGTTAGTTCCAAAGACTCCTTGTTTGAACTGCATTGGTTACCAATAAAAGCTAGATCAACTTTAAAAATATACTGTGTACAATGTATAACTGTTTTATAGGTACCGCTCCAGTTTATCTAACAGAACTGTTACACAAACCTGTCATCAAAAGACCAAATCTTAGATCTGCTGATAATGTGGATTACTGTTTTGCTGTTCCCTTTAACAACAGGAAAACATTTAAAGACAGAAGTTTTAGCAAAGTTGGTCCAACTCTCTGGAATAAATTGCCTCTGTATATAAGACAGTCTTCTTCTATGGAAATGTTCAATAAAAATCTCAAATCCTACTATTTTAGAGATTTTTACGCATTGTTTTAAGATTAAGATTAAGCTGTAAACCGATCGTAATATGAAAATGTGTCTAGAATTTCTACCGAGATAGACATTATTTTTTATTGTTTTATATCTTAATAAGCTTTTAATACTTCGGACATTTCACTAGGCTGATTTCTTTAATTTATTTTATTGTGTTTATTTGTCGTTCATTTGCCCTGTATATGTCATTTTCTATATATATATATTTACTCTATTACTTTGCTTTACTGTACAATGCCATTTAATATGTATATAGAAATAGGCGTTTAACTAAATAAACCAGTTTCAGTTTATTTGGAAAATGCTTTTGCCGTACATAGGCATAGCCTAAATTCATATTAGTATAGTAATAGTATAGTAATAGTAATAGTTATAGTAATAGTATAGTAATAGTATAGTAATAGTTATAGTTATAGTTATAGTATAGTATAGTGTAGTATAGTATAGTATAGTATAGTATAGTATAGTATAGTATAGTATAGTATAGTATAGTATAGTATAGTATAGTAATAGTATAGTAATAGTAATAGTATAATAATAGTATAGTAAAAGTATAGTAATAGTATAGTAATAATTAGGGATGGGAACGAATTCAAAAATAGGCATTCGAATATTCGCATAGGTTATCCGAATATATTCGGATATTCGCTTGATCAACGCTTCATATTTCGCTATCCGAATATTAGCTCATCCGAAAATATGTTAAGTTTTGCCAGACGAACTATTAACTCTCATTAACGCAATTAACGTTATTACTAATTTGAAACAATAAAAAATGTTTAGTTAAATTTTAGTTACTAATGCAACTCATTGATACTGGCACTCGATAACTCATGAATTGGAATCAGATTTGAGAATAGTACTGCCGATGCCTTTAGTTGTTGTTGTCATTGTCGTCATCGTGTGTATGTAGTATGACGTGAAGTCATTGCTTATCATTGAATAGAGCGTCTAACCCTTGATATTGGTATATGATTTTTATTATTTTATTATTCTTACAGTTCGAATTCCGCCTGTCCACCTAGTACTAATAAAAACAAGAGCCAGTCGGAAACGACTGCAAGCTCGACTATTCGAAAAGTCAGAATTATTAAGCACATTGTAACTGGGCTTCATTTAAACTGGGGAGTGATTCAGGAGTGTATGACGCCTCCAACAAACACGCATCAACAAAAGTTTCTTAATCCAAGTTAGGAAATCAATAAATTACACTTAATTTATTCTTGTAGACTTTTTTAGGGTTTACACAACCCAGCCCATAAACCACTGATCCCACACCCATCAACTTACTATCCCTGCCCACCTATAGTGGTATGGCGTGGTGTAGTACAGTATGGTATGCTGGTTGCTGGTGTCATTGTTGGTGTTGTTGTTGGTGGTGGTAGGGGTGGTGTTGGTTGTTGGTGTTGTTGTTGATGTTGTTGTTGGTGGTGGTGTTGGTGTTGCTGGTGTAGTAATAGTAATAGTAATAGTATAGTATAGTAATAGTATAGTATAGTATAGTAATAGTAATAGTAATAGTATAGTATAGTATAGTATAGTATAGTATAGTATAGTATAGTATAGTATAGTATAGTATAGTATAGTATAGTATAGTATAGTATAGTATAGTATAGTAATAGTAATAGTAATAGTAATAGTAATGTATAGTAATAGTAATAGTATAGTATAGTAATAGTAATAGTAATAGTATAGTATAGTATAGTATAGTATAGTATAGTATAGTATAGTATAGTATAGTATAGTATAGTATAGTATAGTATAGTATAGCATAGCATAGCATAGGATAGTATAGTATAGTTTAGTATAGTTTAGTATAGTAATAGTCTAGTAATAGTCTAGTAATAGTATAGTAATAGTATAGTATAGTAATAGTATAGTAATAGTATAGTATAGTATAGTATAGTATAGTATAGTATAGTATAGTAATAGTAATAGTAATAGTAATAGTAATAGTAATAGTATAGTATAGTAATAGTATAGTAATAGTATAGTAAAAGTATAGTAATAGTGTAGTAATAGTATAGTATAGTATAGTAATAATATAGTAATAGTATGGTATGGTATGGTATGGTATGGTATGGTATGGTATGGTATGGTATGGTATGGTATAGTATAGTATAGTATAGTATAGTATAGTATAGTATAGTATAGTATAGTATAGTATAGTATAGTATAGTATAGTCTATGCCCCCACCCACCCCACAATTACTCAACACTTTCAACCAAAGTATGTTAAGTACATTTGTTGTAAACATTTTCTATAGCATTACATATGAAAAACACTAACATTGAACCTTTAACAATTATTTATAAGTCTTAATTCTAATTTCAAGTGAAAAGGGCAAAAATCAAATATAAAAAAGCAAGGATGAGTTATGGGCCTTTGAAAATAAACCTATGTAAGATAAAATATAGGTATACAAAGTTTTAAACCTTAATTTTTAAGTCTAAAAAGGGCAGTAATTTGAAAAAAATCAAAGAGTTATGGTTCTTGGCATACATAGTCAGGGTCATGATGATGGATAAGTTTGAAAGCTATAGTACAAGAAGTATGAAAGTAACTAGCTTGCACGCAAACTTAAACCTGAAATTCTAAGTCAAAAAAGGGGCATAATTTGATTAAAAATGAAAGAAAGAGTTATGGTTCTTGGCATACATAGTCAGGGTCATGATGGTAAACAAGTGTCTTAAGTTTCAAAGCTATAGTACGAGAAGTATGAAAGTAACTATCTTGCACGCAAATTTTAACCTGAAATTCTAAGTCGAAAAAGGGCCATAATTTGATTAAAAATTAAAGAAAGAGTTATGGTTCTTGGCACACATAGTCAGGGTCATTATGGTAAACAAGTGTGTTAAGTCTCAAAGCTATAGTACAAGAAGTATTTAAGTAACTACCTTGCACGCAAACTTTAACCTGAAATTCTAAGTCAAAAAAGGGCCATAATTTAAACAAAATGGAAATTAGAGTTATGGTTCTTGGCATACAAACTTGAATTATGATGATGAACAAGTGTTGAAAGTTTCAAAGCTGTAGTAATGGATGTTATGGGTTTGTACAGTAGCTTGCACGCAAACTTTTACCTGAAATTCTAAGTCGAAAAAGGGCCATAATTTGATTATCATGAAAGAAAGAGTTATGGATCTTGGCATAAATAGTCAGGGTCATGATGGTAAACAAGTGTCTTAAGTTTCAAAGCTATAGTAAAAGAAGTATGAAATTAACTAGCTTGCACGCAAACTTTAACCTGAAATTCTAAGTCGAAAAAGGGCCATAATTTGTACAAAATTAAAATTAGAGTTATGGTTCTTGGCAGACAAACTTGAATTTTGATGATGAAGAAGTATTGAAAGTTTCAAAGCTGTAGTATAAGAAGTATGGAAGTTATGGGTTTGTACAGTAGCTTGCACGCAAACTTTAACCTGAAATTCTAAGTCGAAAAAGGGGCATAATTTGATAAAAATGAAAGTTAGAGTTATTGTTCTTGGCATACACACTTGGGATATGATGATTAACAAGTGTTGAATGTTTCAAAGCTGTAGTATAAGTAGTATTGAAGTTATGAGTCTGTACAGTAGCTTGCACGCAAACTTTAACCTGAAATTCTAAGTCGAAAAAGGGCCATAATTTGATCAAAATGAAAGTTAGAGTTATGGTTCTTGGCATACACACACGGGACATGATGATGAACAAGTGTTCCAAGTTTTAAAGCTGTAGTATAGGTAGTATTGAAGTTATGAGTTTGTACAGTAGCTTGCACGCAAACTTTAACCTGAAATTTTAAGTCAAAAAAGGGCCATAATTTGATCAAAATGAAAGTTAGAGTTATGGTTCTTGGCAAACACACTCGGGACATGATGATGAACAAGTATGCCAAGTTTAAAAGCTGTAGCTATAGTAGTTTTTAAGATATAGGTAGGTTGCACGTAAACTTTAACCAAAGCGGGACGCCGACGCCGACGGCGACGCCGACGCCGACGCCCAAGTGAGTACAATAGCTCGACATATTCTTCGAATAGTCGAGCTAAAAACACACATGAAATTAACACTGATTGAGTAAGTTTTTAATTGGGTGTTTGATATTTACATTTTGTTAACCTGAAAAAAATGTCACTATTGCCAAATAAAGCAGACAATGAATCAAACAACACTCCGTTCGCACCTCGTCCTAACTGCCAATATACAGCGGCGATTCAGGCACTCGTGTCAATTATCCGAATCAACAACTTGTTAATGACCAGATAGGGTATGACAGGTGTAATTGACACGGAGACTAACATTCAAAATAATCAGAAACTCTAGGGATTTTAAATTTCTTTTTTCTAAATAAATCGTATTAGTAAAAAAAAAAATGCAAGTATCCGAATACCGTATTGGTATCCGAATATTCGGCCGGATTGCGAATATTCGGATATTCGTATGTTCGGTCCCATCCCTAGTAATAATATAGTAATAGTATGGTATGGTATGGTATGGTATGGTATGGTATGGTATGGTATGGTATAGTATAGTATAGTATAGTATAGTATAGTATAGTATAGTATAGTATAGTATAGTATAGTATAGTATAGTATAGTATAGTCTAGTCTATGCCCCCACCCACCCCACAATTACTCAACACTTCCAACCAAAGTATGTTAAGTACATCTGTTGTAAACATTTTCTATAGCATTACATATGAAAAACACTAACATTGAACCTTTAACAATTATTTATAAGTCTTTCAAGTGAAAAGGGCAAAAATCAAATATAAACTAGAATGTTGTGTTCCGCGGAACACATGTGTCGCCTGCATGGAAAACGTTGAAATGTGGGCCTATGTTTAATCATATATAATAAAAATATTTTATTAAAGTTGATTTTAGTACTACACAACAGAACACTTGTGTCATCTAAATTGCATTTAAAAGGGGAATAACTGTAATAATGGTGAAACCCGAGTTATCATCTTCAAAAATTGGTTTGTGCACGCAGATGAGTTTTTCAAAGTATTAAGTGAATTGAACAAGTACTTTCCAGTTTACAGTCAACACTAAGTTTCATGTTAAAGTTGCATTTGAAAGGGACATAACTCATAAAATTTTCCAACAGGATTTATAATTTTTGTAGTTCTCGATGGCACTGTTCATGTTGATACAATCCAAGTATTAAATGAATAGGGCAAGTACTTTCAAATTATAAGCAACATTAAGTTTTATGTGAAATTTGCATTTGAAAAAAAAAGTCAAACAGGAGTTATGATTCTTGTTGTAACCTATGTTGTAGTTGTTCATGAAGATGATATATTCGAAGAGTTAATAGGAAAAGTACTTTAAAAGTTAAAGGTAACATTAAGTTTCATGTTAAAGTTGTATATTAAAGGGACATAACTCATAAAATAGTCCAGCAGTTGTTATTATTCTTGTTCTTTATAATGACGCTGTTCATGAAGGTTGTTTTTTTTTTCGAATATCACGAGAATTTTCAAAGTTAAAGTCAAAATTAAGTTTCATGTTAAAGTTGCATTTGAAAGGGGCATAACTCAAAGTATAATCAAACTTATGATTCTTTTTGTAACTGTTTGAAAATGTTCTTGATCATGCTGATATTGTATTCCAAGTATGAAGTGAATAGGACAAGTACTTCCAAAGTTAAAGGCAACATTAAGTTTCAGATTAAAGTTGCATTTGAAAGGGGCATAACTCAACAAATATTGAAACTGGAGTTATCATTCTTGTTGTCACAGATGGTGTTGTTCATGCTGATGATATATTCCAAGTTTGAAGTGAATAGGACACATACTTTCAAAGTTACAGGCAACATTAAGTTTCAGATTAAAGTTGCATTTGAAAGGGGCATAACTCAACAAATATTGAAACTGGAGTTATCATTCTTGTCGTCACAGATGGCATTGTTCATGCTGATGATATATTCCAAGTATGAAGTGAATAGGACAAGTACTTTCAAAGTTATAGGCAACATGAAGTTTCAGATTAAAGTTGCATTTGAAAGGGGCATAACTCAAAAAATAATGAAACTGGAGTTATCAGTCTTGTCGTCACAGATAGCTTTGTTTATGCTGATGATATATTCCAAGTATGAAGTGAATAGGACAAGTACTTTCAAAGTTATAGGCAACATTAAGTTTCAGATTAAAGTTGCATTTGAAAGGGGCATAACTCAAAAAATATTGAAACTGGAGTTATCAGTCTTGTCGTCACAGATAGCTTTGTTCATGCTGATGATATATTCCAAGTATGAAGTGAATAGGACAAGTACTTTCAAAGTTATAGGCAACATTAAGTTTCAGATTAAAGTTGCATTTGAAAGGGGCATAACTCAACAAATATTGAAACTGGAGTTATCATTCTTGTCATCACAGATGACATTGTTCATGCTGATAATATATTCCAAGTATGAAGTGAATAGGATAAGTACTTTCAAAGTTATAGGCAACATTAAGTTTCAGATTAAAGTTGCATTTGAAAGGGGCATAACTCAAAAAATATTGAAACTGGAGTTATCATTCTTGTCGTCACAGATGGCATTGTTCATGCTGATGATATATTCCAAGTATGAAGTGAATAGGACAAGTACTTTCAAAGTTATAGGCAACATTAAGTTTCAGATTAAAGTTGCATTTGAAAGGGGCATAACTCAAAAAATATTGAAACTGGAGTTATCATTCTTGTCGTCACAGATGGCATTGTTCATGCTGATGATATATTCCAAGTATGAAGTGAATAGGACAAGTACTTTCAAAGTTATAGGCAACATTAAGTTTCAGATTAAAGTTGCATTTGAAAGGGGCATAACTCAAAAAATAATGAAACTGGAGTTATCAGTCTTGTCGTCACAGATAGCTTTGTTTATGCTGATGATATATTCCAAGTATGAAGTGAATAGGACAAGTACTTTCAAAGTTATAGGCAACATTAAGTTTCAGATTAAAGTTGCATTTGAAAGGGGCATAACTCAAAAAATATTGAAACTGGAGTTATCAGTCTTGTCGTCACAGATAGCTTTGTTCATGCTGATGATATATTCCAAGTATGAAGTGAATAGGACAAGTACTTTCAAAGTTATAGGCAACATTAAGTTTCAGATTAAAGTTGCATTTGAAAGGGGCATAACTCAACAAATATTGAAACTGGAGTTATCATTCTTGTCATCACAGATGACATTGTTCATGCTGATAATATATTCCAAGTATGAAGTGAATAGGATAAGTACTTTCAAAGTTATAGGCAACATTAAGTTTCAGATTAAAGTTGCATTTGAAAGGGGCATAACTCAAAAAATATTGAAACTGGAGTTATCATTCTTGTCGTCACAGATGGCATTGTTCATGCTGATGATATATTCCAAGTATGAAGTGAATAGGACAAGTACTTTCAAAGTTATAGGCAACATTAAGTTTCAGATTAAAGTTGCATTTGAAAGGGGCATAACTCAAAAAATATTGAAACTGGAGTTATCATTCTTGTCGTCACAGATGGCATTGTTCATGCTGATGATATATTCCAAGTATGAAGTGAATAGGACAAGTACTTTCAAAGTTATAGGCAACATTAAGTTTCAGATTAAAGTTGGGGGACTACCGGACGACGACGACGACGACGACGACGCCGCCGGACAATAGCATCCCTATGTGTCTACCTGCTATCGCAGGCGACACAAAAAGCAAGGATGAGTTATGGGCCTTTGAAAATAAACCTGATGTAAGATAAAATAAAGGTATACAAAGTTTTAAATCTAAAAAGGGCAGTAATTTGAAAAAAATCAAAGAGTTATGGTTCTTGGCATACATAGTCAGGGTCATGATGATGAATAAGTTTCAAAGCTATAGTACAAGAAGTATGAAAGTAACTAGCTTGCACGCAAACTTTAACCTGAAATTCTAAGTCAAAAAAGGGGCATAATTTGATTAAAAATGAAAAAAAAAGAGTTTTGGTTCTTGGCAAACATAGTCAGGGTCATGATGGTAAACTAGTGTCTTAAGTTTCAAAGCTATAGTACGAGAAGTATGAAAGTAACTATCTTGCACGCAAACTTTAACCTGAAATTCTAAGTGGAAAAAGGGCCATCATTTGATTAAAAATTAAAGAAAGAGTTATGGTTCTTGGCACACATAGTAAGGGTCATGATGGTAAACAAGTGTATTAAGTTTCAAAGCTATAGTACAAGAAGTATTTAAGTAACTACCTTGCACGCAAACTTTAACCTGAAATTCTAAGTCAAAAAAGGGCCATAATTTAAACAAAATGGAAATTAGAGTTATGGTTCTTGGCATACAAACTTGAATTATGATGATGAACAAGTGTTGAAAGTTTCAAAGCTGTAGTATAAGTAGTATGGAAGTTGCGGGTTTGTACAGTAGCTTGCACGCAAACTTTTACCTGAAATTCTAAGTCGAAAAAGGGCCATAATTTGATTATCATGAAAGAAAGAGTTATGGATCTTGGCATAAATAGTCAGGGTCATGATGGTAAACAAGTGTCTTAAGTTTCAAAGCTATAGTAAAAGAAATATGAAAGTAACTAGCTTGCACGCAAACTTTAACCTGAAATTCTAAGTCGAAAAAGGGCCATAATTTGTACAAAATGAAAATTAGAGTTATGGTTCTTGGCAGACAAACTTGAATTATGATGATGAAGAAGTGTTGAAAGTTTCAAAGTTGTAGTATGAGTAGTATGGAAGTTATGGGTTTGTACAGTAGCTTGCACGCAAACTTTAACCTAAAATTCTAAGTCGAAAAAGGGGCATAATTTGATAAAAATGAAAGTTAGAGTTATGGTTCTTGGCATACACACTTGGGATATGATGATTAACAAGTGTTAAATGTTTCAAAGCTGTAGTATAAGTAGTATTGAAGTTATGAGTCTGTACAGTACCTTGCACGCAAACTTTAACCTGAAATTCTAAGTCAAAAAAGGGCCATAATTTGATCAAAATGAAAGTTAGAGTTATGGTTTTTGGCATACACACACGGGACATGATGATGAACAAGTGTGCCAAGTTTTAAAGCTGTAGTATAGGTAGTATTGAAGTTATGAGTTTGTTCAGTAGCTTGCACGCAAACTTTAACCTGAAATTTTAAGTCAAAAAAGGGCCATAATTTGATCAAAATGAAAGTTAGAGTTATGGTTCTTGGCAAACACACTCGGGACATGATGATGAACAAGTGTGCCAAGTTTAAAAGCTGTAGCTATAGTAGTTTTTAAGATATAGGTAGGTTGCACGTAAACTTTAACGAAAGCGGGAAGCCGACGCCGACGCCCAAGTGAGTACAATAGCTCGACATATTCTTCGAATAGTCGAGCTAAAAATGGATAATCTTGCTTTGTTTTCGTTGAATTTAATCTAAAAGACATTGAGTACGTTGCTTTTTGCACGATAAAATAACGACGATTTCAGCGATTTAACGCACTATAACTTTTTAAAATGGACGGTGACATATAGAATGTTTTGGAATGTATGGAATGCTGAAATATTTCTGAAGAAAATAAGTAAAAAATAAAAAGTGGTCATCCCGGTAGAGTTTTTGCAATTTTTGATTTAAAAAAGAATTAGGCGTTAAATTTCGCGACAACGTCGCTTGTGAATTTTGATATTAACTTGACAGGTGGCGCTTGTTATCCTCTGAAGACGCCATAAACCGACATCAAAAATATAATTTCCAAAAAGTGAATGATTTGAACTATCTTTGGTATAAATTTCATTGAAATCTAAGAGATAGTCCATTTTCGCCCTTTTAACGTCACCAACGTGTCCATCTACCTTAAGTTCATGCATTTAAACTAGAAAGTCATACCTGTAGTGAAATACAGAAGAGCACCGCTAAATGTCATTGTAAATCACATTTTTAATTTGTTTCAGCCGATGTAAGTTTTTAATGTAGTAAAAAGTAATATTTAAAATAGAATCAAAGAAATAATTCTAACAATTTTGAAATTGGAGTAATTGAAACTCTTACAACACCCCGATTCCACACATGGTGAGCTTTTGTTGCAAGTAATTTCACAATCCAACTTGAGAAGTTGCCCTACATTTTTAGCCAATCAGAAGCTATGAAAATTCAAATTCCTCAGCGATTTATTTCAATAGAAAACCTTTCTATTTTCTATTTGAAACTGAACAAAATAGATCGATTTATTTTCTATTGCACATGCGCAAAACTCTAACGTCTTAATAGACTCTATCCTATACAAAGGGACTTTGATCTCACTGAGGTTAAAAATCAATGCCAAATATGAACAAGATTGCTCAATGCATAACAAAGTTACGTTTTATCACAGTGTCTAAGCGTACAGTTAACCGAAACGGAAGTTGCTGATCTGTACGCCGATGATCACATAGTTGCTTACAGAAAAACACGCGACATCGGCTTTTTATTTGTAAAATATATTCAAATTAAACGTGCTTCTTGCAGAAATTATTTTTATAATAAGAACATCGTTGATTAATAGTATTACTGTGATCTTGAAGTCTTGAACTAACGGCTAGTTAAGTTGCAATCTGTAATCTTTTCACACTTGATCAGTACAAAATGGGGAAAAAGAGTGGAGGAAATCTGCATTTATGACCTCATATTTTATAATGTATATATTGGAAAGGCATGTATTTGACTTCCCGTGAAAGAAAAATCATTTCAAATGCTAACAAATTGCGTTGAACGGTGCTTGAACGAATAAGCATCGAGAAAATAGTCTTTCTGTGCAGCAACTGAAAGTGACAAGACTGTACGCAAAGTTGCAGTACTTCAATGTCAGACTGTACGAACAGTTGCGATTATAAGTGCATCATATACTGATCAACTGAAAAGCATCAATGAAGCAAGAACTTGTTAAAGGAATCAATCAAAGGAATCAACCAAATCTAATGTATTATTTATCAAAAATAAAACCTTATATGATAACATTTTAGAACTGACAAACAAAGTTTGAGCTATAAATTGAGTTTTTTTACTCTGATTTACTGTTGAACCATATGAACGAATTGGTACACTTTGCAAATAAGACACCGATAATTGCTAGAAATCCTAAAACCTCTGATTGTGACATTAAATAAAACCTAGTATAAACCTGATGAAATCCCTGCCGGTATTGGCAAAAATATACATTATGCACAAATATTATCCAATAGCATAAAGACTTTAACAATCTGGTCTTTGACAGAAAAATTCCATTAAGTGGTTTCAGATTTTGGAAATCCGCCACTTCGTGACAGAGTTAAGTAAGCCTACAATTACGCCTGCAACTGCTAAAAATTTCATGTTTAAGGTCGTTAAAATGTCGAGTTGGATTTCATTTTCGCCGACTTTCATTGGTAGATTTCAGGGATTATGTCTGATTATAGCATTTTATGAAATCTTTAGAAACTATGGTTGAAGCACTAACGCGTATTTGTCCAGCTATATTATGGCTTCTATTTTTCGCACTTCAGAGAATAAATGAAAACATTACAGCGGGCCTCTACATATCTTACACGGTCTTACCACTAATATAGCTCGGTTGGACTATAGTCGTTTTTTTTCACGCCTCCTTTCATGAAGAGCTAACAAGAGATTTAAAAACAAATCTGAATTTGAATAAGAAGTCAAGATCAATTATTTGTTTATACAATTGTATTATTAAAAGAATGAGCAAATTTGTGGGAAAAAAATGCATTTTTCAGGTTCTCGTGCATGAATTATTAAGGTTAACTGAAGCTAAATGATAACCTGTCGATATAATCAGAAAGCATTCACTGGAACCATAAATTGTTAATGATCTGTTTGACAACTATGCGTACAGATGTTAGGCATCTGTTTACAACTAACGATCGCGTACAGTTGCAACTATGCGTACAGTCTTATCATTTACAGTGACATAAAGAAAGTATCATTTTCTCGATGCTTAGTCGTTCAAACTCAGGTCAACGAAGTACACAAGTTGAATAAATGAATTTTCTCCCATACCAACACAAATATGGTCCAAATTATATTTACACAAAGAAATTTGAACCCAAAATGTCCCGTTTTGTCCAATGTTTTGCTCCTATTTTCACTGATCGAGTTGGAAACTATGATGGATAATAACAATACTAACCATTCCTTTAAGTCTATATGATCACAGCAGGACTAACAATTAACGTTGTACGTACCACAGGAATATTTTTGTCCAAATGCACATTAAATTTGGTTTATTTACCAATAAATAAAGAGATGTCGCATTTTTTTTCTGTAAGCAACTATGTGATCATCGGCGTACAGATCAGCAACTTCCGTTTCGCTTAACTGTACGCTGAGACACCGTGTTTATGATATTTTAGCTCTTAATACGTTCAAATGATTTATTCCAATGAAGAATTGTACAAGTAACTGGCTACGGTATAAAATGCACAAAGGCTGTCCTTGTATAAATGGCTGTATTATTTACAAGGCAAATCACAAATTGATGTAAATCTAAATATGAGATACACAAAGACAACAAGAAATATTTTGATGCACAGCATCAAGTCGCGCTAGAAATATTTTCGACCCACTAATGCAACCGGATGAAAAATAGACGATTTCACAAGCGAACTACAACCAGTGTCCATTGCATTTGAAAACACGGTCTACATAATAAATATAACATGTGTAATTTAAAAAAAGATTTAAATGCCGTTTTTAAGTAATGCTAAGGATAACAATAGTAAATATCAAGAGCGTATTGTGGAACATTTATTTTATATTGTTAAGTTAAACGTTAATATAGCGATCAGTTATTCAAATATTTTAACTGACTTGGCAATAAATTTTCATAAAACATTCATTTAAGTAATTTGATTCTGTTTTTTCTTATAAGTTAATTAAAGACACATCTTGAAAAGAATTAGTGTGTGTTTACCACGAGTGTTGTGTATATTAAACTCTTTATGCACATTTTTTGGAAAAAGCTAACGCTGTTATTAACGTGTTCAAGTGAAAAGCTGTAACTGTAGCCATGGGTTATACCGCCGGCCTTTATTTTAACCTTAATGAAAGATAAGTGGATACTGAAGTAGGTACATACGCAGTAAAACAGACAACATCCTTGACCGATTGTACTGAACGTACGGCTTCCGTTGTTTTAAAAAATTGTCACGTGACAATCATCATCACATGACCTTATAATCTATTCAAGGAGAACTTGTTATAAATAAGCAAACATTTCTTAAAAAGCAATGTACTACTAGTTTCGATGGTATAGTTCCTTTTACATTTAATGTAAATGGCGAGCCGACTAACAAAAACAATACAATCATGGCGCGTCACATATAACCTTCCCTTACCTGCCCTAGATGAAACTGAAACAAGAGGGCCATGATGGCCCTTATATCGCTCACCTGAGTACAAAAGTACTCTCAGCTTGTGGTTTCAGACAAGAAGATTTTTAAAGTTTTTCCTATATCAGTCTATATAAAATAAAGTGAACCCTGGGGCGGGGCCAATTTTGACCCCAGGGAAATCATTTGAACAATCTTTGAAGATTTCTACTAGAGGGTGCTAAATGCCAAATTTCTAAGCTCTATGCCTTGTGGTTTCAGACAAGAAGATTTTTAAAGTTTTTCCTATATAAGTCTATATAAAATGAAGTGACCCCTGGGGCCAATTTAGACCCCTGGGAAATAATTTTAACAATCTTTGTAGAGTTTCACAAGAGGATGCTTAAAACAAAATATCTAAGCTCTATGCCTTGTGGTTTCAGACAAGAAGATTTTAAAAGTTTTTCCTATACAAGTCTATATAAAATGAAGTGACCCCTGGAGCGGGGCCAATTTAGACCCCTGGGAAATAATTTGAACAATCTTTGTAGAGTTCCACTAGAGGATGCTAAATGCCATATATCTAAGCTCTAGGCCTTGTGGTTTCAGACAAGAAGATTTTTAAAGTTTTTCCTATACAAGTCTATATAACATGAAGTGACCCCTGGGGCGGGGCCAATTTAGACCCCTAGGAAATAATTTGAACAATCTTTGTAGAGTTCCACTTGAGGATGCTAAATGCCAAATATCTAAGCTCTAGGCCTTGTGGTTTCAGACAAGAAGATTTTAAAAGTTTTTCCTATATAAGTCTATATCAAATGAAGTGACCCCTGGGGCGGGGCCACTTTAGACCCCAGGAAAATAATTTGAACAATCTTTGTAGAGTTTCACAAGAGGATGCTTAATGCCAAATATCTAAGCTCTAGGCCTTGTGGTTTCAGACAAGAAGATTTTTAAAGTTTTTCCTATATAAGTCTATGTAAAATGAAGTGACCCCTGGGGCGGGGCCAATTTTGACCCTAGGGAAATAATTTGAATAATCTTTGTAGAGTTCCACTAGAGGGTGCTAAATGCCAAATATCTAAGCTCTAGGCCTTGTGGTTTCAGACAAGAAGATTTTTAAAGTTTTTCCTATATAAGTCTATATAAAATGAAGTGACCCCTGGGGCGGGGCCAATTTTGACCCCAGATAAAAATAATTTGAACAAACTTTGTAGAGTTCCACTAGAGGATGCTAAATGCCAAATATCTAAGCTCTAGGCCTTGTGGTTTCAGACAAGAAGATTTTTAAAGTTTTTCCTATACAAGTCTATGTAAAATGAAGTGACCCCTGGGGTGGGGCCAATTTTGACCCCAGGGAAATACTTTGAACAATCTTTGTAGAGTTACACTAGAGGATGCTAAATGCCAAATATCTAAGCTCTAGGCCTTGTGGTTTCAGACAAGAAGATTTTTAAAGTTTTTCCTATATAAGTCTATGTAAAATGAAGTGACCCCTGGGGCAGGGCCAATTTTGACCCCAGGGAAATAATTTGAACAATCTTTGTAGAGCTCCACTAGAGGATGCTAAATGCCAAATATCTAAGCTCTAGGCCTTGTGGTTTCAGACAAGAAGATTTTTAAAGTTTTTCCTTTCGGTTGCCATGGCAACCAGAGTTCTGCATGGAATTGATTTCTTTGAACAATTTTGGAAGAGCTTCATGCAAGGAACATTTGTGGCAAGTTTCATCAAAATTGGCCAAGCCGTTTCAGAGAAGAAGTCGATTGAAGCAATTGTTGACGACGCACGACGGACGACGGACATCAGGCGGTCACAAAAGCTCACCTTGTCACTACGTGACAGGTGAGCTAAAAAATATTATTACTACACGAAATGGTGAAATTATAACAAGTCCCGATCTATATAATAACTGTGCATGGAGAATATGATAGGTAAAATATAAATTTTAAGATATTACATGTTACTCATTTAATGCAAAACAAAAAGCAATTTAAGGGACAATCATTCTGACATTTAAGGTGATATCATTTGTCACAATATTCTGTTAAAGAAGGGGGGAGTGTGGTGACCTATTTTCATAAAATTCATGTTATTTAATAATTATAAATCTTCTTATTACTTCAGATATCAATTATAGGGCATATAAATGTTACAGGTCAATCAGGAATTATACAAGAGCCAGTCGGAAACGACTGCAAGCTCGACTATTCGAAAAGTCAGAATTATTAAGCACATTGTAACTGGGCTTCATTTAAACTGGGGAATGATTCAGGAGTTTATGACGCCTCCAGCAAACACACACGAACAAAAGTTTCTTAATCCAAATTAGGAAATCAATAAATTACACTTAATTTATTCTTGTAGATTTTTTTAGGGTTTACACAACCCAGCCCATAAACCACTGATCCCACACCCATCAACTTACTATCCCTGCCTACCTATAGTGGTGTGGCGTGGTGTAGTACAGTATGGTATGCTGGTTGCTGGTGTTGTCATTGTTGGTGTTGTTGTTGGTGGTGGTAGTGGTGGTGTTGGTTGTTGGTGTTGTTGTTGATGTTGTTGTTGGTGGTGGTGTTGATGTTGTTGGTGGTGGTGTTGGTGTAGTAATAGTAATAGTAATAGTATAGTATAGTATAGTATAGTATAGTATAGTATAGTATAGTATAGTATAGTAATAGTATAGTATAGTATAGTATAGTATAGTATAGTATAGTATAGTATAGTATAGTATAGTATAGTATAGTATAGTTATAGTTATAGTAATAGTAATAGTAATAGTAATAGTAATAGTAATAGTATAGTATAGTATAGTATAGTATAGTATAGTATAGTAATAGTATAGTAATAGTACAGTACAGTACAGTACAGTACAGTACAGTACAGTACAGTACAGTAATAGTATAGTATAGTATAGTATAGTATAGTATAGTATAGTATAGTATAGTATAGTATAGTATAGTAATAGTAATAGTAATAGTATAGAAATAGTATAGTAATAATAATAGTATAGTATAGTATAGTATAGTATAGTATAGTATAGTATAGTATAGTATAGTATAGTATAGTATAGTATAGTAATAGTATAGAAATAGTATAGTATAGTAATAGTATAGTATAGTATAGTATAGTATAGTATAGTATAGTATAGTATAGTATAGTATAGTAATATAATAGTATAGTAATATAATAGTATAGTATATTAATAGTATAGTATAGTATAGTATAGTATAGTATAGTATAGTATAGTAAAGTAATAGTAATAGTATAGTATAGTATAGTATAGTAATAGTAATAGTAATAGTAATAGTATAGTATAGTATAGTATAGTATAGTAATAGTAATAGTATAGTAATAGTATAGTTATAGTAATAGTATAGTATAGTATAGTATAGTATAGTATAGTATAGTATAGTATAGTATAGTATAGTATAGTATAGTAATAATAGTATAGTAATAGTAATAGTATAGTATGGTATAGTATAGTATAGTATAGTATAGTATAGTATAGTATAGTAATATAATAGTATAGTATAGTATAGTAATAATATAGTATAGTATAGTATAGTATAGTATAGTATAGTATAGTATAGTATAGTATAGTATAGTATAGTATAGTATAGTATAGTATAGTATATTAGTATAGTATAGTATAGTATAGTATAGTATAGTATAGTATAGTATAGTATAGTATAGTATAGTATAGTATAGTATAGTATAGTATAGTATAGTATAGTATAGCATAGCATAGCATAGCATAGCATAGCATAGCATAGTATAGTATAGTATAGTATAGTATAGTATAGTATAGTATAGTATAGTATAGTATAGTAATAGTATAGTAATAGTATAGTAATAGTATAGTAATAGTAATAGTATAGTAATAGTATAGTAAAAGTATAGTAATAGTATAGTATAGTAATAATATAGTAATAGTATGGTATGGTATGGTATGGTATGGTATGGTATGGTATGGTATGGTATAGTATAGTATAGTATAGTATAGTATAGTATAGTATAGTATAGTATAGTATAGTATAGTATAGTATAGTATATGCCCCCACCCACCCCACAATTACTCAACACTTTCAACCAAAGTATGTTAAGTACATCTGTTGTAAACATTTTCTATAGCATTACATATGAAAAACACTAACATTGAACCTTTAACAATTATTTATAAGTCTTAATTCTAATTTCAAGTGAAAAAGGCAAAAATCAAATATAAAAAAGCAAGGATGAGTTATGGGCCTTTGAAAATAAACCTGATGTAAGATAAAATAAAGGTATACAAAGTTTTAAACCTTAATTTTTAAGTCTAAAAAGGGCAGTAATTTGAAAAAAATCAAAGAGTTATGGTTCTTGGCATACATAGTCATCGTCATGATGATGGATAAGTTTCAAAGCTATAGTACAAGAAGTATGAAAGTAACTAGCTTGCACCCAAACTTTAACCTGAAATTCTAAGTCAAAAAAGGGGCATAATTTGATTAAAAATGAAAAAAAAAGTTATGGTTCTTGGCATACATAGTCAGGGTCATGATGGTAAACAAGTGTCTTAAGTTTCAAAGCTATAGTAAGAGAAGTATGAAAGTAACTATCTTGCACGCAAACTTTAAGCTGAAATTCTAAGTCGAAAAAGGCCATAATTTGATAAAAAAATTAAAGAAAGAGTTATGGTTCTTGGCACACATAGTCAGGGTCATGATGGTAAACAACTGTGTTAAGTTTCAAAGCTATAGTACAAGAAGTATTTAAGTAACTACCTTGCACGCAAACTTTAACCTGAAATTCTAAGTCAAAAAAGGGCCATAATTTAAACAAAATGGAAATTAGAGTTATGGTTCTTGGCATACAAACTTGAATTATGATGATGAACAAGTGTTGAAAGTTTCAAAGCTGTAGTAAAAGTAGTATGGAAGTTATGGGTTTGTACAGTAGCTTGCACGCAAACTTTTAACTGAAATTCTAAGTCGAAAAAGGGCCATAATTTGATTATCATGAAAGAAAGAGTTATGGATCTTGGCATAAATAGTCAGGGTCATGATGGTAAACAAGTGTCTTAAGTTTCAAAGCTATAGTAAAAGAAGTATGAAAGTAACTAGCTTGCACGCAAACTTTAACCTGAAATTCTAAGTCGAAAAAGGGCCATAATTTGTACAAAATGAAAATTAGAGTTATGGTTCTTGGCAGACAAACTTGAATTATGATGATGAAGAAGTGTTGAAAGTTTCAAAGCTGTAGTATGAGTAGTATGGAAGTTATGGGTTTGTACAGTAGCTTGCACGCAAACTTTAACCTGAAATTCTAAGTCAAAAAAGGGGCATAATTTGATAAAAATGAAAGTTAGAGTTATGGTTCTTGGCATACACACTTGGGATATGATGATTACCAAGTGTTGAATGTTTCAAAGCTGTAGTATAAGTATTATTGAAGTTATGAGTCTGTACAGTAGCTTGCACGCAAACTTTAACCTGAAATTCTAAGTCGAAAAAGGGCCATAATTTGATCAAAATGAAAGTTAGAGTTATGGTTCTTGGCATACACACACGGGACATGATGATGAACAAGTGTGCCAAGTTTTAAAGCTGTAGTATAGGTAGTATTGAAGTTATGAGTTTGTACAGTAGCTTGCACGCAAACTTTAACCTGAAATTTTAAGTCAAAAAAGGGCCATAATTTGATCAAAATCAAAGTTAGAGTTATGGTTCTTGGCAAACACACTCGGGACATGATGATGAACAAGTGTGCCAAGTTTAAAAGCTGTAGCTATAGTAGTTTTTAAGATATAGGTAGGTTGCACGTAAACTTTAACCAAAGCGGGACGCCGACGGCGACGGCGACGCCGACGCCCAAAGTGAGTACAATAGCTCGACATATTCTTCGAATAGTCGAGCTAAAAAAATTAGAAATATGAAACAATTTCTCTCACTGAGTGTAGCCTTATTGCCGGGAGTCCAAACTTCCAAATTATCCACCATAGTATTAAACTACAGTCACAGGAAGGTTGTCTATATCAAGGTTAAAAATGTCTTAGAATTTAGTTCAATAAACTTTACTAGAACAATAGCAAAACATGTTTCTCCCAGTGACTACAACAGGAAAATTTGACATTCATGTTTGCATTGTTTATAACTATTGTTCTAGTACAGTTTATTGAACTAAGACATTGTTAACCTTTGTTGACACCAGCTTGAAAATGGGTCACCTCTGAACCAGACATTTTGATGCTGAAATTTTGCTCAAAATCACAATTTTTTCATCAAATTTCAAAACTGCACAAACTCATTCAGAATTGCATTGAAACATTACATAGGCACTACTAACCACCCAAAAGTAGCTACTTAGCCATAAGAACTGTTCGATCTGGTCATCCCAACAACCCAAACCCACCAAAACAACAGGACTGGGATATCATAAAGGGAAATCAATGAGCTCAAAACAAGGACATATGTACCATATAGAGATAACAATAAGCTCAAAACTGGGTTATATGATACCTTTTCGTGATCGGGGTGATACCAGATTGAAAACGGGTCACCTCCCGGCCACAATTCTTAACACTGAGATTTTGCTCAAAATCGCAATTTTTTCATGACCGCTGACCTGTCCAATTTTCGCGAAAAATCAAGAAATTTCAAAACTGCCCAAATTAACTTAGAATTGCACAGAAACATTGCATATGCACTGCTGATCACCCAAAACTACCTTATTACCCCTAAAAACTGTACAATCTGGTCATCTCAACACCCCCACCCATCCACTAAGCAAGACAGGGATATCATATCGGGATATCAATGAGCTCAAAACTAGGTCATATGATACCTTTTCGTGATCGGGGTGACACCAGCTTGAAAACGGGTCAACCCCTGGCCAAAATTCTTGACGCTGAAATTTTGCTCAAAATCGCAATTTTTTTATGACCGCGGACCTGTCCAATTTTCGCAAAAAATTATGAAATTTCAAAACTGCCAAATTCACTTAGAATTGCATAGAAACATTGCATATGCACTGCTGATCACCCAAAACTACCTATTTACCCAAAAAAAACTGTACAATCTGGTCATCCCAACACCCCCACCCATCCACTAAGCAAGACTGGGATATCATATAGGGATATCAATGAGCTCAACACTAGGTCATATGATACCTTTTCGTGATCAGGGTGACACCAGCTTGAAAATGGGTCATCTCCCGGAAAAATTCTTGACAATGAAATTTTGCTCAAAATTGCAATGTATTAATGTCTGCGGACCTGTCGAATTTTCGCAAAAAATTATGATATATCAAAATTGCCCAAACTCACTTAGAATTGCATAGAAAATTTGCATGTGCATTGCTGATGACCCAAAACTAAATAATTAACCATGAAAACAGTGCAATCTGGTCATCCTAACACCCCCACCCATCCACTAAGCAAGAATGTGATATCTGATCATATAGGGATATCAATGAGCTCAAAACAAGGTCATATGATACCTTTTCGTGATCGGGGTGACACCAGCTTGAAAATGGGTCACCTCCCGGAAAAAATTCTTGACACTGAAATTTTGCTCAAAATCGCAATTTTTTCATGACCGCGGACCTGTCCAATTTTTGCAAAAAATAAGGAAATTTCAAAACTGCCCAAACTCACTCAGAATTGCATAGAAACATTGGATATGCACTGCTGATCACCCACAACTACCTAATTTCCCCTAAAAACTGTGCAATCTGGTCATCCCAAAACCCCTCACCCATCCACTAAGCAAGACAGGGATATATAGGGATATCAGTGAGCTCAACACTAGGTTATATGATACCTTTTCGTGATCGGGGTGACACCAGCTTGAAAATAATTCACCTCCCATAGAAACATTGCACATGAACTGCTGACCACCCAAACAAACCTAAACACCAAAGATAGTCAATCAGCGTAACACCAAATATAGTCAATCAGTATAAAACCAAAAAAAGTAAATCAGCATAACACCAAAAAAGTCAATCAGAATAACACCAAAGATAGTCAATTAGCATAAAACATAATATAATACATGGGTGGAAGTTGGAAATCTTGTGAATCCTGAAAATTTAGCTGGGGGCGCTAGGGCGCCCTGTGGGTCCAGGGCAAAGCCCTGGTAGGGGGCCAAAGCCCCCCCGGAAGCTTCTGGGAATTTGTGATTTTGAGTGCTTGTACAGCGCTTTTCCAGGATTATAATATGATTGCCAAAGACTGACTTATTATCATGCATATTCATTTACAATATGCAGATCCCGCAATGTCTGGGTTTTTTTAACCAAATCCCCCATTTCTCACCATTTGTGTCACATTCAGATAGCCATGCCCATCTCCATTTGTTAGTTTGTTTACTTTCTAAGTCCTTAGTGTTGTACGCTGGGGGTAGAAACTTCATTTTCAATATTTTTGCAACGATGTATTATCACAAGAATATTGTTGTTGTTTTTTTAAAGAATCACCTAACCGCATAAAGACCAGCTATTGTATTGGACTACAGCGTACAAATCAGAATTGTCGTATTATATCGTAATTCACCTCTACCTAGGCGTTTAAAAAGCATCTGCAATGTCTTGATGATCGCGAACATTCCCGATTGGGAGCGATTGGCTTTCCTGTTCGGAACTTATTGGCGGAAACGGTCGAACCCAGCTAGCCGAACGCGCTCCGAGCTATCTTCGTAAAAACCTGAAAACGAGCACCTTGCAATGACGATTCGTTACTAAAAATAAAGCGCTAAACAGATCGAGTCACTGGAATTTACTTTCGTTTTCGTTTCAACAGTTTGAAAGTCGAAGTCAGGGTTGAGGTAGGCCTATACCCCTACCCCCCCCCCCCCCCTCTGAAATCTCAATGGATTTACACGTTTTGGAAAAGTGAACCCCCCCCCCCCCCCCCCCCCTCTGAAATCTCAATGGATTTACACGTTTTGGAAAAGTGATCCCTGAGGACATCGAAAATCCGGAACTTCCGGAGCAGTCCGGAAAACTTTCACCCATGAATATAGTCAATCAGCATTACACCAAATATAACAAATCAGCATAGCACCAAAGATAGTCATCAGCATAGTATCAAAGATAGTCAATCAGCAATAAAGTCAATCAGCATAACACAAAAGATAGTTAATTAGGAGTTATCTTTCTTATTGTCAAAATAGGTTTGTTCATGAATGTAATAAATTTAAAGTATTGTTGCCGAGGGGCAAGATCTTTTACAGTTATAAATAACATTAAATTAGAGATTTAAGAATTACAAGGTACATAATTCCTTATAGTCCACCAGGAGTTATTCTTCTTGTAGTTAGAAACAGCTTAGTTAAGCTTAAAAACAATTGAACACAAATATTTTTCGATGTAATTTATTCAAACAACTTATTCATCAACATTTTACAATGATTTACAAGAAAGCAATTAAATATATATTTTTCATGACATTTTGACTTATCATTTATTCTTAAATTTATTAGATTTAGGATCAGGTGCACTACCCTATTTCTGGTTGTTGTTCTTCAAATTCTTTTTTCTTCTTTCCTTCCTGCTAAGTTTTTTGCCAGGCTTTGACTGGTTCCCTCCGAGATCAGATTTACTTTTAATTTTCTGATTCTTAAAAACTTCTGATTTATTCATTGGAGCGATAATTTTACCAATTGCCGTGACAACTTTAGGTTTTACAAGGTCACGGTGTACAGTCTCGGGATTCCAGGCTTTCCCGATAGGAGCCCGAATGCTCTTTTCAAACTGTTCCACATTTCTGTATGGGAAAGGAATCTCATTCACCTATAAAGAAAGATTATACAATTATTTACTTATTAGCTGGGAAATATGCTGTGCTATTGACCTAAAAAATTGTTATTGACTGAGGCGATAGCCGAGGTCAATAACGATTTTTGAGATCAATATCAACAGCATATTTCCCAGCTAATAAGTAAATAACTGTTTTATTACATGTACTATAAATAGTTTTTATTAATTTAATTATTATCTAACTTTTATTATTTAAAATGCAAGGAAATAGTTGTAATTCATTTTTTTGGCAGTTATTGACCTCCATTTATATAAACGTAATACAGAGTCTAAGGAAGTTACGTAGATGCGCGCACACACTATTAATGGAAACTTTCGCATTCTATTTATAGACAGGTCAATTATCATCGAAAGCGGGTCAATATCTAGATTTGACTCGGTTATTTTGGGGGTGTGACCAATCGCATTGCATCTATTTATAGTTCATGTAATAAACTAAGATTATATCTTGAGATTAGGCTGATCTCTCACGGGTGTCTGTGTAGATCCTGATCAGCCTGTGTGTTGATAACATGTGCTATGCTGTTTGTTAAGCTAGTGCTTGTCATGACATTTGCATGATGTGGTATATACATATACATACAAATTTAACTATAAAAATACGAATTTCAAATGATTAGACATGTTTGTTGCTGTCTTTAGAAAGACATCTTAAACATTGTTACAGTCTGCACATCTATGCAGTCTAATCAGGATCCACCCTGCTTGCATATTTCTCAAAATTATTATATCATGATTATCAATAACTGTTAAGTAACAATAATATCAACTATTTAATTGTTGTATCATCTGCAGTATAACTAAGAAATGTATATACAAGATTTACTCCATAATAAAATGTTGATATCCCTGGGTGATCTTGATTTGTTTGTTTCGGGTTTAACGCCTGGTTTCAACAGCTAGGTTATATCCCGGCGGTCAGTCCACCTAACCGGTGTTCCTGGGTCTCCAACCAGTACTAACCAATTTCTCCGCAAGCGACTGACTGCTTCCTCACTTGAATCAGAGGTGAGGGACAAATGACTCTCAGACGCAATGTCCGAGTTCAATTGTTACGGAGAAATTTTTTCCCGCCTCGGCTGGGGATCGAACTCACGACCCCTGGATTGACAGTCCGATGCTCTACCAACTGAGCTAGCCGGGCGGGGCCCCTGGGTGATCTTGAAGATCCCAATCAGCATGCACATCCATGAAGTCAGATCAGGATCTAAATTGTTTGCTTCTTGGTTACAAATAACATAATTAATCTATTGTAAGTGACTAGAGTAGACCCAGATCAATTGCAAAGATGTGCAGACTTATCCAGATCTACACTGGTCATACATGATACACCCAACTGCACAAGTAAAGGATTAATATTGACTCATCTTGCAAATTGCTGCCATAGAGGTCTTCTTATAGGGTGTTTTTCTTAGTTCACCCTCTACAATATATTTGCGGGTTTTATCACATGTTATATAAATAGACATCACTGCTTTAACCATTTTACTCTAGAGATAGCCTTTATGACATTGGTGAAAAGTGTAGATCCAGATCAACCAGCACATCCATTTTGTTTTCTTCATCGGGAAGTTCATTTTTACCAAAAAGTAGTGTACTGTTTTTAATTTTATTTTTATAAATAAGTTGTTAATGGGTACTAATCCACACATTTCAACAATAACAATAAATCTGACATTGATGTGCATGAAATCTTACCCTATGTTTGGAAACAGCAGTATGTCGAGCTTCATTCAGTATAACATGTCCCAAATGTTCATCCTTCCGAGGTAAAGCTGGAGGAGCTTTAATGGTAAACCTGGGATGAAATATAAATAGATTACATAAGGGTTGGTAATGAGTAGCCAAAACTAACTTGAGTACTGAGCTGAAGATTATAGAACTGAGATTAGAAACCAGTCTCAAATCTGAAGCATCTTTAGTGGATGAAATGGCGACCAGTCGCCATTTCAGCCAATCAGATGGTTGAGATTTGAGACAGGTTTCCATTCTTAGTTTTATAATCTCTGCGCCAGCTGGGCCCAAGATCATAAAACTAAATCTGGAGAACAACAAATGTATTCCAGCAGATCAAGACCTTGGTAAAATCTAAAACAGGGTCCATTATTTCAAAGCTGAGACTTAATCCAGTCTCCAATGGCAAACTCTGATTGGTTAAAATTTATCTCAGACACAAAATTGACCAATCAAAATCTCAGTTTAAGGATCTCAGTTTATCTTGAGCTGCAGAGATTTTGAAAACTACTACACAATGATGAATCACCTTTTCCTCTTTTTCTTGGAGATCTGTATACCTTCCCCGCCCCACGAGCCCCACCCTGGCAGGGTGAGGTCAATGTCCTTGGGTTTGTTTTTCTCAATGACATCATCTTTCTCCCGAATGAACTCATCAATGACATCATCATCAGCGAAGGCCTGAGCGATAGTCATCCTCTGCTCTTCCACAGCATCATCATCATCATCATCCTCAGCATCTACAATACAACACTAAACTTAGCAAACAACACTTCCTATTTTCAAGAATGATAGAACCAAACAGATTTGTGTTCTCTGCATTTTAATTCCTTCTTTAGCAGGACCCATGTATGAATTAATATATCTACCACTCAAAATTTGCTATGGATCTTGTATTAAATTAAAATACATTGTTGATAATGTTTTTCCAAATCAAAAGAGTGAATTTTTTCAGTATAAACATAAAGTGTTATTTAGAGAATAATATATGGGTGGTCGGGGGCGGATGTTGATAATTGCCCCGCTGAAGAGATAAAATGCCCGAGGGCTTTAGCCCGAGGGCATTTTATCTCTAGCGGGGCAATTATCAACATCCGCCCCCGACCACCCATGAATTGTTCTGTATAATGCATATGTCAGTTTTCCCTCGATTACTGTACCGGTGAAATCCGAGGTTTACCTTAACCGCAGGGCAAAGGGAAATAATTATGTTAGAAGTTGTGTCAAAACTAGATAAATTACTGTCAATAAACAGTCTAGCTTCTTCGTCGGTTAAATGATTGTTTTCTTGAGGCAACTTAGCAGTAATTCCATCTAAATCTAGAATTCTATTTGCGAGCGACTCCAGCGTACGCTCACCCGTGGCCATTTTGCTGTCGGGAATGCCGCTAATGACGTCATGCAAAACCAAGCGTTGCACGTGCGTCTTTTCCAAGGGCTTTTATCGCATAATTGCCCTCCACGTGCGGGGCAATTATGCGATAAAATCTGCCGAGGCCGAGTAATAATATTTTTTCAACGTAAATTTGTTACTATATATAGAAACATATGTATTATTTAATGATAAACCTTTTATCACATAGGCAAACATCAAAGATCAAGATTCTCCTGATCAGGATCTACACTGTTAAAGTTTACATAATGTTATTTATGACCAAAATGTAACCGTTTAAATCCAGATCAGATAGCACTGATTAGCTGGCTGATCTGGATCTACACTGTAGTATCATTTTGGGTGGACAAAATTTTGCGCAAAACCCGTAAATAATAAATTCACGGTGGCATAAATTTGCGCAACTGTATTTTCCTGTAAAGAAACGCTGTTAAATGGTTTAATTCTGCTGGGGTTGAATTTTGCACTCTTGCTGTTGAAACAGGCGAAAATTAAACCCGCACAAACAAAATAATTTAATATTAATTTTCTTACCCACAATAGTCGGTCCAGGACCAACCTGTCTCATCTTCGTCTCCACTGTAAACAACTTCTTGGGATCAACAAACACTTCTTCTTTATTCTTATCAGACCCTTGTTTATCTACCCTATCATCACTTTTTGTTTTCTTAGCCAGTGACAATTCCTCTGCCTCATCATCTGACGCATTCTCAAGGTCCTCTAATGTTCGCTTACGTGTGAGGCTTTCAACATTTGTAAGATCCTCATGTTCGATTTCTTCCTCCCCATCATCAAATTCTTCATTTCCATCACTATCGTTATCTTCATCATTATCTTCCCTCTTATGATCAGGATCACTATTATCAGAATCATCATTAGAATATGCTTCCTCTGCATGTTCTGTTTCTACATTATTCTTTTCATGTTTTGACGGAGTACCATCTTTCATCTTTCCTGCAGTTTTCTTTGTCTTATTTCTCCGTCTTTTTGGTTTTGATTTTCCTGAGTGAGCTTTCTGCTTTGTCTTAATATCAAATATTTCATCCATAATTTCACTGATTTTAGTTATGTCAGGATCTCTAGCAGATTTACCTTCTGACTCACTAAGTTTAATTGTTGACAAATCATGAACTTCAGTTTTATTTGTATTCTTCTTTCCAATGTCTTTCTGTAGCAGTATATCTTTTTCAACTGAGTTTTCAACATCAGAAGTATTTTCATCATCTTTTGCATTTTTTCCATTTGATGCATCTGCATTTATCAATTTAGCTGGTCTTGAATATTCAGATATTTCATCGGCATTTAATATGTCTTTATTCTCCACAACACCAGGCCTGGAAAACAGTGACCCTGACTTTTTGCTACCTGGTTTTGCCATCCAGGGATTATCTGTTTTCCAGTCTGAACTGAAGTCATTATCTTCCGCATCTAACACAACACCAGAATCTGGGAATTTCTCGTCGGTATCAGAATCAGAATCAGCTTCTAGTTTCTTTGTCAGTTCTCGGCTTTTCTGTAACATATCCTGAACCTCCTGTCGTGCCTGAAAATCAGTGATGAGGTCAACACAACTGTTTATTATACGACTTATAAATTTCTATTCTTACCATGGGTCCAAAACTGATCACATGCCCACCCATAGATAACTACAAGTGATATTGTTCGAAATGAAAGTATGTGTATGGTCTCCTAACTTCAGAATTGATGTGTTATTTATGTAACAGGCCAAAACAATCATGGCATGGCATGAATTTAGTCATGAATTTAATAACAATAATCAAAATGTTTGTGTCAAATAATAAGGTGGTATTGGTATCAGTCAATACCCGAAACTTGAACTGTTGATGGACATAATGTCAACCTTCAGCATCACAGAATATATCATAGTCAAGGTTGGCACATTAAAATATTAACCTTACCAATGGACCGACACAATTAACCTCTTATTCCATATATATACGGGTTTTATTGCAACTCATGTAGATTTACTGGTTGCTTCTTGGTCACAAATTATCAAATGACACTCAAAAGCTAATGGATGCACGAGCTGATCTGGATCTACACTGTTTGTAAATAGATATCAGCCATATACCATGAAGTAAAGGGTTAAATCTAAATGCTTAAAAGGGAAAGATCCATTAATGGTTGCCCAACAGACTCTTTTACCTCTTCTGAATCCTTTCTTTAATTTAAATAATCAATAATTTACGATAAATCTGCCAAAACATTTTAAATCACAAAACCAAATACTTGACCCTTCAAAACGACAGTAACAGAATCAACATCATTATGACTTTCAATAACATGTTTGATGTAAGGCAGCGTTTTTCATACATACCCTGTCATCATATTTTGCATAGATCATCTGACGTCTGGCGAACTTGCTGCCGCCACGGTGTTTGAGACTGACTCGCTCCTGAGCGCGATCCCTCTCCACCTGGTTCAGCCTGTCCTGGTACCCCTCGGGGTCTTGCTGTTCCATCTTTTCCAACTCTTTTCTCTCATTCTTCAGCCGCTCTTTCTTCAGAATTTTATGATACCTGTTTCAAACATAGAATTTACAGCTGTACTATCAAGTGAGACCTCCAGACTCTGAACACCACTGCCAAGATTCCCTAAAGGCAATGTATAAAAATCATGAACAAACAATATCAACTTCCGCCGGCCGACAGACCTTCAATAATTCGAACTCTCGATAATTCGAACTTTTTTCCCGGTCCCGTCGAGTTCAAATTATCGAGGTTCAACCTAGTTTTCAATATTAATCACTGTTAATCCAATGTTCTGTCAAAAGTCTAGAAAGTTGTGTTAGAATTGTGTTTGTTTGCAGTTAACTAGCAAGTGAATAGTCTTGCAAATTAACCGTTTATTCCATATATACAGGTTTTATTGCATGTGTAAACATTGTAGATCTAGATCAGGCCACATATCCATCCCATCTCTTCAGGATCTGTTCTGTTTGCTTCTTGGTGAGATATTAACCTTACGAATCTAACAACATATAGTGTAGATCCTGATCAGACGACATGGATGTGCCAGCTGATCTAGATCTAGTCTGGGTGCTTGTGGTTAACGGCTACATCCTATGGCTTTAAAACTTCAACACACTGAAACAAGAGAAGTTTGTAAAACATGTATGCCCCCAAATGCCAGTTGGATAGTGATCTGCTGTTATTCTGACCTTTGACATATTGACCTTAAAATTAATAGGGGTCATCTACATGTGACGACACAATTCCCTATCAAATCTGAGTACTGTATGCCAAATCAATGTCTAGTTCTTGAACCAACACTTGCAAGCCAATATACCCCCGCTTCTTTGGAGGGAGGCATAAAAATACTTACAAATAATTAGAAACCAATGTTACCTTTTACTTTTGATCTTCTTCTGTCTCTTAGCTTTAGCTTCTTTATACGACAACAATGCCCGGTGTTTCATCAGCTCTAGTCGTCTCTCTTTCGCCTGTTCAAAGGAAATGTCCTGTGATTTCATTTAATTCCTTGGAACTGAATTTTTACAAAAGCTGTAAAGGACATTAACAACTAGGATCACTATGAAAATTCTACATTTCTGAGGTATACATTAATCTCTGTCTGGTAAGTTTAATGTTCTTAACAATTTTGTTAGTGTCTGTGTATTTTTATTAAAAGCATAAAGCTTTATAAATTATAGAACAATAACAAGTCAGCCACCTGTTTAGTACTGGCTAAAATTCATGTTTGACTCTTTTTCAGACTTCAGTCATCAAGACCCCTATTTTAGAACCCCACTCATGTATATGATTGTGTACCAACCTCCTGAAGGTCCATGGCTTTCAGTGCTCGCTGTTCTGCTGGAGTCAGCTCTTGTTCTCGACCGTGTGTCACACACTCACTGCCCTGTAATAACTCTGCTACCTGTCTCTCTAGAGGTGTCCTTGGCTGTTAGAAAATACAATGTTACACATTGTTCAAACATTTCCACTTGGCAGAGACCCTTTTATGGTTCAAGTGTGTCTCTTACAATATAGCCTATAGATGTGTGGTTTTCACTTGTTGAGTGCCATTATATATTAATGACCAGAAACAAGAGAACCAAGAAGTATCTTAGATCTAGCCAATATTTTTTTTTATAAAATCTTCATGTCTGGATGTTAGTGTAAAATGCAATATAAATGAAAACGTTTTTCCAGCTATAAGTTTTTAAATGTTACAACACAAAAATTTAAACACATTCAACTTTCATTTCCAGCCAAAATTCACATTGCTCATAAATCTGTTGAGCACACTAGTCATACATTACATATTTCAAATATAGGCCTATTACCTTGTTAGCCAGTAACTTTTAAAAATGATGTCATGTCTAACATTATGTCTGGCTGTCAGACAAATGCCAGGTGAGCATTCATTAGGAGCTGGGTCAATTTCAATAGAAAATCAGTCAGTTCTTACACATGGTTTTCAAAGAATAGTAGGGCTCTCACTAGAGAGAGACTAGGGAGTTGTCTTTAAAACATGACCAGAATTCTTTGGGCAATGAGAGGTCATTTTGTATAGACAAAAAGAGGAAGAATATTGTTGACGGCAAACTTCTCCATGATTTAGTAAAATTATGACGAAATTTCTCCCTGATTTGAAAGTCTTGTGAGAGCCCTGGGATAGACAATACAAACCTGGAATTTCTTGACAAGCTGTGTAGTGGAGACTATTCTGAAATCTTGTTTTTGTAATGGAAACTGAAGCTGGTCAGCCTGCAAGGACAAAACATATGGTTAACAATTTAAATCAACAAAATGTGTTGAATGCTGTTTATTAATTGTTAACATTATCAAATTAATCAAGAACACTTTAGTAATTCAGAGCGATAGCACACTTATTGAGAACAATTGCCAGAGAACAAATTTCTTGACACCGCTAAACATATTACATCGGTCTTAGGAATTTTATACAACGGTTCTGTTTTACATTGTAATTGCTGTTTTTTCAAGATAAAACACTTTAAACATGACAGTTCCGAGGTAAAATGTTTCTTGCATTAACCCTTTCCCGTACAGATACACCTTTATTGCTAGGGCGAACAGTTTAGATCCAGATCAGCCGGCACATCCGTGCTGTCTGATCAGGATCTAAACTGTTCGCTTTTTGATTCATTAGGTTATTTCTGACCAAAATGCAACCAGTGCAGATCCTTATCAGACGGCACGGATGTGCTGGCTGATCTGGATCTACACTGGATCTACACTGGTGAGAATCGACCTCTTTATCATGTGTTTATAAAGTTTGTTTTAGTGGCCAACAATCCCAGTGACAGTTATGTTATAAATTACAATCTTGCAAGGCCCTTAATCACGACACCTATTTGTTTAAATATGGAGTAGGGCTATACCTAGGGCCAGGCGGCGCAGACAGTAATATGCATTTCCATTATTGCCCTTGTACAGGCTTATCAAAATCCAGTTTAATCTGGTATAAGTATCATGCTTTCATGCTTTATCATGCCGAGGCGGTACTTGTTGGATTCTCGATCAGTCAGTATTATTGGGGGCACTCACATGTTATGCTACAAGTCTCTTGGCAGTGGCATTAACAATTTATCCCCTAAATAAATGTAACAGACTCACTATATTTACATGTCCATAATTTTACAATAATTAACTAGAGCTATCACTGAAGGTGATTAATACCCCCGCAAAACTGCTTTGTCAGAGTATGCAGAAATAATGTTCGCATCTTTTTACCTAACAATGAATAAAATATTCAATAGTGCTCCCCTTCAAAAAATAATGGACTGATCCAGATGAAAAATATGTCTACCACATCGACACTTCAAGCTGAACACATGATTTCAGTTTCAAGTCAATATCTTGAAAATGTATTACTTTGCATCACTAGATTTTGTTAAATCGTTTCCCTACAAAAAATAATGGACTGACCTACATGAAATATATATTACACACATCTACACTTCAAGCCGAACATGTTTTAAGTTTGAAGTAATTACCGTGAAAACTGTACGAGTAGTTCGCATCACAGCATTTTGTAAAAAAAGTGATCCTCTAAAAAAATAATAGACTGATCCAGAAGGAAAAAATGTCTTGCACATGTACAAACAGGAGAAGAAGTTTGCGTCATATGATTTTGTTAAATAATGCTCCCCTACAAAAAATAATAGACTGATCCACACAAAAAATATGTCAATTACATGCATACTTCATGCAGAACTCATGATTGCAGTTTCAAGTCGATATATTGAAAACTGTAATAGTTTGCATAAAACAATTTTGTTAAGTCATGTCCCCTGCAAAAAATAATGGACTGATCCACACGAAAAATATGTCAAGCACATCTACACTTTATGCCGAACATATGTTTAAAGTTTCAAGTCAATATCTTAAAAACTGTAGAAGTAGTTCGCGTTACAGGATTTTGTTGAATCATGCTCCCCTTTAAAAAATAATGGACTGATCCACATGAAAAAAAATATGTCATGCAAATTTTCTCACGAACATATGTTTAAAGTTTGAAAACTGAAGAAGTAATTTGAGTCATAAGATTTTGTTAAAAATGAAAAATTTTGTTAAATAATGCTACCCTCCAAAAATAATGGACTGATCCACACAAAAAATATGTCGTTTACATGCGCACTTCATGCAGAACATTAGATTTCAGTTTCAAGTTGATATCTACACTTCATGCCGAACATATGTGTAAAGTTTCAAGTCAATATCTTGAAAACTGTAGAAGTTCACGTTACAGGATTTTGTTGAATCATGCTCCCCTCTAAAAAATAATGGACCGATCCACATGAGAAAAAAATAGTTTGCGCAAATCTACTCACGAACATGATGTTTAAAGCTTCAAGTCGATATCTTGAAAACTGTTGACATAGTAAGTGCCACAGACCAACCACAAAAGTTTGCATAAAACGGTTTTCTTTAATCATGTCCCCTACAAAAGATAATGGACTGATCCACATGAAAAATATGTCACGCACATCTACACTTCAATATCTTGAAAACTGTAGAAGTTTGCCTCACAATATTTTGTTGAATCGTGCTCCCTTCCAAAAAATAATGGACTGATCCACATGAGTAAAAAAATGGATCGCGCAAATATACTCACCAACTTCGTATGCGGGGGTATAATTACATCTAATTAATTACTTAATTAACTCAATTGTGAACAGTGTAGACCCTGATTGAGTGTGTGGATAAGTATGCTGAACTGTTTGCAACTGACAGTATTGCAGTGCTCAGTGTTTAAAGGATTGACAAGAACAGTACTTTCTAACCCACCTTTCTGTTTTTCTTGACAATAGGGTCCCACTTGGACAGGTCCTCTGTGACAGTGTCATAGGCTGTGGATCTATCAATCTGAAAACAACACAAGATACTTATGTTAATAACATCTAGTCAATCCTAAACCTTTACTTCATGACTAACACATCCCAAGTGTAGATCCAGATTAGCCAGCACATCTATGCAATCTGATCAGGATCTATGATGTTTTCAGACTTCCCGAAAGTTGTAAAAAAGTGTCTGTTTGTTTGTTTGTTTGGGGTTTAACGCCTGGTTTCAACACTTTCTGGTTATATCCCGGCGGTCAGTCCACCTAACCGGTGTTCCTGGGTCTCTAACCAGTACTAACCAATTTCTCCGCAAGCAACTGACTGCTTTCTCACTTGAATCAGAGGTGAGGGACAAATGACTCTCAGACGCAATGTCCGAGTTCAATTGTCACGGAGAAATTTTTCCCGGCTCGGCTGGGGATCGAACTCACGAACCCTGGATTGACAGTCCGATGCTCTATCCACTGAGCTAGCCGGGCCGGCTTGTAAAAAAGTGTCAGATATGTGGTCAGACAAGATGTGAAAATCTGTGTCTGACCAAAACAAATTGTGTCTGACTAAATATTTAACACAATAAATAAGCAAAACACAGTATTAAGGGTGTTTTCGTTTTTTTTCAGTGGTACGAATTGTCATTATGACGAATACGTAAAATATTTCATTTGGATATCCTCACTCATTTCCCTCGGAACAGTCTCGAATCAAAACAGCAGGTAAAATGGTAATTTAGCGAGTAAAATTGGAATAGCAGATCAAATTTTTGCCAGACACTCGGTCCTACAACATTGGAAATCACATCAGACCAGTCCAAATTTTACTGGACAGGTCCGACGGTCTGGCGACTTTCAGGAAGTCTGTGTTTTTCTAGTCAGAAATAACTTTATGAAATTAAAAGTAACCAGTTTAGATCCAGATCAGACTGCATGGGTTTACAGACTACATTGGATAAACATTGGAAATCAGCGGTATCCATGCATAAAGCCCAGATTTAATTATATTTATCTTATACTATTACTTATTGTATCTTTCTGTGCACTCATGAAATGATTGTACCTTGGTATTAAGATACAATGTGAACAATATCGCAGTAATGACGTCTAAAAGGTTTAATTTTCACATATTTTGCAGTAAGGCAATGTTATGTTTACATCACCAACTTAGTGCAATAATTGTACAACTCCATCTCTTATTTAAATGCAAGTTACTTCTTACGAATACCGGTATTAATGTGCATGCATGGCAATGTAGCAAGAGGGGTATCAGGCACTCAAACTAGAATATCGGAAGGTGTTAATAAATATGAAGTGACTAAATAGTACAAATAAAAGATAAGAAATTCAAACTGTGTTATGCTCCTTCTTACATTATTAAATAGATAAATTGTATAGGAAAATGCATGAATTCAAATCTAAGCAAAATTTAACCATTTAATATTGTGTCTTATAAACGTAATACAACTGCATGAATTTATTTAATCCAAGTTAAAATACAATTTTCAGCTTGCACACAAAAATTCATCCCTGCGGAATTAAATGTCAGAGCCACCAACCTTCTCTTTTTCATGTCTGGGTAGTGGTGTTGACACAGTTTTCTTACTCTTGTCAATGGTCCTGAGCTGCTTCTTGAGTTCACCATGGCTGGTACTCTCCTTCAGGGAACCAACCAACTCGTGTAACTTTACCAGGTTTGCATCATCTGTACATATATAAGTAAATATTTTAGCAAAGAAATATGGAATTGGAGAATCTAAGAAAATAAATGTATCATATAAGTTCATTTCTACTTTCTTCATCAAGTAGCCTGGAACCCCATTGTATTGATCAATTTAACTGTCAAGATGATACAATAAAACAAAATGAACCACATACCTTGTAATTGCTGCATTTCAACATCCTTTTATGTCTAAAATTTAATTATATCTAAAGTTATTTAATTCCAGATCAGTTAGTAATGATCCAGATCAGTTGGCATGGATGTGACAGCTGATCTGGATCTACACTGATCACACATGCAATAAAACCTGTATAAGGAGTAAAGGCAAATATGCTCATTAGAGTGTTTCACAGAAATTTATCAAATGAACATGGAACATTGTAAACCCTTATCAGGCTGTACAAAGAAATGGTTTGTCATCATATCATTATAGTTTCTGAGATAAAAAGCTTTTCCTCAGCAATACCAATATTTGCATCAAAAGAAGGGCATGTTGGAAAATTGTATATGCTACTGATAATACCAATGAAACCCATTAAATTTTTGTCTATCATAGATCCTATCTCCTTTAAAGTACTAGCAACATTTTAACTTAACCCTTTCCTGTATAGACACACCTTTATTGCTATGGCGAACAGTTTAGATCAACCGTTTAGTGCCGTCTGATCAAGATCTAAACTGTTCGCTTCTTGATTCATTAGGTTATTTCTGACCAAAATGCGACCGGTGCAGATCCTGATCAGATGGCATGGATGTGCCGGCTGATCTGGATCTACACTGGTCGCACATGCGTAAAAATGCGTATCTATCCAGGAAAGGGTTAAAACATAGTAATGATTAATTCTCTGGTCTTAAATCCATCATCTCTGCTGTGACTTGCTTTTAATTTTGTAACAAATAATTCTGGTTATCAATGTATACACACCTTTACTGGAGGTGAAGTTGAATTCTGATATCTGGTTACTGAGAACAGTTCTCTGGGACAGCCGCTGTCTGCAAAACAAACATACAATTTTCAAGGACTGATAATGACAAAGTGCTAATAAATTTGACCAGCGTCAAGCAATAGTATGTTTTTGGAAAGTTAGGGTTATTCCTTCAAATATTGTCAAAAAGTTGAGCAGATGACATTAATTATTACACATTTGGTGGGAATAAGTATACAATATTGATAAATGTATGACAAAATTATATAACGTATAATTTAGAACATAAACATATAATTTGTTTTCTTTCTTAAAACAGTAAATGCTAAAATTATCACTGATTATTTAGATAATTTCTGATCATGACATGAACAAACAGTGTAGACCAAGATTAGAAGGCATGCATGTGCCAGCTGATCTGGGTCTACACTCTTGTCCATGTGTTAAGATGCATATCCATGGAGTAAAGGGTCCTATAAATATCTAAAAAAAATTGTGAGAACAAAGTTACTTCTTCTTTCCATCTAATGAGCTGATGGCATCCAGTAATTGACTGTGTTTCCTGTCATCTGTGTCATCCTGTAACAATACAGAATTACTGAAATATTGGTATCATAATTATTTCACTAAACTTTATTTACAATCTGAATATTAAGAAAAGTATAACATAACAAAAAAGGTCTTTTTATAAAAGCACTCTACTGCAAAATCATTTTTTAACCAAACAAAAATATATTTTCACACTTCTGGATATTTTCTGAGAATCTGAACAACCCTTTCCTCTATATATACACATTTTTATGCATGTGCGACCAGTGTAGATCAAGATCAGCCGGCAAATCCAAGCCGTCTGATCAGGATCTGCACTGGTCGCATATTGGTCAGAAATAAACTAATGAATCCAAAAGCGAACAGTTAAGATCCTGATCAGATGGCCAGATGATCTGGATTTAAATTGTTTTCCCATGCAAAAGGTGTGTCTATGGAGAAAAGGGTTAAAAGCCAGCCACTCTAATTTTGTAATGTACCTCTTCTCCGCTTGAAGGGATCTCTTCATCAAACAATGTGCTGTCCACTTCCATTATATTCTTCTTAAAGTTCACTTAATGGTCACAGGATTCCTACAAAGAAAATGTGGTTAAAGTATTAATCCTATCAAGCATGTAATTATAAGCTGGTTATTATTCTTCATCAATGTGAAAATCTGCTTTAAGTTACACATATGTGAAACAGGTAATTTTAACCTTCAACCCTCAAGTCAATATACACTCCCATATTCAGTCAAAACGCCCCCAAGTCAAAACACCCCCAAGTCATAACACCCCCTATTTGGTCAAAACACCCCCACATTAAGTCAAAACGCCCCCATATTCAGTCAAAACGCCCCCAATTTGGTCAAAACACCCCCATATTAAACATTTTATTCAGTCAATACGCCCCCAATATTAAACATTTTAATACATTTTAGTTTTGTTTCGATTTGAAGACGAGGCCAAGATGAAGATGTTTGAGGATGAGGCAAAGATGTTCGGGAGTTGCAATCAACTGTACGAGGACCTGCTTCACGGACAATACTTCATTTACAAAGAGATTAAACGAAATAAACATCTTATTTTGTGTGATACATGTCTAATAATATGCACTGTTTCCAAAATGTTAATTGTTTATAACACAGTTTCTTTGTAGTTTGTTAAGTGTTTTAAATGTAAATAATATAATAAACCCTTTAATAAATATATAACAAAGACCTGTTGTTGTTGCAATCATCCTCCGTAATTAATGTTAATTCTCCAATCATATATTCATAGATCGGCTATGTTCAAATGTAATTAAATACCAATCAAAGCTTAATTTAAATGAAAGAAGGGTGGAATCGTGTGAATAATAATTTTTAATAAATATATATATATATCAAAGACCTGTCGTTGTTGCAATCATCCTAAGTAATTAGTGTTATACTCCAATCATAATTATCGATCGGCTATGTTCAAAGGTAATTAAATACCGATCAAAGCTTAATTTAAATGAAAGAAAGAAAGGTAAGTGTGAATAATAATTTTTGGTAGAATATATAATTCGGAGAAAATAAATCGTAGTCATATCGAATCTTGAATGTCTGGAATGTTATATGTTGTATTAAGTGTTTTATACTAATAAATCTGGATATAGTTTTTATTATTAAAATACGTTTGATGTGTGGCTTTTAAATCTTAATACATTGTCTGTTAGTGCCAAAATCATATAAGTGTTGTGACTGTGTATTGTGTATTGTGACATAATGAGTGACCCGTGTATTTTGTGCCAGAGGCAAGTTGGGGATGAAGACGAGGCCGTGATGTGCGACAGTTGCAATCAGTGGCAACACCGCACTTGCAACACTGGTAAGTCATTTACATAGTAGACCATTGTGTGAATAGGAAAAAATGGGCATCCAAACGCTCTATCACATATTTTTCAGCGTAAATTACACCAAAACGGGATGTATATGCCTATTTACTACCAAATGGTTGAAGATATTATTAGACTAAGTGTGTAATTAGAAATGCCGGTGAGTGTATTTTAGCGTAAATTACGCCAAAACAGGATGTATTTTCCTATTTACTAGCAATGGGTTTTTATGTAAATTAGAAATCATATAATCTACATGTACTTAAAGCTATAATAACAACAATAAATATTATATCGGCATATACAAACAAAATGATAATCATCTTCAATGTCTGAAGAGTTACAAATTAAACAAGATCTTTCTTCTTCTCGTGGTATACGATTTCTACTGTATTTACCGGTTTTAAGGCATCGCCACACTCCTCCCAATCCTATTCATCGATAAAATAACAATCATCAAATCTCAGTTATGACGAAATGCCATTCAATGAAACTTTGCACAAATGAAGGTTACTAATGTATCTTTATTTTGCATACAGTAAGACGATATAGAAAAGTAAAGAAACAAAGCTAGACCTAAAAATTCCTTGAATTCTATTTACATAAATTCACAAAAACTAGGCGATGCAGAACATAACTTTAAATTCCCTCGTGAGCGCAATGATACTGACAAGAAAATGTTGTGTACTTTGTAAAAAACGTTCAACTATTAAAAGAGAAATCAGTGATTGTCATCCGTTTACGCGACCAGGAAATTGAAGGTCAAACACACTTTTACTAATATCTCGTAAAGATTACATAAGTGAATCATGAGGACACAATAAATTGTTGTCAGTATCATATTACTCATGTGGGCATTTTAAATGATGTTTTGTGTTCTTTAGTTTTTGTGAATTTATGTAAATAGAAGTTGAGGGAATTTTTAGATCTCGCTATTTTTCTTTACTTTTCTTATATGTCTTACCATCTGTAATATAAAGATACATTAATAACATACACTTGTGCAAAGTTTCATTTAACAGCATTTTGCCGTTATTGAGATTTTGATAATTTTCTTTTTATTGATGAATAGAATTGGGAGGAGTGTGGCAATCCCTTAATTCTTAGAGGGAGATTACCTTGTATCAATCTACAGAAATAAAATCTATATAATTATCAGCTTGGTTGTAAATAGTTTTAAGAATATTATTATCTGTATTCATTTATTAATTTTCAGCCAATATTTTATCATTACATTTGTATGTACAATGGCTATCAACCAAGCTCGCTATAAACGCTAGTATTACTTCTATATTTTGACCATTTTAGTGCCTACTTCTCGTATATTACCATCATAGTGCCAATGTTCAGTAATTAACAACTCTCCCCAAAATATCATCCAATGCTATATACCGCTATCAATAACTTTTTGTAAGAACAACTGTTAAGAAATATTGGTTTTATTAAACACGTTTTGGTAAATAACAGTTTATTATTTGACTATATGCCGATTATCACAGTGTCCCAATGTGTCATAACCCTAATCCCATTATTTTCCCAAATATACACGCATTCACACCTTTAAGTGTATTTAGTGATTAAGAGCTACTTTAAAATTGGATAAAAATTGATGGCGGTACCCCTTAACTTTTTTGATAAAAAAGATAAAAAAAAATCTTTTTTCGCGATAGCGTATATTATGCCCCAACACAGATCAGTTAATGGTTGGAAGATTTAATGAACATTTTAAGTTTAATCATTCATGATACAATAAAATTTCGATTAATAAATGAGGAATTTGTTTATAAGGTTTATATAGTGAACAACTGGGCATTAAAATATGGCTGTAATAATAAGAACATGTCAACGAATTGTCAATTTCGTATAGTACAGTTGGAAATATACTGTATATACATCTGAAAGTATGCATCAAATAATAATAAAATGTAAACGAATTGTCCATTTCGTATAGTACAGTTGGAAATATACTGTATATATAACAATATCTTTATCTAAAAAATTTCAGAATCACGGCCTGGCAACGCAGTACGCACGTGACAGGGGAACGCACTCTTTCATTAGAAAGCTGCTGAGCCTTCCATTCCTGCCAAGTGAACACATCAGACCAACCTTTGAAGCCATGATAGAGTTTAACAACAGTGAATCAATCGAACCGCTTCTGACCTACATCGACCGTCACTGGTTTAACTCGCCTGTCTGGTCCGTGGAGGAGTGGTGTGTTTATGGCCAGGCAGTTAGGACGAACAACGACGTAGAAGGTAAAGATTTTAAGCATAAAACTGAAAACTTATATTCAACAAGCAAATTCATTGAATTTATATCCCCCGCCGAATACTGGTTGTTACTAACATAACAGCTGAAGACATAGGGCTTTATTTCGATATTAATCATGGATGTCAAAAAAGGTGAAAAAAAACTTCAGATATAAAAAAAAAGTCTTCAAAGTGTCGAAATGAAGAACACAGTAGTAAAAATATAGCGCTTTATTTAATATAAATCCATGCAGAAGTTGCATAGAAGTGGCATGGAAACGAATACTAATCTATATGCATAGTGCATAACTTATCAAAGGGCCATAACTGTGTTAAACGGTCAGACCAGAACAAGACAAAAATATGGGCATCTTGTCTTGGTATTGATGGTTTCCATAGATTCCTGCCGAGAGATAGCAAGGAAATAAATACTGCTCTACATGCAAAATGCATAATTTATCAAAGGGCCATAACTCTGTGTTAAAGGATCTGACTGAAACAAGATGACAATATGCGCGTCTCCTTTTTGTATTGATGGTTCCCAGAAAGTTTCATTAAAATCCACCCAGTAGTTGCAGAGAAATAGTGCGGAAACAAATTCTGCTCTATATGCATAATACATTAGTTATCAAAAGGCAATAACTCTGTGTTAAATAGTCTGACCGGAACAAGATGACAAAATGTGCATCTCATCTCAGTATTGATGTTTCCCAGAAAGTTTCATTTCAATCCATCAAGAACTTGCAAAGAAATAGAGCGGAAACAAATACTTCTCTATATGCATCATACATAAGTTATCAAAGGGCAATAACTGTGTGTTACAGTCCAACTGGAACAAGATAACAATATACACATCTGTTATGGTTCTCAGAAAGATTAATTGAAATCCATCCAGTAGTTGCAGAGAAATATGGGAAACGAATACTGCTCTATAATATGCATAATGCATTAGTTATCAAAGGGCCATAACCCTGTGTTAAATAGTCTGATGGGAACAAGAGGGTGATATGCGCATTTCCTCTTGGTATAGATGGTTTCCAGAAAGTGTTTCATTGAAATCCGTCCAAAAGTTGTACGGAAACAAATACTGCTCTATATGCATGATGCATAAGTTATCAAAGAGCCATAACTCTGTGATAAACAGTCTGACCGGAACAAGACAATGACATGTGCAGCTCTTCTTGGTATTGATGGTTTCAAGAAAGTTTCATTGAATTCCATTCAGTAGTTGCAGAGAAATAGCTGGGAAATGAATACTGCTCTATATGCATAATGCATAAGTTATCAAAGAGCCGTAACTCTGTGTTAAACGGTCTGACCAGAACAAGACTATGATATGCGCATCTCCTCTTGGTATTGATGGTTCTCAGAAAGATTTATTGAAATCCATCCAGTAGTTGCAGAGAAATAGCGCAGAAATGAATACTACTCTATATGCATAAAACATAAGTTATCGAAGGGCAATAACTCTGTGTTAAACAGTCTGACTGGAACAAGACGATGACATGCGCATCTCTTCTTGGTATTGATGGTTTTCAGAAAGTTTCATTGAAATACGTTCAGTAGTTGCAGAGAAATAGCAAGGAAATGAATACTGCTCTATATGCATAATGCATAAGTTATCAAAGGGCCGTAACTCTGTGTTCAACAGTCTGACTGGAACAAGACGACAACATGCGCATCTCCTCTCGGTATTGATGGTTCTCAGAAAGATTCATTGAAATCCATCTGGTAGTTGCAGAGAAATGGCACGGAAATGAATACTGCACTATATGCATAATGCATAAGTTATCAAAGGGCAATAACCCTGTGTTAAATAGTCTGATGTCAACAAGACGACGATATGCGCATCTCCTCTTGGTAAAGATGGTTTTCAGCAAGTTTCATTGAAATCCATACGGTAGTTGCAGAGAAATAGCGCGGAAACAAACACTGCTCTATATACATAATGCATAGTTTATCAAAGGGCCATAACTCTGTGTTAAATGGTCTGACCGGAACAAGATGACGATATGCGCATCTCCTCTTGGTACTGATGGTTCCCACCAAGTTTCATTGAAATCCATACAGTAGTTGCAGAGAAATAGCGCGGAAACGAATACTGCTCTATATACATAATGCATAGGTTATCAAAGGGCCATAACTCTGTGTTTAATGGTCTGACCGGAACAAGACGACGATATGCGCATCTCCTCTTGGTACTGATGGTTGCCACCAAGTTTCGTTGAAATCCATCCAGTGGTTGCGGAGAAATAGCGCGGAAACGAAATTCGGACGGACAGCGTGACGACGTGACGACGTGACACCGTGACGGACGGACAACGCCAAAACAATATCCCCCTCCCGATTTCATCGGCGGGGGATAATAATATACAAAATACAGTTATATATATAGAACTTAGTGTTCGTATAACTTCACGCATATGCTGAGAATTTAATATCCATACACTGGTTTTATAACAACATCATCTAAACCACTGTAAATAATCTTGTAATATATATAAAATGTATATAATATTATATATATTTAATTTCAGGGTGGCATAGAAGACTGAACACCAAGACTGGAGTGGCGCCACCCTTCTACGTCTTGATTGATGTTCTGCATAGGGAGGCTAAAGAAGTGGAGGAACAAGTACACTTAGTTACCGAATTGTCGTTGAGAAGGATTCAAAGGAACTCTTATCGCACTATGCAATCCAAACTGTTTCTGGCTTGGGACGCGTACCAACGCAAAGAATTATCAACAACTGGACTTCTGAAGAAAGTCGCTGTAATGTATACCTATCGTACAAGCAAAGATAGAGATTAAAGAGTCATTGTTTGTTTGATAGCAGTCAGTGTTGAGAACTGTGGTGTAATAGTGGTGTAATAGGATTACAGTATGTTTATTGTGTTCATCTTAAATGTTTTGTGTATATTTGTTGCAAAGTTTATGTACATGATGTACTTGAAATTAAACTTTTTCTGTTGTAATGCTTCGTTGTATTTTTAAAGTTACATGTTTCACTCAGTATAACATGTCATCCGTGGACATCATCCACATCTAGTCTCAATAATTCGACTGCAAGCACAGACCCATTATCATACGGACGTTTTCGTTGTCTGTCCTTTACATCTCAAGCAGTTACGATCAAAACTGTGGTGGAAATCGACCCGATTTAAATTCTCTTTTTTTTCACTCCCACATGAAAATTTCAACACTGGTATGTCAAATATCGTTATAAAACATAAATAATGATAAAAGTAACAATAAAATGAACGAATAATCCACAAAATAACTTGTTAAACCTACCACAGCATATGCCGTTTACACGGTGAAAATTATCGATAAACGCGAGTCAGATAAACTTTATGCGGTGTAATCGACATGGGTGGAGGTTTAAAACAGTTTTGCATAAAAAACGAAAACGTTACTTATAAAGGATTACATATATTGATTCTACTTGAATGTGGCTTCTCAGGTATGTATTTTTTTTTTAAATAAATATGGTTTAAGATGCTTTATGAAGCCGGCAAAAGATTGAAAAGTTGCGATTCATTTTCCGATCGGCGGCATATAGAAATAGAAGGAAAATTTTCCGCATTTATTTGAATAGTAACTGGGTTTGCGCGAAGAGCGACCATCGTATATATAGAAAAGCTTCTGATTATTCTGAAAATATACGATACAATAATGACTATTATTTACTTAGAAAGTCCTTTTCATTTCAATAACATAAGTACATTGAATGGGGGCGTTTTATGGGGGTGTTTTGACTAAATATGGGGGCGTTTTGACCAAATTGGGGGTATTATGACTTGGGGGTGTTTTGACTTGGGGGCGTTTTGACTGCAGACATGGGGCGAATTATTTTCAAAAGTAATGCATTAAATTAGCATTATTTGCCAAATTTGTGCATTAAATTAAATTAGCATTACCTTATTTTGAGAAAGTAATGCATTAAACTAGAACTGCTTTTGGGAAAAGCACATGTCTCCCACAAAGGCATCATCTTTGATGATGCACAGGATAAAACTGGTGAAGTGAATATAAAGATGGCAATTTATTAAAAGGGCATACGGAAGTTCTGTGCAATATTAGTCATAAACAATGTCACAAATTTTTGGAGGATCAGGAAAAACATAAGCGACAGCAAGTGAAGATTTTTTTTTTAACAATTCAAGGGCCATAATCCTGAAGTGCCTCAAGCAATATCGATGACTTTATAGCCTGGTTAAGATATTATAGCCATCAACATTTTGATAAACTTTGATGAAGATACAATGAAAACTATCTGACTTTGAGAGATGAACCAGGTTAGTGACATGTTTAAAAGGCTAATTTCGGATAAATCAAAGGGCCATAAATCTGATATGCCTGGTGCAAAGTGGCTGGTTTTCGAACTTGGCCAAGATATTAAGGCCACACACATTATCATAATGTTAACTGAAAATCAGTTGATGAATATTTCAGTTACATAGCAGACAAGGCTTAAACAGCCAATTTTGGATAATTCAAGGGCCATAAATCCGACATGACTGGGGCAATACGGCTGGTTATCGAACTTGGCCGAGATATTATGGCCACAAACATTTTCATAAAGTATGGTGAAGATCAGATGATAACTGTTCAAGTTACAGAGTGGACAAGCCTCAAACAACTTATTTTTGATAATTCAAGGGCAATAATTCTGAGATTCCTTGGGCAATATGGCTGGTTATCGAACTTGATCGAGATATTATGGCCACTAACATTTTGATGAAGTTTGGTGATGATCCGATGAAAACTGTTTGACTTAGAGAGCGGACAAAAAAAAAAAAAAAAAAAAAAAAGAATTTAACAGTATGCCATTCGGTCTCACTCAAGCACCTTTTAAGTTTCAAAATGACCAAAAGGGCCATAATTCTGAGATTCCTTGGGCAATATGGCTGGTTATCGAACTTGATCGAGATATTATGGCCACTAACATTTTGATGAAGTTTGGTGATGATCCGATGAAAACTGTTTGACTTAGAGAGCGGACAAGTGTGACAGACGGACGGATTTAACAGTATGCCATTCGGTCTCACTCAAGCACCTTTTAAGTTTCAAAATGACCAAAAGGGCCATAATTCTGAGATTCCTTGGGCAATATGGCTGGTTATCGAACTTGATCGAGATATTATGGCCACTAACATTTTGATGAAGTTTGGTGATGATCCGATGAAAACTGTTTGACTTAGAGAGCGGACAAGTGTGACAGACGGACGGACAGACAGACAGACAGACAGACAGGAGCAAATCAAAATGTCTCCCACACCACTACGTGGTGGGAGACATAATTAGCATTATTTCAAAAAGTAATGCATTAAATTTAAATTAAGCATTATTTTGTTCACAAGTGAACTGAAAAAAAATTCAACTGTCAGTATATGTAAAAATGGATTGTCTTCCAAAAAAATCACCCCAAAGTCAAATATACAAAGTATCAGTCTGAAAGTGTGAAGACCTAAAGTGACACCTCAAGAACTTACATGTACAACAAAACTATTCTCCGTATAATTATATAGATTAGTACAGGTTTAGCTTTTTTACACACTTTTGTTATCTTTGACTTATTGCTGTTATCACACATTTAGAGTGTTGTATTGACAAAGGACTACACTGCCAACTTAAATTATTATGTCACCTGCATCTGCATTGTATGCTGACTTCCTGAAATCTGGTATAGCCTCAAATATTTATACAATGACACTGAATCAGTAAGTATAATTTGGATAAATGGTTAGAAAAATTACTTCATTTGGTTGTGAAAGTAAGAGTTTTGTGCAAGTCTAAAGGTTTGATTTCATTTTGATGCTAGCTTATTTCAGAACACCATTTTTGGTATTTTGATATGAACTTCAAATGTCTACCAGTAACATTTTCAGGAATATTTAAGTGTTTGACAATAGAGTTCTTTCACATTGTTACCTCCCCTTAGCGCTCTCTAAAATTGAAGAGCATATTTAGTCGATAAATGCACGCGAGGGGGCATCGTTTACTATTGTTAATATGACTGATTATAAAATTAAGAAAATGTTGATTAATCATTTCAAATTTATAAATAAGTAAGTTCAGTCAAACAACGAAGAATAAAAAAAAAACGTTATGATCATTTAAAAGCACATCAAGAAAGTTTATGCGCATTTTCAACATTGTTTATCGCGGTATTTTCAGGACGCGAGTATCCAACGGATTTGTTTGGGTTTTTTATGAAAATACACACGTGAATTGTGTTTACTAAAAATAAATCTGTATAATTGACAATTCAGACGAACATTATCGGACATTTTACCGTTTTAAGGCATTTTTTGTAACACTATAATTTATAGTGGAATGAGACATAATTATATTCTGATGTAGCTCGTCGGCGACTAGGTTGATATGTGTTTTGCTTGTTTTGCTTTTGAGAAAAAATATTACATATTTACATAATAGGATGATTCCAGCTACAACCCGAGAAATGGTTAAATTGATTGAACCAAACGAATATTGCCGGACGGCAGGCCAACCAAAACCTATTCAAAAAAAAAATCCAGAGAGTTTTGTTAGTTTTTTTTTAATAAAAACTATTTTGATGTTGAAGTTCGTAATTGTTGTCGCTGAAGCTTTTGAAATATAATATTTTCATTTCTGTTTAAAATCAAAATGACCATGGACCAAAACAAATGAACGGGACTGCGATATTCAGGTCCGAGTTTAGTTTTATGACACTTAGCTGTTGTGTACATGTGTGCCCGAGGCAGCGTGTCACTATCACGTAATCTCCCAATAAACAGGAAATTTTGGAGCCGTGACCAAGACCAAGTTTCTTAAATATTAAATCATATAATTGTAAAACCCATTCTAAATTCAGTTAAATTTATGTTTCATTAATTATCCTTTTCAATATTTTTAAATCCTGAGATTTTGCCTGAAAATCCTTAGATCCGGAGAAGAACCTTACGGTCCGGAGATTTCAGATAAAATCCTGAGATTTTTGAGGTCTGCGGACATTTTATCTTCTTTCTACATCATTCCCGTAACACGAAGATATTCATGAAATGCGACTTAAACTAATGTCTATTGACTATGGCTGACGATTTTATAAAAAAAAAAGATGTTTATAATAACATGAATAACTTAATAAGCTTAACGGGCGTTGAATACAACGACGAGTATTCAACGCCGATACATTGCTGAATTCATCCGTTTACCTCCAATTTAGAGAGATCATGTAACATAAAATATATTTCTTGAAGTAAACGCATTTTGTCAGAAAAACTCGATACGCTTGTATATGTGTCTGTGGAAAATATACAGTAACGTGTAATCCACAATGTATTTGTTTTCATATAAGACTTCCCGATTCAAAGTGGCAACCACGTCTATGATTGTTTTACGCTTTTCACAGTCAAATCTTGCCGACCAGATGTTTTAAGCCTATTATATTCGGAAATTCTAAAACTTGAATTTATTATGCTTTATCATAATTATTATTATAATTTATCATTAGCTTTAAGACGACACCGTGATCATATCTGTTCATTCTGTTAGCAATGACACAGTTAAATGCCCCCTCACTTGTCGGTTTAGGATAAAACCAATATTTTCCGCACCTAACGTGGCGTACGACGCATGCGCACAACAATGTGAAAGACCTCTATTGGTGGGAAATATCTTGTCCAAATGAATGTCTACAGTATGATGAATTAAAAGTGCTGTATCTGTTGACAGAGCTTTTTAGATCACTAGCTATTGATTTGTTTTAAATTTATAACTTTCTTAAGACAACTTAGCTAATGATCTCATTTCTTAATCATAAAAATGGTCAAACTTTACAACATTCTGATGACAAGGCTCCCTTATAGTATGTTTCTTGTTTTACTAATAGTGAACACATACCAGAATACCTAACTTTCATATTTATGTTTTCTCTTGCTATAAATAATATATGTAATAAAGTAATAACTTTGCATAAAAAAGTTAATGTTAATATAAATATTATTTAATGAAATGAATCAACAAAATCCAATAGTAAACACAATCCAATTAATGCTCAATAATGCTAAGCATTACAGCATTTTGGTGTAGGTAATGCATTAAATTAGCATTAAAATAATGCTAAATCTGTTGCATTAATCATTACCTTGCATTACTGACAAAAAGTAATGCATTATTAATGCATTAGCATTAAAATTTAATTCGCCCCATGTCTGTTTGACTGTAAATCATACACTCCTGTATGGCATGGGCGAACAGTGTAGATCCAGATCAGCTGGCACACCTGTTCCATCTGATCAGGATATGCACCTTTCACAATTTGTTGTATTAGGTTATTTCTGACCGAAAAGTGACCGGTACAGATCCTGATCAGACAAAACAGATGTGCTGGCTGATCTGGATCTACGCTGGTGGCACATGCCTAAAATGTGTATATATGGAGGAAAGGGTTAAACTGTGAAATAAATGTAGAAAAGGTCAATTAGGTTCTAAAGGGACTGCACAACTGTACACAATGTAGTACATTCTTTTAGCTTAATTGTGGCAGTGACACAGAGTAGGAACTGATATAAGATGTACCTATGTTCGTCATTTTCAGTTGAAAAACATAAGCAAGATTGGGCTTAAGCTTTATTAAAGGCATAAATACCGTCATGACTATATAGCAGCCACAACCCTCTGTATGATGTCAAAGGATATTTGTGCCATGTAGAAATTACCCAAGTCCCAGAACATGCCATGATAGTTTGTTAATTGCAGATGTACATTAAATGCACATTTACTGAATTAATCACCTATTTTGAGAATAACATTGAAATGGCAACAGAGGCCAACACCCTGTTAGACAGACAAGAGCGTATTACTTTTTTTCTCCTGTAAATTTCTTCTTTTAATATTTCTTGTACAGACGCGCACCTGCATAAAATGCTAAACAATAGTGTCATGCAGTATTTATAGATAGATAGCATATGATGTCAGGACTCTACAATGAACGACAATGCTCCAGATAGTTCAGTACTGGAAGGAGACTACAATTTATGACATTTATCGTGATATATGCAGTATAATTGTCTCCATGCCCAGCTGTAAGATTTTACGTTTAAAATTGCTATTCTTCCGCAAACGAACATGTATCCGAAATTATTATTGTAATCAGTTTTCGCGACTAATATGTTTTCCAGGTAAAATCTGAATACTTGCTTGATCTAACGAATTTCGTTAAAGGCTTCTTGAGAAAACTACAAATAATAACCAGATAAAAGTTATGAATCCTCCTTCAATGCCTGATGTTGTAAATATTTGCCAAGTTTCACTATTGACAAAATTTCACGTGTTTATCCGGAAATCGTTGCAGTTTACAATAAAACTTGCGAACGAATTGTGTCGTCATATCGTCTTCGACTATGCTTTCACTTTACAACGTTTCTCACACACACTGCATACGATGTTCTCAAATATATCGAAGAACATTATAATGTATTGCGAATCTTTCTTAATCATTCGCCAAACCAAATGTTTTTGGTCATTTCAAAACTCTAGAGACGATTTAAAGAAGCATACTAAGAAAACAGGTTATGTGCATGTGCTCCTTTTGTCATTTTTAATAAATTACCAACTTTGTAATCACTCGATCGTCACTCTCGGTCGAGATACACCAATTTTAAACATAATAAAATAATGTAATAAAATGATGTATCCATTAATAAACTAATAATATACTTCCCTATGGGTTCTACTTAAATTGACGGAAAAGGCACATTGAAAGTCTCGAAGACGACAAATATCAAAATATTGTAGGCTCGGGTTGATTAAGCCTGCGCAGAAACTTTATGGAAATGTATATGACTATCAACGCCGCCTAGTATATGTATCGTGCTCAACTGCCTTCAAAGTTGACAAATGATTACTTTCATTATAAAAACCATCTGTTAATTCAAAAAGAAACGTACGTTACCAACAAGCTTGACTACAACACTCTGCACACTTTGTGATTAATCTATAGGTTGCAAACAATATTGTCGAGTTGATGGTTGGGTTGGCGCTGAGTCACCAAGACAACTTGTTTGTTCGTATGAATACCTGTTGGAACAAGTGCAGGCCTGCCAAATCTCCGGATTTTATCCGAAATCTCAGGATTTTTAGTTACTTCTCCGGATCTCCGGATTTATAGTCAAAATCTCCGGATTTCTATGAAATTGCAAAAATATAGATTAATTAACCCTAATTTTAAAGTTGTGCAATGAACGTAGCATAATAGTTATTCTACTGCAGTCGCACATTTCCTGTTTATTCCGAGATAACGAAGACGTGGTCAGTGACATGCTGCCTCAGTGCCTCTGGCACAATAATACAATAACCACGTGTCATAAACTAAACAAGGTCCTCAATGTTACACCTGCCTTTTTATATTTTCATGGCATGCTCATTCTAATATTGGTAAACAGGTCTTAACAGGTTTAACAGAAAGTTAAAAAATGAATGATAAAAATAAACTTAAGTCATTTTAAAACCAGTTCTTCGACCATTTCTAACAAAATCGGCAAACTTCATTTATAAAATTCGTTTAAGAATATATTTGTAAAGAAGAACATGAGAAAAATATCATCATTATCATCATCGTCATCATCATCATCATCATCATTTTTTAGAGTCACAGTCATAGTGAACAGCAGCAATAAGACATTTAAAGAAAAACAACATCATCACCATCGTGGTCGTCATTCAAATTCAGACAAAATCTCCGGATTTTCAATGAAGAAGTTTTGGCAGGCCTGCAAGTGTGATGTTGGAACCCGAATTAAAACCCATTGCAATGGCAAATTGTTTTCCTGGGTGTGGAAAATATCAAAATATATTGCAGATTCGGCTTGTACGTGAGTAGTAAAGGAAATTAATGTTACTGTCCACGCCGCCTTGTCGCAGGTTGAGCGCAACTCAAAAATATTTTCACTAAATTTCGTGCTCGACTGCCTTCGCTGTGTTTTGTGAGTGTGACGATTCCTGATATGCATATATTGCTTTTTTCAAATGGATAAATTAACAACAGAAGTGACGAGGCGACGTTTTACGGCTTAAACAACGCCAATCTCCTCACAGAGTTGTAGTTCCTTGCTGTCTCTTACGACAACTCTGTACAGCGACTGAAAAAAACGCTACTGCGATAATGGAATAAATGAAAAAGGAACTTTGAATAAATGAATTTTGAAAAAAAACAACACAACTTTGAATTGAATAAATGAAAATGAAATGGTAAAGACAAAATATTTAATGTGCTCTTAATGCTTGGTGATTATCAAATCTATCTGCAAAAAAGCTTTCAAATCGCTTTAAAGCTTATAACTACAAAATTTTATTGAAGGGAATAGAGTATTTACATCTTCTGGAAATATATCTTAACGTTCTGGTGTTAAAAATAAAAAACTCAGTTGTGCCGAATTCGTTAATGTATATATTAACATTAATTTTCATATGACAACGCAACAACTTCTTACTTCCATTTTTATACGAATCGGCTCCCGCCGTCTCTCCTCTATTCTCAAAATCGTCTTATTCGTCTCCGAAAATGATAACTTTTTCATCAAAATGTAGTTTTCTTCAAAATGTAGAACATGCATATCAGGAATAGCCGCACTCAGAACACATTGCCTCCTCATGTGGCCACAAAAAGGAGAGCGGATAGCATTAGTTTACAGGGATAAATTTCATACAACTAACGAAAAAGAGAACCTGAGTGGTAAACAATTTGCCACTAGGGAGTTTCAACCATTTTCTAGATTGGACCAACCTCACACTTGCTCCCAAATGTTTCAGCCATTTTTAAATTACAACAAAAGTTGGCCTGTACCAAGGATAGACTGAATATCCACAATTGGACCCCATAACCATGGTTGAATCTGCTAACACTTTTTAAATTTACATCCAGCGCCTAAAAATAAATTGACTGAATAATTGACTTTATACCAGAAAGACGGCAACGATTAGGTAAATGTTTTAGCAATAAAATTGAAGTTACCGTCCTTGGACGGTTTACATGTTGCCAATGACAACAAATATTAGTTAGTTTGAGGTCATTTTGGGTAGCTGGCGATTTAAAATCAGGTAAAAATTGATGTTTACTTTCGAAGTTGGTTTAAATCTCTCATACATTCATGTCACCTTATTTGTGGATCCACCCAAAGACCTGTTAAACACCAAGTTGAACGTCAGGACTGTGAAAGACTTCTTAACCAAGGCACACTTGTTCTTATTGTTACTTTCAGTTTTTGGAGAAAGCAGACAAATTGCACATGTTTTGGTCAAAAATCCCCTCAGTAAAACTAGTATTCTCGTAATGAACTGAACAATTGTCACTTGCAATATGCCTGCAAAACATCATTTTAACATGCCAGTTTAGGGGTTGCTCGAACTCCCAGTTTGGGCAGCCCTATTTATAATTTTCACATTTTCTCTCTCCTATTTCATTTGGTGGACAGTGTAGGGGAAAATGTGTAGGCCTCGACCAGGATTCGAACCTTGTACCTCCGGCTTACCATGCCAATTGAGCTACCGTGGCTACCTGTTAAGGATGCTTCTACAGAAATCTTCCATCTGATTGCAGTTTGTTAAAAAAGTTCCAAAATCATTTATTTGTAATGAATTTTCACTTTTTTTCAACATGTTTAGCATATATCAAATGACTTTTTTTTATTTTCATGAAAGGTCATGGGGCCATTACCAAAAGGAACACGGACAGCACACATACAGGCTAGTCATGGGCCAGACAAAAATATGATGAAATTCTATGTAACACAAAATTCAACAACTTATGGAAAATATTTTGAGAACTTCAAACCCAGACCTGGTCGTCACACTGGTACAGGGTATCTGTCAAACTTCCGACCAGCTGTGTATTACAACAGCCGACTTGATCAACAGGATAACCCAACCTTGGCGTAAGTATTTGATTTTATTATACTGTAAAATTCTTATTAAATGCGCCTCTCCTAATAAATGCCCCCATGTTATTTTTAAGGAAATAAATTAGTTAATATACAGATATTATCATATTTCCTTCAGAATCTAATATAAAATTAAAAATAATTAATAATAATAAATATAAATAATAAGGGCCACCTCTCAGAAAATGTAATGCACCCAGGGACTTGAACTGCTTGAAAAAGTAATTTTACAGTATACAGACAGTAAACACCACATTAAGACCACCCTGAAATTAAGTCTATCCTAATAATAAAAACATAAGACCACTATTTCAATGTCCCTTTTAACAATTTTTCTTTTTTTTTACCTAAGAATTAAGACAATCTCAGAATAATGACAATTTTTTTCCATATCCAGAGGTTTCTTAATAGAGGAGTTTCACTGTACCCATGAACGATTTTAGAGTAGTAAAGTTTGTAAAGATCTGTGAGAATGATAAAATGGGTCAGATTTGTAATTTCATATCACATACACAATGTATTATGGTTTTTTGATTGTGTATTACAACTGTTGACAGTGTTCTGTGCGAAGGCAGAACTTATTTGCATTGTGTATTTATTGTTATCTGTTTTCTGTTAAACAACATTTTCCTGGGTTTTTAAATTTGTGGATCTCAAAATTTTAAACTGCCTTTATGTTTATTCTTCGTTTGTGTTGGTTTTTAATTAGTTGATTGAATTGAAATCCACAAAAATTATTATCCCACAAATATTTTTGATTTTATAGTATATTGTAAATTGATGTTTCAGGCGAATCTGTTCACAAAACTACCGCAGTGTGACAAGCTTGGATTTCCAGGGTTATACAGAACACAAGGGTAATGAGCCACTACCATTTAACTGTCACCAAGTTGGGTCAGGATTCGTTCGACAAAAGCCACTTACAACTCCCCTAGAAAAGGAGGTCAGTATTTTGTAATTTACGTAGTGATTAATTTTGGTAATTTGATAACTTTGCGTGTTATACACATGTGTGACTTGTGTAGATCCGGATCAGCCAGCACTTTGTTCATTTTAGTCAAAAATAACCTAATGAATCTAAAAGGTGCAAAAAAACTGTGCCGATTTTGTAAATGTTTCGTTGGAGTTAAGGGTTTGGATTGAAATAAGAGACCAGTCTATGATTGGTCTTTTTAAAAAGTGAGATTAGCTAGTTAAAGGCTTGACCATTTACCCGTATTTATTGCATGTGCAAATAGAGTAGATCTAGATCAGCCGGCACATCAAAGACATCTGATCAGGATCTACACTGTTCACTTCTTGGTCAGAAATAGCTTAATGAAGCAAAAAGCAAACAAATGTGCTGACTGATCTAAACCGTTTACTTGTGCCATAAAAGTCAGATCTACGGAGTAAAGGATAAATATTGGAGACTTGTTTAGATCAGTTTTATGTAAATTGTTGAGAGCAGACTGTGTACTTTATTGTTTTCAGGTGAACCGTGTGTTCATTGATACAAGAGCAGCCTCGGCACCAGCAAGTATTTTGCCCAAGCATAAACCATTTCTGCATTCCTTGAGGCCTAAAGACCCAGTGGAACTGGAAAATAATGGTTATGTAAGTTGTCAATAGCGGATGTCTGAAATGCAGAATATTGTGCAGAACGCAGAATGAAGTCTGCAAATTTGGGGTGCTAAATGCAGAACAGTTTAGACTCCAAAATGCAGAACTGTTTAGATTCCCATTATGGGCACTGACTTCTTGTGTTTCAGCATGATATTCTTCATTTTAACCCTACCCTGTGACTAATGATGTGGTTTATTGTTTCTTTTGAACAGTGAAATATCGCAAATAATTTTTGGAATGAGAACGCTTAGAAAACAGGTGTAAGTATGGATGTACATGTATATATATAATATCAAGACCTAAAGTCTTAAACAACCAAAAATCATTTTATGCATGGTTTACGCAAATTGTTTACTTAAAACATAAAACAAAAAGAAAAAGAAAGTTTGTTTAACCCTTTCCTCCATAGACACACCTTTATTGCATGAGCGAACAATGTAGATCCAGATTAGCCGGCACATCCGTGCCGTCTGATCAGGATCTGCACTGTTTGCTATTGATTTATTATGTTATTTTTTACCAAAAAGCGACCAATGCAGATCCTGATCATATGGCATGGATGTGCCAGCTGATCTGGATCTACACTGGTCACACATGCGTAAAAATGCGTATATATGGATGAAAGGGTTAAAAATATAACATAAGTATGACATTAATATGAAGTCAGATATAAAACAGACAACTGTAGAGATAAGGAATCAGAGAGCCGCTGTGGGATACAGATTTACTGATGTGCCTCGTTGTATCAATCTTGTGAAAACATGCTGTACTATGATAAAATCATTTATGGGTACACAACAAACGCACATTTATTTTAGGGCCCAAGCTCTATGCTGTCAGAGACTAAAAAGAGGTTCCTTGGAGCACAGCCCGAGAGAAGTAAGTTTTATTTCTGTATAAATTCATTCACAACAAACATGATTGCTTTATTGTGCAATGTTTAGAAATGAAAAGCTTGATAATTAAACTGATAGAAATCTCAGAACGTAACCCTTAACTCCATATATGGGTTTTATCTCATGTGTGTCCAGTGTAGATCCAGATCAGCTGCAGCTGGAACATCTGTTCCATCTAATCTGGATCTACATGGGTCGCTTCTTGGTCAGAAATAATGTAATGAATCTAAAAGCAAACTGTGCGGTTCCTGATCAGATGGCACAGATGAGCCAGCTAATCTTGGTCTAGACTGTTTGCCCATGGATAACAACCATATCACATGAAGTAAAGGGTTTACCCTTTCCTCCATAGATACACCTTTATTGCGAGGGACAACAGTTCAGATCCAGATCTGCCGGCACATCCATGCTGTCTGATCAGGATCTGAACTGTTCGCTTTTAGATTTGTAAGGTAATCTCTGACCAAAAAGTGACCAGTGCAGATCCTGATCTGGCGGCACAGATGTGCCGGCTGATCTGGATCTACACTGTTTGCACATGCGTAAAAAGGCATATATATAGAGTAAAGGGTTAAGAAACACAGTGTGTGATAAACTTGAAGAATTTCAGCTGCCTGTTATGAAGTTTTATTGGTTGAGGACTGCGGGATCGTGACGATTACAGCCAGAAGAGTTTGTGTGTTATTTTCGTGATAATCGGTTCTTTTCCAACTGACTGGAAGTGTTTACTAGCTAAATAGTGCATTAATGTTCATAAATGTGCAATCGGTTTAAATTGCAAGGTTGATCTGCAGTTATTTCACACTGAGATGATTATGTTATTTGTTTGAATATTTGTTTGCACATTAACATTTAAAATAATTTGTTCCGAATTTGTTTCACCTTAGTGCAAAAAACGGTATAACTCCTTTTTATTTTAACCCTTTCCTCCATATGTATGCATTTTTACATATTAGTGACCAGTGTAGATCCAGATCAGCCAGCATATCCATACTGTCTTATCAGGATCTGCACTTTTCGCTTTTTGGTCAGCAATAAACTAATAAAAAAGCCAACAGTGTAGACCCTGATCAGACAGCACAAATGTGCCGGCTGATCTGGATCTACACTGTTCCCCTATGCCTTAAATGTGTATATTTGGAGTAATAGGTTAATGTTAATTATACCATTTTTGTACAAAGGTGATTAAATTTTGTTTGCACATTAACATTCTAAATGATTTGTTTGAGTATTTGTTTGCACAATTGTTGTTTCTTGTCCAATGCCTGAACTAATTTTTGCTTATGATAAATCACAGATGGCGTAAGCTATTATCATGGTAAATATTCATTATCATACTCATTTAATACGAAAATGATGTACTTTTTACTATTTACATCTTTACCTATCTCTATAGAAATATCTTTGTAGAGGTAACCCTTTCCTCTATATATACACCTTTAGTATGGGCAAACATTGTAGATCCAGATCAGCCGGCACATTTGTGCCGTCTGATCAGGATCTTCACTGTTTGCTTTTTGATTCATTAGGTTATTTCTGACCAAAAGCAAAGTGCAGATCCTGATCATATGGCACAGATGTGCTGGCTGATCTGGATCTACACTGGTTGCACATGTGTAAAAAGGTGTATATATGGAATGCAGGGATAATGTAAAAATGATGTACCTTTTACTATATACATCTCCACCTATCTCTGTAGACATATCTCTGTAGAAGTACTTATTCCCCGAGAAATTTAAAAGCTCTTCAAAAGAAAGGCAATAATTGGTTGTAAGTGTTTCATATAATGGTTTTATTAGTAATTTACATTTTTTTTTTTTTCAAACTTGTTAACCCTTCTCCACAGACACACCTTTATTGCGTGGGGAAACAGTTTAGATCCAGATCAGCCTGCACATCCGTGCCATCTGATCAGGATCTAAACTGTTCACTTTTTTATTTGTTAGGTTATTTCTGGCCAAAATGCGACCAGTGCAGATCCTGATCAGACGGCACGGATGTGCAGGCTGATCTGGATCTACACTGTTCACACATACATAAAAATGCGTATATATGGAGGAAAGGGTTAAAAAAAAACAGTTATTCAGTTTGTTTTTCTCTATTAACCCATTCCTGTATATATACGCATTTTTACGCATGTGCGACCAGTGTAGATCCAGATCAGCCGGCACATCCGTGCCGTCTGATCAGGATCTAAACTGTTCGCAATTTGGTCTGAAATAACCTAATGAATCAAAAAGTGAACAGTTTAGATCCTGATCAGACGGCACGGATGTGCCGGCTGATCTGGATCTAAACTGTTCGCCTTGGCAATAAAGGTGTATCTGTACAGGAAAGGGTTAACCTTTTACTCCATAGATATGACTTTTATAGCATGGGTAAATTGGGTAGATCCAGATCTGCTGGCACATATGTGCTGTCTGATCAGGATCTACACTTTTCTCATTAAGATTCATTAGGTTATTTCTGACCAATAAGCAAAGTGTGCAAATCCATATAAGATGGCATGAATATCTACATTGTTTGCAGACAAGATACAACTTGTGGAGTAAAAGGTTAAAGCAAACATTAGAGTTGTGTCATGCGAAAATGTGTCTTTAAGATGTTGAAATTGTTCCTTAACCCTTTCCTTCATAGATAATCCTTTATTGCGTGGGCGAACAGTGTAGATCCAGATCAGCCGACACATTCGTGCCGTCTGATCAGGATCTGCACTGTTCGCTTTATGATTCTGACCAAAATGCGACCAGTGCAGATCCTGATCAGACGGCACTGATGTTCTGGCTGATCTGGATCTACACTGTTTGCCCATGCAATAAAGGTGTATCTATGGAAGAAAGGGTTAAAAATAACTTCATACAGTTAAGCAGATGACATTTGCAGCATAACATAATCTAATGCAGGCAATGTTCATAACAAAGTTATATAGTGTTTCGAAGAAAATGAAATAAAAACTTGTATTTTTTAATAAAAGTACCAAAAAATTTTAACATTATCTCCAAAGAGGCATTTTCCCAAAATAAGGTTCATGTTACCGTCATTGTTTGAATATAAACCGCACTTTTTCCCAAGAATTCGGAAGTAAAACGTTGGGGGTGTGGCTAATACACAGGTTTGGCTGCTTATACATTGTGTTAAGCCATTTTCACCTGTTCTATCACGTTTGGGGGCGATGCGGCTTATACATAAGTGCGGCTTATATTCGAACAATGACGGTATTCTGTTTGTTAACCCTGTTTTCAATATAAATTGGTTTTTATTGCATGTGCCACCATTGTAGATTCAGATCAATCGGCACATCTGTGTCATCTGATCTTGATCTTTGCTGGTTGCCTCTTGATAAATAATAACGTAATAAATCTAAATGGAAAAAGGGTAGATCCTGATCAGATGGCATGAATGTGACAGTTGATCTGGATCTACACTGTTTGCGATGGATTAAAGCCATATGCTACAAAGTAAACAGTTCAGTCATATCAATTTGCTGCCTTTCTTTTTACCCCACGATCTTTCATAAAACCCTGGATTACAGAAAGATAATCTTGCTTTTATATTATTATTATGTTAGTTATTATTATATTACTTACTTTATTAGTTAATATATTTCATCCTATAAGCTTTGGTTATGGTTAAGACAGGGGCAGTTCCTTCCCACATTATATAACCACATCAATGTACAATTCTTAAAGTGCATTTTAATACAGTTGTAACTACCTTTTTTATTTACCCTTTCCTCCATAGATACACCTTTATTGTTTAAGCGAACAGTGTAGATCCAGGACATCCGTGCCGTCTGATCAGGATCTACACTGTTCGCTTTTTGATTCGTTAGGTTATTTCTGACCAAAATGCGACCAGTGCAGATCCTGATCAGACGGCACGGATGTGCTGGCTGATCTGGATCTACACTGGTTGCACATGCGTAAAAATGCGTATATATGGAGGAAAGGGTTAACCCTTTCCTCCATATATATGCATTTAATCAATTATGCGGACATTGTAGATCCAGATCAGCTGGCACATTTGTGCCATCTGATCATGACCTGCATTGTTACTCTTTTGTTTAGAAAAACCTAATGAATAAAAAAGCAAGCAGTGTAGATCTTGATCAAATGGCACGGATTCTTAACTGTTTTCCATAAATGCGTATATTTAGAGGAAAAGGTTAATATACAGTTACAACTGTTTTGCACTCAACCAATGACTTCCTTAGACAAATTTGTGAAGAAGACATGTCTTTGCTTGTCTTTCACCAGGCCGGTCGCCATTTCAGCCAAACAGTTGCTTGTGATTTGAGACTGGATTCTAATTTCTTTAAGCATATATATTGAAATTATTTTTTTCATTTTAGTATTTGTTAATAAATGTTAGGTTTTTCACTTAATTTACAATTATTAAATAATTCAATTTACAATAGTTCGAAAGGAAAAATAATGTTATCTTAATAAGTATAGGTTAATAAAAGGCCAAGCAGTGCCTTTTGTTGATAATGATGGCATTGCTATATGAACTATGCCCTAAGGGCTTTTATAGAACATCATATTTTTTGAAGCCTCTTCTTTTACTACTTTCTGGTATCTTTTAGAAATAGTAAAAGAACATACTTTTTCTTAGAATCTTGTAGTTTATAATTTGAACAGAAATAGTACATTGATCGAAATCTCATGAAGGCCAACAGCCTGCAGTAACTGTTGCTTTCCAGGAAGAGGCAAAAGCCCGGTTTTAAAATTTGATTATTTATTTTCTCATACTTTTCTTTCATCTTGTTTCTTTGTCAACAGTAAATCCACAGAAATTCCTTCTCATACTTTTCTTGTTGTTTTTTTTGTTGTTTTTTTCTCAACAGTAAATCCGCAGAAAAACCTGGCCTGCATTGTTCAACCAGTAATAGACGAAAGCCAGTTTCTATAATTCTATATTCTGTTTTTTTTAAACCTTTATTTCATCTCTTTTTATTGTCAACAGCGAAAGGGCTGAAATTTATTGCCTCCAAACAACTACGAAGAATAGGCAGAGGTTCTTAAATTGTTTTTTTATGCCCCCACAAAGTGGGAGGCATATAGAGTTGCACTCGTCCGTACGTCGGTCCATACGTCCGTACGTCCCCAAATCTTGTGGCATCAACTCCTCCTAAACTATAAGGCGGATTTCTTTCAAACTTGCACAGATGATCAAGCAGGATGTGTAGATGATCGTAAAGAAAGGATTTTTTCCTGCGACCATTTTTACCAGAGTTATGGCCCTTTGTTAATTTCAGTTATTAAATCTTGTGGCGTCAACTCCTCCTAAACTATAAGGCGGATTTCTTTCAAACTTGCGAAGATGATCAAGCAGGATGTGTAGATGATCGTAAAGAAAGGATTTTTTCCTGCGACCAATTTTACCAGAGTTATGGCCCTTTGTTAATTTCAATTATTAAATCTTGTGGCGTCAACTCCTCCTAAACTATAAGGCGGATTTCTTTCAAACTTGCACAGATGATCAAGCAGGATGTGTAGATGATTGTAAAGAAAGGATTTTTTCCTGCGACCATTTTTACCAGAGTTATGGCCCTTTGTTAATTTCAGTTATTAAATCTTGTGGCGTCAACTCCTCCTAAACTATAAGGCGGATTTCTCTCAAACTTGCACAGATGATCAAGCAGGATGTGTAGATGATCGTTAAGAAAGGATTTTTTCCTGCGACCATTTTTACCAGAGTTATGGCCCTTTGTAAATTTCAGTAATTAAATCTTGTCGCGTCAACTCCTCCTAAACTATAAGGCGGATTTCTTTCAAACTTGCACAGATGATCAAGCAGGATGTGTAGATGATCGTAAAGAAAGGATTTTTTCCTGCGACCAATTTTACCAGAGTTTTGGCCCTTTGTTAATTTCAGTTATTAAATCTTGTGGCGTCAACTCCTCCTAAACTATAAGGCGGATTTCTTTCAAACTTGCACAGATGATCAAGCAGGATGTGTAGATGATCGTAAAGAAAGGATTTTTTCCTGCGACCATTTTTACCAGAGTTATGGCCCTTTGTTAATTTCAGTTATTAAATCTTGTGGCGTCAACTCCTCCTTAACTATAAGGCAGATTTCTTTCAAACTTGCACAGATGATCAAGCAGGATGTGTAGATGATCGTAAAGAAAGGATTTTTTCCTGCGAACATTTTTACTAGAGTTATGGCCCTTTGTAAATTTCAGTAATTAAATCTTGTGGCGTCAACTCCTCCTAAACTATAACGCGGATTTCTCTCAAACTTGCACAGATGATCAAGCAGGATGTGTAGATGATCGTAAAGAAAGAATTTTTTCCTGCGACTATTTTTACTAGAGTTATGGCCCTTTGTAAATTTCAGTAATTAAATCTTGTGGCGTCAACTCCTCCTAAACTATAAAGCGGATTTCTCTCAAACTTGCACAGATGATTAAGCAGAATGTGTAGATGATCGTAAAGAAAGGATTTTTTCCTGCGACTATTTTTACCAGAGTTATGACCCTTTGCTAATTTCAGTAATTAAATCTTGTAGCATCAACTCCTCATTAACTATCTAAGGGATTTCTTTCAAATTTGCACAGATGATCAAGCAGGTTGTGTAGATGATTGTAAAGAAAGGGTTTTTCTTACGGCCATTTTTGCCAGAGTTATGGCCCTTTGTTAATTTCAGTGATTTAATCTTGTGGCATCAACTCCTCGTTTACTATTGGATGGATTTCTTTCAAACTTGCTCACATGATCAAGGTGGATGTGCAGATGATCATAAAGAAAGGATTTTTTCCTGCGGCCATATTTACCAGAGTTATGGCCCTTTGTTAATTTCACTTACAAAATTTTGTGGCATCAACTCCACATTTTTTATTTGGCTGATTTCTTCCAAACTTACACAGATGATTAGACATGATGTCTTAATTGCTGTAAAGGACATTGCCTTGCAACCATTTTCACCAAAGTCATGGCCCTTTGTTTATGTTAGTCATTAAATTTTGTGGCTCTTACTCCTCATTCACCACATATTGTTAATACCTAGTACACAATTTTGTTACAAATGTACTTGCAGCAGTGGGGGCATCAGTGTCCTGAGGACACAGTCTAGTCTGTTTTCTAAAATCTTTCTTTCATCTTGCTTTTCTGTCAACAGCTAATTTGCCGAAATATTTAGCCTGCATTTGTCTACCAGGAATAGGCGAAAAAACCAGGACCTAAGATTATAAAACTAAGACAAGAGACCAGTCTCAAACCTCAAGCATCTGATTGGCTGAAATGGTGACTGGTCACTGTTACAGCCAATCAGATGCTTGAGATTTGAAACTGGTCTCCAGATTTAGTTTTATGATCTTAGGCACATGTTTTAAAATTCTATTTTCTGTTTTCTCAAACCTTCCTTTCATCTTCTGTTTTTGCTTTTTATATGTCAACAGCAAATCCGCAAGCCTGCCATCCTCCACCATCAATAGGTGCAAATGCAAGAAGGTTCTTATTACAAGGTTCTTATTCTATTTTCTCTTTTCTCCAATCTTTCTTTCATCATACTTTGTATGTGTTTGTGATTAATTCTTTCCTCCATGTATGGATTTTATCAGATATGAGAACATTGTTGAGAACATTTACTCCATTAATACACCTTTATCCCATGGGCAAACTGTGTAGATCCAGATCAGCCGGCACATCTGTGCCATCTGATCAGGATCTGCACTGTTAACTTCCAGGTCACAAATAAGACCACAGATTTTAAAGAAAAAAGTGCAGATCCTGATCAGACAGCACAGATGTGCTTGCTGATCTGGATTTAAACACTACTCACACATGCATTAAAACCCAACCAGTTGAATCAACTTTCTTTTTTTAGTTATATTCTTATGAAAAATGTGCAGATTGACTGAAAATACATTTTACTAGATACGAAATATTCCTTCCATTGAACTGTACTTGTACCAAATTTTATATCTGAATCATGTTCTTTGAATTACATATTTATATGAGTTAAGTTCTAACATTTAAAATGAGTCTAAAGACAACAATGTAAATCACTTAGAAATCTTTGAATTCCTAATCTTTCTAATATTTAAATAATCACTTTTTCTTTTTTTTAATCTGGATGTTGTTTTTTTTGTTAATTTGGTGAATATCTAACAATTTTAATATTTCCAAAGTCAAATCCCGCTTATGCTCCAGCAGGGCTGAAGATTATTAAACTGAGATTGGAGACCAATCGCAAATCTCAAGTCTCCATTCTCAGTTTTATAATTTTTGGCCCTGAAGTTTTACTGCTTTGCTGAAATAAAATATTGCTTTGCTGAAATTTTCAGTGGATACATCAAATAAGACGGTTGGTGCGAACGAGGTCTCGGGATACGTTCATGCTTATAATGAAGAACCAATCACATTCCTTCCTGGAAATCCGCACAAAAATGACCGACCTGTAAGATTGTTTACTTTTCATTATAGTTTACTTTTCATTATACCTTTACTCAATATATACACATTTTATCACATGTGCCATAAGTGTAAATCAAGATCAGGCAACACCTTTGTGACATCTTATCAGGATCAGCACTGTTCACTTTTTGATCAGAACTAACCTAATGAATCAAAAATCAAAAAGCAAACACTGCAGATCCTGATTAGACGGCATGGATGTGTCTGTGTATGAAATTTGAGTCACTAAAGAATATTTGTCATCATCAACACTTATTGACCAAACATACATTTATATTGCATAGGAAGTGTAGATCCAGATCAGCCAGCACAATAATGCTGTCTAATCAGGATTTACACTGTTCTGTTTTAGATTCATAAGGTTATTTTTGACCGAGACATGAACAGTCTAGGTCCAGATCAGATGGCATGGATATGCCAGCTGATCTGGATCAAAACTCGTCATACACACGTTAAAACATGAATATATTGAGTAAAGGTTAACAATTAATTTACTTTTGTGGATAAATATTGACTCAACTTTTGGGATTAAACAAAGAATATTGCAAAATACAGCTTAAGATAAAAGTTGATTATCAATAATTTATTTCAATAAATTACTAGTTATGCCCAAAAAATTGCATAATACTCTTTAACAGAAACTGAGTTGTGTAGAGATGTCAATGATTATTTACCATGTTTTCTTTGGAAAACCCTGGCATATCATAAAATGTATTGTTTAAGTTTACTTTTTCTCAGTAACCATTCATAGAAGAGCTTTGAAACTTTATATATTTTTTTGACAACAATATTGCAATTGCCAGGACAAGTTTCATAACTCTTGACTGTATTTTGTCATAGTTATGCCCCTTTTTCACTTCACTTTTTACTTCACATTTAATAAGAAAACCTGGTTTCATCGAATTGTGGCATCTTCTTTTAAATGTTTATATAATTTGTTTATTCTCTATAGTTCTATTAAACAAGACACTTTACACTTACTTGTATTTCAGGGCTGGGCTACGATGAGACCCACAGGAACCAGCATCATGAAGACTGCATTCCTGCCTTCAACCAATCCTAGAGTAAGTCATGGAGCAATTTGGGATATGTCACAGGAAATGATGTCTTCGAGCAGTTGATGTCAATCTTTAAAAAATAAGCTATTTAATTTAGCAGACAACTTTGTTTAACCCTTTACTCAATAGATACACCTCTATTGCTAGACAAACAGTGTAGATCCAGATCAGCTGGCACATACATGCTGTCTGATCAGGATCTTCACTGTTCACTTTTTAATTCATTAGGTAATTTCTATTATTACCTGATACCTTATATAAATGTAATTTGGTAGTTTTGACTGTTTTCTGAAATTCTAAAAAAAGTCCATGTTTGCGAACTGTTGACCAGTCAATAGTTTCAACTGTTTCCCTTGCGTGCTCTGACATCATGACGTTATGTGGAACAGTAAAGAAAAATATTGACTCCAATGATTTTTTCTCCAAAAATAAAGTGTGGTGAAGTATTTAAACAAATTAAAATTCTGTCAGCAAAATGACAGTTTCCTTAAGTATTTTTTATGAAATAACAAAGAAAAAGAAAAAATGTTGGCAGTCTGACATAGTTACAAGATTGTTACCTTGAGAAAGTTTAATGAAAAACATATTTGCAAAATTATTTTCTTGTTCCTTTTTTCATCTGTAAGTACTGTTAAAACAGTAATTGATCAGGTAATAAAACAGTTATTTCACATTTGATTTGGGAACAGTCAAACAGTTGTCCCTCGGTGTCGGGGATAGTGTTTTGAACTGTTGCCCTCGGCCTACGGCCTCGGGCAACAGTTCAAAACACTATCCCTCCACCTCGGGCCAACATTTTGACTGTTCCCAAATCACATATGAAATAACTGTATACCCATAATGCAAGCAGTGCAGATTCTGATCAGACAGCACAAATGTGAAACTATTGTTTCAGCTATTACAGGGGACTGAACTATTGTTTTCACTATTACATGGAAATGAACTATTGTTTCTACTATTACAAGGAAATGAACTATTGTTTCCAATATTGCAGGGAAACGAACTATTGTTTCCACTATTACAGGGGAATGAACTGTTGTTTTCACCATTGCAGGGAAATGAATTTTTATTTCAAATATTCCTGGGGAATGAACTATGGTTTTCTCTATTGCAAGGAAACGAACTATTGTTTCCACTATTACAGGGGAATGAACTGTTGTTTCTACTTATACATGTTTCCAATATTACAGGGAGATGAACCATTTTCTACCATATCCCACGGCTCAGACAGAGGGTCGGGATTCATCCGGGAGACATCCAAGCCTCTATACGTACACAGAGTTATGGGTGATGCTTATGATAAAGCCAGTGACATACCACAGTTACGATTAGACCGTACCCAGAAATCAGACCCTACTGACTACCTGAATATGACACATCCCAACAATTATTCTTCGTAAGTTTATCTTTATATGTCAGTATAATTAAGAATTTAATCTATATTTGATTGTGTTCATTTGGGTAAGGAAAACTTTTAGGTTAATCCCAGAGTTGAAAGTGATGAAGATTTTATTGCTCTAAGTCTTGCCCTGCCTGCTACAAGTGCATGTCTAGGTAGTTTTTTTTGTGGTGGAATAGTCCCCATTTACCCTCCAGGTATTGTTCCAGGCATGTTCGGAACTTGGGTAGAAACAAAAACATTTTGTTAGCCAGCAAGATAGCATTTTACCATGAAGACCTCTGACTCCAAGAGAACTCAAATGCACAGCAGTGAGGGGCATTTGATTGCCAGACCTTCACTACTGGGCCACAAAGTGATGAGCTTTATGTATACACCTGAGACTGGAGACCAGTTGCAAATCAATCAGAGCTGATTTGTTGAAACTGAATAAAGTCTCCAAATTGACCAATCACAAGTTAGATTTTTTAGACTGGTCTCAAATTTTAGTTACATGATAAAACCCCCAAGAAATCAAACTACCAGTGAGAGCTGAAAATAAGTTTTTAATCAATGAATATCTATGCTTAACACAAAAAAACGTCTATCATTCCGCAACACAAAATATTTCTTTTTTTTTCAATATATAGGATTGTGATGGACACATACAAGGGTCAGCAACTTCCTACGGAGACAGAATGTGACCGCCTGGGTCGTACAGCCACTGGGTTCAAGGAACCTTCTGGATATACCGAGAATAACGACAGATTTGTTGCTGTAGATGACAACCCCGGAAGATTTGTAACACACTACATGACAAGGTAACTAGATCATAGAATAATGCTTATTGATTTTGCAGGAAGTTGAGATCTTAATTGCGGACTTACATAGACCGAGATTGATCTAAACTGTTTGGCTTCTCTAACTGAATGGTGAACAGTGTAGAACCTGATCAGAGAGTAATCTGGTTGATCTTGGTTTACACTGGTTCGTAGGCCATAATCCTCGATTTTTCATAGGGTTATTGTATACATATATGATGCTCGTATTTATTAAATGAGGCGCGTCACAGGAAAAGGTACATTCGGGCATTTGATGTCAATTCTTGAAATGACGTCATTAAGTTGAGCAGACGACATTATTTATTATGCATTTTGTAGTAAAAATAAAATTATTTTTTATAGATAGTTGTAAGTTCTTTCTAAATATAGTAACAACTAAAATGTCATAAAATATGACCGAAGGTACCTTTTCCCGTGACGCGCCCCAAATTAACTGCATAGTGACTGCATTGTAGACCCTGACCAGACGGCACAAATGGGCAGGTTGATCTGAGTCTAATTAGGTTGCCAATGTGACAGATGCTGTGCTAAGCACTTAAATAGATGAAAAAGAATCTATGAAAGCCACTGAATATGACAAATACCAAAAAACTGCAGACGCAGTTTGATTGAGCCTGTTTCTGACTCTCACGCGTCTGAGAAAAAAACCCAAAGAATTATATCAATACTTTTTAGCAACAATTCTTTATTAATTAGGTTTCATCGATTTGCCTTCATCAGTTGTTGAGTATTAATAATTATTTTCATTATGTGCAATGTGAAATAAAGAAAATTAAGATTTGTTGTGATATTCACAACTGAAGAAGGCCAACCGCCTAAATGTGACAGTATTTAATAAAGAGAGTGTATTTTATGATTTCAAGTATTTTAACCCTTTCTGTCTGTGCCTTCTGATCAGGATCTGCACTGATCGCATTTTGGTCAGAAATAACCTAACAAATAAAAAAGCGAACAGTGCACATTCTGATCAGAAATAACTTAATGAATCAAAAAGCTAACAGTGCAGATCCTGATCAGACGGCACAGATGTTCCGGCTGATCCGGATCTACACTGTTCGCCTACGCAACAAAGGTTTATCTATGGCAGAAAAAGTTTAAGTATTTATGTTTTTTATTTAATTATTATAGTATTTTATGTATATGTTATTTATATTTTACTCATCCCTGCCAAGATATCTAAGAGGGTTACCAAAACAAAGTTTTTGCATGTAAGTAATTTTCAAGTTTTTTTTAATGAATAAAAAGCATTTACAAAAACCATAAAACTTGCAGGTTTAAGGATAGGAACCCAGTAGGAAAGGAAAGGGAGGGTCATTGTAGAGGAGGCATTCAGGATCAGAGACCCGATGGCTTCACCAAGAGTACTGCTGTCCACTCGTATGGACCGGAACTGAACACCACCCAGACACTGAGAACACTGCACCCATATGTTGCAAGGTAGGATATTTAAGTATTAAATCGATATTTTATTGTGTCCATCAGGGTAAGAAAACCATTTGGTTCGTTTAAAGTGTATGAAGCCTAAAAAGCTTTACACTTACTTTAAACAAACAAAATGTTATTCATATCCCCATGAAAGCAATTAGTTATCATTCAATTCTTATATAAAAATTTTACACTCCAAAATATATTTAATTCTGACCAACATATTTATAAGAATATGTGATATCACGGCCTTTTTTTAAAGGCTGTTGTAACGGCCATAATAAATACATAGTGAATAAGGGCATGCTTTTTTGCAGCAAATCATGGTGAACATTTGTGAACTTCGACATCATAACTTAATTAGATAAAACATTGTGCACTATCCAATAGTTTATGCTACGTTTGACCAAATGATTTCTGATGCAAAATGGGAACAGACTTAAGGGTAGTGAAAAATGAGTGTATTAATCGAGATATTGAGACAAGAAAATTAACCCTCACAGATACAACACTAATCGCTTGGGTGACCAGTGCAGTGTTATCAGGATCTACTATGTTCACATTTTGGTCATAAATATGTAAAAGAATTTGAAAGTGGACAGTGTAGGGATCTGATGTGACAAGAGTAAAGTATTTATGTAAAAACATGCTTCACATTTAGATGTTAGAAGTTTAGCACAATGTAGAATATATTGGAAGTCTCAATAGAGTGATCATTTATTATAATATTGATGATATGAGAAAAATGACAATTTTGTGAGAGTCAGTTGTTTGAAGTACATATTTCAAAATAAGTAAATTTTTGTTTACTTAGTGTTAAAACAAAGCTTGGTAAACAAAAGGAACATAAAACATTGATTATCTTTTTCAGGAGTGTACAGGCCAGAGATGTGTTTTTCGATGACCACAAATATGACAGCAAACTACACAGTTCTCAACAACTGCCAGTTGCAGCAATGTCGTAGACATTGTCTGTCCGTCTGTCCGTCCATTACATATTTATCAGTATTGTTCATTGTGTACAAAAGTGAAAAAAATACATTGTTAAAGTATTAGTGACTTTTGTTTAGAAACATTATTTAGAAGTAAACAGTTAGTGATTTGGTCAGTTGTAAATCAGTTATATAGTTGTTGGTTCATGCTCCAAACTTACTACAATCTATTTGAGCATTTCTAGAAGAAGTGTCTATAAAGTTAGCCATGGTAGAAAATGAGGGTCATTAAATTTACTTTGTGACCCAGCTTAACACTTAAGTGCCAAGAAATATGAATTTTCTTGTAAATTTAATACAGATTAAGTTTTTTTTATACAGAATGCAAAAAAACTCTTATTTTTTAAACCTTTACTATTTAGGATTCGCCTTTTATCACACGTGACAGTTTTAAATCCAGATCAGACTGCACATACCTGCCATCTGATCAGGATCTACACTGATTGCTTTAAGATTCATTAAGACATTTCTAAGCAAGAAGTGAACAGCATTGATCCGGATCAGGCTGCACAGATGTGTATGCTGATCTGGATCTACAAGGGTCAGTCATGTGATAAAAAGCTTATCAATGGAGTAAAAGGTTAAATTTATTTATAAGAACACATTCTCAGAAGTCAATCTTGAGCAAAAAATATTTAACACTCATTGGGTCAGCATCAAAACCCTATTAATAGCCTTTTGTCTTGACCAATGAAATAAATATATATCAAAGGAAACTGGTAAATACAGACAATTCGGAATAAGTCAAAAAGGTCACTTGATTTCCCAGTTGTTTAATTCTTAAGATACAAAGTGAATTAGTTCCCTGAACTATGAATCATCAGTCCGTTTGTGCTCAACAGAGTAAAGTGTTTTATATTTACAAATGTTATTTTTAACTATATTTATTGAAATTTTTATGTTTATTGCTTAGAGTATGTGTCATTATGTATCTTGTACATTTTGCTCCATTTTGCTACATTACATTCAAAAAATGTTTATTTTTATGGTGAAATCTGCTATGGTTAGACTTTTGCTCATTTTCCTAAGTCAGTCGTTTAGCCCAATTTTACAATATGTTTTTTTAGCTCATGAATTTGTTGTGTTTTAAGCTACAAATAGTATAATCATGTTTAAACTGTTGACAATTAAACTGTAATTTGCTCCTTTCAAATTACCGAGGCATTAAATAGCATAAGTTTGCTTAAAGTACCTAATACATGTACTTTTTTGTTAACTTGTTAAACCTCCATTCCATAGATATAACTTTTATTGTGTCGATGAACAATGTAGATCCAGATCAGCAGGCACATCTGTGCTGTCTGATCAGGATCTTCTTTTTGCTTCTTGATAAGAAATAACCCTAGGCTAATGAATCTAAAAACAGTGCAAATCCTCATCAGATTGCACAGATGTGGTGGCTGATCTTCACTGTTAGCATATTTAATAAAAGTCATATCTATGGCATAAAGAGCGTATTAGTTTCACATTACAAACAATTTGGGAATTCACATAGAACTAGGTATAAACATAGTCTTGGATAGGAATTGGACAATATTTTTGACTTATTGCTGTTTTTCATTTTCTGTGAAAAGTAAAATTTATGTCTATTTTTCTGATCATGCTGCCTTTAGTGATAGATTGAGGAAGTATTTGCCCATAAACAGAATCTGTAAATTTTTTACTGTAGTATCATTTAATTTCGAAAGGACGAATTTTTGCGCAAAACCCGTTGATAACAAAATTGCAGGGGCATGAATTTGTGAACTGTGTTTTCCAATAGAGAAACACAGTTAAATGGTTGAATTTCACTGGGGATGAATTTCGTGCTCTTGTTGTAGCGCGAAATAAGCGAAAATTAAACCTGCACATAATAAAATGATTGAACAGTATTCTAGGGATACGGTGCAGTCTGATCAGGATGTACACTGTTCACTTTTAGATTCATCAGGTTTTTTTCCTGCGAAGACGCAGACAGTGTAGATCCTGATTTACACTAGTCACCCAACAACAAAAAAGCCATATTCCGTGTCTGTGTTTTAATTAATAAAACAATCATTTTAATTCTTTACTACCGTCATTGTTTGAATATAAGCCGCACTTTTTCCCCAGAATTTGGAAGTAAACAGTTGGGGTTGTGGCTAATACACAGGTTTGGCTGCTTATACTTTTCGTTAAGCCGTTATCATCTGTTCTATCACGTTTGGGGGCGGTGCGGCTTATACATGAGTTCGAACAATGACGGTACATGGGATATTGCTGTTAAATTGTATCTCGTGCTCAAACAGTGTAGATCCAGATCAGCCAGCACATAATTATGTGCCTTTTGATCAGGATCAACACATATATGTAGAGTAAAGGTATATGCAGTTCGCATCATAACCATAAAAATTTGCTGTGATTATTGTAAATCTTTTTGAAGTTGCTCGAAGCTGTTCTACTTTTTAAACAATCTGTGATAAACATATTATTTTGTATATTTTATAGATTTTAGATTGCCTACATTTTTTGTACAATTTTCATGTTTTTTTGTGTGATATCATTGTTTAGTTGATTTCAAACTGTGCAATCTTCTTCTAATTAGAAATACCTAATCTTTATTAGGTATTGGTCAAGACTGCCTTAATTTACTACCATTTTGTTAATCAAGGATAAGTATTTAATTCTTTCCTCCATATTGCATCTTTTTACGTGTGTGTGGCCAGTGTAAATCAAGATCAGCCAGCACATCCATCCATCTTGTAACGCTCTGCACTATTCGCTTTTTGGTAAGAAATAATCTAATAAAAAGCTAAAAGCGCAGATCCTGATCAGACAGCATGGATGTTCTAGGTGATCTGGATCTACACTGTTCGCTCATGATTGCCCATGTAATATATATTGAGGAAAGGGTTAAACTAAGGCCTAATGATAGAGAACAAAGATAATCCACTTCTAAGGGCGGGAGAGGTCTTTCAGTATTCGATGTTGATGCTCCGCTTTTATCCATGCTTTTATCCATGCTTATAGACTATATTTTTCATTTGGCTTAGAACGGGTCGTTAGTTGTTGTTGTTGTTTTTGAATCTTCATACCAACACATTAGTACAATAATTTACTTTCCTGATGAAAATAGCAAGATTTTCTTAAATACAAAGATGTTTAACATGTGTTTTTATTCTTTATTAAGAATATTTATTATTGTTCTTTTTTAAGTAATAGCGGACATCTGATTTTTATAACCCCTGACTGCCTCTGTTATTTACCGGTATATTGTCTAAAATGCAAAATACAGAGTGTTGCGGGGCCATTGCTGCCAAGCTTTTTAAGGTCATTGGCTGACAATCACAGGGCTCTCACTGATATGGGTTCAAGTCCTCCCGAGATCGGAATCTTTCATGTGAGAAAGCTATCGAGCTAGCTTACAGAATGTCAGTTTTTAACTAGGTTCAGGCTCTTGCCTGAAAGAATGCCAGAAAGGGCACCTGGGGTCTTAATCCGTCATAAAAGGCTGAAGTCCTCTCTCAGATATGCACTCCTAGGAGGCAGACGGGACTTGAAGAAATTAAACCAATATCAACACAGACAGTTCTATATTCCTTTTGCTATATTTAGTTATATTAAAAAGGAGTAAAAAGCACAGTTCAAGTTGATTTATTCAGACTTTATAAATCAATCTTATTTGCAGTGTGTTCAGCATTAACCAGATTGGATTCAACAAACTATACTCAACAAAAAAAGAAACCTGACACTGTAACTTTGAATAAGTATGAGGTGCATATTCAAAATCTATATATTTTTGCACCATCCAAAAGAAATAACCACTGAATCACTTGTTTCATGCACCAAAAATATCAAAATGCATAATTAAGTTCAAAACATGCACAATTTTTATTACATACCACAATTCAATTAGCTTTAAATCTGATTCCAGGAAAATACACCAAATATAAAGTGTCAGGTTTCTATTTTTGTTGAGTATACTTTAAATCTGTGTTAACCTTTTACTCTATGGATGCACCTTTTATCACATGTGTGACCAGTGTAGATCCATGCCATCTGATCTGGATCTACATTGTTTGCTGGGTGGTCAAAATATCTTTATGAATCAAAAAGTAATCAGTGTTGATCGTTATCAGACAACACAGTATCTGGCATGCATGCTTATCTGGATCTGCACTGGTTGCCCAAGCGATACAACTGATATCCCCTGGAGTAAATGGTTAATATGAATATTTGGGTATATATTAACATGTCTTACTAAAACTGCGAAAGGAAAGATATTTATAGCTTGTAAGTATAGTATACAATACAGTCACATAACTGTAATGTGATCCCTCTGTTCAGACTAAAATTATTTGTCCGTGATCTTTTGAGATCAATTTTCAAGACAGTGTTAAAAAAGTGAAATATGCATATCAGGGATGGCCACATTCAGCAGACTTGTTAACTAAGTCTTGTTAACTTTGTTTACCAACTGTTTTTAATCCAGAAGTACCTCACTTAATGGAACATCAATGTAAGCTTTTACTATTTGCTTCTACACTCTTTCACTTCACATGTAACTATTATGCTTTGCAGAATGATGAACATTTTGAATGATTAAAATAAATGAATACGTATCAGTTTTGGTTGTTGTTCTACTTGGTACGAATATGTAAACTGAAGTATCTGGTAAAACTAAACAAGCTGTGTTACCGTAAAATTCCTTTTAAACACTCCCAGGGGAATTACATTTTCTGAAAAGGGAGCACTCACTATGTATATTAATTATTTTTATTCTGAAGGATATTAGAGACTAAATATGGATTAACTGATTTTTTTTCCTGGTAAATAACATTGGGGCGTTTATTAGGGGAAGAGCATTTAAAAGGAATTTTACGGTATTTACAATCAATTGGCCAGCCAGATGACTAACTTCTTGAACCCTTTTTTTCCAATGTCCAAAATGTCCACTGTAAAAATGATGGAAACCATTAACTTTAACATCAGCACCATCAAGCACATCACCCGCATCTGAATGACCATTCAAACAAGGGGGAAATGCAGAAAATGCATTAACAAACCTGATTTTTCAGTTTTAGTTTGTCTTCTATGATATATAGTACTGTACACAGCATCAACCCATCCAGTCATAGTCATATTGCTTTATGTGTAAAAATCTGGGTTACAATGTCCAAAAGGGTTCAGTCAAAAGTGACCCCAAGGCCTTACTTTGGTCAAACTGTATTGAGAACCTGTAGGCAATACATCATACAAAATTATATGCCCTTCACTACTCTAGAAGTTCCGGAATATGATTCCATTTATTTATTTAATCTGCATGGAACAGTACTGCAGTCAAATAAGTTAGAAAACCTAAATACAAAGAATATTGCTACAAGTTTCAAGAAAAATGCAATAAATTTTAGATGGACATTATTCCTTTCAGGTTCATTTAAGTTTAACAGTAATTTAACTTTTATCTATCGAGTGGTTCCATAAAAAAACAATAATTTTAGAAAACTATGCAAATAATTTGCAGATTATCCTAATAAAAAAAATTCTAAAGTTATCTCAATTTATTTAACAAACAGTTGTTGCAAATTATCAAATAATATTGTTTTTATTACCTCCCTTTATTTGACTTTGCCTTTTGAAAATTATTGTTTTTGTAAAGACACCTTCTTTTGCATACACTCTTTCTTTTGCATCCACTCTTTTCCAACAGAGTTTGATAACACTCTTTTCAAACCGGAAAACTGACCACAAAAGCCAGCTGAAGAATTCTTGTTCACAGTCAAGCATGTTTTTCCCAGGTGTCCATCTTGACGTTTTAGACAACCACATACACCATACCAAATATAAGCTCTCTAGTCCTTGCAGTTGGTGAATAAAATTTAATGATCTTTAATATTTTTTGCATCTGGTTGCAACTGCAACAAGAATTCTGCATAGAAGTGAAAATTTGTTTCTGTTAGCCTTAATACACAGAAACCTGCTACAAAGTTGTTAAAGAATCAGATTAAAACTTAAGTAAATGCCACCCGCAAAGTTTTCACCAATCTAAAAGTGGAGTTTTGTTCTTGAAAAAAAAAGAAGAAAGCAAAAGCAGTATCGAAGCAATATTTACTCTCTTCATTAATCGGCAAAAACAAATACTAATCAAGAGTGCCAAACTGACACAAAATACGCCCGTCAAAATGCTGATCATCAAAGTTGCGAAACGATCCGATGAAAATTATTCGACTTGGAGAGCAGATACCGCTAATTCAGTTTTTGGACAATTCAAGGGCCATAATTCAGGAGTGCCTGGGGGGATTCGGCAGGTTATAGAACTTGGTCGAGATATTATGCCCACCAACATATTCACCAAGTTTGATAAAGACTGGATGAAAACTCTTTGACTTAGAGAGCGGAAACAGTAATTTTGGACAATTCAAGGGCCATAATTCAGGAGTGCCTGGGGGGATTTGGCTGGTTATAAAACTTGGTCGAGATATTATGCCCACCAACATATTCACCAAGTTTGATAAAGACTGGATGAAAACTCTTTGACTTAGAGAGTGTAAACCCTTATTTTGGACAATTCAAGGGCCATAATTCAGGAGTGCCTGGGGGGATTTGGCTGGTTATAGAACTTGGTCGAGATATTATGCCCACCAACATATTCACCAAGTTTGATAAAGACTGGATGAAAACTCTTTGACTTTGAGAGCGGAAACTGCAATTTTTGACAATTCAAGGGCCATAATTCAGGAGTGCCTGGGGGGATTTGGCTGGTTATAGAACTTGGTCAAGATATTATGCTCACCAACATATTCACCAAGTTTGATAAAGATCGGATGAAAACTCTTTGACTTAGAAATCCATAAAATCCATAAACAATCAAACACCTAGCTATATATCAGATTTATTGAAATTCTCTACAAATGATAAATACAATCTTCGCTCTTCGACTTGGAAACATCTCTCACAATTGACACCTCGAACAAATTACTTAAAAGACACGTTCAGTTACTATAGTAGAGAAGTACGGAATAATATACCAATAACAATACGTTCAGTTCAGTCACTCAATTCCTTTAAGCATCTTTTAAAACAATATCTATTTAATCTGTCGCAATCTTGATGTAATTAATTAATATACTATTTCTCTTTTTTTTAACGAGTGTCTGTCTGTTGTGAATGTCAAATGTTTTGTTTTAAATTAACATTTAATGTTGTTGTTTTTATAGAATTGTTTTGTAATTGTTATTTTATTATATTGTAAATAAGATTGACATCCTTTTGTTCAAACTTAATATGTAACCTTCTAAAAATAAAGAATTTATTATTATTATTATTATTATTATTATTATTATAGAGAGCGGAAACCATGTGCACGCCGCCGCCCGCCCGCCTGCCAACCTGCCCGCCCGCAGGTGTTCCCATAATACGTCCCGTTTTTCAAACGGGCGTATAAAAATATAGGAATACACATAAAAATATAGCAGAAATATAGGAATATAGGAGGCTTTTCAGAATATAGGATTCTGATCCAAAGTATAGGAGAAATATAGGAATATAGGAATCGGTTGACAGCCTGCCATTTTTATTTTCACTGTTTTTTCATGTTGGTACCCAAACGTTTATAATGTTCCAAATAAGAACGTTTACATAACAGACTCAAGTTTGGGTGTATGACCTCATGTCATAAAACAACGTTTTTGGCGCCATTTCATGGACTTTTTCTGTCAAATTCACATAAATTGTGCACTTAAAGCATACAATAAAAAGAAAATTTGTTTTTACCAGTGAAAGATAGCAATATATTTCACTCATGAACTACAGAATTATGTATTTTCACTTGTGGCTTGATAAAAATATTAACTCCGAAGCTCGCTCGGTGAAATATATTTCTATCTTACACTGGTAAAAACAAATATCCTCTATATCTATGGAGTAAAGGGGAAACAGGATGAGACAGTAATCTGGATCTGTGTACTGTCACAGAGCCAAACAGTTTAGTTATTGCCTTGCATAACTTTTTACTCTGTGGATATATTTCCCTGTACTGTGAACTGTCATTAACAGGCACACAAAACAGTAGTCCCTTCAACATGTAATTAACCATACACCTTTATTGTTTGGGCAAACAATGTAGATCCAGATCAACTGGCATATCTGTGCCTGATCAGGATCTACACAGTTTGCTTTTAGATTTATTAAGTTATTTCTGACCAAGATGCAACTAGTGCAGATCCAGACAAGATCGAATAGGTGTGGCAGCTGATCTGGATCTATTCTGGTCGCACACTTGTAGAAACACAGATAGGGAGGAAAGGGTTAACATCAGACCACAAGACAAATATTTATTTTAAGCACTGCTGAATTTTATTTCTTGATCAACATTTAACAACACTTTGTAAACAGTATTCAAATCATTATATAACTGAGCCACGCCTTCAGGAAGTTAACGATATGCCATGAAATGACATCAAAGTCTGCAGATGACACTGTTAAGTACGAATTTCACAGAAATAAATACATAATCTAGATAAAGTAAGCTAAAAAAAACTTATAATTTTTAAAAAGACTAGAATGTGATGTTGCACAGAACACATGTGTCGCCTAAAGTTGCATTTGCATGGGGTATTGTATGGGGAATAACTAAACAATAATGAAACAAGAGTTAATCATTCTTGTGGTCACTGATGGCTTTGTTCATGCTAATGATATATTCTATGTATTAAGTGAATAGAACAATTACTTTCAAAGTTTTAGGCTACATTAAGTTTCACGTTAAAGTTGGGGACTACCAGACACTGTCGCCGCCACAGGTGAACAATAGGTTCGCTATGTGTCTACCTACTATTGCAGGTGACACAAAAATGACGAATAACAAAATAACTGTTAACTGAAAATATGTTTTCCCGTGATGTTGCCAAATTCTGCTCTTCTTTCAGTAAATGTTGATACAAGTCCTTTATATGGAACAAAGGATTAACAATGGTTCCACAGGAGTTACAAACATATAACTTGTGATACAATCAAATGATATTGCCCCTAGTGAGGAGCGAACCAGTACCGAATGGTGACAGTGCCTAGCCATGCAATTCTGATCACGCTACCAACTGAGCTAGCCATCACAACCCCAAAAAGGTTGATTGGATAACCCTGATAAATGTAACCATTCTTATATGACATCAGTAACCAATTGTTTACTGATAACAGCACTGATTTAACCCTTTCCTGTATAGATACACCTTTATTGCTAAGGCGAACAGTTTAGATCTAGATCAGCAGGCACATCCGTGCCGTCTGATCAGGATCTAAACTGTTCACTTTTTGATTCATTAGGTTATTTCTGACCAAATGGCGACCAGTGCAGATCCTGATCAGACGGCACGGATGTGCCGGCTGATCTGGATCTACACTGGTCGCATATGCGTAACAAGAGGGCCATGATGGCCCTAAAAGCGCTCACCTGAGTTTAGTCAAGTGTCTCTTGCAACAGTGACCTAGTTTTTGGACCCAGATGACTCATATTCAAACTCAACTAAGATATCATTGCGACAAACATCCTGACTAAGTTTCATGACAATCTGAGCAAAAATGTGACCCCTAGAGTGTTAACAAGAAAAATTCTATTTTTAGAAACAGTGACCTTGTTTTTGGACCTAGATGACCCATATTCAAACTCGTCTGAGAAATCATTAAAGCAGATATCCTGATGAACTCTCATGACAATCAGAGTAAAAATGAGACCCTTGGAGTGTTAACAAGAAAATTATATTTTTAGTAACAGTGACCTTGTTTTTGGACCCAGATGACCCATATTCAAACTCCTCCGAGATATCATTCAGAAAAACATCCTTACCAAGTTTTATGACAATCGGAGAAAAAATGTGACAGCTAGAGTGTTCACAAGAAAATTCTATTTTAAGTTACAGTGACCTAGTTTTTGGACCCAGATGACCCATATTCGAACTCATCCGAGAAATCATTGGGACAAACTTCCTCACTAAGTTTCATGAAAATCGAAGCAAAATTGTGTCCGCTAGGGTGTTCACAAGAAAATTCTATTTTTAGTAACAGTGACCTAGTTTTTGGACGATCTGGATCTACACTGTTCGCCCATGCAACAAAATGTGTCCTGACTAAGTTTCATGACAATCGAAGCAAAATTGTGTCCGCTAGGGTGTTCACAAGAAAATTCTATTTTTAGTAACAGTGACCTAGTTTTTGGACGATCTGGATCTACACTGTCGCCCATGCAACAAAATGTGTCCTGACTAAGTTTCATGACAATCGAAGCAAAATTGTGACCGCTAGGGTGTTCACAAGAAAATTCTATTTTTAGTAACAGTGACCTAGTTCTTGGACGATCTGGATCACACTGTTCGCCCATGCAAAAAATGTGTCTAATATAGTCTGAACATTTTGAGAATGTGCTACAAATATGTTTTACAAACAGTGAATAAAATATTCAGAAAAGCCTTATTTGCAAAGAGCTATAAAGTAAGAAAGTTTATTTGGTCAATATCCATAGAAAATGACAAAATTTACAGTATAAAATCTTCCACAGCAAATTTCTTAATATTGCATAACACAGATATAACACAGATCTAAATAGCAAAGTTCACTAGGTCATTGTCAAGCATCTAGAGCTATACTGTGGTACTGCAATATAATAACACCTTACATTGAACTTAAATATAGTTTAAGACTGGTAGAAATATTGGAATTTTGTCACTTGAAATTTTCACTCTGCTACTAAAATTTTTGTTTTTAATTTTATCACTGAACAACCAGTGTATGAATTGTTCAGGAAAAATTGAATTTTAAGATGGTATAAAGTTTGTGTCAAAATCTGGTTAATAACTGTAGAAAATCAAAGGTTAAAAACAGAATTTAAAAGAAGAAAAACGAAAAACCCCTAGGCGGGGCCAATTTTGACCCCAGGTAAATAATTTGAACAATCTTTGTAGAGTTCCACTAGAGGGTGCTAAATGCCAAATATCTAAGCTCTAGGCCTTGTGGTTTCAGAGAAGAAGATTTTTAAAGTTTTTCCTTTTGGTTGCCATGGCAACCAGAGTTCTGCATGGAATTGATTTCTTTGAACAACTTTGGAAGAGCTTCATGCAAGGAACATTTGTGGCAAGTTTCATCAAGTTTGGCCCAGGGGTTTAGGAGGAGATGTTGTTTAAAGCAAAAATTGACGACGCACGACGCACGACGCACAACGCACGACGGACACAGAGTGATCCTAAAAGCTCACCATGAGCACAAGTGCTCAGGTGAGCTAAAAATGCGTATATTTGGAGGAAAGGGTTAATGTATGGGAAGACTTTCTACGGCCGCCACACCGCACAAATAGCTCTACTGTAAATTTCAAATGACATTAATATCCTTTTCGTAATACTACAAATCAACTTTTAAAATAAATATGTCTTCCAAAAAAAGAATTACAAGAGGGCCATGATGGCCCTGAATCGCTCACCTGAGTATGAAACTCAAATTATTAACCAGAAACTGAATTTTTATTTTTAGCAACAGTGACCTTGACCTTGATCACAGACACGTTGGTAGCAATCCCAATTTGTCTCTTGTTATAAGCTACCCATATACCAAGTTTGGAGTCAATATGCCAAAGCAAACTCAAGTTATTAAGTGGCAACTGAATTTCTATTTTTAGCAACACTGACCTTAACCTTGATCAGAGACACCTGGGTAGCAATCCCAAGCTGCCATTTGATATTAGCTACTCATACACCAAGTGTGGAGTCCAAAAACCAAAGCAAACTCAAGTTATTAAGTGGAAACTGAATTTCTATTTTTAGCAACAGTGACCTTGTCCTTGATCACAGACACGTAGGTAGCTTTCCCAAGTTGCCTCTTAATTTGAGCTATCCATATACCAAGTTTGGAGTCAATAGGCCAAAGCAATCTCAAGTAACTAAGTAGAAACTGAATTTCTATTTTTTGTAACAGTGACCTTGACCTTAATCACAGACACCTGGGTAGCAACCCCAAGCTGCCTCTAGATATAAGCTATCCATATACCAAGTTTGGAGTCAATAGGCCAAAGCAATCTCAAGTAATTAAGTAGAAACTGCATTTCTATTTTTAGTAACAGTGACCTTGACCTTAATCACAGACACCTGGGTAGCAACCCCAAGCTGCCTTTTGATATAAGCTACCCATACATCAAGTTTGGAGTCAATATGCCAAAGCAAACTCAAGTTATTAAGCAGAAACTGAATTTCTATTTTTAGCAACAGTGACCTTGACCTTGATCACAGACATCTGGGTAGCAACCCTAAGCTGCCTTTTGATATAAGCTACCCATACACCAAGTTTGGAGTCAATAGGCCTAAGCAAACTCAAGTAATTGAGCAAAGACTGAATTTCTATTTTTAGCAACAGTGACCTTGACTTTGATCACAGACACCTGGGTAGCAACCCCAAGCTGCCTTTTGATTTAAGCTACCCATACACCAAGTTTGGAGTCAATAACCCTAATCAAACTCAAGTTATTGAGCAAAGACTGAATTTCTATTTTTAGCAGCAGTGACCTTGACCTTGACCCTGTGGTCATGATTTGAACAACTTTTGTAGACATCAGTGCCAGGATGCTTCAGGACAAATTTGGTTAAAATCCATCAAGTGGTTTCAGAGGAGATGTTGTTTAAAGGAAATTGTTGACGGACGCCGGACGCCAGACGACGGACAAAGACGGGTCGCAATAGCTCACTATGAGCCTATGGCTCAGGTGAGCTAAAAATAAATGTAGAACCCACAAATGCAATAACAAAAAGATGTCACTTTTATAGTTTAACATATGTAAATACAGATGTGTACAATGGATATGTCTATGCTAAAATAAAATTCTCAAAACAAATTTTATTCATTATAATTCAGTAACTGGAAAACATGTTTTAAAACGTTAGACCATTTCTGGGGAGGGGGGAACAAGAATAAAATTAAATATAACAATAACAAGAAATAATGTAACAAATGATGATAAAGGACAAATTAGCTCCAAACCAGTGGACAAAAAATCATGGTTTTGCATTGGATTAAAGCGGAGGAAGGAGTAAAACAAAACATAAAAGTAAATAAAATATAAAAATAATAAAATAACAAATCATGATATAGAAAAAGATAACTTACAGAGACAATAAATCAGTGCAAAAACAGTATAGGTAACAATGATATCGGCAGAAGTTATACCGAGTTTGCACTAATGATAAAAATCATGGCGTAAAGTAAAGAATGAGCAGCTTTCAAGAAGTTGTTCAAATTATTGCACACAGTTGATACATGAGATCATGATATACATATGCCATCATTTGTCATACATTTTCTGTAAATATTATAGTACAATTTACATTAATATCAAAATTAACATGTTTATCCTGTTACTCCAAATATACTTTTTTTTAAATGTAACCAGAGTAGATCTAGATCTGCTTGCACATCCATGCCACCTGATCTGGATCTGTACTTGTCAATTTGAGTTAGAAATAACCCAAGATTCTTAAAGCCAACAGTGTACATCCTGATTGGACTGCACTAGTGTTGGCTGTGCCCAAGGTTATAAAACTGAGCATGGAAACCAGTCCCAAATCTCAAGCATCTGATTGGCTGAAATGGCGACCAGTCGCCATTTCAGCCGATCAGATCCTTGAGATTTGAGACTGGTTTACAATCTCAGTTTTATAACCTTCAGCCCTGATCTAGATTTACATTGTTCACTCGTGGGATAAAAGCCATATTCCATGGAATAAAGGGTTTAATTTTAACCGATTACGGCACAGATAGGACTTTACTGGCATGGACAAACATAGATCCAGATCAGCTTGCACACCCATACTATCTGATCTGGATCTAGATCCTGATCAGACAGTATATAAATATCACATCCCATTGGGGGAGACAGTACGAAATGTTAACCCGAGAGAAGTAATGTCAACCGAGGCGTTAGCCGAGGTTGACATTACATTCTCAAGGGTTAACATTTTGTACTGTCTCCCCCAATGGGATGTGATATCTATTTTATTACACCGAACATCCGAACATTTGTTTTTTTTTAGAGATCTTGACTATGACCGAATTAATTGCTTATCTCCCTTGGTCAATTACGCATGCGTAGAAGTTAATTTGTAATCGGATTTCCAAGATATTTATTTTTAGATCCACGCGAGGGTGACAGTATACTGTCGCATAAGTGACAGTAGAAATTATCTCCCTCTGACGTCACATTACGCTATATAGTAAACTAATCACGTAACGTGTAATAACACAGAATGTGCCAGGCAAAAATGGATCTACAATGTTCCGCCATGTGATAAAATTCGTATCACTGACGTAAATGTTAAATACAAGAATGACCCAACAAAACAAGTAAACAAAAACATTAAAAAACAATTATAATATCGGAGAAACTTAATGGTGTTTATAATAACACCAGCCTTTAGCCTCTGTTATTAACACTTGCTCCATAGATAGATGAACGAACAAAGTGGATCCAGATCAGCCATCACATTTTGTGCCTTCTAATTAGAATCTACACTTTTCGCTTTCGATTCATAAAGTCATTTCTGACCAAGAAGGAAACAGTGTAGTTTATGATTGGACAGCACACATGTGATTACTAATATAAATCTAAACTGTTTGCACACAAGATAATATACTCAACAAAAAAAGAAACCTGACACTGTAACTTTGAATAAGTATGAGGTGCATATTCAAAATCTATATATTTTTGCACCATCCAAAAGAAAATAACCACTGAATCACTTGTTTCATGCACCAAAAATATCAAAATGCATAATTAAGTTCAAAACATGCACAATTTGTATTACATACCACAATTCAATTAGCTTTAAATCTGATTCCAGGAAAATACACCAAATATAAAGTGTCAGGTTTCTATTTTTGTTGAGTATATTTTATTGTAGAGGATAAATTTAAAGTATAAATATTTTGTATAAAATTGTTTATTATAAATAAACACATCTGCTTTGCCTTATCACTATTTGGTATTTGAATGTTTTGCTAGTACCTGAGTACTGGCATCAAAAGATTTTATTATTTCAACAAACTTTAATATTTTTATCTTGATGTATCAAATTTCTATTCCATATCAGGCAAGCATGTAATCAGACAAATTTTCAGCGGTGATATCATAAATTACAGAAATACAAAATTTCAGAAAAAACTGACAACATTAACATGTGTAACACCAGATTTTAATGAATATTGTGTTCACCTAGGTATGAAAAACATTTGGATTGTTTAAATGAAAAGCCCTATGTAAATAATGAAATGTCAAGAAAATATCAATTTCTGAGCTTTATAGGGTTATCTTAAGACAATCTTTATCAATTTTTTATGTGAATTAAGAATTTACTGTGGAATCATTCTATTTCTTGGCAGTTTAAATTTCATGAATTTTATGCCAGGATAAATGCACAAATTAAAAACCCAGTGAAATTACAATATGTTACTATATTTCTTAACAGAAAAATAGAATTCAGCAAATTTATGCAAATTGTTTGTGGTTTTTGAGGGAAAACTAGTCCCCACAAAATAAAATGATGCCACAGTATCATACAAGTAGAACTGTGAGAATACAAGCTCAATCATAATGGTTGTATTTTGCAGGTCGATTTTGCACGCTTTCTAGTGCAAAATATGCACTCACATTATAGTAATATCTAATCTAAATGATCTAATGTATGCCACCACAAACATAAATCAAACATCTGTTTCAACAATAGGAAAATCTTCCGAGTTAGCGGAAATCAGCGAAAGCCTCTGCTCCGATTCCCCGCTAGTTGAGCTTGCAAACGTTGAATGACAGGAATTACTGTGAAACAGTCTTCTGTCCGCATCATCAGGACTACTCAAAGTTGAAACACGTCCTAAATTTGTAATTTCGTTTCTAACACTGTTTTCTGAGCTAGGTCGGTTCTCCTCGGTAACAGTTTTGTCATCGTCAGATTCTTTTCTTTCAAGCAAGCATGTCCTATCATCTACTGCATCATTTCCTGTATCGATGTTGGTTTTTTCCCAAATTTCCGATTGTTGATCGCTACCAATGTTTGTCGGATATTGAAATTTTTCTTCGTTTCCTGCATATTGAATTTTATCTTTGTTTTCAAGTTCAGCATTGCTGTTTACTTTATTTTCTTCAATTCCATTAGTTTCGCCTTCAGTTTCCTTGACAGAATATAATCTACAGTCACTGAAATTTTTTGGCAACAACTTAAAATCAAATGCTGGCTCCGTGTCTCGTGTTTTAAGAAGTTTCTTTGCATCATCATGAACAAATACTGTTGTTGCATCTTCTAAGTGGGCGATATCGCCTTCTTCCGTCGAGCGCCGCATTTTATACTCATCAGATAAACCTTTTAACCTTGATTCGGACATGGAATACTGTAGAACCTTATTCGGGGGGTGTGAGGATTTGGGGCTGTCAGGGGAATACAGTCTTACAGAAGGTTTACATTCACCGACTGCTATCTGTGGCGGGCGATAACCAAGACTCGCGGCCGAGTACACTTCATTAGGGTCAAAATAGCCATACTGGGTATTCTCAACAGGGGAATGACGTTCGTAATTATTATTATCATTCTTTACTTTCATAAATTCACCAGTCTGATCTGCGGGAATACAGTTTTGACTTACATCATGTCCTGTTAAATTTGTTTTACCTTCAGTTGAGTCCATGATTTGTTCTTCACCAGGATTCATTTCAATGCCACTATTACTACCATTGTCATTCTGACTTGTATTATCTTTATATAGATCTAAAGCTTCTGTGCTACTTTCGTAGTCTACATTAGGTAACAGATTGTTCAGAGATCCTTGAGAAGCATGTGCTATGGAATCTAATTGTAAAGCACCTAACAGATGACCTTTCTTCATAAAATCACAGACACTCACACTTTCATTTAAGCTCATTCGTTTCACAGTCAAACCAGATACCATCTGGGGTTCGAGTGCATTAGAGCTATCCAAGGACTCATCAGTTCGCACACAGATTTCTGGGGACTGTTCAATGGGTTCCAGTCTTAAAGATATACTCTCACTTTTAGCGCCATGTTTCTGTAAAGAACCTACTCTATTTAACGTAATCATGCTAGAAGCCGCAGACAGTCCCTCAGGACTAGCCAGTGGGGCCTGTATCAACTCAGACTCCATGTCTAACATTTCCAGTCTTGCATTATCTCCCAGGCCAGGGAACAAGTGCTGCCGATCTAAGCTAAGTAGTAACTCTTCAGTGGCCGCGTCCCAGCCAATATTGTTTGAATTCAAATAATATTCTATTAAATTTTCTGCCTCACTGGTTCCCTTTTCACTGACTACATGAACAGTGTGCTGGTTCCCAACTGGCGCTGGTAGCTGAGTCAGTGGAATTTCGGGGGTTCCAGGGGACATATCGTGTTTCAACATTGCCGTCCTCTCTGGTTCTGTCAACAGGCGAGTTGGTTTTGGAGGCGCTACATTCACAAGGACCTGAAATTAGACATTTTATCATTTCACTACCAAAATAAGGCATTCCCATTTCATATTTTATATTTTTGTCATCATATTTTATTCACAGTATATTGCTTTCCACTTCTTGTTCTGCAATAAAAAAATTGGGTCTTTATTGTATCACTTACTCAACAGGGAATTCAAATTTTATTAAACATTTCTGCTATCATATATTATTTACAAAACATTGCTTTCCAGTTCTTGTTCTGCAATTAAAAAACTTTGGGTCTTCCATCTTAACCCGTTACTCCACATATACGGGTGTCATCATGTGTGAGACCAGTGCAGAGCCAGATCAGTGACCTCATCTATGCCATCTGATCTGGATCTACACTAAGTATCTCTTGGTCAGAATTAACCCAAAGATCTAAAAGCAAACAGTGTAGATCCTGATAAGATGGCATTGTTGTGCCAGCTGATCTGGATCTACACTGTTCACCAATGTGATAAAGGTGTCTCTATTGAGTAAAGGGTTAAACGACTAAAGAGGTCTCATAAACCCTTCTAACTATCACAATCTTTGTTTACTTTCTTTTTAAACTTGGTTTTTATTTAACCCTTTCCTGGATATATACGCATTTTTACGCATGTGCGACCAGTGTAGATCCAGATCAGCCGGCACATCCGTGCCGTCTGATCAGGATCTGCACTGGTCGCATTTTGGTCAGAAATAACCTAATGAATCAAAAAGCGAACAGTTTAGATCCAGATCAGACGGCACGGATGTGCCGGCTGATCTGGATCTAAACTGTTCGCCCTAGCAATAAAGGTATGTCTGTACAGGAAAGGGTTAAGAACCAGCATGATGCCTGCTTACTGCAGGTTTTTTTGCAATTTTAATAAAGAAGTTACAGTGTACTGCTACCAATACAATAGTCCCCGACCAGTTTAATCCTTTCCTCCATAAACACACCTTTATTGCATGGCAAACAGTGTAGATCCAGACCAAAATGCCACCAGTGCAGATCCTGATCAGACAGCACAGATGTGCCCGCTGATCCAGATCTACACTGGTCGCACATGCGTTAAAATGCGTATATATGGAGGAAAGGGTTAAGAACCAGTTAAAGACAAAACTTGCAAAAATATAATGGTTCTTCAGTATCTTTGTTTTTGCAAATGTATGTTACCCAAGCATTGCAAATAATAGATAAAAGCTTATGTGATATAACCCGACACTCATCTACAAGGTACTCAAAAAGCATGCACTTGCATACATAATATTATAGGATAAAATTAGCCCTTCACTCCATGCAATATGGCCGTTATCCAATGTGCCAACAGTGTAGATCCTGATCAGCCAGCACATCTGTGCCATCTGATGAGGATCTAAGCTGGTTTATTTTATTCATCAGATTTTATCTGAACAAGAAGCAAACAGTGTAGATCCTGATAAGACAGCACAGATGTGCCAGCTGATCTGAATCTACAAAGTGTTTGCGCACACGAAAAAATATTTATATAATTATGGAGTTAATTTGATACAATCAGCATTAAAGGTTTTTCTTGCAACATAATATATACATATCACACCTCCATCCAAACTATAATATATATATTTCTCGAGGCCCACTAACTATACATTTTTATTAATTTATTTTGCAATCTCACTCTCGGTTATGGCCTTAAATATATGTGGTTTTCCAGAATATGAGATAATTAGATATCCAATCTAATATATCTAATATACTACTCAAAATTTTATAGGGATCGCTTTCCAATTTACCCCGAATTATTTCCCCTACCAAGTTTCAACCGCTGTTTTGCTTTAACAGTTTGTCGGCTTATCACAAAGCTGATGTAAAATAAACAAATTTTCAGAATCACAGCAAATATTTTATCGTTTCAATCTTATGTAAGTAAAAAACACAATCTTTTAAGTGATCCTTATCAAATTTTGAGTAGTATACATTCCTTGCCTATATTTAACCCTTTACTCCACAGAATACAGCAGTAATCCATGGGCAAACAGTGTAGAACTAGATCTGCCTTCACATCCATGCAGTCTGATCAGGATCTGCACTGTTTTTTTTTTTATAGTCATTACCGTCATTGTTTGAATATAAGCAGCACTTTTTCCCCGGAATTTGGAGGTAAAAAGTTGGGGGTGCGGCTAATACACAGGTTTGGCTTCTTATACACTTCATTAAACCATTTTCATCTGTTCAATCACGTTTGGGGGGGTGGTGCGGCTTATACAGTAGAATCCACTTAATTGAATAGCGCTTATTTGAATAATCCGCTTATTATAGTAGAATATTAAAACACAAAACCATTTCTATCTATTTCAATGATAAAAAGTATCTTTATTTGAATAGGTCACCGCATGAACTCCGTTTATTATGATAGCACTTTCCCACCTTAAAACGCCTAACAACGCTAATCCTACTTGAAATTCACAAGTTTCTGCCCCAAGGCAATGTTCAATATCCGGTAAACTCCATAAATTTATTGTCATTGTTTATCACCTACTTTAAATAACGACTTCCGTTCACTGGCACGCATGTTTACCGTGTACATTTATAGCAATGACGTCACATAATGGGGTTTCCCCGCATCGAGAGTTTTCCTTTTTTGTCGTTCATAAGCTAATTACGTTTTATGTAAGACGGGAAATTTTCGAATAAAAATTATTTTATTCGAAAAAAGAAAGAAACATAAAACAGAAAAATAGTTGTTCTGTTCGAGACATGTGTGAAAATAACAAATAAACTCATCAAAACTTGCTCGATAAATTAGAAAGTTAATTAGATTTGGCAAACAAATCTTGATGAAGTGCAAACTGTTGACACAAAAACAAACTGTTGAGAACTTTGAGAACTGACATGAGCTGCTCTATGGTGATTATGTGCTGTTGTAAATTGTTTTATTTTTAAATGTCGGTATAGGAAAAATAAATTAAGCAAATGATCGTTGTTTATTATTATTTATTTACAATATCTTTTTTATCTTGGGTTTCTCCACATGTAGTTAATAAGGTTACGCTGCAGGTACGGCGTAAGCGAATTTCACAAGCGGGTATTTCTCATGACGCACCGACGAAAAATGGCGGAGATACGAACGAAATCAAAAACTGGCCAGAATTTGTAAGCTCCGTATATTATGATACTCCGCTTAATTGAATCAAGGGTCTTGACAAATAGGCTATTCAAATAAGCGGATTCTACTGTCATGAGTGCGGCTTATATTCGCACAATGACGGTAGCTTAATTCTAACCAAAAGCAAACATTGTAGATCCTGAGCAGCGGGTGTGTGTTAGCTGATTTGTATGATCTATGCTATTTGCACATGTGATAAAAAACATATACTTAAAGAAATTAGAAACGCAACTTCTTTAAACAAGAAATACATTTCACGTTGAAAAAAGTTGCATTTCTAATTTCTACAAATAAATATTATATAGTAAAAGAAATTAAAAAAGCAACTTCTTTAATCACGAAACATATTTTGTGTTAAAAGAAGTTGCGTTTCTAATTTCTTTAAGTATATATAGTAAAGGGTTAAATGTGCAATCCAGTAACTTCTATTGTTAGCAAACTACCAGTTATATTTTTTATCAGTAGCTACAGGGATTTCAGTACATGCAGATCCTTGCAATATTTTAATTTTTCCACTTTCGAATTCCTCACTTTTTTTATGTTTTTGCATTAGTATCTATAATACCATTTTCCAAATGATTTAGCTCAAAACAAAGCAAAGATAAATATGAGCCTTCCAATAAATTGTTGTTAAAATCAAAGTTTATTTTGATACACTTTAGTGAACATTTAATGAAAATGCTGAAATCCTTGTGCAAAGCAATTCATATACACGGGTTTTATCACATGCAAACATTGTAGGTCCAGATCAGCCAACAACTTTGTGCTGTCTGATCAGGACCTAACAGTTTGGTTATTGGTTACAAATAACCTAATGAATGTAAGCAAATGGTATAGATCCTTGGCCAAAGTTCATAAACTAAGATTGGAGACCAGTCTCAAATCTTAAGCATCTGATTGGCTGAAATAGCCACGGGTCACCATTTCAGCCAATCAGATGCTCAAGGTTTGAGACTGGTCTCCTGATTTAGTTTTATGATCTTGGTCCCAGTTCAGACTGTTTCAAGATGGTCATGTTTAAATAGCTTTCCCTACACAAGTTTTAAGCATATACAGTCCACACTCGTTGTGTCGAAGTCGTCGGGACCGTACATTTTAATTCGAGATATCCGAAGTTCGACACATCCGAATAGGCGCTAATGCACGATTTTCATACCTGTATGTTTCTAATGCTGACATGATTGTGAGTGCTAGTACTCATTTATGAATATTTCAATGGATCTATTAGTTAATCAAAACAGAACAGAAAAAATATATTAACATGATTATATTTATAACATTTAGAAAACATAATCATTAAGTTTCGGTGTTTGTGTAACATCGTCGTCGCCTTTACTCTGAGTGCTAAACTCGTCTTTCCTTATTTTTTATAACGTAAACTTATTATAATTCAAATTAATATTCACCCCATTATTAATTTGGAGCTTTTTTGTGTTTCAGTCTTGTTGGGGGAGAATTGATTACGTTCGGATCATGTTTTGCATTTGTTGTCCTATTTAAGTGGTCTAGTTGTCACAATGTCATGATTATTGTAATTAAATGTTGTTGTTTTTTTAAACTAAAATTAATTTTACGAATCCGAATGTTTTACATCCGAATGCATTAAATAAGCGAATATTTTACTGAACAGGTAATAATCGTTAATTATTATTTAATAATGGTATCTTGTTGGCCAACAAGTTCTCTCTTTGAAGAAGCCGCGCGCATTGTTCCACCGCGGCAAGTTTCACACTTCGACTTATCCAATGATTTTATATAGCATATTTCAGCCGGCGGGTTCGAAATTTACTTCGACTTATGAAAACATTGTTTAAGTCGAATTCGAGTTAAGCGGCGTAATATTATATGAAATAAGAACACATTTTGACGGGACCGTAAAATTAATTCGAGATAACCGATGTTTCGACTTAAGCGAGTTTGACACAACGAGTGTGGACTGTATTTATCATACAAGTAAACCATTACATGGGCAAACCTACACCCTCTAGAGGATATTTGTTTTTACCAGTGTAAGATAGAAATATATTTCACTGAGTGAGCTCCGGAATCCGTATTTTCATGAGTGGTGAAGCCACGAGTGAAAATACGTAATTACGGAGTTCGCGAGTGAAATATATTTCTATCTTTCACTGGTAAAAACAAATTTTCTTTTTATTTTATGCTTTTGCTGCAAAATCTGCGTGAATTTGACAGAAAAGTTGCAAGAAACGGCGCCAAAACCGCTTGTTTATGACCTGACGTCATGACGTCAAATATACAAATTTGAGCCCGTTTTCTAAACGTTTTCTTTAGGTATGCTATGTGCGTTTGGGTACCAACGTGAAAAATCAGTGAAAATAAAAATGATATTCCACTGTTTGAAAACAGTGAAATACAACTTTCATTTCACCGGGAAAATTCTATATTTCACTGAAAAGCATAAAATAAAGAGTTTTATTTACCTTTTACCTATTGCAACGAAACCAAAAAAAGTTGTATTAAAATGATTATCCTGTAAGATACTTTGCAAGATTTTTATCTCAGGGTCAGATGCAAGATTTTCAGAAAGAGGGTACTTTGGGACATTGTTAGGGTAATTATATGATTATTTCCAACTATCTGGTAGAATTAAAATTAAATATTTTTGCCCAAAAAGATGAGTTCAAGCAACCCCGCTGAACCCTCTCTGGATCCAACCATGTTTTTATTTTTTACTGTTGGTCAAACTGTTTATATTTATCAACTGAAAACCAAAAAATTTTGTTTACAGACAGAAAGACAGACAGATGGAATACCTGTGCCATAATAAAACAACAATTTTAGTTCAAACAGACATCAAAAGCATTTTTAACAAATACAAAATTAATTTTGCTTGATTGATATTTTTCTTTTATTTTTTGAAGAATACTTATTCAATCCTTCTTATAAATATGAACATATTGTATTCTCTTTTAGCAGTAATTCATATGCCTCAAATGGATTCAAATTTACCCTTTACTCCACAGATATGCATTTCAATACAGGGCACTTGTTTGGCAGTTTTTGGGGTCCATAATGGGCCCCATTTCCCTCTCAAAATAGTATGTTTTTTCCCCTATCTCAGAAAAAACTCCCCCTCCAAAATCTAAAATAAAATTGGAATGGACTCATTAAAATGCACATAATTGATAAATTGATTTATTAGTATCACAAAATATACAAGCTATTATAATCAGTGGTGGAAAACAGTGTTTTGCGTAAGTGTGACACTTTATGGTCAAAACATGCATAAATCATTATATGACTTAAAATTCCCCTTTTTGTCTTAACACAACACAAAATTCCCTTTCCAAAGGGTATGGGTACATGTCCCCAAAAGTTGTCTAGTGCCCTGCATTACATGGGGGACCAAGGTAGTCTAATCAGGATATACTTTGATCACTTTTAGGTTTATTATAAGTATCATGCATGAGTGTGAGGTGAAGATGGAAAAATCTGTCACCGAGGGTTAACTGTTTTGCGGGAACGAGGCTCTGCCGAGTTCGCGCCAAAACAGTTCACCCGAGGTGACAGATTTTTCTATCTTCACCGAATGTCTCATGCAAGATACTTTTTCTTGCATACCTTTTAGTATTTATAACATTTCTGTGTAAGTATACAAACTTATTTATTTTCCTTATGCTGAAATATTGACATTAACGCTAACCGTTTTTATAAATGACGTCAATAACTTGAATATATGACGTCACTCACGTGACTCATTCTACACGGGGGGGTGTAGAATCATAATTTCCTTCACGGGTGAAATCACTGGATGACCTGATCTGGTATGCAAGAAAAGGTAGTTTCTGACGTAGAAGCAGAAATGTAGTTCTGAATCAGATGGCACATATGTGATAAAATGCATATCCATGGAGAAAAGTGTAAACGTCTTTCTTCAAGCTATGCTTTTTTACATCAGACAACATTTAGAAGATTCAACTTAAAACAATTGTTTACCTTTTCTAAAGCTTCTAGGACATTGTCTGGCATGTGATCATTGACCATGGTCGGGGAAATTAGTACTTCCTGAAAGTCAGAGTTATCTGCCCATATTGCCTGATACACAGTTTCCTCCTCACCACAGCAACCTCTAAAACAACAAATCAAACTAAATCAGTAGACCAGTCTCAAATCTCAAGCATCTGATTGGCTGAAATGGTGACCATGTTTCTCTCTCTGCTAAAAAAATTGTCTGCCTAAAAGATGATCTGTAACAAAACTTTTTTGTGTGGTTTGACTTTTGCCTTTTTTGCACTACTGCATCAGAGTAAATATTAACTGAATAAAATCTTAATTAATTTACTCTATATTTATTGTAAATAATATTTATTTAACCTTTTACTCCATAGATATGACTGTTGGTTTAAGTGAACAGTGTAGATCCAGATCAAATGGCATGGATGTGCCAGCTGATCTGGATCTACAATGGATGCTCATAAATATAACTAGAGTATTGTTATGGAGTAAAAGGTCTTTAAATTTTGTAAACAGTTCCAAGTTTTAATAGTGGAGTACCGTCATTTTCTGAATATAAGCCACACTTTTTTCCCTGAATTCGTCGGTAAAAAGTTGGGGGTGTGGCTAATACACAGAGGTTTGGCTGCTTATACATTTTGTTAAGTCATTTTTATCTGTTTCATCAGGTTTGGGGGTGGTGCGGCTTATACATAAGTGCGGCTTATATTCGAACAATGACGGTAATTTTTTTTACTGGGATGAAATATAGTGCAAAATGAAAACTGGAAAATAGTGGTCTTAAATGCTAGGTGAATCTAATGTCAGGGTAGTGGTAATGTGGAGTTTAACTGTAAAACATTTAAAACTTAACCCATGCATAACTCTTTACCATATAGATACACATTTCATCAAAAGGGAGACCAGTGTAGATCCAAATCAGCCAGCATATCTGTGTCTGATCTGGATCTACACTGATCATCAAAGGAGGAAACGATCACACCACATTATAAATATGTTAGAAAAGGGTCTTACTGTTTTCCCCCAGAATGTTTTCTGACAACCAGAATGATTTTTCCTGGTGGGAACATGGCTTTGTGGGCAGTGAGACCAATCTGATCGTCTGACGGGTGTTTGGTCACGTTCCTCTCTAGGTCTTCCTTAACATCATCGTAAGAGAACTGAGCAGCAGACCCCGTACCACAGCATAGTGCTTTCATGATTATCTTCCACTGAAATAATATGATAATGTGCCCAAGATCATACTAGATGGGTGTTCAGTTGAATACTTGTGTTCCCCCTTAGGTACTTTTTCAGAATAAAACATCCAAATAAAAAAGGGGCATAACTCAAATGTGACCTAAAGAATTGGCATCATCATCACCTTGTTGTCGTAAGCAACATAATTTGAAAGATTAATGAAGAAATATTAAGCAATGGCAAAGTTATAGCCAATGTTATAATTTTGTGATGGACGGAAGGACAAAGCTATCCCGATGTATCTCTGTTTCTTCAAACACTAAATCTGGAGACAAGTCTCAAATCTTCGTTTTATGATCTCAAGCCAACAAATATACTCCACTGATAAAGATTTTATGGCATGGGCAAATAGTTAGATCCAGATCAGCAGGTACATCCATGCCATCTGATCAGGATCTTCACTGTTTGCTCTTGATTCATTAAGTTATTTCTGACCAAGAATTCAACAGTGTAGATGCTAATCAGATGGCATAAATGTGCCGACTTATATGAATCTACATTGGTATAATATAAATTACGAGTGAAGGTTTAATAACATTGGTATAATATAAATTACCAGTGAAGGTTTAATAACATTGGTATAATATAAATTACGAGTGAAGGTTTAATAATGTTGAATGAATGAATGAATAGACTTTATTTATAGAGGGTAACCCAATTAGCCAGAGACTAATCTCCCTTGAGGCCCTCTTAGTAATGCATACAATATATATACAAAACAATGCAAATACATGGAAATATAAATTAACACAGCTGTAACAAAATTAAATGAGTAATACAAATATCAGCAATATTATATTTTAACAATGTAGAATATTACCTTAAAGGTTAATAAGCATGATTTAAAAATGTACACGCACACAAAATATGTAGACAATGTGATTGAAAAATAATATGTTGACAGTAATCAGTCATAAATAATACTGTTATGAATTCTTTAACCACAGAATGAACTTTTTTGAAAAATTTTGAATGCTATTTGAATTTCTGATAGATGCTGGTATTTTATTCCAGATCATTGGACCAGAATAAGACATGCTTGTTTTGAAGAGTTCCATTTTTGGTCTTGGTATATTATAATCAAGGTCACAAACACTTCGCAGGTTTTCACCAGTAGTCCTGTGCTCAAACATAGATAATATATATTCAGGCACTAAACCTTTGTTTACTTTATACATGAATTTTGCTTTCTGCATTAATGCTCTTCATTGCTTCCTGAAAGTTTGTATATTGGTATCCCGGGATGATTTTGCATGCTCTTTTCTGTAGTAAAAGAATACTTTGAATATTCTGCTTACTGGTTTCACCCCAAATAATATTACAGTAATCAATGTGAGGTTGGATGTATGCTTTATAGAAAACAATTCTATGGTCAAGGGAAACAAACGGTTTTATTTTTGACAGAAGCCATAAATTAGATGAAATTTTCTTTTTGACAACATTAATATGGTTGTCCCATTTAAGATTTTGGTTTATATTCACGCCCAGTATTTTATCCCCTGTGGTTAGTTCTAATGGAATATCTTTGTATTTAAGATTCAAGTTATAATTTTCATTTTTTCCTCTTTTATGGGGTGTTGTGATAAGTAGAACCTTAGTTTTTGATGTGTTTAAAACCATCCCATTTTGAGCACACCATTCACTTAATAAAACAAGAGCAGACTGTAGGTTTTTTTCTATCACTGCTTTTGATTCATGTATATCACAGATTGTTGTGTCATCTGCATACATGTCTGTATTAGTAATAGTATTCCTTAAGGTTAGTGAAAGATCATTTATAAAAAGTAAAAATAGCAGAGGTCCTAATATGGAGCCCTGAGGTACCCCTGATTCTACCGTACTATGCTTAGATTTTGCCTCATTTATTAAAACACTTTGTTTGCGATCTAGTAGATAAGATTTAAACCAGTTTAATGTTTGATTACTACACTTGTATAGCTTTAACTTATTTAAGAGGATGTTATGATCTACTAAGTCAAAGGCTTTCCTGAAATCAACTATAACAACACCAACAATTTTGTCATCATGTATGGCTTTTATCCATCTATCTATTAGAGATACTAAAGCAGTTTCACAGCTATGATTTTTACGAAAACCACTTTGAGACTCAACAAGTAATTACTAAAATGATTATGAACATGTCTTTCAATCAATTTCGATAATGTAGGTAATATAGAAATTGGCCTGTAATTATTAATGTCTTGTGGAGAGCCAGATTTAAAAATAGGATTAACTTTTGCAGCTTTCCAGCTGTCAGGAAAAACTCCACTATTAAAACTTAAATTCATAATATGCTGAATAGTAGGTGAAATAACATCTGCCGATAACTTTACTATCTTGGGACCTATGCCATCTAGTCCTGTAGCTTTTGATGAATCTAAGTCTGAGATCATATTTGTTACTTTATCTCTGGTAATGAGAGGAATGTTGAAAAACATGGGTACAGGAACTTTATTGGAAACATAATTATTAAGAAGATCAAAATTGGATGGTGCTATTTCATCTTTAAGATTAGCAGCAACATTTGTAAAGAATGAATTAAATTCATCTGCAATGAGGTCTTTATCTGTTATTTCTTGATTATTTACAATTATTTCATTAATTTCATTCGAAGAGCTTGAAGACCTAAATTCTTTGAAAATTTTCCAGATAGATGAGGGATTATTTTGTCCTTTTTCAATTTTATTTTCATAGGATGATTTTTTAGAAATGTTTATCAGATCAATAACCCTATTTCTTAATAATCTGTAGTTTTGGTTATCATTTCGAGCCTTGCTTTTGTCTCTTTCTTTTATGGTGTCAAGAATTTCACTAGTAATCCAGTCTGGCTGATTTAATGTCTTCACTCTGTGAGTTCGTAGAGGAAGATGCTTGTCCAGCACTTCAGAAAAGGATCTTTCGAACATGCCTAAAGCAACATTTACATCCCTGGTCTGTAAGATTTCACTCCACTGTATTTTACTTAAGTCATTTTTGAAATTTATTTCATTGAAGTTTTTATGTGAACGATACTTTATGCAGATGTGTTGTTTCTTTGGGATTGAGAAATTAATTTTCCTATTACAGAATATTGGAAAGTGATCACTGATTCCTATTTTTAAATGTTAGTGATGTGTATATTAGTCATTAGCCAGGACGAATAACACATAAACCCTGCTTCTGTCATTACAGACAACTCATACCCCTGGTTATTTAACCGATCATTTCTTCCAAGTAATTTTAAAATTGTTTGAAGGGTTCACGAGTTATCGAGCAGACACAATTTTGCGACGGACAGACGGCATGCTGATGCGACTAGTATATGCCTCTCTTTGGAGGAATAAAAAGTATAAACCCACATTAGATTGCACAGATGCAGTTCTAAACATGGATTACCCTAAAGGCCATATATCTGTCTCTTTACAATAAATAATGATAAATAGAAATGTTAACATCTTAAGAAAATTAAATACAAGACAAAACATCATAAATCCCAACATCTTGTCTGCCTAAAATTACCTTTGGGTTTTTACTCTTGTCATTCTAACATTACCTTTGGGTTTTTACTCTTCTTAATAATATTGATGAGATCTGTTCTTAACAATTCCATCTGCGGTAAACCAATCCTGTAAACAGAGGCAAACTTGGTGAAAATTTGGTGCTGAATCACCTTAACCCTTTGCACCATGGTATATGGCTGTTTTTTCCATAGGTGAACAGTGTAGATCCAGATCTGCCTGCACATTCATGCCATCTGATCAGGATCTGCACAGTTCACTTTTGATTCATTAGGTTATTTCTGATCAAGAAGCAACTAGTGTAGTTCAAGATCTGATGGCATGGATGTGCTGGCTGATCCAGATCTATACTGGTTGCACATGCACAAAAATGCATATTATATATGGAGTAAAGGGTTAAAGGCAGCATAATTTGTATATGGCAGCATAATTTGTATATGGCAGCATAATTTGTATATGGCAGCATAATTTGTATATGGCAGCATAATTTTCATATGATAAATCATCTTCACTTATAAAGGAATTCAACAACATTATAAGTTTCTAATACTGAGAATGTTTTCTAATATTGAGAAATCCTGTCGAATGACGGTGTAATAACCTGGAGTTTTTCTCTAGAAGATGAACCACAAATGTCATCATAAAATTTAATTTATAACATTACATTTCACATGAAAATGTTACAAACATGCAACTTTTAGCCTGCTATTCCAAGATATTTTCTCAGTTGTTTTGCAAAAAGTTTGTTTTATGTGCATCCGACATGCAAGAAAAGATATTTAAGGCGTTGGAGTACAAATAGAAGAAACTTCATCACTTGCTATGAATAGCACTTTGGCAGAGACTCGGAACAAAGACAAAAAAAACTAACATAGAAACAAGTCTGAAATCTCAAGCATCTGAAATGCCAGAAATGGGAACTGGTCTCCATTTCAACTAATCAGATGTTTTGAGATTTGAGACTGGTCTCTAATCTTATTTTTTATAATCTAATTAAACTGCATTTTGCAACAACACAAAATCAATGAATTTATAACAGTACAGAAATGTAATTGGTGGACATCTGGGCGAAATCTCTCATTACTTTATCAGTTTGTTTACACATTAAAGTGTTCTTTCAAGATTCTAGAAAGCCTCGTCTTATCTATGAACCTGTCCCAATGCCCAGGTGAGAGGCCTGCTTTTTAAAAGTTGGTGACTGAAAATCAATGTAAACAGAAGAAAATTTAGCACAAATATGTGGGATATATTTTCTTTTATCAGGACTTTTTTTTACTGCCAGAGGAAGGGGCCCGTGCCGTATAATTTTGTGGAAAATAGCATGAATTTTCTCTGAGGGGAATGATAAAACCCGATGTAAGGTTACTATTTGGGGGAAAACTGCATGATTTTAAAGAAAATTTCTAAGGGAAAGGTGCCGGTAAACAGCCCCTACTAAAGAAAGAAAAAAGCCCTGTTTTATGTAAAATCACCCCTCGAAGAAATGTGGGCTTCTACAGTGGAAAACATCTACATATAGTACATTCGATTTGCTCGACAGCAGACATGCTAAATCGAGAAGCGTCTACTAGTTTCGTTCGATTTGATCCGTTTTGAGTTTTGGAATGCCTTCCGCGTATTCCGCTCAATATTTGGCAGACGCTGGAAGACAACATGGCGGAAAGAGCTAATATAAACGTTATGGCGGACGAAGAAAAGTAATTAAGTTTGCGAATTATATTTTTGTCGATATCTTTTTAGATAATTATTGGGATTGATTATATGAAGGTCTTTACTGCGAAAAAGCTTCAAGAAAACAAATTCTAGAAGTGGAGTACTTCTTCCGTCTTCCAAAGTACTCGATTTGATCATTCCTTTCACTTCTAGAATTGGTGGTCTTCTCTTCTATTCAGACTGCAAATCGTAAAGGCTATTAAATAAAGACTGCACATGATCATTGTTTACTGTTTACTATAGAAGTTTTCAGGGAGTGTTATTAAAATGTCAACACAAACCTTGGCACGATATCTTTGGCTATGACTACTGAAGTTATAAACGTCTTTGTAGCTTCCATACATTCTTTACTGAAAAATAACAATAACAACATTTATTAAATAACTATACGTTATTAGCACTATAAAAAAGCATCTGCCACGTTCAATAACACGACGGCCTGCTTTATAACAGGGCCATTATCATTAACACTTTGTCGGCCCCGGGCCGAAAAGTGTTATAGATATAAAGCCCTCATTTGGGGCAATTTGATTGGCTAATAAGGCAGGGCCGAAAAAGTGATAAAGATTTCAGCAAGAAACTCTAGGAAATGGCAGTCATTTTGTTTTAACTTGGTCTATTTGTCGACGCAGAGATTTTGCGTAATAAAATATACTTAGTTTTCAAACAGGAATTGGTTGATGTTTATTTACTGATAAAGATTGAGTAAGAGTCTAAAACCGAACGTTTTATAAATTCATAACATGAAGATTTCACAAAAACACAAGCATTTTCTGACTTGGATCAAATACTTGTGGTTATTTAATAAAATTTTCAATAAATAAGTGATTTGATATTGACCCTGTTATTTGTCCTCGGGTCAGTCGTATTAGCCCTCGGCCTTTGGCCTCGGGCCAATACGACTGCCCTCGGACAAATAACAGGGCCAATATCAAATCACTTATTTATTAACATATAATAAATGGTAACAATGGTGATAAAGTGCCTTGTCCATACAACAGCCCCCTGTGATTACAAACCCAGAGCTTTCCACAGGCAAGCATAGTAACAACTTGTCTACAGTGTGTCAATATTAATTCACTTCACAACAGTGATAATGAGCTCTATCTTAGCATGCCATCTTGGATGGAGCCTTAAACAATCAAAAGCTCCATAGACACAACTTTTATCGCATGAGAAAACATTGTAGATCCAGATCAACTGGCATATCAATGCTGTCTAATCATGATCTTCTGTATCCTTTTAGATTCATTATTTCTGACCAAGAAGTCACCAGTGGAAGATCCAGATCAGACAACATGAATGTGTATGGTTGCACATGCGAAAGAACACGCATATATGGAGTAACAAAACTTTGCTAAAGTTACCATCATGTGTAGCTTAGTAAGCCAAACTCACCTTTTCATCAATAAAAACCAGTCTATTTATAATGCATTTAGGCACTTCAGAGAAATTTCTTGACTCAATAGACAACAGTGTAGACCATGATCCAACTGCAAGTCCAGGCTGAATCGGGTCTACATTACTTATCATTAAATATCCTTAAGTATATGAAATATAGGCTGTAATCCCATGGGCATACAGTGAAGATCCAGGTTAGTTTGCACATCTGTGGTATCAAATCAGGATCTCCACTGGTTGCTTTTGATTCGTTAAGTTATTTCTGACCAAGAAGCAAGCAGTGTTGATCCCTGATTAGATGGCAGGGATGTGCCAGCTGATGTCAATCTACACAGTTGGCACATATGTTAAAACCCTTGTGTATAAAGGGATTGAATGTTGATGTAATATATCAAGTAACGGGTAAAAAAGTTGATGTGATAAATTTTGATACCTAAGCAAGCCACCAGGCGGTGAGTAAGCATAACACTGTAAATCTTGGTACTCCTGGTGTAACAATATAGCCAGGATAGCTGCTGTGCCGGCCCCGAGGGAATGTCCAACCAGCACCAAGTCATATCTCTCATCTGACTGCTCCTGAAAATATCCAAATGGTACATGTAATATACCACACACAACTACAATACATTTCTTTCTTTTAAACAAAATTTTTCTTTTATTTTGGTTCAGCAGACAATCCACCTTTTATTTTCTACCTAAATTAATAATTGCACACTTTTCTAAATCACTTTTCAGTTATCTCACACATTTTTCCCCATCAAAATCAATAATCTTACACTTTTGTTTCAAATCAATAATTTCACACTTTTCTGTTTCAAATCAATAATCTCACACTTTTCTGCATCAAAATCAATAATTCTCACGCCTTTCTACATCAAAATCAATAATCTCACTTTTCTTCATCAAAATCAATAGTTTTACAATCTCACAATTTTCTGCATCAAATCAATAATCTCACATTTTAAGCATTATATCAATAATCTCACATTTTAGCATCAAATCAATAATCTCACATCAAAATCAATATACGCACATTTTTCTACATCAAAATTAACAATCACACACTTTCTTAAAATCAAAATAAGTAATCTCACATATTTCCATCATAAATGGCCCCTAGATTGGTACAATGGTAATTGTTACCTTTTTCTTCTTATAATGTGTTATGTAATTTTAATTCACTGGAGATTTGGTGAGAACTTGAATGGACTGCAAGTCTGATTAGAACAATCCCAAGACATTACTTTTATGAGATAATCAGAAAACAAGGAAACTAGATTTTTCTTCTAATACTTCAGGAGTTTGGTCTCTATAAATGAGTCATTGACTTTTTATCAATGCTAGGAAACTTTTTATATATTTCTAGATGAATACTGTAGTTTTATATATACTCAACAAAAAAAAGAAACCTGACACTTTATATTTGGTGTATTTTCCTGGAATCAGATTTAAAGCTAATTGAATTGTGGTATGCAATAAAAATTGTGCATGTTTTGAACTTGATTATGCATTTTTGATATTTTTGGTGCATGAAACAAGTGATTCAGTGGTTAGTTTCTTTTGGATGGTGCAAAAATATATAGATTTTGAATATGCACCTCATACTTATTCAAAATTACAGTGTCAGGTTTCTTTTTTGTTGAGTATACTTCTAGATATAAACAGATCAATAACAGCCATTTTCCGTGCAGTAAAGGATTAAAATCAATGTTCTTTGGGCTCTACCATGCTTTTTTTCACTGCTGTAACTAGTGGTCCTGTGGCCTTTAATTTGTGGGGAAATACCTGGCATTTTCATTACACGGGAATGAAGATTTCTTACGTTCTAATGTTAATATATATTTATAGCAGAAAAAACTTCATGATTTAGGAAAAATTTGACTTGGGCATGGTCCCATTTTCTTGTTAACCATGGTTCTAATGATGAAATCCCCAGGGAACCAGTTGCTTAACCCTTTACTTCATATATAGAATCTACACATTTTAACACGTGTGAGAACAACGTAGATCCAGATCTGTGCCATCCTATCAGGATCTGCATTATTTGTTTTTTGGTCAGCAATAACCTAATAAATCAAACAAGGAACAGTTTAGATCCTGATCAGATGACACAGATGTGGGGAGCTGATCTGGATCTACACTTTTCACCCACACCATAAAGACTTTATATGGAGTAAAGGGTTAACAAGAAATTTTATGTTGTTTAATTCAGAATCACATTTAGCTATTATAAAGATAAGGAAATAAAGTAACATCAAGAGATGTCAATTGAAATATAAACACTAATTAAGCTGTTGGGAAATCAACTAGAAATTTTATCACTGTGAAATATTGCTTTTGAAATGTCTGCATTTGTTCAAAACTAGTCATGCCATACTGTTCTAAGAAATAACGAAGCATGGTGTGCCATTAAGAAGACCACATTTATCTTTAAACTGAGGGGAGATTTTACATAAAATGAAAACATTCTACCTCATTTTTTGTGCAATTACGCTTTTATTGGTTTTTGATTATTCCAACAGTTTTTTTTATTGCTATACAGGGGCAAATCCAGAGGAGTTTAATGGGCTTGCTTGAACCCTCCTTTTGGGCAGCAATATTAAGTTGTCATTATGATTTTAGCCAGAAAGTGATGTAACTACCATAAGTGGACCCCAAATGAACCCCGTTTCTGGAAATCTTGCATCTGACCCTGCTCTATAAAGTAAGGTACAGAAATTTACCTTTGCTTTCTGGAATGCCTTTGCTAGAATTAGGTCATCCTTTAACTTCTTTTTGATATAAATTGCTGCTTGCACCATACCCTGCAAAAGGAAGTGTTATTCGAAATTATCATAACCCTGAACTGCTTACCATACCATGCTAAATGAAGTAATATCCTTATTATCATGACCCTAAACTCTTTACCATACTTTGCAAAATGAAGTTTTATATTAATTATTATTAGCCTAAACTCCTTTTCATACCCTGGAAAATGAAGTGCTATCCAAATTATCATGACCCTAAACTGCTAAGAATGTTCAAACATTTCACTTAATGTAAGGTGCTATGATATTAAACATTTTGATGTTAATAAGTAATTCTATGCTATGCAATAAAATCTTAACAGTTTTGCAAAAGCTATATAGAATGCATGCCTTATCAACATTTTAAAGAAATTTCATGCATACATACTTTAACCCATTAAATGTCAGAACAATCCACAAAATAAAGATACACTGCAAACTCTTTATAACGCGGTATAGCGGGTCCATCATCCCGACCGCGTTAATAAGTGAATCCGCGTTATATTTTCCCGCGCAAAATACATGTCCCGATTTTCCCGCGAAAAATACATGACCCGATTTTCGCGCGCAAATATACAACCTAATACGCAATTAGAGATTATGCATAATTCTACGTAACGTCATGATTCCCCACACTGTACTCGACAAAAAATATTTCTTACAAGGCACACAATTACCAAATTTCAAATAAAAAAAGCAAAACAGCAAGAGACTGACTAATAACACCAAGATCAAAATCGTATAGGCCTTAAATTATTGTAATGGAATTAAAGACCGTATATCTAGTTTGTTTAGATGCTTGCAGAAATTTTAATTTTTTATGACACAAACTCTGACATTTACGAATGTAAATGTAAAATAAATATTAAAACACTAACCATCGTGAACATATTCCATAATTTATAAATAACATCCTAATTTTATCTCCAGTGTAATATTTCAGTATTGTTGCATCATCAACCAACTTAAACCAGCTAAAAAACAAGACAAATGTCACGTACACACTTCTTGTAGATCAAACGATTTCATAGCAGAGCCGACAAAACATCACAGTCTCGATACGAGCCGACACTTTTCTTTGAAGTCGCATTTCATTGACAGATATTATCGCTGTTTACCTCCATAGTAAAAAAATGCAACCTCCATGAAATTAACAGGAAGGCGGATCAAAGCAAAATGTACATCAATGAACTACCGACAGACTGGGAATAATTTTTTGTTTCTTTCTGAATTGTGCAGATTATGTGATAATTATAGAGACAATCGAACTTAGTAATGGATCAATGATAAAATTAAACAGTAAGTATGCATTCACAAGTTTGCCCCGGGCTGTTATCTGTCACTGAGAAAGGTGTTAAAACACGGTTGTTTTAGGGAAAAATGTGTGCGTCATTTATGTACATGTTACAATTGTGACTTCCGGTTTCGATTTTTTGCCGTTTCATGGTAAAAAATGGACTTAGAAAAAAATAGGGGATCCACGGTACGACCGCGTTATAATGGAGCGCGGAATTAAACGAAGCGCGTTATAAAGAGTTTGCAGTGTATTAGAAGAGTGGATATTTTTAACCTGAGAAAAATAATGTTGATTTGATCAAAATTTGAGTTTCAAGGGTTGAAAATATCCCTGAGTTGGATATGACATTTTATTTTATTATATACCCATGAATGATTTTAGCATAGTGCATCGTTAACCTGCAAAATTGATACAACTTGTCAGATCAGAAATCCAGCATCAAACAATGTCCAGCGTCCCGTGTTCTATGTGACGTCATATACTATGCCACACTAGGTTGTCATAATTTTCTGGCACATAACGAACTCCAAAATAGGAAATTTCCATTGCAGTTTTACTAACGTTATGGTATTTTTACGCCATTCACAAATTTTCTATGACATTCATAAATTTACTATCACATTACTATTTTTATTTCTGCTATTATGTAAACCATGTTTTTGACTAAAATTGTGTTGTTTAGTTTATTTAAATTTGTTTTGAGTGAGAAGGGTATATAATAAAAGGAACATTATTACAGTATGCATTCTGTAGGTTCTTATTATTTCTCATTGCATATGTAACCACATCATGCTCAACCTTCAGTCTCACACGATATTGTTAACATACCCAATTCGGAAAAAAAAGAACCTACAGAATGCATACTGTTATAATATCCATATATATTGAAAATCATGAAAAGGGTAAGTGTTGCATAGTTTAACCAGTGTTGCATTTGAAAGGGGCATAACTCAAAAAATATTCAAACAGAAGTTATGGTCCTTATTGTAACCGATGTTGTTGTTCCTGAAGATGAAATATTCCAAGGTTTAAGTGAAAAGGACAAGTGCTTTCAAAGTTATGAGCAACATTAAATTTCATATTAAAAGTTTTATTTGAAAGGGGCACAACTCAAAACATATTGAAACTGGAGTTATTATTCTTGCTGTCACAGATGGCGTTGTTCATGCTAATAATATATTCTAAGTATGAAGTGAATAGGACAAGTACTTTCAATTATAGGCAACATTACGTTTCATGTTTAAGTTGCATGTGTAAGGGACATAACTCATAAAATAGTCAAACAGAAGTTATGATTGTTGTTGTAACCGATGTTGTTGTTCATGCAGATGATATGATCCAAGTTTTAAGTGAATAGGACAAGTACTTTCAAAGTAAAAGGCAACATTATGTTTCATGCTAACAAATTTATTTGAAAGGGGCATAACTCAAAATAATATTGAAACTGGAGTTATCATTCTTGGTGTCACAGATGGCGTTGTTCATGCTGATGATATATTTCAAGTATGAAGTGAATAGGACAAGTACTTTCAAAGTTATAGGCAACATTAAGTTTCATATTAAAGTTCATTTGAAAGGGGCATAACTAAAAAAATAATGAAACAGGAGTTATCATTCTTGTTGTCACAGATGGCGTTGTTCATACAGATGATATATTCCAAGTATTAAGTGAATAGGACTAGTACTTTCAAAGTTATTGGCAACATTAAGTTTCATATTAAAGTTGGGGGACTACCGGACGACGGCACTGCCGCTGACGACGATGACAACGACGTCGCCTGACAATAGGATCCCTATGTGTCTACCTGCTATCGCAGGCGACACAAAGACCACTATATATGGAGTACTGGGTTAAGTTAACATTACCTTGTGAGCAACCCAATCTTCCTTCACAGGATCCAATGGTAATACTTCTGCATCAGCTTTTAAGTCTGTTAACACATCCTACAAAATAATATACATCTGATTTATATGTTTTACAAAGTCACTCTCCCCATAAACTAGTCCCATTAAGTAGAATATAAGTATAGAAAATAAGGCCATTTTAAATTAACTTAATATCTTCAGACCCTTGTCTGTCCTAGATTAATGAATAATAGTTGAATAAAATAGCTATGCATGTAGATATTTTCATGTTAAAGGTGCCAGGTCACAAATCAAGATGAAAATATTGAGTGTTTTCAAAGATCAAAATTTATTTATAATATGTTAAACACAACAGAGACATTGATGTTTTCTACTATGAACTGTGAATAGTTTTAAGGTTTTTATGTACTTGACATAATGCTTGAACAGTACTTCTAAATCAGACAGCATAGTGTTTACATAGGGGATAAAATCTTCATATATGCAGTAAAGGGTGGAAAAAGCGTGAAATAAACATCATTCAATAGCACTTACTTGTAACGATAAAGTTCCACGAACACAGATAACAATTTTCTTGTGCTTTTTGTCCAAAGCAACATAAAATGGGGTTTCACCAATCTGTACAATACAATAAAATAGAATAGGTAACATGACAAGAGAACTCAACAGAACAGTATATTATTATTTTGTGCATCCAATTTAATATCTCAACCCATTCAAATATAAATAAATAACATAGGACTATTATTTGGATTAATATCAAAACTATTAGAATGGTTCATATCTTTAAAGTTCAATAAAAAACAGTAATGTTCAACCTACAACACATTTTCACTGGTCCAAAGCAAAAATTATATCATAATGTATATCATGTTTCTTGCTTTTGTTTTCCAACTGGTGACTCAATTGCTATCAATTTTTCCATTACCAAAAAATAGAGGTTGTTAGGTGGCTGACAATCATAGGCCTCTCAAGACTGTTGGTCCAAGTCTTTGCAAGAGCCAGGATCTTACATGTGAGGAAGCTATCCAGCTTGCTTAAGAAAAGGTCAGCAGTTCTAGCCAGGTTGCCAGGTTTCCACCAATGTCTAAAAAATGCCCCACCAAAATAACCTGGAAGTCCACACCCAGATATGCACTTGTAGGAGGCAGGCAATTCTTAGTCAATCAAATCAGCCAAAGAGTGTGTAGGATATTTCATAACAGCAGCCTCAGTAGCTCAATTGATAGAGCATCAGCACAGTAAGCTGAAAGTCCGAGGTTCAAATCCTGGTCAAGGCAACACTTTCTTACCCAAATCTGCCACAAGTGTATAGAAACCAGGGCTGATGATTATAAAACTGATTTGATGACCAGTATCAAATCTCAAGGATCTGATTGACTAAAACAGAGACAAGTCTCTATTTCAGCCAATCAGATCCTTGAGATTTGAGACTGGTTTCCATACACAGTTTGATAATCTAGTGGCCGGATACCAACACCAGTGAACTTACATCAACATGGTACGAGACATACACCAGATCCATGTCTGTCTCTATTTCAGCCAATCTGATCCTTGAGATTTGAGACTGGTTTCCATACACAGTTTTATAATCTAGTGGCCGGATACCAACACCAGTGAACTTACATCAACATGGTACGAGACATACACCAGATCCATGTCTGTCTCTATTTCAGCCAATCTGATCCTTGAGATTTGAGACTGGTTTCCATACACAGTTTGATTATCTAGTGGCCGGATACCAACACCAGTGAACTTACATCAACATGGTACGAGACATACACCAGATCCATGTCTGTCTCTATTTCAGCCAATCTGATCCTTGAGATTTGAGACTGGTTTCCATACACAGTTTTATAATCTAGTGGCCGGATACCAACACCAGTGAATTTACATCAACATGGTATGAGACGTACACCAGATCCATGTCTGTCTCTATTTCAGCCAATCTGATCCTTGAGATTTGAGACTGGTTTCCATACACAGTTTTATAATCTAGTGGCCGGATACCAACACCAGTGAACTTACATCAACATGGTATGAGACGTACACCAGATCCATGTCTGTCTCTATTTCAGCCAATCTGATCCTTAAGATTTGAGACTGGTTTCCATACACAGTTTGATAATCTAGTGGCCGGATACCAACACCAGTGAACTTACATCAACATGGTATGAGACGTACACCAGATCCATGTCTGTCTCTATTTCAGCCAATCTGATCCTTAAGATTTGAGACTGGTTTCCATACACAGTTTGATAATCTAGTGGCCGGATACCAACACCAGTGAACTTACATCAACATGGTATGAGACGTACACCAGATCCATGTCTGTCGTCCCGCTGATCTTCTTCAGGGCTACAACATTACATTCACAACAGTTATCTTCTAATTCATAGTCAGAGTGATCTCCCTTTGAGCAACACTTCCTGTGACAACAACAACACCTGAAGAACATAAAAAAAGATAAACACATTAAATACACAAGCAAGTTTTTCTCAAACTGATTACCATACCTCAAGTTCGCTGTTTTGCAGATTGCAGAAATTCAAAGTTCTTTTACCCATCTTGAATGTAGAGATGTTGTGACATATTAGTTCAACATATAATGACACACAGCATATAATTTATCTGACTGTAGTTCCTTTCAGGGAAAGGAAGTTTCTCCCACTTCCACCACAATGTTGACCATAGAAGCATTCAACATCTATGTTCTACTTTTTTAGTTTCCTCCATATATACGTTTTTTTTTGCTTGGCAAACATTGTAGATCCAGATCAGCTGACACATCCATGCCTTCTGATCAGGATCTGCACTGTTCCCTTTGTTATTTAATAGGTTATATCTGACCGAAAAGCAAACAGTGCAGATCGTGATCAGATAGCACAAATGTGCCAGGTGATCTAGATCTACACCGGTGGCACATGTGATAAAACGCGTATATATAGGTCAAAAAGTGATTTTTTGCATTTTCCAGATAACTATATTACTGTCTCCTGGAGCAATTACATGCAAATTTTGTCATTAATGATGAACCCACATCTAAATCCAAAATACCAGTATGTTATTATAACAAGACCAATTCCATTGTAATTAAATTTCTAATTATTTTCATATGGTTTATGGGCACAATGCAAACTGTCATTAGGTTGTAAAGATACTGTTTCCTGCTTATATGGTTGTCACAGAAAAAGGTCTCTTTTGTGATTTTTTTTTTAAATTTTAGTTGCAACGTAGTCTGCTCAATTTTTATGACATCATTTCAATAAATAATGTCAATCTCCCTGAATACACCTTTTTCAATGAGATTCCCCATGTAAGAGTATTGGTTTCTGATACAGAAGAAAGGTGTGGCATAGTCCTTTTTTCAATGTGTGTATTAGGGGGTACAGTTGAACACTTGTGTCTCTTTCATGTACTTTGTCAGAATAAAAGATTCAAATACAAAAAGGGGCATAACTCTATCAAATGTGACCTTGACTTTGGGTGTTCAGTTGAACACTAGTCTTGTGTCTCTTTCATGTACTTTGTCAGAATAAAAGATTCAAATACAACTAGAGCTATCACTGAAGGTGATTAATACCCCCGCAATACTGCTTTGTCAGAGTATACAGAAATGATGTTTGCATCTTTCATGGGTGAAAGTTGAAAAATAATTGAAATCCTGAAAATTTGTTGCAAAAGTTGTGTTTAAAAATAGCGACTTGGGTTTTCACCAGATGTAAACAAAACTGTAAAAGTAGTTGACGTCACAAGGTTTTGTTGAAACGTGCTCCCCTTCTAAAAAATAATGGACTGATCCAAATGAAAAAAATATGTCATGCAAATCTAATCACGAACGTATGTTAAAAGTTTGAAAACTGGAGAAGTAGTTTGTGTCACAAGATTTTGTTAAATAATGCTCCCCTCCAACCAAAAATGGACTGATCCATAAAAAATATGTCACTAACATGCGCACTTCATGCAGAACACATGATTTCAGTTTCAAGTCGATATCTTGAAAACTGTAGAAGTTTGCATAACACAATTTTGTTAAATCATGTCCCCTGCAAAAAAGAATGGACTGATCCACACAAAAATTATGTCACGCACATCTACACTTCAGGCCGAAGATATGTTTAAAGTTTCAAGTCAATATCTTAAAAACTGTAGAAGTAGTTCGTGTCACAAGATTTTGTTGAATCATACTCCCCTGCTAAAAAATAATGGACTGATCCACATGAAACAAAGTATGTCATGGAAATCTACTCACAAACTTATGTTTAAAGTTTGAAAACTGGAGAAGTAGTTTGCATCATAAGATTTTAAATAAAAGATTTTGTTAAATAATGCTCACCTTCAAAAAATAATGGACTGATCCACACAAAAGTATGTTGCTGACATGAGCACTTCATGCAGAACATACAATTTTAGTTTAAAGTCTTATATCTTGAAAACTGTAGAAGTTTGCATCACACAATTTTGTTAAATCATGTCCCCTGCAATAAATAATGGACTGATCCACACGAAAAATATGTCATGCACATCTACACTTCATGCCGAACACATGTATAAAGTTTCAAGTCAACATCTTAAAAACTGTAGAAGTAGTTCGCGTCACAAGATTTTGTTGAATCATGCTCCCTTCCGATAAATAATGGACTGATCCAAATGAGAAAAAAAAATTTGCGCAAATGTACTCACATACATATGTTTAAAGTTTCAAGTCGATATCTTGAAAACTGTTGACGTAGTAAGTGTAGAAGTTTGCATAACACGATTTTGTTAAATCATGTCCCCTGCAAAAAATAATGGACTGATCCACACGAAAAATATGTCACGCACATCTACACTTCATGCCGAACACATGTATCAAGTTTCAAGTCAATATCTTAAAAACTGTAGAAGTAGTTCGTGTTACAAGATTTTGTTGAATCATGCTCCCCTCCGAAAAATAATGGAGTGATCCACATGAGAAAAAAAAATTGTGCAAATGTACTCACAAACATATGTTTAAAGTTTCAAGTCGATATCTTGAAAACTGTTGACGTAGTAAGTGTAGAAGTTTGCACAACACGATTTTGTTAAATCATGTCCCTGCAAAAAATAATGGACTGATCCACAGGAAAAATATGTCAGGAAAATCTACACTTCATGCCGAACAAATGTATCAAGTTTCAAGTCAAATCTTAAAAACTGTAGAAGTAGTTCGTGTCATAAGGTTTTGTTGAATCATACTCCCCTGCTAAAAAATAATGGACTGATCCACATGAAATAAAGTATGTCATGGAAATCTACTCACAAACGTATGTTTAAAGTTTGAAAACTGGAGAAGTAGTTTGCGTCATAAGATTAAAAATAAAAGATTTTGTTAAATAATGCTCCCCTCCAAAAAAAAAAGGACTGATCCACAAAAAAATATGTCGCTTACATGCGCACTTCATGCAGAACATACAATTTTAGTTTCAAGTCTTATATCTTAAAAACTGTAGAATTTTGCATAACACGATTTTGTTAAATCATGTCCCCTGCAAAAAATAATGGACTGATCCACACGAAAAATATGTCACGCACATCTACACTTCATGCCGAACATATATTTCAAATTTTTAGTCAATACCTTAAAAACTGAAGAAGTTGTTCGCATCACAAGATTTAGAAGTTTGCATAACACGATTTTGTTTAATCATGTCCCCTGCAAAAAATAATGGACTAATCCACACAAAAAATATGTCAGGCACATCTAGACTTCATGCCGAACATGTGTATCAAGTTTCAAGTCAATATCTTAAAAACTGTAGAAGTAGTTCGCGTCACAAGATTTTGTTAAATCGTGCTCCCCTCCGAAAAATAATGGACTGATCCACATGAGAAAAAAAATAGTTCGCGCAAATGTACTCACGAACATATGTTTAAAGTTTCAAGTCGATATCTTGAAAACTGTTGACGCTGCAAGTGCCACAGACAGACCGGGTCAACGAACCAACGGGATGATGACTCCTATATCATGTATATACCCCCTATACTTCGTATGCGGGGGTATAAAAAGGGGCATAACTCTATCAAATGTGACCTTGACTTTGGGTGTTCAGTTGAACACTAGTCTTGTGTCTCTTTCATGTACTTTGTCAGAATAAAAGATTCAAATACAAAAAGGGGCATAACTCTATCAAATGTGACCTTGACCTAAAGATTTTGGATTCATCATGACCCTGTTATCATAAGCAATATAATTTTAATGTTTCATAAAGAAATATAAAGAAATTTCAAGGATAAAGCCAACATAATGTTTTCATGTAAAAGTACAACGGGATACTTATAGAAAGAATTAATTATATAATTAATTATTTCATATTCTTCTTAACATTATATAATTTTCTTACAAATTTTGATTGTATTGTATATTTATTCCTGCAAATGCATTAACCCTTTCCTCCATAGATACACCTTAATTGCAAGGGCGAACAGTTTAGATCCAGATCAGCCAGCACATCTGTGCCATCTGATCATGATCTAAAGTGTTCGCTTTTTGATTTGTTAGGTTATCTCTGACCAAAATGTGACCAGTGCAGTCCGTGCCGTCTGATCTGGATCTACACTCGTCGCACATGTGTAAAATGGTGTATATATAGAGGAAAGGGTAAAATCGATTTTGTATTCTCAATTTCCAGATGATCTGAATCTACAGTCTTTGCCCATGTGATAAAAGTTGCAACCATGGAGTAAACGGTTATCATGAAGTTCTGAGGACTTGATTCAATCAGTGCGCTATTTGGCAGAGTTTATGCATCAATAAATGCCAGGAAATGTAAATGTACTCCTATACATTGTATTAATAACAGAATATAAAGAACAATTTGGGCTGGATGATTGGTATTTCATTTATAATACTGAGAATGGAAACCAGTCTGATATCTCAAGCACCTGAATGGCTGAAATTGCAACTGATCACAATTTCAGCCAATCAGATTCTTGAGATTTAAGACTGGTTTCAGTTTTATTATCATCAGCCCAGATGATTGGTAATTCATTTATTTTACGACAGATAGGGCAGAAAAATGGAAATCAAAGTACCGCTAAACTATTTGTCACTATCATTTTGTTTTGTAATTTACGTAGAACTGTTTCATTCAATTATATATTTTGCTGTTGGGAGAAAAGTCTGTCTGGAGCTGACAGACCCACAAAGCAATTTAGGCAATTCACATTCTTTCACTTGCTGTGGTCAGAACAAACCAATCTTAACTGACTTCTGTGATTACTGATCATGTAACAAATATTGTAGTGTAATTTAAATTCACAATATAAAATAAGCCTTCCCTCCCGCTGTCACGCGCCATTTCTGATCAGGGGATATGGCTGTTGTCCCATGAGCGAACAGTGTAGATCAAGATTTGCTTCACATCTGTGTCATCTAAATCATGATATGCACTGTTCACTTTAAATTCATTAGGTTCTTTCTGACCAAGATGCAAACACAGCAGATCCTTATCAGATGGTACAGATCTGCCATCTGATCTGGATCTACACTAGACTCACATGAACTCAAATGCATATAATATGGAGTGAAGGGTTTTAACCATTAATCTAAAAGTACTTCACCGAAGGTTACATGTTCACTGTTGTAATATGCTTTCATCTATCTGAGAATGTAACAAAGCCTTTTATAACTTATCTTACAACGATTCATCTTGAATCAATCATTTTAAAACAGATTTGCCTCTCCCACGGTAAAAATATTATATATTCATCTAAAATCATGATCAAATCCTTAGCTTCAGTCACACAGATTTGTTCCCCGTTTAATTTAAATCACAATTCCATTTTGCCGCGAGACAGGAATATAATGTAATCAATCGCATTCTGCAGGAGACATGATTACCTACCAAATTTGTTCCTTAAACCATAATTTTTTTTAAATAGACTTGCATTTTGTGTTGGTTTTCAGAGATTCAACTGACGGTTTTCATAGACATTTGCAGAAATTTACAAAATGTATGGACCTTGATCAGACTGAGTGGAAATGCATTTTATTCAGGGTCTGTTTTGACTGATAGACCATTAGGTTTAACAAGAAATGTGTTAAGTCTGTTTTTCTGTATAAAATTGTGACAATGGACAAAATATTTCGAACAGTTTAATAGTTTGTGCTTTTGTTGAATTGGAATAAGTCTAAAGAAAGACTTGTTAAACCAAGTGCAAAATAAGTGTAAAATTTAATATGTAAGTTGTGTTACCAAGCTATTACTTTAACAGTAATTTGCAAGGTGACTTCCACGCAAAATTACCTATAAAAATGTTAACCCGTGTAATGCACATAATTATATTTAGAGAGAACTGTCACTAATGTTGGTAGATCTTACTACAGTATGATGATTGTTTGATTTAAATATAAGTCATATGCACAAAACAGCAATGAAATATTTTTCAACCCTTTACTTCATATATACTTTTTTACCTCTTACTTTTGGCATGCCACAGAAAGACACTTTCAGAATTCTGATTTCAATAATTAAAATGATGTCATAAATTGGAGCAGACGATATTGCTCTTTATACAGACGATATTTCTCTTTATACATTAAGTGGTAAAAATAACATTCAAAGCTCTGCTGAAATATGAAACAATATCTCCGATACATTTTCAACTACCGAAATATGTAACAAAATTCAAGATGAATTTTAAACTACTGAAATATGTAACAAATTCACCAATTAATTTTCAACTGCCAAAATAAAGAACAAAATTCCCTATGACTTATAAGAAAATAATAGATAATTGTGGATTCCTTCCCTAATAATTGAAATGTCAAAAAATATAAACGGAGACATCTAGTCCCCTAAAGTGCCTAATTTTTAAAATGCTTTCTAAAATCCATAGAAACATAATGTTTCAAGTGTCAGATCTCTAAAAGGCTTTCTAAAAACCAATGAAACATAATGTTTACAATCAACCAGTTAAGCTTCTGAAGAAACGATTAGAAAATTAAGCAGCTCAACCTCCCACATCAGGATCATGTTTTGAGAGCAGATCTGCGGTTGTTACGAGAAAATCAATACGCACAAACACGTCCGTAGAGAAATCAAACGATTCCAAAATTGATTAAACCTGTTACAGCAAAGTATAGCTACAATTACAGATTAAATTTAAAATATCTGTTTTCCATTTTCAACAGATATTTAAAAAGAGTGTACATTGAAAATATTAATCTGTCTAATATTGGTTCGGTTTTAACATGTTTAAAATGTTGCAAAACTGAGATCAGGATAAAAGATTGAAAAACTGAGACTCGAAACCAGTCTCATATCTCAAGCTTCTCATTGGTTATTTCTGAAACTGTGATCGATTTCATCCAATCAGATTTTGATCTGAGACTGGTTTTACTTTGAGTTTAATAACCTTTGACTCAGATTTCTGAAATGTGATGGAATGCAACTGGTTTTAACTGAAGACCAGTTCATGATTTTTGAAATGTGATTGGCTGATATTGGCTACCCATTCCTGATCTCTGCAATGTGATTGGTTGAAAATGAACATAGTTTCTAAATTGATCAATGATGAGCTTGAGATATGAGACATGTCTCTACCACTAATTTACAAGTGCACTGGCAATATGAAAATGATCAACCAATCGCAACCCTTGTTTCAAACAGTTGTTTTGGTTGAAATTATTAATTTAAAAATTAAAAATAGTGACTTTTTTTAATTTTAATTTTGTGCTTTTAATTTCATTTTAATATTTTCAGGATTAAATAAACAATTTAAGCATTTTTTAAACCAAGTAAACATTCACTGCATTTTTCACAATTTGATTGGCTATCATTAATTTGGGTATAAATATCGAAAAAATCAAAATCGAAAAGTAGGTGCACTGGTCATTTTTGCGATGAAACGTTTTAATATATATGATGGACGTATAAAAATGGAGGTGCACCGCTATTTTATATGTGCACCTGTATATTTATACATCCATCGCATAAATCTATATTTCCAACGCATAAATTTACAGGTGCACTGGTAATTTTGTATGCAGACGCACCTTCAATTTACTTTTGAGTCTTCATGCGCCATACTTATCTTTTAACTGTGAACTCAAGGGGATTTCACTGTTACAATGGGCAATCAGTGTAGATCCAAGTCAAACAGCACATCTTTGCAGTCTAATCAGGATCTACAATGTTCGCTTTTTGATAAATTAGGTTATTTCTGACCAAGAAGCAAACAATATAGTTCCAGATCAAATGGCATGGATGTTGAGGTGGACAACAATTGTATCCACACTTAAATAAACACAATTTGATGTTCTTCTGCTATTTCATTCAAGGATAGAATTTATCAATTTTCTGATCTGGATTCGATACACTAAACACATACCAATTACTATGTTCATTTTATCCTATCACAATTAGAGCAAACTTTAACTGTTTAATTTGTGCTGGCTGATCTGGATCTAAAATTTTTGTATAAGCACAAATCTGTATATATGGAGTAAAATGTTTTCTTGCATACTGGGTAAGTGTTTTCTCATGATTTACAGGAAAAATCTTATCTTTTCAGGGAAAAGATAATGTTCACGTGCCACATTAGAAACATCACATCTTCAACTATCTGACGTAATTTATTCAATTTTGTGACTTCATTTAGAAAATAAGGTTTGTGTTAACATCAATATTTCAGTGTAATCAAACAAAATTTAGATTGTAAACATAAACGCAAATGTTATGAGCAGTTAAAGGTATGCAAGAAAAAGTTCTTTGCATGTGACATTCGGTAAATATAGAAAACCCTGTCACTTCAGGTGACAAAATGTTAGATCTAACAAAATGTTAGATCTGATGACGGCCTGCAGACACCGTACATAAGTAATAGCGGTTTTCCCCAATTACTATTTTTAGAAATTGTCAACACAGGAAGCATGATTTATAACGCTCGCAAAATGATCTGAAGATTTCATTACATTAGAAATGAATGAAACACTACGTAAACGCATATATCTCCAGTAAAATACGTCTTTCGCAGGCTGTCAACACTTTCCATTGTTTAAAATACTACTTTTACTTTCACTTTTGCGATTTTGTAGGTGACACTCTGATTGGTTCAAAGGGTAAGTGATAAAAACGTGTTTTAGTTACTCGTCATCAGTTCCTGATAGCATAGCTGTTTTCAGGAGATGATTTTAATAAGATTGCAGTTCACCCTTGGTGAAAGATTTTTCCATCCTCACCTCACATTCATGCAGGATACCAACAAAAACTTTTGAAAGAAATCATACCTTAAATATGGCATCATTCTACAGAGTCCTGTACCAGTGTTCATCATCACAAACAGGGGCCAGCCGTAAGCTGCCATGGCAAACTTCATATAGTGGATAACGATTTTATATTGTTGCATAACTTCTGGTTGTCCAAGCTGAAGGAACTGTGTTCTGGGGGTGACAGCTACACCCGAGAGATACTGGTACACATCATTCACATCCTGCAAATATACAGAAATAGGGGCCTTAAGTTCTGGGGGTGATGGCAACACCAGACAGATACTGGTACACATCATTCACATCCTGCAAATATACAGAAATAGGGGTCTTAAGTTCTGGGGGTGATGGCAACACCAGACAGATACTGGTATACATCATTCACATCCTGCAAATATACAGAAATAGGGGTCTTAAGTTCTGGGGGTGATGGCAACACCAGACAGATACTGGTATACATCATTGACATTCTATAATCATACAGAAAACGGGTGGCATAAAGGAAAAAGGGCCATAAGTCCTGGGGGCGACCGCTTCACCAGACAGATACCAAGACACATCATTGACATCCTGCAAATACACAGAAATAAGTGCCATAAGGAATAGGAGCCATAAAGGAAAAGGGGCTATAAGGTTCTATCTGCAATGCCATTTATAAGCCATGCCATAAGAATTCTGTCTTTGTTATTTTCAGGTTGTTTTCTTTTCTATTTTTAGAAAGACCAAGTTTGGAAGTCATTTTCTCTTTACGCTTTACTCCATGGATATGCTTTATATCACATGTGACATCTGTAGACCGCTGTTACAAAGTTCTGCTGTAAATTTGTTCGCTCCTTTGTCAGAAATAAACCTAATGAAACCTAATCATAGGGCATAAATGTTACTGACTTTTATTATATATCCATGAATGATTTTAGAATAGTGCAGCGTTAAACCCCAAAATTGATACAACTTGTCGGATTAGAAATTCTGTATCGGACAATGTCATTTTCCAATCCTTTATTTTGCAGCTTCCTATATTCTATGTGATGTCATATAATATGTCACACTATATTGTAGTTATTTTGCAGCTTCCTATATTCTATGTGATGTCATATAATACGTCACACTATATTGTAGTTATTTTGCAGCTTCCTATATTCTATGTGATGTCATATAATACGTCACACTATATTGTAGTTATTTTGCAGCTTCCTATATTCTATGTGATGTCATATAATACGTCACACTATATTGTAGTTATTTTGCAGCTTCCTATATTCTATGTGATGTCATATAATACGTCACACTATATTGTAGTTATTTTGCAGCTTCCTATATTCTATGTGATGTCATATAATACGTCACACTATATTGTAGTTATTTTGCAGCTTCCTATATTCTATGTGATGTCATATAATACGTCACACTATATTGTAGTTATTTTCCGGCACATAATGAACATAATACACGTTGCGTATGTAAACCACATCACTCTCGACCTTTGGTCCCACGTGATATTGTATACATACCCAACTCGAAAAATACAAACCTACAGAATGAATGCTGTTATAATATTCCATATATCTACACTGCAGTTTGATCCAGCTCTAAAAACATGATCTGGCTTTAATGTTAATAGTGTAAATCCACTGATCAGCTGGCAAATCCAATACCATCTAATCAGTACCTATACTGTTTGCTTCTTGGTCAGATATAACCTAATAAATCTAAAGCAGACAGTTTAGATCCTGATTGGACAGCATGGATGTGACAGCTGAACTAGATCTTAACTCTGTTTGCCATTGGGATAACAGCTATTTCGCATAAAAGGCTGAACTACTTCAAAACATTGAAAACTTCCTTAGATGTCTTGAACAGAAATTTGTCTAAATATTATTTCAAAATTTAATAAAAGCAGTGTATCTGAATCACTAATTGATAAACAAATTCAACAAAATTCTAGAAAAATGACGTTCATTTCAAAGGAACTTATTGGATGGCCCCAATAGAAGGGTAGTGTTTGGAATGGGATCCGGACAGTCCGGGTTCAATCCTGGGTCCAGTAAGCAGGAAACATGAGTCTCTAGGTCAAGGTCAAAGCCTGTCCTCACACAAAGCTATCCCCCAAAAGTACATCACAATATGCATCACTAGGTCAAGGTCCATATCCCCTTGACCGTTGGTCTCCACTTGACCCTATTCCCCAACAATTCATTCAAGCCATGACTGCAGCCATTTTTTAAATGTCACCTTACTAACCCTTTCCTCCTTAATTGCATGGGAAAACAGTTAAGATCCAGATCAGCTGGCAAATCCTTGCTGTCTGATCAGGATCTTAACTATTTGCTGTTTGATTCGTTAGGTTATTTCTGACCAAAATGCGAACAGTGCAGATCCTCATGACGGCACAGTTGTGCCAGCTGATCTGGATCTACAATGGTAGCACATGCGTAAAAATGTGTATTCATGAAGTAAAGAGTTAAGAAATTTTATCTATTTGGCCTTTTTGTATTACAGACTCTGAAATTAACATAAACTTGGTCTGACAGACATTTCTTATAAAAGCCCTCATGTGTTCTCTGAACATGTACATAGTACTCTTTTAACATTATACAATATTTCCATCTAAATCAGCCGGCAATCTCACTATTCCGTTCTGATAGGGGAATACAACCCACAACGCTCATCAATTTAGTTCTAGTCATTGATTTTATATCCTTTATCAAAACAATTACTTTCAACCTTTCATCAAACATACATTTTTCATCACGAGTTAGATCAGTATGCTTAAAATCAGCTTATTCGCATTGACGTATCTTGGATTTTCTTTGTTCCGTGACAGATTTCCCAGAAGGATCGGAAAGACTGAAGAAAACAAAGTAAAACTTTCCATGCGTAGTATATTATAAACTGCATTATCCCTTTACTCCGAAGATAAAACTTTGTTGTGTTGGCGAACAGAGTAGATCCAGTTCGGCCGGCAAATATGTGCCATCTGATCATGATCTACACTGTTTGCTTAACATTCATTAGGTTATTTCTGATATTAACAAATAACAACAATTATAATGGATTAACACTGTGGAATATCTAAGTAATAGAAAACATGTTTACTTTGTTGTTTGTTTTTTTTTTCCATTTTGGTATGGTATGTACATATTTTATTATTTGCAGAAAGTTAATCCTGGTTTGGTTTTATCTAAATTCTATTAACAAACGTTAACACTTTTCTTGCTTCTTGATTGTTCCGTACGCTTAAAGTAAGTTCTCTTTTAAGCGCCTCCTTTTACCGAATTTTCTAAGCGCCTGGATATGCGGTAGATGAGTTATTTGTTAGAAAAGGTCAAAGGCCGAATCATTGATTCAAAATGAGAGTACAAAGAAATGTAAATCATCAAGAACAATATACATTTCCATGAAGCTCAATGTATGCGTCTCCTTGCAAAGCTTTGTTTTCTTTCAGCTAAGCCTCTAGATAAAACAGATTAATTTCGCAGACAATTGCGTCTGACGTGAAACAAAGGAAATGACAGTTCCTCCCTTGTGGCAGCAGACTATCAAATACCTTTGAGATGTTTATATAAAGGAGCGCAACATTGGTAACTAGGGCACAAGATCATAAAACTAAGTTTTGAGATCAGTCTCAAATCTCAAGGATCTGATTGGCTGAAATGGCGACTGGTCACCATTTCAGCCAATCAGATGCTTGAGATTTGAGACTGATCTCCAGATTTAGTTTTATGATCTTGGGCACAGAACTTTAACCCTTTCCTCCATATATACACATTTTTACGCATGTGCAACAAGTGTAGATCCAGATCAGCCAGCACATCTGTGCCATCTGATCAGGATCTGTACTAGGCGCAGTTTGGTCAAAGATAACCTAACAAATAAAAAAGTGAACAGTTTAGATTCTGATCAGACGGCAAAGATGTGCCAGCTGATCTGGATCTAAACTGTTCACCCTAGCAATTAAGGTGTATCTATGGAGGAAAGGGTTAACCAACATGTGTATTAACAAACTTTTCCCATATCCTTTTTTCTGTTATTTAATTTGTTAAGTCTTTGTTATCACATGGGCAAATAATGTAGTTCTCAACTGGCACAACCATGCCATGCAATCAGGATCTGCACTGTTTGCTTTTTGGTTAGAAATAATCTAATAAATCAAAAAAGCGAACAGTATAGATCCTGATCAGATGGCATGAATGGATGGTAAGAATGTGCTGGCTGATCTGGATCTACACTGTCACACATGCATATCTGGAGTAAAGATATATGGCAGCACAACATGGGTAACAAGTACATTGGTGAACTTTTCCAATATCCTGCTTTTGTTATTTAATTTTTTTAACCATCTTCTCCATAAAAAAAAAATAAGATACAAGTTTTATCAAACAGGCAAACAGTGTAGTTCCAGATCAGCCAGTAAATCTGTGTTAGCTTTTAGATTCATTATGTTATTTCTGACCAAGAAGTCAGTATACAATTTACAGAGAAGATAGTTAAGGTATTTGTAAATTTACATTTGCCTCGCAAATAACACATTTTAACAAATCACAAATTATCAATCACAAATTCTAGCAGGCATGACAAAGACAGAAAAGTAGGAAAAATCCATCCAATTTAACTTCTTTTCAGTGCTGTAATCAATAGTGGCTTCTTCTGACAATCAAACACTATCAATCTGGCTAGGGAGAAAACTTTGCTAAAAAGTACCATGTTCTGATTTATTCACAAAAGTTAGCCATTAAACTGGCTGCCAACACACAAGTCACTTGGTGAACTGGCTGCTCATGCAAAAACCAGCCTCAATACACAAGCTAGCCATTAGACAGTCAAGCTAGACTTTAGACAGGTTGCTTATGCACCAACCAGCTACTGGACAGGCTTCGAATGCACAAGCTAGAAGATTGACAGGCTGCTAACACACATGCCCGCCATTTCACACCTGTTACGAACAAAAGTTGGTCCTTTGACAAGCTGCTAATACACAAACCTGCCATTTAACAGGCTATGAACACACATGTCAGCCTTTTAACAGGCTGCTAACACATGCCAGCCGTTTGACAGGCAGCTAACACAGGTCAGCCTTTTAACAGGCTGCTTACAGTCACATGTTAGCCTTTTAACAGGCTGCTAACACACATGTCTGCCGTTTAACAGGCAGCTAACACACATGTCAGCCTTTTAACAGGCAGCTAACACATATGTCAGCCTTTTAACAGGCTACTAACACACATGCCAACTGTTTAACAGGCTGCTAACACACGTCAGCCTTTAACAGACTGCTAACACACGTCAGCCTTTTAACAGGCTGCTAACGCACATCAGCCTTTTAACAGGCAGCTAACACAGGTCAGCCTTTTAATAGGCTGCTAACACACATGCCTGCCTTTTTTACAGGCTGCTTACACACATGCCCGCCTTTTTACATGCTGCTAACACACATGCCGGCCTTTTTATAGACTGCTAACACACATGCCAGCCTTTTAACAGATAAACATTCAAAATTCTAAAGCCTGAGGATTTCATCAGAAACCACTCTACATTTTTCTCTGGTAATTGTGTCCTAGTTCTTGATTCAGCAGCCAAAACTCATCTCAACAATAAATATCCTCAGTCTACAACACACATTCTGTCACTGGAAAAAACCTAATTGATTTGCTTGACTAGTTAAGTTACCAAATCTATTTTCCATCACAGACGTCTTGCGGATATTCTGTGGGTGACAAATATGGGACAAATCCAAGACACTCAGATGCTGATTTCTCAGTAGAACAAATGAAAAGAAGAGACATTTTGAGGTATCATCTCTTTCATCATTCTTATTAGTGAGACCAGGGCTGAATATCATAAACCTGAGTTTGGACAGCAGTCACAAATCTCAACCATCTGATTGGCTGAAATGATGACTAGTTGCCATTTCAGTAAATCAGATGCTGGAGATATGAGACTGGTCTCCTGTTTTAGTTTTATGACCAGTTTTACACCAAGCCTTTGATTTGTTCAAACTCAATGTCAAATTTTGAGTTAAATGTTATTTGTTTAGAATACTTTATTAAATTATAATTTGGTGTTTTGCAGAACGCATGTCACCTGCTTGCAAAAAATGAAATAATGTTTTATTATATATGATAAAATGTATTCCAAGTTGCACTGCAATACTACAAAATTACTGATTAAATTGTAATTGATTGGGTATCTTCTCCCAGCAGAGGTTGAGGTGGCAGTGCCCCATAGGGGTCTAGAGGGGAGAACGGAGTGGACTGAGTAAGGTTATTTCCTTCTGAAAGAGATTGCAGTGGGCTTTCCTTGCAGAAAACAACTTTCTAATGAACTGCCCAAGCAACTGTCAATCCACTTTAAATTCCATCCACTTCCATTTAAATGCATTTTTACACTGGAATCAATTGTATTCACATCATCTTTTCCTTGCTCTGCAAATCTGGAGGCTGCTATTTTGAAGAAAGAGCTTCTGATTTGGAGGAAGATCTCTGGAGTTAAAAGCTTTGTGTAACGATATCCGGGCTGAAGGTTATAAAACTGAGCATTGAAACCAGTCTCAAATCTCAGTCGCCATTTCAGCCAATCAGATACTTGAGATTTGAGACTGGTTTCCATGCTCAGTTTTATAACCATGGGCACCGGTCCCAGAGATTGCCAATACGTGAGAAGACCAGCAAAAAAATCTGAAATCTGCTGAAAATCAGAAAAATCTCATGCCGGACATCCCATGGAGGATTGAAAGGATGTACAGACAGATAAGGTTCTTAAGAGTTTAATAAAGGTTATACATCAATTCTTCCCATATTCAATTACCGTCATTGTTTGAATATAAGCCGCACTTTTTCCCCAGAATTCAGAAGTAAAAAGTTGGGGGTGCGGCTAATACACAGGTTTGACTGCTTATACATTGTGTTAAGCCGTTTTCATCTGTTCTATCACGTTTGGGGCAGTGCGGCTTATACATAAGTGCGGCTTATATTCGAACAATGACGGTAGCTTCTCTTATAAATAAAACTCAATTTGCATTTACTAATTTTGTACAGAGCAAAAATCCAAATCATTATCTTAAGTAAATTAATAACCCTCTCAATCGATAGTTTTCAACTACAGGTCCCAGGATTTATATAACTGGAAATGGAAACCAGTCTCAAATCTCAATGATCTGGGATGAAGGTTATAAAACTGAGTTTGGAAACCAGTCTCAAATCTCAAGCATCTGATTTTTGAGATTTGAGACTGGTTTCCATGCTCAGTTTTATAACCTTGGGCACAGATTGGCTGAAATGGTGACTGGTCCCAGCCCAGAAGTCTGTAAGGGTAAATTTAAGTCTATAATTACTAGGGGTGTCAACGGATTCTGAATTTGGGATCCGAATATCCGTTGAACGATCCGAACGGATATCCGGATATCCGCATACAAAGACTTTGATTATAGCAATAAACTGTACTAGAACAATAGCAAAACATGTTTCTCCCAGTGACTACAAAAGGAAAATTTGACATTCATGTTTTCATTGTTTATAACTATTGTTCTAGTAAAGTTTATCGAACTAAATTCTAGGACATTGTTAACCTTGATATAGACAACCTCCCTGTGACTTTAGTTTAATACTATGGTGGATAATTTGGAAGTTTGGACTCCCGGCAATAAGGCTACACTCAGTGAGAGAAATTGTTTCATATTTATAATTTTTTATAATTCCTGATCGACCTGTAACATTTATATGCCCTATAATTGATATTTGCAGTAATAAGAAGATTTATAATCATTAAATAACATGAATTTTATGAAAATAGGTCACCACACTCCCCCCAACTTTAACAGAATATTGTGACAAATGATACCACCTTAAAATGCATACATCTATTTTTCTGAAATATGATTTAATGCATGCAGTATTTCTGACAAATATCTTGAATGCAAATTGCTTTTTTTGTTTATTGGATTAGCATCCAATTCCACTGAGATTTACAGTCAATGCATTAATTTTGTGTCTGGCTATGTTCTAGTGTTGATTGAATTACAGAGACAACATATTTTTTTAAAGCAGGTTTAGCCCTTTACTACATTTATACAGGTTTTATTTAATGTGCAATCAGTGTAGACCCAGATCAGCTGGTGCATCTATGCCATCAGATCTGAATCTACACTGGTCACTTCTTCAGTGTTTTTTTATGCCAAATATATGGAGAAATAGGGCCCCATTCCCCCCTCAAAATAGTATATATTTTTCCCCCACATCCCTAAAAAATTCCCCCTTTGCCGAAATCTGTTAAGCACCGTTTGATAGTGAAGATGATAAATCTGAATTTTGGATATGTTAAATGGATACCCCACTGATGGACAATACAGTGACAAGAATAATTGATAAATTTGCAGACAGAAAAAGACATTTCACTGTAGACCACTGACTTTGTTTGAATTAAAAGATCAGTGAATACTTTGTTATGTTGTGTTTGACAGGCTGCAAGTATCTTCCAATTATTCCCCCTTTCCTTTGTTCGCGTCGCAATTTTCCCCCTCCAAAGCGCTGCCACCCCCTTCCCCCAAAAGAGAAAAAAAACACTGCTTCTTTGTCAGAAATAACATGATGAATCTACAGCAGTAGAGATCCTGATCAAATAGCACAGATGTGCCAGCTTGGACTGATCTGGATCTACACTGTTCGCCCACACAATAAAGGTGTATCCATGAAGTAAAGTGATAATGCAGTTTATAGTATGCTAAGCACCGAACATTTTACTTCATTTTCTTCAGTCTTTAAAAGGCTTCAGGGAAATCTTCCATGAAAAAAAGGAAACCAAAGATATGCCAATATAAATAAGCTGATTTTAAGCATATGGATCTAACTGGTGATGAAAAATGTATGTTTGATGAAAGGTTGAAAGTAATTGTTTGATAAAGGATATAAAATCAATGACAAGAACTAAATTGATGAGTGTTGTGGGTTGTATTCCCCGATCAACATGAAATAGTGAGATTGCAAGCTGATTTAGATGGAAATATTGTATAATGTTAACAGAGTACTAGGTACATGTTCAGAGAACAAATGAACGAGGCCTCTTATAGGAGATGTGCCTACCAACCTGAATCTACACCTGTTCGCCCATCCGTATCCCATGTAGTAACATGTTATTTCATAAAATTAATACAGTAAAACTTCGAAAACTCGAATAATCAAGGGGAATATGAAAATGTTCGAGTTTTCCATGGCGCTCGAGTTTTCGAAGCTTCACTTTATGAGGTCCGATTTTTAAGTCAATTCATATAAACACATGTATATTACCTTGTTGTTTAGTATGTCATCTGAATATCAGTTAAGTTAATAAAAGATTCATTTCACACTGTATTTTCTTTAAACCGTATTCCTGTTTGAAAAGATTTTTGAGGTATTTTTTTCAAGAACTTTTTTTTACATTTCGTGTTGACATTGTCCGAGAACTAGTATACTTTACAAACGGTGCGTCGTTATTTTTATATGCATGAATAATTTACTAGGTCCCGTCAACATAAAAACAACAAATAACCTCGTTTCATATTCTTTTATTTGAGCTTAAGCTTTGATCAGATCAATTAAAACACAATAGACGCTGGCGATTGACAATTAACTGCCAATTATAACCCATCAAAACGTGTGAAAAACTACGCGTCACCGTTTGCCAATTACTCCCGCGAGGTGCGAACATTTATCTGTCGTTTATTACTCGAGTTTTCCAATACAAACAAAGAAGAAATATGCTTCAAGGGACCGACACCTTTCCTCGAGAATTAGAGTTTTCGAAGTTCGAGTTTTCCATGGTATTTTTATATAGAATATACAAGAAAATTGCCGGGACCAGCAAAACTACTTCGAGTATTCCCGAGTGCTTGAGTTTTCGATGTTCGAGTTATCGAAGTTTTACTGTAAACAAAACAGATGTGCCGGCTGATCTGGATCTACACTGGTCGCACATGCGTAAAAGAGTGTATATATGGAGGAAAGGGTTATTATAACACTACATTTTAATACCTGATTAATGGTATACTGCATCCTCATCCTCTGAAATCTTCTGAGCAGCACGAGACCAGCGATCACATCTGACGGTACGACATCCAAGTCTCGGAAAAACTCAGTGAACAGCTGGGCTATCTCCGACATGGAATTCTGAAACATACCACTGTATGATTAGACCAACTATTACTGTGAATGAATTAATTTTTGTGGGGTACTCATTTTTAAGGATTTTGTGAGCAGATCTGTCCATGAATTCAAAACTGCCATCAAGTATTGTAATAAATCCAGAGGTGTAGAATTCCACTCGACCCCTTGCCATGGTGAGTAAATGATCCATTGGGTCAAGTGAAGCGGCGGAAACACTCCACCGATCGGGCAAGTAAATTTGTCAGCAAAGCACATGTGTTTTCTTCGGAAAAATGAAATATTTTCACTTTGTTCGATTTCCGGTATTTCGGTCGATTTCCGGTGTATTCGGAACGTTTCTGATGTAAAGGTAACAGCAGCAATTTATTTTTATCCTCATTGGGTTTCCCAAATCAGAACAAGGCTGCAAGTGCACGTATTTTCCCGCTGTATGTCAAAATGTCAAAACAAATGAAGATAACGTTTTTTACACAAGGTAGGGGTGATGATGATAAGCGAGAGAGCGAGTGAGACAGTAAGAAAGAGATAGAACAAACAGAAAAACGAAAACTGCAACAGAAAGAGTATTTTATTTAAAATGTAAGGGCGAGTGTACTTTCTGTAAGGGCGAGTGCACATACTCATTCACTCGACCTGCAGGGCGAGCGGGTCAAAGAAAATTTCTACACCTCTGAAATCTTAGTGGTATTTAAGACAATAAAAAACATGATTAATGCCATTTAACCCAAAACAATGAAATTGTATGCCCATTAATGTCTGATCAGGATCTACCCTGTTTTCTTTTAGATTCATATAATTATTTCTGGCCAAGAAGTGACCAGTGAATATCCAGATCAGACTACACAGATGTGCTGCATTATCTGGATCAACACTGGTTGCACATGTGATAAAAAAATAGGGTTATATTGCTTTTCTGCCAGTCTTTGTGGAAAGTTTCAGAACTCACATAAGTGGTGACACTTGCCCTTTCACATCTAAAAGCTATCAATAAACAACTCTAGGACTGCTGACAACAACATCAGCAAGTCTAAGAATTCTGTGGTAATTTAAGTGCTACTGAGAAATCTTTACAGTGTAGACACCACACAAGCTTGACATCAGCTGACAGGCTGGTATTTTCTGGTGGATATTCATTCTGTAGTTTAATGGTCATTAGGGACATTTCAGTCCTTGTGAGATTTCCTTGTCTGCTCATAAGAAAGTTTCCATTTACTGGGACTGTTAACGCAGAAACTCCCACTTCCACCAGATCAGACTAGACTCTGCAGCATATTATGACCAACTGAAAATTGCAATACTGTCAGCATATAATGACTAGCCAAGCAGTGTAATACTTGCAGCGTATAATGACCAGCCAAACAGTGCAATAGCTACAGAATATAATGAACAGCCAAACAGTGCAAGACCTGCAGAATATAATGACCAGCCTATGTTACAGTGCAATACCTGCAGTGTAAAACGACCAGTCAAGCAAGGCAATACTTGCAATGTGTAATGACCAGTCAAACAACGCAATACCTGCAGTGTATAATGGTCAGCCAAACAGTGCAATACAAGCAGTGTATGATGACCAGTCAAACAAATGGTTGCAAACAATGCAATACCTGCAGTGTATAATGGTCAGCCAAACAGTGCAATACCTGCAGTGTATAATGGTCAGCCAAACAGTGCAATACCTGCAGTGTATTATGACCAGTTAAAAAAGGCAATACTTGCAGTGTGCAAAGACCAGTCAAACAAAGCATTACCTACAGTGTATAACGACCAATTAAACAAGGCAATACTTGCAATGTGTAATGACCAGTCAAACAACGCAATACCTGCAGTGTATAATGGTCAGCCAAATTGTGCAATACCTGCAGTGTATGATGGCCAGCTTAACAGTGCCATAGTTGAAACATATAATGACAAGCTGCAATCCTATGACCAGCCGAACAGTGCAATATGTGCAGTGTATAGTGGCCTGCCCAACAGTGCAATATCTGCAATGTATAGTACCCAGCCGCATGGGTGAAAGTCCAGGGCTCCCAGTAGGTCCAGGGCAAAGCACTGGTGGGGGGACAAGGGGGGCAAAGCCCCCCGAAGATAGCAATTTATATACCCTTGGGAAGCCATTTCTTAAGCGCTTTTGAGCCTTTTTGAAACACCAAATTTAGACATCTGGAGGCATGGGTTCATTATTTATTGTCATTAAGCTTGATCAACCATGCCTCTCAATTCAGTGAAAATTCGCCATTTTTTTCTGCCCTTTTTTGATAATAAACATCTCCAATACAAAGTATGTACATAATTTTTTCACGTTTTAGTTTCCAAAGGACGTAATTGGACGGCATATTCTGATGTAGACCTACTTTCATTTTTGATTTTGTGTATTCAGATATTAAATTTTCTCGCGGCATAAAAAGTAAAGAAAACAAACGTAGGGCTATCAGTATCCGTCTACTGACACAAAGCCATTTCAGTTGCATGATAATTACAAACGTATTACTTACTACACTTTCTCTGTGTAATAAAAAATCATTCGAGCATCTTCTGTGTATTTTTTTACATGTTACACTCTATTGATGCGCACACAGCTACAAGACCTTCACCCCCACACATGTTGTTATCCTCCCGAGAGGGATAAGAATAATGAGGTCATTCAGTGAGCTAATGCTACAGCCATGTGCGTGTAAAGCAAAAGTTTTGTTTAAAATAGCGACTTGGGTTTTCACCATATGTAAACAAATATTCTTCACCAGAGCTGAAGGATACATGTATAGATCGAGAAAATGCAGTATCGTATCTAACATATGACGAAAGTGAACACCAAAGATATCAACTCGATAAAATTAACATTTTCTTTTTGTATTTGCGGAAAAAGTAGCCGGCGAGAATTTTTAAATATCCGGGTCGACGAGAAAAGCAGATGATGTCAAAAGCTCGCCAAAGAGGATCCCGATTATGATTGGAAGATGAACAGATAGGATGGTTACAATTGGACGTTCAAAATAGCGTCATTGCTATATTTGGAAACATGGAAGTCCTTACCGTTAATTGTCATCGACCGACTTTTGAAAGGCTGCACCCCCCCCCCCCTACACCCACCCACCCCATTTTTCTCAACGGATTTATGCAATTTGGAAAAACGGCCTCGGCGGCCATCACAGATCCGGAAATCCGGCATAATCCAGAAAAAAGCATATAATGACCAACCAAACAGTGCAAGACCTGCACCGTAGAATGACCAACAAAACAGTGCAATACTGCTAAAAATATAATAATGATCAGCCAAACTCCTCAAACACACAGCATTGCTAACATTCCAGACCCTGATCAGACTTCCCTGATCCACTGGATGATCTGGGTCTCAATTGTTACCAATGTGATGTAAACTGTGACCAGCTGGAACTCTTTAAAGCACAAAAATGACAGGCAAGAAGATGACGCAATGACCAGGTTTCCTTCTTAAATTTTAAGTAACATGCCCCAATCTAATAACTAGGCTCTTCCAAAGAAAATATAGTTAAAAAGCTTAAAGAGTAGAACCTGATAAGACTTTACATTGTAATCTATAAATCTGTGTGCACACAAAGTTTGTCGTAAAATTTAATTTACTTCAATGTAGTTATGGCATTCTTTCTTGCAACCTTGGATTAACTCGGTCTACATTTGCACACAAAAAATAATGTGAAAAGCCAAGCTCATCAAGAGCAGTAATTTTTCAGAGACTCATTTCTTAAATTTTCTGACGCACTTTAGTGTCATCTCTTCTATTACATATATTGCCTCCAAAGGCATTATTCAGTGTTCTACTTGAAAAATTGTCTTTAACTGGAAAGTTACATTTTCAACTCTGTGTATATTGTTGTCATGCAATGTACCATGTAAAACATAGTTAACCCTTTACTCCATATATAAACATTTTATCACATGTGTGAACAGTGTAGATCCAGATCACCCTGCATATCTGTGCCATCTGATCTGGATCTTCACTGACCTCATCTTAGTCAGATATAATCTAATAAGTCAAAAGCGAACAGTGCAGATCCTGATCAGATGGCTGATCTGGATCTACACTATTCGCCTATGCCATAAAGTGTGTATACGGAGGAAAGGGATATTACAATATATGATACTATCTGCACAGAGGATACAATATTGTA